>OX326967.1:20519405-21138572 GCA_946800305.1 Medicago arabica
ACACTCTCCAAAGAAACACCAACTTCTTCCAACCCATCAACACACGTTTGTTGATCCGTCAACGCAGCACTAACCCACGTCTGAATATCGTTAACTTCACCATCCGTCAACGTTACAGCGCCGTTAGAAATCACCGACATCGAATCGTTGAGTCGACTCACCGCATCATCGATCTGTTCGTTGCAATCACTGAACGCGTTTCCCTTGGAGAAAGCGAGTTTGGTCTTGGTGAGTTCGTTAATGGAGGTGAGGATTGAGATTTTGAGGATGGTTTTTGGGTTGGTGAGGTTTTGTGAGGAGGAGGATAGTGCGGTGAAGCATGAGTCAGGGAAGTGAGTTACGTTGCAAATGGATCGGAGTGAGTTTGGTGAGTTAAAGGGTTTTTGTGACTCGGTGTTGGTGTTGTGGAAGAAGAGGGTGACAGATAAAGTGAGAGTAAGGAAGAGGATGATTATGATGATGGAAACTGTAGCGATGAGGGGTTTGGAGATTTGGTTACGATTGTGGTGGTGTGGATGTTTTTGTGGATCTTCGAGATTTTCTTCTACTTTGTCATAACCTTTGAAAATTTTGAGAGAATCCATTTTTTCTTGCTTTGGTTTTTGGGAATTATCGGAGGAAACAGATGTTTTCTTGCTACGGAGTATTTATTTGAACAAACTGTCAAGTGGAGTATATACAATAGAATAAAAATGGGAATTTGACGGGGAGGAATGTACAAGACAGCAACACATCTTCTAATACATACTTTTCAACATACTCCTTCCGTATTAAAATATAAGCAAAATTTGCTTTTTAGATTCATTCATTTAATGATGCATGTGGTTCATATTATAGGTTCATTCATTTAATGATGCATGTGGTCCATATGAACCACATGCATCATTAAATGAATGAATCTAAAAAGCAAATTTTGCTTATATTTTAAAACGGAGGGAGTACATCATTTTTGATTGATTAAATTTGCAACACACATTTTTCAACACAGATTGGTTAAATTTGCATGGTTGCATGTGAATTTTAACCGGAGAGTATGTTGAAAAGTGTGTGTTAAAAGGTGTGTTATTAGCATTTCTCATTTGATAAATAGTAATATTTTAAAGACTTTTTATTTATTTTAATTTACCTTTTATTAAGAGGGTTACGCACACCGTTTTTCTAATTAACGCGGGTTGAAAGTATAAAAATAGATTTTTTTTTCTCCAATCTACATTAAATATTATATGGAAAACATAAACTAACTCTCTCTTTTTAAGGATAAAATTGTAAAAATAATAGTAATTACAAAGAAATTTATTACTAATATCAATTTTCTTAATTCCTGTTATTTTTCTAAAAAATGTTCCATAATTAAGGACGGAGGTAGTATTTGATTGTGCACTCTGGTATTTGAAATAATAAGTATATTAAATGACTAATACGACAATATTAATGAAATATTAGAACATTACTGACTATTTTGACTAACAAAGTGGACGATCGGAGACTATTTTTAAAATTTTAATATGAAAATTTTTTATAACTATTTAGTACATATTCTAGGACCAAAATAACTATTATCCCGAATAAAAATAGGAATATTTATTTTGGAACTCAGGAAACAGAGTCCATTTAAGCCTACCAAAATACATTTTTTTAACATTTATAATAAAAAAAAAACTATTTTTATACTTTACTCAAAAAAAATAATCTATTTTTATACTGTTGAACCCACGTAATTAGAAAAACGGTTTTCGTAACCCTCTTCATAAAAGGTGAATTAAAATAAAATAAAAAGTCTACTAATTTACCTTTGAAAGATTTCATAACCAACTAAAATGTCATTTATATCCACTAGTTATTTTCTTGGAATAGTATGTTTGACATAGTGGAATACATGAGGTTGTTTTGACTGATTGTGATTTTCTTAAACCAACGTTAATGGATGAAGATCCTCTCCATTTCCTACATAAATATTATAGTTTTGGTGTAAATACATGATATAAATGCACGCATTTCAAAAATTGAAGATATTTATTATACATTTATACATCAAAACTATAGTAATTGACATTTTCCATTTATTTAGGAAATGGAGAGGATCTGCACCCAGCATTAATAACCTCAAAAAAATAAACCAGGACATTCCCTTATTTTAATTTATTTTTTTTTTAAACAATTAATATTTAAAAAAAAAATTAAACCAAAATAAGGTTTGAACTCGAGACTATATGCCAAATCAACCTTATGTTTCCTAATTTTGTTATTTTTTAAAATCAAAATAAGGTTTGATGTAGCGATTCCACCTCGAGCTTACACTATCTAGTGTTAGGGTAGCATTTGTGTGACATTGTGGTTGATGATATTGGCAAACCACAATATCACAAGTGTATAAAATGCCAAAAAAAATATTATGAAATAGAGAAAAAAAGACACTTGATGTGGTTGGCTAATGTCACAAATATCACCAATCACAATGTCACCAAGTATTACTATATATGAAGTGTGAATGCCACTTAATGCAAGTTATCCTCCATTCAGGGACGGATATACAGAGAGTAAATTGGGAATAATTGCCTCTGCTACTTTTTCTTTATTAGGTGCTATTATGTACGGTATTTTTAGCATCAAAGAAAATTGTCTAGAAGGATCAACTTTGAATAACTTAAAATTTGTTGTTAATTTGTGTTTGCACTTTGTACCTCTACCTCTGATTAAGGTTTTTTCTCTGCGACGCCTGCAATGAGTCTTTCTCCGAGGTTCAGATTATACTGCATTTCATTTGTTTTAGCAAGTTTGAATTGTGACTTCTTTATATTGAAAATGTCTTCGGTGAATCAAACTATAGTGTAGTATTTTGTTGGTTTAATTACATTTTTGGTCTCCGTGTTTTGGTTTACTCACGAAAAATGGTCATGCCCTTTTAAAACAGAACAAAACTGTCCTTCAATTATCATTTTTTTTTTTTTTGTGAATGTGAAATAACAGGTATAAATGAATTTTTTTTTTTGTGAATGTGAAATAACAGGTATAAATGAATTTTTTTTCAAGTAATGATAATTGAAGGACAGTTTTTTTCTGTTTTAAAAGGACAGAACCATTTTCGTAAGTAGACCAAAACACGGAGACCAAAAGTGTAATTAAGCCTATTTTATTATATTTAGGTTTTCACGTGGTTTCGGAGTAGAAGATGTCAAACAATCAAAGTACATAGATTGGTATAATTTCGTTCTAATAGTAAGAAAAACTATAGTTTCTAAATAGCTTTATTTGAAATTATTTGGTAATGCACTAACATTTGATGGTCATCTGTCGAATAACACTTTTTATTTTGTCAACAAAAAAATTTGCACCACTGTCATTAACTTCACACCATAGCCATATACGAAAAATAGGACTTGTCATTATGTTTGTTTGATTTAGAAGATAGTTTACTAATAGACAATGACCTCGCCTGCGTATCGTCATCAGTCATGTTTGTTTGATTTAGAGGAAGAAAATAAACAAGACACGCTCTGATTCTTGACTCGGAAAGTCGTTCACTCACTGTTTTCCGATTTGTTAACAAAAAGTATGCAATCCTGGGGTGAGACAACAACAAACAGTTTGTGAACAAAGTGCTTCATACTTTGTTGGAAACATGAGTTGCCTCTTGCAACTTTAGAGTTTTGTTTCCTTCAACACAAATAATACATAGTACAAAGGTATATAAAGGAATTTAAACATCGCAAACAGTGACACCACCCCTTACCAAACACACCAGTGACCACACCCTCCTTTCCCATAATAATACAGACATGTTAAAATGTCACCATGGAATAGCTTTGTGAATAGTGTGTGTTTTTCGGGGCACCCTGAATTCTTAATACAATGAACTGTTGAAACAATACATGTCCAGCGCCTCAAACACAACGAATTTATATCTTCACAACAGTGAAATAATAGGGAATACTTGTCCAACAGCCCAGAATAACTACAAGTAGTAGTAAAATAGTCCAAATAATTATTTAAGAACTATCAAGTAGAACTCTTTGCAACCAAAAAACTGGAAATGCAGGCGTGTAAGTTACGATAAATACTGTTATGATCGGTATGACTAAATTACCATAAAAAAATCTACAAAGGTCATGGAATCTTAGTCCTGTCAACCGAACAATAATTAACTGACTGGATTATTGTATCATAGCCAACCTTGCATTTGTCATTTACCCATATACATGAAGCTTCCAATCTTCAAACTCATTGAAAGAATCACAACTGAGAAACCCATCAAGTAAACCCAACCATGAGATAACATACTTGCAGTTTTCCTACAGACCAAGCCAGTGGCAGAGTTGATAGCAGCAGTTTGGGAAAACTCAGTAGACATTATGGTGTTAAAACCTCCATTCTTGCCGGCCATCCAATCCATCACATTGCCACTGTAAGTAATGTCTGTAATGCTGATCATACCGGTAGTTATATGAGCTGAATTGGAAAACTCAGCTGCAGAATGCATCCCAATAGCAAACTCCTTAGAAGGAAACTCTGAAGCAAATGCAGGAGGAGCTGGTATGCCGGCCAACAATTTATTGGCTTGCTTTACAAAAGCATTTTCACCTCCTGAGACCCAATTTGATGCAGCTCCTTGATCCTCATTAGGTAAAACTCCATTACTATACTGTGCTTCAAAAACATGATTGTTTGTCACGGAACTACCATTCACTTCACCCTCCACATTCTGCTCAATGAAAGACTGTCCATGGCTGGCAATGGGGATTTCAGAATCAAAGCATATATATTTGGTAATATCTTCATCAGGGCATTCAAGGTACTCATCTAGCAATGCAGAAACAGAAGGATCTATCACGGTGGAATCAACCCCGTCAAGATTCTGAAGATCATTGGTTTCAACATATTCTTCATTCAAACTCCTAAGATATTCAGCCGCATCAAAATACATATCTGGATCCTCAGAGGGAAAATCAAAGTTCAGAGCATTTTCGTTATGGTTTGTCTCGCCATTGTAACCATCTTGCACTGAATCCACACCATATAGACCAACCTGGTGATCATAAATACCAAAAGCAGCTTCCGATTGGGAATGCTGAGGAATGCTACTACACTCCCCATAATAGAAGTTTGGTGGCAAATCAGCATTTCCAACTGTAACACTAGTATCAAGCTCCTGGTAATTGAAGACATTTCTTTTAAATTAGAAGAATTAAATATGCCAGGAACATCAAAGAAAGCAGATAATATAAAAAAATAAAAATAATTGCTTGAAGAAGAAATCGCAGACAAAAAAAAAAAGTAAAACTAGATGTTTATCATCCTTCAGCAGAAAAGGCCAACACTGTGCAAGAACATATCTAGAATGATGGGACATGATAACCAATGAATAAATCTCCACCCCAAGAAAAGTTCAATTAAAAATTTAAGCAAAGCTACAACCTTAAAACAACAAAGCAAACATGCATACAATCTATACCCCAGGAAAGATTAATCAAACAAAAAGAAAACCAAAATTCCAACCCCAATGAAGGATCCAAGATCATTTAGGATATGATACGAACCTGGTCAAGATCAAGGATTTCAAGATAATTATCATCAGTAGGAGCAGGCACTCTTTCATTCAAAAGATCATTATCAAAAGCCACCAAGGATTGCAACCATTCAGCGTAATCAGGAGCAGGAGCAGCCACTTGTTGTTCCAAAAGCTGATTATCAACCGGTGGCAAGGAATTGATTGGTTCATCAACATTCTGCCATTCTGCCTCTACAAAGGGAGCCCCATACTTCTCCCCATTCTTAGGCCCTGAACCACTCTTCTCAAAGATCCTACACACCACATAAGCATCCTTCACCAAAACAAACACAAACATCGTCTCAAGTAAGAATAAAATCAAAACTCAATTCCAAAAATTCAAAGCATAAATAATAGGATGCATTATGCATAGATATGGGAACGAATATGAGGGAAGGCAGTTTAATTAAAAATAAGGTAAAGGCATGTCAATAAAAAAAAACATGAGTTTTCATATCATATATAACATAAGAAAGCTAATTTGTTCGATTCACAACAAAAAAAAGAGCACCGGACATGTACCGACTTTGAGTGAATATTTTTTTCATTTGTTAATTTTTTTCATTTGTAATTTGCTATCTACGATAAATGAGCAGAGTAGTTTAGTAACAAGCCTCTTAATGGTGAGAGTGAGACAATGAAATAGTTTTTTTTTAAGGTGACAATGAAACAATTGCTGAATGCAGATTCATGTGTACAGAAAAGAAAATGTTAGACGTTGTCTCCTAAATATAACCTACTATAAAAATAACAGCACGTCAAGGCCTTCGCACTGCCAGTGACTGCCTATGATCCGTTAATTGGCAAAAGAGATAAAAATCCCAAATTTGGTTGGTAGCATATGCTTAAAAATCTACAGATGGAAACTCAGCCTTCCAATTTCCAAAAGGGCCACATATTGTGGAACCGCCCAATACAAAACTATGCCAAATTTCTCATTGTAGTACTTGAATAATAACTCCTATGTATTCACCAGGCCATAAACATCTTAAGGCTAATATATAAGCGACTAAATGCAATATCATAATCATAAAAACAAATTTTGGTAGTAATTGACATAAATCTCAGCAAGCCAGGTATGAGATTATTCAAGATTTAAATTACAAGCAGTGGAAATAACACATTAAATTATGGATATGCGCAGCCAAAAACTATGAATTAGCATCTATTAGAGTTCAAACTTCAAATGCATAAGGTTTTCCAACTTATAGTCATGATGGACATATATTTTTAAAAGAAATATCTCATATCTCATGAATCACATGCAGAACCTATGTGTCAATAAGAAACAAGGGGGTAGTGGCTGCTCTCGTGAAATATACTGATTTCCTTATTCAAGATACAAGCTATATTTGAGAAAAACAATATATTTAGAACACAACAACCTTTTACTATCTACGAGAATATGAGAAAATCCTTTGCTGAACATACAAACTGAACTTGAGCAGAGAATAATTAAACCCATGAAAGAAATAAAGTAAACTGTAATAAAACATTGAGATATAAATCACAGAAACTCACAGATAAAAAGTGAGGCAAAATATGACTCCCCCAGGAAAAAAAACCAAGGTTCAATTCCTGGGTCGCCGTTTAAAGTAGTCCAACCTCGTAAAAAAATCAGATATCCGGCTGCCGACTCAAAGATTAGTTCCATAACAAGCCCAAAGGGCCTGAGCCATGAAGATACTTTGAGATGCCTACTGTGAGTCAAAGATCATAATGGTAGGTTGGCAATAAATAGTGAGGAAATTGCTGAAACTTTTGTCCGTGAATAGAAAAATGGACAAAATGATGAGAAAAAATGAGTACCAAACAAGACGTGTACGCGCACCGGTAAAAGCACTGACAGTAAATATAACAAGTTTTGAATAAGGAGGAAATTCATTTATTCACTATCTATTTTGGAAGAGCATAAATAAAAATTGAAAAAACAAACATTCAATGTCTATTGTCTATCACTACTATAATACCTGCACCCCAGTTTTGGCCAACTCTTCATCAATCAACCTATACTCATGCATGACCCAATTGCTTCGGTTACCATGTGGGGCCCGACCCAGGTGATAAACAAGGGTCTTCTTCATTCCAACTGTCTCCTCCCCGTTTTTGATAACCCGATCCTTACCAGTAGTCTTCCAATAACCTCGATCAGTAGCACGATTTGTCCTGCATCCAGTGCCATACTTCTTGTCCAGCCCACTGAAGAAGTACCATTCCAAATCCTTAGTCTTCAGCTTGGACATATCTAAAAAAAAAACAAAACAACATCAATCATCAAACCACCGTTGAAAAACCCTAAACAAAAACAATAACATAGAAAACCCTAAAAAATCAAAACAACATCAACCATCAAATCACCATTGAAAAACCCTAAATAATCAAAACAACATTAATCATCAAGCTTTCGATCACTCACTATTAACACACACTCTTCATCTCCCCTACGATACATTTACATGTCATTTTCTTCTTCTCATTCGACACTAACCTAAAACCGAAAATGTTTTCACATTTTGCAACCACGCTCACTCACCATGGCAGCATGGTCTGATTCAACTACTCACAAACAAACTAGTCCATCTCAATTCTCAACGACTTTACGTTCCTCAGTTCCCTTCCAACCAATACAACATTCCTCCACCTAACGACAACAATCAAACCTGTTTTCCTTCTTCCAACTATTCACCTCACTACACTCTCAATCGCTCAAAACAAACGGCGAAAATATGAAATCAATCATCAAACCACCGTTGAAAAAACCTAAACAAAAACAATATCGTTGAAAAACCCGACAAAATCAAAACAACACCAATCATCAAATCACCACAGAAAACCCTAAATAGAAACCCTAAACAAATAACATTGAAAACCCTAAAAAATCAAAACAACAACAATCATCAAATCAAACACAATAACATTCAAAAACCTAAAATGATCAAAACAGCATCAAACATTAAATCACCATTGAAAACCCCTAATAAATAAATAAATCAAACAAAAACTAAAACATGATTACATACTAGGAAGATCCCATGGTTCAAACTTGTAGATGTCGATGACAGCAAGATGATCAAAACAGGATGGTAACTTTCCAATGAGTTTCCGCTTGAGGTAGAAACAAACGATCTCTTCATCAGTAGGGTGGAATCGAAATCCAGGAGCTTGGTAGAGAGACATTGATCGCTGAGGAATGAGAGAAAGAAAAAAGAGAGATAAAGTGAAATTGATCAGAAAAATAGGGATTAGGGTTTTTGAAGAGTAGAAAGTTAGGGTTTTTCAATTGGACTGTGGCTTTTTGGGCTTTTTAGGAGTAAAAGGGTCCGTAAAAAAGAGTCGAAGGGAATTATCGTTCAAATAAAGCGAATAAGTTGAGCCGAGCTGAGCTTTGCAAATAAAGCGAACAAGTTGAACCGAGCTGAGCTCTGCATTATCTAAATTTATTATGTTATAGTACTTGTTTTATATAGATTGGTTTGTGTCTGACATTTCAAAGTCTGGTATGATTTTAGTTAAGATTTGTTTTATCAAAAACTGATTGTTATTGGTGAAGTTCATTAATATTAATATTTGAACTCAACTATTTGATATGATATTTTTTTTTTTTTTACAAATATTTGATATGATATTTTTTTGAAGGAAAACATTTGATATGATATGTTAATATGTTTAAAATTTAATTGTGTATGAACATATTTAAATAAGTAATACTATATGTATTTAAATAGACCGAAAAACTAGTATATCAATGAGATTAAACTTTATTTTGGTATCTAATATACATTTTAAAGAATTGAAAATTGTTGTTTACACTCTGCAGAAGGCAAAGAAACATCATAAAATGACAAATTTAACCCCAATTTTCTTTCGGCAGTTAACTGCCGACAGGGACAGATCCAAAAATTTCAGAAAGTGGGGTCAAACTCGTTTATCGTAAATATTTATACAAAAATATATAAACCATAACCATTAAAATGATGAAGTCATTATCACTAAGCAAAACATTGAAGATTACAAAAAGTATATGAATTTATATCAAAAAACTAAAGACACTTTAGTGTCGAAGAATTACAATTGCTCTCTTCATGGCTTCATATTTTAAAAGTGTTGTAAGAATTTTTTTTTCATTTTCAAAACTATTAAATATATCTTAACTTTGTAATAAAACAAAAATATATAGCTTAATTGTTCATCTTCTTTCTACTGGATGGTGAGTTAGTGACCAGTTTTCTTTTAATATTTTTTTGGAGCATTTGATTTTGTTTTAAATAAAATTCAAAGGTTAGTTAAAAACCCAAATTATTTTGTAGCTATTACTTATCCACTTTTTCAATGTATAAAGTAGTACTAGTATTTTTAACAAATAAAATATACTCTCCGTTTTAGATTAAGTGAGTCATTTGTTCATTTTACATATATTAAGAAAAATGTATAAATGAAGAAGAGAAAAAAATTATTTTAAGTGCTCTTGTCAATTATTGATGTATTCTCCATTATCATAAATGCAAAGTGAAATATATTGAATTGAGAGTGATGAAAGTAGTATTAATTAAAGTTATAATTGAAAAAAATCATTAATATTGTATTGAAAAGTGAAATTGGTTAAGTATTTCAGAACAATATTTTTTACAAAAGGCCCGCTTATTATTGAGCAGATGGAGTAATAATTTACATTGTTTGTCTCAAGTGTATAAATTGAATCATGTATGGGCAACCTAAAAATTAAAGCGGGGTCAAACATATAAAAATATGGTATTATTGGTTAAAAAATTGGCAAAGAGTGAGGCCAGCTGACCCCAAAGTCTTATACTTGCATCCGTGCTTGACTGCCGATAAGGTTATTTTCATATTTTTGTGGTGTTTTCTAGCATCCTTTCATGTTTCAACATCCTATACCACATCCTGTCAAACAGCTTGAACACTTCCAAGCACACTCTATAATATCACTCCCCCTCAATATAACAACCTAAGAGTGAATACTAACACATAATTTTCTACTACTCCCATTTAATACATGCATGCATACTAACAAAGGAAAACTTCAAAAAGGCACACCACAGGAAAACTTCAATTGCAGATCATAAGTAGACATATGAGATATTTCAACATCAACAAGCACATCAGCAACACCAGGCAACATGCATGCAAAAACAAACACATACTACTCTGCAATACATTCATCTACTTCCAATGGAATGACATACATCTTAATCATGCAACTTCACAACCATTAAGGGAAAACATGCATGTCATAACAGTAGTAGTATAACATAAGATCAGAACAGGAGAAAACTCCACAAACTTTGGTCACCAACAAACACAGTATTACCATCCTCATGATCAGAAACCTTCTTACTTAGGAATTTTTCATTGTCAGAGGTTGACTCAGACTCAAACTTTACGTGATCAGGTTGAGCCAAGGATGTTGTAACATCGGATGCAACATTCAGTGCAATAGCAGTTTTAAAAACAGTTTTATCAATATCGGCAACATTCAATCACAGTCACCTTCATATCAAATCTCTTAGGTAGAGATATGAGAATCTTTCTTACGACCTTTTCATCAGACAAGTTTTCCCCAAGTGAGTCAAAGGAGCTAGCCACAGTGCATTGCTTGATCAGTCTAAACATGTTCTTATCCACTCCATGGAATAAAGCGTTCAATGCCTTTGAGTTTCCAAGAGCTAATTCATCTTCTTCCTTGGACCACTCTTAAGACTATAGTTTATATAGGTTCCTCATAATGGGCTCCACCCTCAATTGCCTGAATGGTCTCAAAGATCTCACTAACTAATTATTTCACTGAGTTACTTCTTACTTAACGGATAAAAATAATGAATAGTTACTGTCTCTTAATTAATTACCCTAACTTACTAATAACTTAGTAAAAATAATTATTCCCACTTAAAACACTAAAATTAATTCTCGAAACCAAAAGACTATTTTACCCTTGCTCACCAAAAGGCCAAAACGCCCCTAAACCTAAAATGACCAAAATACCCTTCTTAAGCCAAAACCCACTAATCCCGAATAAAATACACACAGGGACAAATAATCACATACAAGCGCATATGAACACATAAAAATTAATTAAAATAGTTATAGCGAAAATTGGTTTGTTACACCAATCATCTTGAGGCACAAAGACATCAACCCTTGGGGTAAATCTAAACCCGGTTCTTTTTATACCCCAAGAAGATTTTTTTTATCAACGGTAAAAAGTTTTTGTGGTAAAAGGAAGCGGATTTAGTTTTATCCAAAGGGTTGACGTCTTTTTACCCCTCGATTAGCCTCTTTTTACCCCCAAAAGGGTAAAAAGACAAAGACTATAAAAAGAAGAAGATTATTAGGGGGAAAAAGTGAAGAGGAGAGAATGTCAGATGATGGTGTGAGGAAATGATGAAGGTTGGAGGAGTGTTTATAGGGGGAATGGTAACATAGGTTTTATATGCACTAAATGCAGTTAAAAAACGTGTAAAAATGATGTATAATCAAGGTTGAATATCTGACCATCGTCCAAAAAACGTGTTCTTGAGCTCAGACCACCGGCCAAAGCAGCGTGAGTTAACTCACGCCACCGACCAGAGGTGCGTGACTTCTCACGCAGGGGCAAAATGGTCTTTTCAGTTGGGAGCGAGCAATTCATGTTGGGTAAAGAGCAGAATCATATTCTTACAAACTAATTCACCAAAGTTACCACACACTTAAACCGTCAAAATAACGAATAATTACCGTCTCTTAAATAATTACCCCAACTCACTAGTAACGAATAATTGCCGAATCTTCATGATGTATTTCATGTGTCTCAGTTGTGGAAGTATGTGTATGACGCGTCTCATGTGATTCAAGTGGATGATTTAGAAGTGAGGGATAATTTGACTGTGGAGACTTGGCCAGTTAGGATTAAGGATCGCGAGATGAAGCGTTTGCGAGGCAAAGAGATCGTTTTGGTGAAGGTGATTTGGGTTGGACCAACTGGTGATAGCGCTACTTGGGAATCGGAGAGTAGAATGAAGGTTTCGTATCCGGAGTTGTTTCCTTCAAGTAATTTTCGAGGGCGAAAATTCTTTTTAGGGAAGGAAAGTTGTAACAGCACGATTTTCGTTAGTATTATTTTTAATTGTTTTTAATTATATTTAATTGTGCACCTATGTGATTAAATGTCTTTGTTGTGCTTTCGTAGAACTTGGTGTTAGAAGGGTATTTTAGTCATTTTAGACTAAGGATATTTTGGTCATTTATTAAGGTTTAGTAAACTTAGAATTAACATTATTTTAGTATTTTGAGGTGAATAGTTTCTTTTATTAAGACTAGAGGCACTTATTAGTAATTATTTGGTTATGGTGATAATTAGATATTTTACTAAGTTAAGTGAGTAGTAACATTTCTAATTAGATGAGAGAGTGTTAGGCCCATTAAGAGGAGATATACCATAACCCATTTAGGTGGTGAGTATATAAGCTTAACTTTTCATTCATTCATACTAAGGATGCTAGAGATAGAGAAAAGGGTTAGAAAGAAGATTCAAGAGGAATCAAGCTAGGAGCAAGGGGGAGTGAAAGATTAGCTTAGCTTTGTGAAGATAAGAGGTAAGGGGGCTAGTCTTCATTCATAATCAATTGTTTAATCTCTTTTTCTTCTCCATCTCATAAGTGCTTATTTGAATAAGTGATTATTTGAATTTAATTGTTGAAATTCGTGTTCTTGTTATGATGATATGTTTGAGTACATGAATTTGATGATCACTGAATTGTTGTAGATGAATTGCATGATCATGATATGTATAAATAAGTATATTGTGAATTGTGTGCAATTGGTGAATATTGATGTGTTGTTGTTGATTTATGGTTAAATCTGTGATTAAATGATGTTGTTGCTGTTGTGAGATGTTGTTGCTGTTGATTGAACCTATGGGTATCCCTAGCCATGGAGTCTTGTTGTAAATTTGTGTTGTTCTTGAAGATTTTCATGAAAATGGGTCAATTGGTTATTTTTGTCGAAATGATGTTTTGATTTAAGCTTCATATGGATTTGAATGTCTTTTTGTGTCTAGAAAGGTTTATACAAACTTTGGAAACTAATTTGGGCAATGGGGAACTAAAATTGGGAGTTTTTGGGTGAAAATGGAGTTTTTCCCGTGTGCAGAATTTTTGCAACTGATGCAACTCGCAATGGCGAGTGAATGGCGAGCTTGAGGTGAGTTGAGGGGTACTCATGTGACTAACTCGCCATGGCGAGTGAAGTTACTCGCCACGGCGAGTTGCACAGTGTAGTCACCCCTATTTTGTCATTTTTAGGGCTTTGGGTCGATCTGAACCATTCCGGACTGATTCTTTTGATGTAGTTAAATGTAATTGAGCTTTTAAACCTCTGTAAACATCAAGCGAATGAGAAATTGGACTTGGTTTGGTGATTGTACCTCAAGCTTTGAAAATGTCAAAAATATCGATTGTTCCAAAACTTGTTTCTCTTAAGAAAAAGGGGTAAGATTATGTTGTATACTAAGTACATGATTTTCTGAAAATAGTTGTGAATGAATTCAATGGGGTTTAACTTATCTTGCATTGAAAATGAGATTCTTTTGAAAATGATAAGAGAAACAAATTTTGTGATTTCGATGATCTTGTTGTAATTAGCCGGTGAGACTTGCATGTATGCTCAACTGCACACACATGTGATTTAAGAGCATACATAGTCGAGGCATTGATGTTGTTTTACTTTGAAATGTATATGTTGGTTGTTTTGTTTAATCATAGACGAACTTTGTCAAATTTAATCCTTAAGACCGATTATCTCGGAAACCTTTTGTAAATGGCTTTGTATGAATATTTGAGGATACGTGAATGATTGTTAATCGTTGAACATGATGACTATCATGAATTGGTTAATTTTCTCCATTAGTTGAATTGTGAAGAATTATGTGAAGTTGATAATTGTTGATCCGTTGTTGATGTTGAATTAATATACATACTTGATTGAATGTAATTGGTGGAAGTTGTATACATATAGCCGTTGAATATATCCGTTGAATGTAGCCGTTGATTGTTGAGAACATATGTATGGTTGATTGAGTCATATGTCCATTCATCATATGTCGAGTCGGATGTTGATATCCATATAGCCGTTGATTATAGCCGTTGACTTTGATGTGTTGATGCATCAAAAGGTGACGACCTTGAGGAGATTGGTACCACATGCATATAGAAGTCGAGTCTAGGCGCATAGCATGAATTGGCATGAGTCATATTGCTTATGTGTTGATGGTGGGTTGACGATAAATGTGTTAATGCATTGTATGTTGTGATGATTGTGAATATTGTGTTGATGGATGATGTTATAGATGTATGCACTTGTTAATTGAGATTTAATCAATGATGTTCATTTTCAATTGTTTATTATTATTGATTATTATTGATGTAAAGTTAACCCAGTGGTTTTGACCGCCTGCCTTTCCGTATGGACCGGTAGACGGAGTGCAGGAGTAGTTGCTTGCTTGGTGAGTTGATTTGAGGATAGCAAATGTTTCCTCTGCTTTTCTGTCGAGTCTAGATTTAGACTCTGATTAGGACGTTGTCTTTATATTTATTACTTTGACTTATGTTTTTGATTATCGTCCATATGTCGGGACTTGGAGACTTATATATTTATATGTTGGATTATTTGATGTATGATTTATATCCGCTGCGACTGTTGAGAATTTTTATATATGCATGTTGTTTTTAAAATTGATTGAAGACGTAGCATCTATTTCTTAAATAATTATTATATTCACGTGTTTTATCGCTTTAATAAAAATAGGACGTTACACTCACCCCTTGTGTTTTTGTATTTTTTACAATAACGTTCCCCTTACGCTAAACATTAGTCTAATTTAAGGGTTTTCAAGATTGAACCAACACAATATAAAAATCACAAATCAAACCAATACAAACTGAAACCACAACAAATCATACTTGCGTCAAATGTATTTAAAAAGTCAATCAAATCATATTAAACTACGTACTCTTTACCTACTATTCAAATAACTTTCAACTTTAAAACTAAATCAATTTGCAACACGAACACTCCTATTCTAATTAAGGATTTTATGGCTTAAAATCCCGCAACAACTTTACCCAATCAGCAATAAGACAACACCACATCCAAATGATGTTAGTTCCTCAACCCCATTTTCTCAAAATAGTATTATTATTGTCTTTTATTAAAATAAAATACAGAGAAACCTTGTTCTATTCTAACAAAAAACAGAAAACCATGGTGTTCCAATTGGCACCGAGGGAATCCCTCTTAAATAAATTACTTTAGGAATCAAATTAAAATAATAAAGTAAATCAATGGGACAACATAATTAGCTTTCATTTTTGAACAGAAGTTAGTTTTTCATTATATTCGTGTAAAACTAATTTATGATTAATAACTAATATATGATTAAAAAATGTTTTTCTTAGTACCCATCTCAACCGTCAATATTGTTAAAATTGAATACCTCATTTGATTTTAAACTTAATCGCGGTTGTGTGAGTTTGGTGCTTGGTATACCATTAGCAACAAAAAGAAAATGATATATATATATATATATATATATATATATATATATATAGATTTTTTTTTTGAGCAAAAAATGATATATTCTTTTAATATCTTCTTAAAAACTCAAATATAATTAAAGAATTAAAAATTAAATAATTTATAAAGTGATCTCCCACCTCCAATTGCACCCGAGAAGCAAGCCTCACCCACGTACATTGATATATTTTTTTTAATCAGGTGTCCTATGCACGCATAACTATCAAGAATAATCACTCGAGTTTTGCAGGATTTAGGGATGACAATGGATACCCGATGGATAGGGTACTACGGTGCCTTTTCTCATAGCCACATTTTTAAATAATACCCGTACCCATGTCCATATCCTCGTGGGCAACAACTTTAGTCCTCTTCCCCATACCTTATGGGTACCTAAGTGCTCATACCCGTATCCATTACCCGCACTTTAACTATGAAAAAACAATAAAAACATCACAAATGAAATAAAACTACGGTTCATTTTTTTTAAAATTAACTCATAAAATAGTATGAATCGTAATATTTAGTCAAATATAAAACATCCAAAATATCCCTAAAAAATTGTACACCAGCATGATGGAGATGTTATTGTATTAATCAGTTTTTTGGTTTAAGTTTAAGTTTACGCTTAAATAGCTAAATAAATAAATTAATTATACACCAAAAATAAATAAATTATTTATGATATTATATAAATATGTATATGCGGAGTTGCGGGTCTGGGCAGTATAATACCCTTACCCGTGCCCATCTAAATTTGTGGGTATTATCCGGACCCGTGCCCAGACCTATAAAAACGGTTTATTATCCTACCTATTGTGGGTATTTTTTGCGGGTATTCATTGAACCTGTGTCCAATTGCCATCCCTAGCATGATTAAAGAAATATTAACAAATATCTTTGCCACACTGGTTAAAGAAACAAATCTAATAAAAATATTTTGAAATTTATATAATCAAACTTAATTTTTATGCTTTTTTAATACATCAATTCAAAGGTACTTCCTTTGTTAGCATCAAAGGTACGGTTTCGTTTGCATTTGTGCTCTTATGTCCATTTTGGATTTTCCGTTTCCCTTTCTCTCACCTTTCCTTTCCTCTCTTCACCATCCATTTAATTTCCTTCCGTTACACAATTTTCCCTAAAATAAAAATAAAACAAAAAACCAATATCCATCTTTTGTTTTATTTTAAACTTCTCTCTCAAACCCCTCCCCTGAAATTTCTCCCTTAAAATCTTCCTTCCTTCACCCTTTTTTTCTTTATTATTAAAAATCATCAAATCAAAAAAAAAAAAAAAATAAAGAAAGAGAGAAAGAAAGAAAAAGAGAAAAATGGCGACGAGTATAGGGATAATGGATAGCGCATATTTTGTCGGTAGAAATGAGATTCTGAGTTGGATCAATAAACGTCTTCAACTTAATCTTTCTCGCATTGAAGAGGTAATCAACATTCAACATTGCTTTGCTTTTCACACCTCCCCTTATTTCCTTTTCTTGAATGACAAAATGTGCATGTTTTGATTGACACGACATTGTCATTTTGTTCAAGCTCTAAAGTATTAATTATTATATTTTATTGACTTCGTGGCTTGAGACCTTAGAGTCTGCGTCTCTCTAGCTCTCAGGTTCGAATCTTTTGGTGTTAACAATTCATTCATGTGTTGGGTCGGTCCGTACATGACTTTGCTCTAATTTTAATTTGGTTCTCTTTAGTGGACACGGGATTATTGCACCGAATTAGCTGGTCATTGGATCGGATACCGAGTTTTTCAGAAAGAAAAAAAAAAAAAAGTTTTATTCTTGAAATGTTGATTGAATGTGAATCATTTATTTGATTTGCATGTTGATTTTTGGGTGTTCACATTGTGGAAATGTGAAGAACTTAATATTCAATCATACTGATTCAGGGTTTTTGTGAAAAATGCTTACCTTTGTTTCTGGCGATTGCATTCTTTTTCAAGTTATCATTTTGAATTTTATTCAATCTGGTCTGTAAATTATTAATCAACGTCAACAAAGCACGGATACAGACATGGACACTAACACGCCGACATATCTAATAATTTGAATTTTTTTACATAATTCAGTGTAATTACAAGTGTCGGTGTCGCATCGGTGTCAGACACGACAGTATACGCCTCATCCGAGGAGTGTCCGTGCTTCATAGATCAAAGTAGTATGCATTTGGCAGCTAAAAACGTGTTTTTTATCGCCCAACTAAGACCAAATACACATTGTTTTTATTCAGCTTAAGAAGTAAAATTAATTCATTCATATATGTACTTGTGACTGATTCAAGTACTATTTTTTGTTGAATAAAAGATAGAGGTTTCGATTCCAGTTATTTCAAGTACAATTTTTTGTTGAATACATTACTTAGCGTGTTTGTGACTGATTCCTGGCCTCTCGAAATTGATTGTTGTAGAAGCAACCCATCTCTTATTTCGGTAAAAAATTGTCCTGGAAGTCATTATTTTTTCCGTCAACGGTAGAACCTATCTCGAATAAACACAGTTTTTGAGACAATTTGGATAGTTAAGGATGCTAGATAACTATATTTCCAGCTGTTACTGTTAATGATATTGTGCTTAAGTTTGAGCATCGACACAGTGCAGCTACGGGCTACCATTGTTTTTGCATTAATTTGTAGGTTAATTTGTTTTTTAAAATGGCACAATAATGATTTCAAAGCTGATCAGTTAATGAAAGTATACTTTTTTTGTTTTCACCATTCTTATGCCGTGTGTTCATTCATTGCTAGGCTGCATCTGGTGCTGTGCAATGCCAGATGTTGGACATGACGTATCCAGGGGTTGTGCCGATGCACAAGGTAGCAACACAACTTTGCTTTTACTTTCGTTCTCCCTCTTCTGATATTTCATTTGCATTACAAATAATTTTGAAATTTGGTGTTCATTTTAGGTGAATTTTGATGCAAAGACAGAGTATGATATGATTCAAAACTATAAAGTTCTACAGGATGTGTTCAACAAGCTGAAAATTGCGAAGGTATTTGTTTTTTCCCTCAATTTTAAGCAGAACATTTGGAGAGAGCTTTGCTTTGATCATGTATACATATGTAAACAATGAAATCTTAGAATATATGAAATAGTATCTTTATCAGGATCTAGAAATGCTAATGAAGGTTAATTTATTTACTTGGTTCCATTCATGGATTTGGGCTTATCGTATGACATATGCACTTATATTGGTGTTTGGAAGAGCTTAAAAAATAGCCTATAATATTTCTAATAAGTTGTTTTGAGCTTATTTTCTTCTGCTCCCTAAGATAGCATATGGAAACAGCTTGTACAAAGCTTACGCAGAGTTTATCGTTGTAAACTATGCAATTGTAGAAGCATATGGAAACAGCTTTTACAGAGCTTGAGTGTATCCAAATAAACTATTTGAATGTAGTAACAACTCATCCATAAGCTTTTGTATGATGAATAAGCGCTTAACCCATAAACTCTTTGATTACGGACAATTTATTGTATGATAAGTGTTTTAAGTATTTACTGAATATACATTTGTTTAAGTCGTTTATCCAAAACCCCTTTGTTCATGTACATTTCAATATTTTAGGAGATTATTTATGTTTCCTTGCCCTTTTACTCTTCCCTAATTGTATATCCTTATGTTTTTGTCACTGGTGGACTACAGTTTTTGAGGGTTATTTCTATAGGCTTTGTTTGTGAGTTTGGAAGGGAGGGCTTTGGAAAAAAGGAAGGAGCAAGTGGAAGAAATAGATGACTTTGAGAGAAAAGGGCTTTGGGGGGTTTATATGAACTCTTCAAATTCAACCTATGTTACTTTTTTTCCCCAAAATTCCCCCCCCCCCCCCCCCCCCCCCCTCCTAACCCTTAGGAAGGGTGGTTAACCCTGCGTAAAATATTCGATGGAGTACAAGGTTGTGGTGCGTTCTTGATTTGATGCTCAATACTAGTTTCATTTTTGGGCCATGCTATCCTACCTTCATCAATTGCATGTCTTTTATGCCAGGATGTGAAAATTCTTCTTGAATTAAAAGTAATTTATTTTCGGGTTATAACTTTACTTGAGAACAAAAACTGGTATATGAAAATACTTTGGCACAATCTATAGTTGATGCTTGTATTTGTTGAGCACTTGAGCTAATTTGATTACCATGTGGCAGCATATTGAAGTTAACAGGCTTGTTAAAGGCCGACCTTTGGACAACTTGGAGTTCCTACAATGGCTGAAACGTTACTGTGATTCTGTTAATGGTGGCATTATGAACGAGTATGCTACTTGCTCTCTGTTCCTTCCTATCATTTAATCAACTTTGATTACTGTTGTTTTTTATAAGCAATTTTGTAAGAATACTTAATTAAATCATTGCTATTTTGATGTAATTGCTTGAACGATCTATATCCAATGCATATTTTCTCTAATACTTGAATATGCAATTCTATGCCATGTATATATGTTCTCATGTTATGCATATATTTTATACCACCCTTCTTATTTTCCCTTTAGGAACTATAATCCCGTGGAGCGTAGGATTAAGGGTGGAAAGGACCGAAATGTTAAGAGTTTAAGGAGCTCAAAGTCACTTCAATCAAACACTACGAATAATACTGGTTCAGGCGAACTAAGTCCAAATAGAAACTCAGGTTGGCTTATTTCATTTTACTCTACTTATTCTCTCCCTTAACTTTTTTCCGTTTTTAATTAAATTACTTTTGAGTGTAGGACCTAAGATATCGAGGTCAAGTGGAGGATCGGATGGGGCTAATTCGTCAGCAGAGATTCAGGCCTTGTCCAAGCAGGTACAACTTTGAAAATTAGGTTTGCTACTATTATCAAAATCGCATGAAAGATAAACCTCCTTTCAGCATTGAAGCCCAACTGAAAATATAGTACATAGCCAAAGAAGCCCATGGACACTGAGAGAAAGTAATAAAATTGTTAGATATATGTAATATGTTGACATCGATGATATTCCTGATGGTAGCTCCTGATAACATATACATGCCTGTGTTTTCAATGTCTCAATCTCAATTACCTAGTTTTAAGTTTTCACTTAATAATTTAATGAAAATATTATTTACCTTTTTTTTTGTTCACTGTTACTTTGCTTTTTGTTTCACAGGTTACTGATCTCAAACTCTCGGTGGATCTCTTGGAAAAAGAAAGAGACTTTTACTTTTCAAAACTGCGGGATATAGAAATTCTATGCCAGACATCAGAACTGGAGAAGGAACCTGTAAGAATTCCGTCAAGCCAGTTTAGTTGGTTTACTTTTACTTTTAAAAAATGAGAGGTTCCTTTCCTGGCCCGTGATCATGTCTACTTCTATGTGCTTCATCAAATACATAATATTTTACTCATATGCTTTAATTAATTATTTTCTTTTACCTAAATTTCCTAATACCTGCAATCGTTTGGAGTATTTGATTTGAAAAATATTTTGTTCTGGCAATGACATGTATATTTTTAATTGCTTTATATCATTCACGAGTTAGGTTTACCGTTGAGTTGTAAATTTTTATATTTCTATAGTCAAGGAGAAATGACTCTCTATATGGTTTGGAACACCAGTAACCTGTGTGTGTTTTCTACCTCTACATCCAACAATTTGGCGTTTCTCTTTAAATATGATGTAGACTGTAATTCCCTGCGTTTCTTGAAATTGTATATGCTTGCTTTCGTCCGACCCAGCTTGATAATGTGTGAAGAATCCATGCATGTGTTAATAATCCAATAGGTTCAATCATGTAGTTGATCATATATTAATTGAAAATGAATTTAGAACATATGGGGCTGTTATGCAGTACTCTTAGAAGTGTCGTTTAAATTGAATAAATCAATTCATGTGTAACGTGTTACTTTTTGCAGATATCGGTAGCAATTAAGAAGATTTTGTATGCTGCTGATGCAAAAGAGTCAGCATTAGAGGAAGCTCAAGCTTACATTAATCAAACATTGGAAGCTGTTGAAGATCAACCAGAAACTGAAGCATGATTTCTAATTCCTGGCTGGTATTCATAAGAGATTTTCCAGGGTCTTTGTTAAACAAGCTTAGTACCATCTGCCATGAGAGAGACTAGAAAATGTTTCCATCCAATGGCCAGAAAGTGTCATTTAATTACATAGATTTAACTGTTTTTCTCCTTGTAAGCTTGGATGGATAATCAATGGATATATTTGAAGAACTTTTCGATTGAACATTGCTTTTGAAAATAGCCAATTGTATTTTAGATGTATTAGTCTGTTTCCTTTGTTTCAAATTAACTGCTGCTTTTGAATGATTAAGGCCTGTTTGGTTAGATAGGGATAAACTAGTCTAAACTAGATTTGCAAGGCTTAAGCCCGACCTTATAAAAAATTGAAAATTGCTTTTCACACTTCTCTCAATGCTAAGAAACACTATGAGATGACAATTTTTACCTTAAATTTCATCGGCAGGTAACTACTGCCGGTTAAAATCCATCGGCAGTTAACTGGCAATGATGTTATGTTGGTAATTTCGTGGTGTTTCATAGCAGGGAAGCAACCGATGCAGTCCAAGACTTCCATTGGTGTACTCATGTCGTCCAACACTCTCAAGATCATACGTCTACACCACCACCCATAGTATCTTGGGACAAACCTGCTCCAAATTTTCGTGATAGCTTAGGACATTTGGTTCAAGCATATACAAAGTGTTTTTCATGAGGCAAACTAGTTGCAGGTAACATCTCTCAGATCATGCTAGCTTTAAACTAGCTTTTATTCGTAGGCAATAGAGTCTATTACAATCTGGCTAGAGCGTCTTTATTTCAGTCTAGCCCAAGTATTTTTCTCTCCCATCCTCACTGTATTGACACTTCTGAAGCTCGAGATACGATACTGTATGAATACGCCGATACGGAAAAATTTCAAAAATCAAGATACAATACAGTTGGGATACGTTAATAAAAAAAATTATATAATTAAATGTACAATATAATTATAACCATTTTTTTTAATATGCAAATATATTAACAAAAAAAAACCCAGTCATAGGCTCGTAGCACATCAACATAAATATAAATAATATTGACGATTAAGAGAGTGGTAATTAGTCATTTACATACACTATATCCCAAAAAAGCACCCTATACTATATCCAAAAGGACCATTGTTAATGATATACTATATCGATCCAAAAAAGAACACACCAGTACTCAAGAGTTAAATTATTTTAGTTAACATTAATTGGGAAATATCAGGGCAGGTATCGGTGCAGGATAATTATCGGATACTCTCTAGATACGTATCGGATAATTATTTTTTTAAAAATAAAATTTAATCTTCAAATACTCTTTTGATACGTATCGAGAAGTATCGGGCAGGTATCGGTGCAGGATACGCAGGGGATACGATACATCGTCCATTTTGAAGTATCGAGGCTTCACACATTGGCACTATTATTTTGAATGAAATGCTACGAGTTTACTTTGCCTAAAAAAAACAAAGAACTGAGTTGTCACAAGCCTGTAGCAAATTTCTCTGCTGTGATATCATAGTAAATGAATTGTCAATTTTGAAAAATAAAAATAAAATAAAATGAACATATACAAACTAATCAAGACCAAAAAAAAATTAAAATAGGTTAAGGGACCAAAATATTAAAATAGCTAATAATTATAAAAAAGTGGAATTAATTATTAAAATAGCTAATAATTAGTTAAGGGACCAAAATATAATATTACTACAAAAACTAAACTAATTAACTATCAATAGGTTTCCTTCAAAAAAAAACTATCAATAGGTTATTTGTCAAAAAAAAAACTATCAATAGATTAAAGGACAAAAATATTTTTAATAGCTATTATAATACCAAATTAATTATAAAAATATACGACCACTTTCGTCCCTTAACTTATTTTAAAATCAACATATACAAACTAATTAAGACGATATTTTTTGGAAATAGCTATTAACTTATTTCATTTTATTAGCAACATTATATACAAACTAGTCAAACTCTTAATTTATTGTTTTTTTTTTTTACGCAATATATAATAGATAATATAATACCCCTAAAAATAAGATAATATAACGAATAATTTGAATCAAAATATTAAAAAAATGGAAGAAAAAAAGTTTCAATAAAAATATAGTTTAAATTTAGTCAATTTTAATTAATTTTTTTATATTTCAATTCGGCGGTAAAGAGTTTGACCTCTTAACTTGAAGGAACATATCATCGTAAAGAATTATAAAATGCCACGTAAATTAATAATAATTTTTTTTGGCAGTAAACAATAATTCTTCCACAATTTTTTTAAAATATATCTTGAATTGATATTTTTTTAAGCAAAGGAAAAAGTAAGTTGATAAAAACAAAGAAGTAAAACAAACAAAAAACTGGGAATATAAAACCTGACCTAATAAACCTATAAAAAAATGCAGGTCAACCCTAACGGACAATAAATAAATACATATTAATCAACACAATCCAGTGAACCCTGACATACAATACATACATATAAACACACCCAAGTCGATCCAACAAACAAGCATCTATCACTGGCACAATGTAGTGAACCTGCATACGGACGCAAAACTATATTGAAAAAAAGAAAGATGAGGTGTGGACATTTGCAAGCACCAATCATAGGTCTAAAGGCCGGGAATGAACCGACCGTTCACATGACAACATGTCCACGTACCATCAACATTCTGCAACCAACGACAACAAGCAATAATGACTCTTTCGAACCAAATAATTCTTCGTCAAACATGATGAATTATTAATAATTTTTTATTAATAATTAAATGAATGAGAAACATGATTACTATTAAAAATAATTATATAATAAAAAACCTATTTAGAATATTTAATACCTTAATCTATTTTGTAATAAATTTAAACATAGTTTATATTTTATTATATAGGCCAAATACATCTTTTGGTCCTTCAAGTTTGACAAAATACCGGATTAGTCTTTTAAGTTTAAAATCGATCCCTTAAGTTTTTTTATGTTTCAAATTGGTCATTAAAAGGGTAACTGTGTATGAAATTAATTACTAAAACTATATGTTTAAAACTTAAAACACTAAAGACTAACCAGTATTTTTGTCAACTTAAAGTACATGTATTTGACCTATATTGTATTTTCAACAACTTTTTAACCTCATCAAAAGGATTACTGTTTTTGTAAAAAAATACTATGATAAAATATGAAGAAAGAACATGCAGAATATATATATATATATATATATATATATATATATATATATATATATTAACATAAATTATTTACTATAATTATTTATTTTGCTAAATTATTAAATTCATAATTATTTTTCTTAATATATTTTAATTTCCTATAATTTATTATTTATATTTTAATTATAATTAAAACAAAGTAGAAAATGAGAAAGTTCAATGTACCATTTCACCTATAAAATACCTAGTGTTGGGGAAGACAAACTCACATCACCTTTGAGTTCTTTGTTTCACAAGGTGCTTTGAATAGAAGAAATCAATTAGGAGTTGAAAAAATGTGTTCTTCAGTCACAACAAAGAATGTACCTCATGTTGTGTGTGTCCCATTTCCAGCACAAGGTCACATAAATCCAATGCTGAATCTAGCAAAACTTCTTCATTTCAAAGGTGGTTTTCATGTCACCTTTGTTAACACAGAATACAATCAC
This sequence comes from Medicago arabica, assembly GCA_946800305.1. Classification (NCBI taxonomy): domain Eukaryota; kingdom Viridiplantae; phylum Streptophyta; class Magnoliopsida; order Fabales; family Fabaceae; genus Medicago; species Medicago arabica. Next base: position 20,545,166 of record OX326967.1, read on the forward strand.
AAACGTCATCTCAAAGCTAGAGGTCCTGATTCTCTCGACGGTCTGCCCACTTTTCGCTTCGAAACAATCCCTGATGGTCTTCCGGAGTCCAACGTGGATTCGACACAAGATATTCCTTCTTTGTGTGAGTCCACTAGAAAAAATTGTTTACCTCATTTTAAGAACCTTCTTTCAAAACTCAACAATGATTTAGACACTCCTCCAGTAACTTGCATTGTTTCTGATGGTGTTATGAGCTTTACTTTGGATGCTGCTCAAGAACTTAACATTCCACAAGTCACTTTTTGGACAGCTAGTGCATGTGGTTTCATGTGCTATGCGCAATATCACCAACTCATGGAAAAGGGCTTAATACCACTCAAAGGTAAGTTATTTTTGCTTGGTTACATTGAAAAACAATTTGCTTAGATGAATTGTCTCATTTTCTGTGCCTATAATACTGTCTCATTTCTTAGTCTCGACATAAAAAAAACTCTTTGACTTTTGTAAAAAAACTAAAAAAATCTTTGACTATTTAGTGCCTACATTAAATGGATCCCAAAATTTATTTCATTGCAAACAACTATCGTATACTTCCTCGGTCTCAAAATAATTTTCTCTTTAACATTTTTTATTTGTTTTAAAATAACGGTTATTTTAAAATATCAATGCAACATTTATTATTTTTTCCTCCACTATTATACCTTTATTTATTGAATTTCATCAAACATAACTACTCTACTAACTACAATTAATAAGGGTATTTTAGTAAATAATACTAATTTTACTATTGAAATCAACACAATCAACTGTTTCCTTAAAAATTATGCACAAACCTTAGACGATTATTATTTTAAACGGAGGGAGTACAATTTTTAAGGCGTTGGATTTGTTTAGTGTTCACCACATTCATGCATTTGATTTAGGAAATTTGGAAATTTTTTTATCTTTCATTTGACCAAATGAATATTTTTTTTATCTTAAAAACACTAAATTACAATATTTAATATTATATCTATTATTGAGTCAAAAAGATATTGTTTCAATTATAAATATTAAATGAATTAGTAAAAGCTTCTATTAATAAATACAAAATATAACCTACTTGGATTGACTTGGTGTTGTTGTTTTGGACCTTGGAGTTTAGTCCTCCTCAAGGTCTCAGTATATGTTGAGACTTGAAATTGTGAACTAAAACTGTTAAAGAAAGTAGTTTTGAGATTAAGGTTTAAGAATTTTTAAAAGTTTAAATTTTTATAAGAACTAACATTATATTTAACAATTTTTACATTGTGGATCCGACTATAATCCTTAATGCTAACTAAATCATGTTAATGTGACAAAAAACTAGTTGAAATGATATACATCCTCGTTCACACTAATTTGTGATGTTGATTGTAGGGACGCTAAACTTCAAATAATGATTTTGTTGTCTCGTAAGTACAATTTATATGGTAAAAAAACAAAAACATCTGATATGTTAGAGCACGGGTTTGACAATGTAATTCTTCACTTGATGCGTGTAAGAATTGCGCTCGGATCTAAAAATAAATGATTTTGCTTTCCAAGTTTAATTGCTGAGTTTGTAAAATAAAATTTAGATCAAGTTTGTTAATGTCAAATTAGTCATGTCGTTTACAATAAAACTAAAATACAATTTTAGTTCCCATGTTTTGGTCAAACCATAATTTTCATCCCACCATTTTTAATTGGGCAGTTTTATTCCTCCATTTCAAATAAACCCTAAACAATAATGCCGACCATTCAATTTGACGGCGTAACAACATATTGTTCACTCTCATTCCTTTGTATTATTTCAACTCTTCTTTTGTTTTTCGTCACGATATAACATCATATTGTCATATCATCAAATTAATGGTCAAAATCATGAGTTCGATCAAATTAGACGGTCACGATCAATTTAACACCTCATTTTTTTAAAACTAATAAGCTAAAATAATCACCAACTACTTCCAATATTTTCATGGGGTGCATCTTTTAAACAATCACCAACTAATTATGAAGTAAATTTTGTGTTACATGCAGACTGGAGTTATATGACAAATGGGTATCTGGAGACAACACTAGATTGGGTGCCAGGCATAAAAGAAATTCGATTGAAAGATATTCCAAGCTTCATAAGAACCACAGACCCAAATGATCCTATGGTTGAGTTCATGTTAGGAGAGTGCCAAAGAGCTCAAAAAGCATCTGCTATAATTTTGAACACATTTGATGCTTTAGAGCATGATGTTTTGGAAGCATTCTCTTCCATTTTTCCTCCTATTTATTCCATTGGTCCCTTAAATTTACTCATGAAAGAGGTGACCAATGAAGAATTGAACTCAATAGGGTCCAACCTTTGGAAAGAAGATCCAAAGTGTTTGGAATGGCTAAACAACAAAGAACCAAACACTGTTGTTTATGTCAATTTTGGTAGCATCACTGTTATGACAAAAGAACAAATGATTGAGTTTGCTTGGGGGTTAAGTAACAGTAAAAAACCGTTTTTGTGGGTCATAAGGCCGGATCTTGTAGCCGGTGAAAATGCTGTTCTACCTCTAGAGTTTTTGGAAGAGACAAAAGATAGAGGATTGTTGTCAAGTTGGTGTCCACAAGAGGAAGTGTTGGCTCATTCAGCTATAGGAGGATTCTTGACACATAGTGGTTGGAATTCGACGTTGGAAAGTGTGTTTTCTGGTGTTCCGATGATATGCTGGCCTTTCTTTGCGGAGCAACAAACCAATTGTAGATTTTCTTCTAATGAATGGGGAATTGGTTTGGAGATTGAAGATGCTAAGAGGGACAAAATTGAGAGTCTTGTGAAGGAGTTGTTGGATGGTGAAAAGGGTAAAGAGATGAAAGAAAAAGCTTTGGAATGGAAGAAATTGGCACACAATGCTGCTTCTGGTCCACATGGATCATCATTTCTGAATTTGGAGAATCTCTTTCGTGATGTGCTTTTCTGAGAGAAGTTCAAACTTTTAATAATTTGTGGTTTTTCTGCTTAAATAAAAAAATAAATGCTTTTGAAATAAAGTTTGTTTGGTAAAAGCTTTGGTGATGTTCTCTTGTGAATTGTGAAACAAGTTCAAATTTTAGTGCTTGTGGTTTTTCTGCTTATCAATAATTGAATAATTTAGAGTTGTTTTGCATTTAAAAGACCAATTTTTTGTTGGTCGTAAAATCGTCCATTCAAACTTTATTTAACTCTCGATAGAACTATGAATTACCCAAAATCTTTCACATCTTTCACATGAAAATGGGAAGGTTAAAACCAAAAAAATAACCAAACAAATTTTATCTTTTCCAAAGTGATTTTTTTATTTAAATAAAGTAGCATTCCTAAATTCAGTACATCATTAAATCTTTAAATAACATTGCTTTATTTTTACAAAATATAAAAAACATTCCTTAAGACACCTATTCCATATATCTTGAACCAATGCAACCTGAACAAAATTATATATGCTACTTGGCATCTATTTATACTTTACATTTCTCAAACTTGGCATATTCTTTTCAGATTTCAGAGATTGCTTACAACGTTTTAACAAAAAATATTGAAAAAAAATACTCATGTTTGTAAAGTAGACTGAAACAAATACTTTCTTTAGCTCATATTCAAACTCTAGATTACCAGAGTCTCTTTCGATAGTGCGCCGGAGGTTTAAGACCAAAAAAGAAGACAACCCATACATCGTAACATTCATGGTTAAGGGATTGAAGTTCACTAACCATATAAAGGATTATTCTCCAATCATACATACCGGTACATCAACCAAGGAAAAATATATATCATTTGAATCGACTTTAAAAAAAAAATGGTTTCTTCTTTAGAGAATATGTAGTTCTTGTACATGTGTGTATTAATCATTTCAATGCATTCTGATTCAGTAAATTAAATATGCATGTCTAAACATCAATCTCTCGAGCAACCAAGTTTGAATTTGCGAATGGTCATTCTTCCATTTAGTGCAAGAGCAAGCACATCATATTCCTCAACGTACCACAGTTCGGACACCACTGCCTGGATATATGTCCGGAGGAAACTCAGCAAGTAAAATAAAGGTCAGGTATGCTTATAGAAAAGTATGCAGACAACAAAACATCACTCAAAGTGTAAATTTCAGACAGATATTCAATCATCATATTTAAAATGTCGATCACACGCCCACTCTAACACACTCTATTGCTAACATTCCTCTATCGCCATATATATTTGTGATGATATTTTAAAACTATCATCTGTTTGAATGTCTGTAAATTTTTTAATGCTAGTACGCTACCAGTGAATAATTATTTCAGTTCATTACTAAAAGGCAAAATGTATATATTAGAAAATTTGGTGCATAAAATTAACAAATTCAGAAATGAACTCTAAAGGTGAAATTCCTCCATCGGATACGTAAATTTAGAATATAGCATCAATTCAGTTCTTTAAGTGTCACTTTCTCTTCAATTTAGTGTCCCTAAAGTATATAAAAATAACAACTAATTCTTAAATTATATGAAATATGTCAATTTAATTCCTAAAGTATATGAAAATCTGTCATGTTAGTCTCAAACATCTTAACGTTGACTAAATTGACAGATTTTATATGTGTTAGCAACTATTTATTATGTTTAAAATTTATAAACTTTAGAGATTAAATTGAAGAGAAAGTGGCCCTTTGGGGATTTAATTGATGGTTTATTTTATAAATTTAACCCTACAAATTTTGTCCATGAAATTGGCATTTCACCAAAAAAACCTAAATGAAAAATGCTCTTTCCTATAATATTTAAACTACTGAAGTCTTCAACTGCAATTTTGATTCTGCCACCTATAAAACAAACAAATAAATAACCACAAACCTTGAATCCTTGGAACTGACTATTAAGTTGATTCACTAACTCATGGAAAAATTGGAGTTCGTTTGATGGTTTAAGCAGTTCCTGCGGATCACAAGAAACAAAAGTAAACAATACGACAAAGGAAAAATATTATTATAATATGATACAGCTACCTATGTACCAAGCATTTGGAACAGAGACCGTTCTAAATTCGAGTATCACAAAGATAACCAACATGTGAATGCGACGTATTTCAAAGTTGCAACGTTAACTTATTCGTTAATGTTTGGATTAAATCTTGCAATCTACTGTCTAAGTGAACTTCATTTTGTAAAATGAGTTTAAAAAAACTACCATTCTGTCTAATTTTATGCAAAAACCAAATGACACTTTGCCATTCTTCAGGTGAATCGCTAAATTAAAGATACTTCTGATTCTTAGCATGGATAAGATAGTCCAAAGTCCAATAAAATTTCTAAACATTCAAAATCAATCAATAATCCCAAATTTGAACACCCTAATGAATAAATTAAAACCCAAAGTAAGAATTAAAAAAAAGGAAATGCTAACTTGTGCCCTTAAGGCCCAAGTTTAGAAGCTAAATGTAGAAACTTAATTTTGGAAATTGTGCATTCAATGTTTTGAAAGATTAAAAACTTATTTTTTCAATACAAAACTTAAGTTTTAATTCTTTTTTTAGATCCTTAACTTGTGCCCTAAGGGCACAAGTCAGCATGACTCTTAAAAAAATAATCCAATTTAAAACATTGTAGGTAATGGACAATTGTGCCAATGTCCATGTTAGAACCAAATACAATTCTAATATGCATGATGATGGCATGCTAACTCTAATAAATTACAAGAAATAATGTAAATGCATAGTACCGTAGACGATGTTCTTGGTGGACCCAAAAGCCTTGCGAATGTAGTGTGAAGAATTGCAGCATCATACTGCAGATGAAATAATGACAGATTAACAAGCATCACAATGCAATGCAATTTTAGTATATAAAATCGCCAAATAACTTTAGAAAATTATAGCAAATCTAAAATTGACGAGGTTTCCCAATTTTTAATTGCATCTCGAATTCACAGTGTAGTCCTGCTTTGAGCCATAGTATAAGAGATTCATCTTTGTTGCAGTGACATAACAATAAAATTGGGTAACTTACAAGTTGCTTTTCTGGTGCACGTGGGAGCACATTCTTCAACCGCGAACGAATGGTTATGGGATCACTACCCGAGATTACCTACAAAATAAACATAAAATCAATATTCTAGACTTGCCGATGCTTTCTGAAATCCTAATACTGGCACAAGTAAAAATAATGTCTTAGTTATATAGTTTTATTCTATTTTAGTTTGGTCACAGGCTTAAAAAATAATAAACTGATTCCTCGACTAATGTCAAGGTTGAAAGTATCAACACTGTCTATGCCTTGAAATAACAAAGAAATCCACAAAAAAGAATTTAAGGCATGAACAGCAGCAAATTTTTGGTATTTCCCTCTAACTGAAATGATAATAATGCCGAAAGATTTTTCTAGAATCGGTAAACAAAAACATACTGAAAGAATCATATCAATTAACCAAAACATACTGAAAGAATCATACAAGTAAAAAGAATATAGATATCTTAAACTTTTGTTACTAAATAGAAGAAATTAGGGACATAGCTACTTGAGGCTAACAGTTAAAAAAGGAGGATTGCATAGCTAAATTGGTTTGAGCTAAGTCAGCTAACGGGTTGAAGAAGTTTGAGGAATTAATAGACCGAGGTTCAAACCCTGGTGAAGGAGAAAATAGTAATATAACAACTAATTTACTAACATTTACTGATAAAAAGAAAACAGATAAATAATTTATGTCAATCATCGATTCACCATTCTAAATCATTTGACAGGACACAGTAATTTTGTTGGGTATGAGAGTTAGAAAGAAAAGGTGAAGGGGAGGCATGTGCGAAAATCAATCTATAATGTATGTGTGAAGGATAAGGAGATGAATAATTTAGATTATGGGGGAAAAAAAACCTGCCAGCAACCAAGGAGCACCCCTGTTGAAGTTAAAACGATTCTATCCAAAACAATTTTCAAAGGGCATAGCTTTGAAGCAACAGTTTCCACAAAAGATGCTTCAGCTTCTACCTGAAGAAACAATGATTCTCATGAGTTATTACTTGAGCAAACTGCCAATATGAATTGAAGCCATTGATACTTGAAGTATACCTCTACTTTGGTGGCACTTACAGGTACAATATGGTGGGAGGCATGGAACATGCTAAAATGGTACATGCTCGAGTTCTGAAACCAGATTGCTAATTGACACACATGTAAGGAAGTGAATATAAAAAATTAAAAAGATAAAGAAAAGGTTGAAGCAAAATGGGAAATTCTCAAAAAAAAATATAGACCAGTGAATGAATAACAATTTTTTTTTTTTAGCATTGTGGATGTATAGGTAGATGAATCCAACTATCACTTACCTTTATCAAAGTATGGACTGAAAATATTTTTAACAGCCTCCCTGTATCATGGAAACCATGCATCTCATAAGTGAATATTGAATCAGTAATATAAAGCTATAACATATCATATTAAAGAGGTACAACAGGAAAGAAGGATACTTGAAAGTAGAGATATAATAATGATCAGAATTTACAAACGTGGTGTAATATGCCCCATGTACCAGGAAACAAAATGAAAATAGGTATAATAAAAAAAACAATTGAGGGGAGGTATAATCAAATGTTATCCCCTTGTAACTTTTTGTCTAAATCAATTTTAAAGTGCTACCCTGTAAAATATAATAATTTACTCTCATCCAGTTTCAAAATGATACATTATATCCCCCTTTAAATCTCTGAAAAATCACTGCAGCTGAGGCACTTTTCCCCCTAAAATAACCTTATTCATCAAGATGCGTTGTTTGTTATGCAATGAATTTGAAGGGAGAAAAAAAAGTAGGAGATACACTACATCTCCTAGTCCATGAACATGAGAAAACAGAGAAGGCAATGTGCTCATTTGATGTACTTCTTGGAAAGAAAATGATTGCAGGCATGGACGATAACCTTGGATTCAGTTTTAACTAAATTATTTGTGGCTATTGATTCTAAAACTTAAAGGATGTTCAAAGGAAAAATAAATAAAAAATCTTAAACAAGGGGGTAAAATGTACAACTTTACCAAAAGAACTAAGCCATACCAAACTTCACTAAATAACTCATGCTAAATGTAAATTATTGAAAACCCTCATGTATGTGGTCAAAATCAAAACACAGGAATCATATCAAATTTATCATATTAATGAATTATATGCCCTTCTCTCTCTATACATCACAAAGAAAGGAAAAGAAAAATGAACCCAGGTGATATTCGAACTGAATCAAAGGAGAAATAATCTTTGTGTGGAACCTTCTTAAAATGAAACAATTCTTGTGTGGTTACCTTTGCTGTGATGGTGTCGTTTTCCATGGCAATGTCAGCTGCTATTGAATGTGACAGGATCATATTTTCTTAGCCTTTACGTTTCTGGATTGATCACGCACTCTGATGGAGGGGAGGCTTTGTATATGATTTTTTCGTACGGTAAGAGTATGTCATTTGCCTCTTTCTAAAATTCTCCATTTGATCCTTCGTACTGGTGTAGCACCTGAAGGAAGGACTTCAGAATTTTGAGCAGTGTCACAGTTGGCTACACGCTTAATCTAATCGACTGCACAACCATGTAGGACAAGGTTGGAGAACTTTGCGACGTACGGTGCATACTTGTAATTTACTTTGTACTTTCCACCATTGGTATCCCAATCTGATGCATCCCATATCGCGGCACATAGAGTCAGGCTTTGAGGGGAAATCTCCTCCTACAGATTTTGTTCGCATAACTTCTCTAATGAGAATGTCATCTACTCATCTACATAAAATATCTTCTCTAAAGAGAATGCCATCTACATAAAATATGATATGAGAATTTGTCCAGACAATATTGTATCGATGGAAATCTTCTCCAGGATCAGAACAAAGACCATATTTTTCCTCTCTGTCAATGCTGGTGCTTCCATTGTCATAAACATTGGTTTGAATCCTCCAGTTTTTGCCTCTTATGTTTTCAAATAACTCAGTCTATTTCATCACAGTTCTTCTCATACACATCGACATTTGACAGATAAAAGGCAAACAACTCCAGCAGTGTACGCTGTAAATAAATCAAAGCACTGAAATACCCATGAAGGTAAATATCATACACAAATCCAGTCCTTGTTCTTTCATCTAATGAAAGATGCATCGATTTGTCATCCATATGAAAAAAAGGTTACACACCCTTGTTTGGGGATATCGTAAGGGGATATTGTAATAATCCCAAGTTGAATTTGAAAACATTATTAAAAATAATTTTTTTATAATTTAGAAATGATAATAGAAGTTATATAAATTTTAAATAAACATAAATATATGCAATATAATTAAAATTAAGACACAAATGTGCAATAAAATTAAAATAAACATACAAATAAAATTATCCAAATCCATCATATTAAAGTTAAATCATTCAAATCCGTCACCCATAAATAAAATTATTCACATCCAACTATTATTATAGGTAGACAATTAATTAAAATGCAAGAATATAAAATCATGTCTAATTCACTAGCATCCTCATGCATATCATCATCAACATCCTCTTGGAAAAAAGATCCATCATATAGTGAAGGAGCATTCCAAGTTGATGATTGTGCTTGGGGGTGTGCCACATCAGTCAAGCTTGGTGAAGGGGCATTCCAAGCAGGTGATTGTGCCAGGGAGTGTGCCATCCAGCCAGTAGCACATGTTGAGGGACCATTCCAAGCTAGTGATTGTGTAGGGCAGTGTGTCGAAGCAGCTCAGTCAGCAGCACTTGGTGAGGGAGCATTCCAAGCCGTTGAGCATGTTGGGAAGTGTGCCAGAGCAGCCCAACCAGTAGCACTTGGTGAGGGAGAATACCAAGCCAGTGATTGTGCTGGGGTGTGTGTTGGAGTAATCTAGCTAGTAGCACTTGGTGAGGGATAATTCCAAGCAATGATTGTGCTAAGGAATGTGCTGGAGCAGTCCAGTCAGTAGTACTTGGTGAAGGAGCATTCCAAGAGAGTGATTGTGCTATTGAGTGTGCTGAACCAGTTCAACAATAACACTATAATCAACAGATAACTGGTAGGACTGCTGCATGACATCAACACAATCACTGGCTTGGAATGATCCTTCACCAAGGTGGACTGCTTCTGCACACTCCCAAGCACAACCGCCAGTTTGGAAAACTACTTCAACATATGATAAATCTTTTTTCAAAGAGGATGCTGATGATGATATTCACGAGGATGCTAGTGAATGAGACACAATTTTATATTCTTGCATTTTAATTAATTGGTTGTCTATAATAATAGTTGGATATGAATAATTTTAATTATATGGATGATGGAATTGAATAATTTAACTTTAATATAATAAATTTTTGATAATTTTATTGCATATTTGTAAGTATACTATTAGTCATATTCCATATTTGTATGTTTATTTAACATTTATAACTTCTATTATCATTTCTAAATTATAAAATTTTATTTTTAACAATATTTTCGAATTCAGCAAAGACCTTGTTTGGGGAAAATAATTTTTTTGTTCAAAACGATGGTAAATCGGTTTATAACAGGCTCTGGATTTGTGTCTCTTGATATTTACCTTGATGGATATTATAGTGCTTCCATTAAGTTACCTGCTAATTACACAGTTGGAGTTAGGGTTGCCTTTTTTTCGTCAAATGGCGATATATATGAGAAGAACCATTATGAATAGACTGAGTTCTTGGGAAACAAAAGAGGCAAAAACTAGAGGATTCAGACCAATGTTTATGGCAATAGAAGCACCAACATTGGCAGAGAGGAAATATACGGTCTCTACTCTGATCTTATAGAGGATTTCTTCAATACAGTATTCTCTGGACAAATTTTCATATCATATTTTATGCAGATAACATTCCCATTAGAGAACTTAAGCGAACAAAATCTATGGGAGGTGATTTCCCCTCAAAGCCTATGACTCTATATGCCACGATATGGGATGCATCAGATTGGGCCAACAATAGTGGAAAGTACAGAGTAAATCACAAGTATGCACTCGATCCAATTGAGCGTGTAGCACACTGTGACATTTCTCCGAATTCTAAGTCATTCCTTCATGTGATACACTAGTACAAAGAATCAAAATGGGGAATTTTAAAAAAAAGCACGTGACATACTCTTACTGTTACAAAGTCTCACCTGCATCAGAGTGCGTGATCAATCCCCAAGAGGCAGAAATGCTAAAAAAATTGATCCTGTCACATTCAATAGTGGTCGACATCGCCATGGAAAACAACACCATCACAACAGAGGAAACCACACTAGTTTCCTAGTTCATTTTAAGAAGGTTCCACACAAAGATTATTTTCATACTTTGATTTGGTTCGATTACCACCTGGGTTAATTTTTCTTTTCCTTTCTTTGTGGTGTATATAGAGAGGGGCACCAAATTCCCTCTAACAAGCCACTCGGATCACGCCTTAGATATCCAGTTTTGGGCGTGAGGGGCACCAAATTCCCTCTAACAAGCTACTGAGATCCCTAATTGGATTATATATGACCTGAATATGTGTTTATAAATGTAAGGCAACCCTTGCCTTATAAACCTGATTTAGGGCGGTTGAGTTAGTCCCAACTGAAATTCTGACAACAATGCAACTTAATTTTATTGAAGGAAATGGAAATACTCATATGAGCATCCAATTCAAACCCATAACCGGATTTCAAAAACTTAACGTTGTTTACTGTGGATACATTTTTTGTTTTCATTCTTGGAATATGTTTTTATTTTTGCTATTAAGATGAGAGACTTTTGAAGTGAATCATCATGATGGAGAGAAGATCAAATGTTAGTTAGGGATAATGCATTTCCTGAAATAATGAAAATAGTTTTGTTGTCATTTTTATTGTTTCCGGAATTACAAGAGAATTGTTCATTTCAAGAGTCATTTTTTTCTTCTTCTTATTAACAAGCGAAACTAACATAAATTTTCGGAACTGAAAATAGGAAATGTTTTTCGCAAAGTAAACAACCCTTAGATCTTTTTTTAACCATATATGCATCAAATAATCAAATCATAGAAATCCAGGAAAATAATTCATTAACTTACGCAATGGGGAAAGAGAATTCAGTACTCAAATACAACACATTGGCTCGAATCGGAGGACTTGCAGGCTGCATATAGAAAATTTATCATCAGCTGCTACCAAAACAACCCCGTGGGACAAAAACTGCTCAAAATGTTATATGTACCTTTAATACAGGTGTTACAGATCCATCTTTCAAGGTAAAGATATCTGAAATCGAAAGCGACTGAGAGGTTTCACCATGTTTCAGAAAAGCAGCTCCATGCTCATCGAGATCCCTTGCCATCTTATCATATAATTTGGATCTTCTCTCCGTATTTAAATTTAGAGAATCTGAGACAAACACTACTTATCTTAGTACCGAATTCGCATATATCTCAACCCAAAATCAAATTTTGAATAAAACCCACATCAAAGGGAAATCTTTATTTTTTTTAACAGAAGAAAACATTTTACTTATTATTATTACATTCGGCCAAAACAAAACTATTACAAAGTCTTGTAGCATCGACAATTAGAGAGGTGTCCGGTGTCTGATACTGAGATGACACAGACACATGTAGTTACATTCAATTAATTCATTTTCTCGAATTATCACCGGTGTCGACTGTCACTATCGTGTCCGGTGTCTGTGTCAACGTTTTATAACTCAAGACTCCAATTTGTTTGGAGAAAATAAAAAACAAAAAATTAAAAAAACTGAGAATTAACTTGTTTCTGAAGCGAAAAAACAAAACCTAAATCAAGAAACTAACATCAATTCTTACAAAATCCAAACCAAACTAACCTTAAAACACGCACATTCAAAAGAAGAAACAAAACAAAGATTGAAAATTGAATGGTAAAATTGAGAGAAAAAGAGAAATGAATTACCTGAAGAAGGTGATGGAAGGGTGTTTGAGGAATTACGAAGGGCCATTTGGAACAAAATGTAGAAGCATAAGGCAGAGATAAGCCAGATCGATGCAACCTTTTTGGAATGACTCGAACAGATGAATGTTCCAGTTCTGCCCGTCATAGTCACGTAGTGAACCAGTGAATTAGATTCAAAATCTAGCAAGTGTTATAGTATTATGTTATGGGGTTTTATAAGTTTCAGAGCTAACTAATTCTCACAAAACCGGTATTAAAGGTGATCATTGTCTTTGGGTGATGTTAATCCGTGTTCCGGAACAATGGTTAAGGAAAAAATAAAACTTTTTTTGACAAATTAATTACATGATTTCAATGCACTGTACAATTTCCCTTTTTAGTATCCTTTTAACCAGTACCCGATGGCACCAATTAACATTTCTCTTGTATTATTACTCTTATTACAAACCCAACTATCAAATTTCACGTGTAGACGTGTAGTCGTACTATTGGTCTTGACGTGGATACAAATGAAAATTGTTTTTCGGACGTAAGAAATTTTCTAAAAACACAAGTAAAATACCAATTTACCCTCAGTGGTAGTTAATGATCGTTCTGCTGATCGGCAGCAGTTAACTGCTGCTGCGTTCCTGGTTCAAATTCCAGTGGCTTTTTCCTTCCCTTTTTTCCCACATTTCAACATGTTTATACATAATATTTTGAACACCTTTTTTCACTCATTTTCATCCAATTTCAAATTCATCAATTCTAAAACATATAAAAAGTAATAATAATATTAACATGATAAAAATAAATTGCAAGAAATAATTTAAAAGGAACGTAAATGTCATAGAAATATGATAATGCTACAAGGTACGAAAATGTCATAATACGACAACACAATATTATTTGATATCTGCACCACATCCCTGATGATCGTCAATGTGTCAAGCATCTCTCTGGTATGCTCATCCTCTATAAGTTGCTCCCGGTTCGCCGGCCTGGGAGGAGATCCTTCATCAGGTGGGATAATCCGAGGGTGAGAGACTTTGGCATACCAAGCCATGTAGCCAGGCTAATGATCCCATACTCTATCACACCTTTGTCCCCAATCAGCGTAGAACCACAAACTAGGGTCTATCAACAAAGTAGCCAGCATCTCCTTAGGCATCCCAGGGACATCTGACGGATGTCTTGGGATGTCCTGTATAAAGCCAAATTGCCTCTTAACCCGCTCTGGTAAATGACGGTACACCCTCTCCTTCCTGCACATCAGCCATCCCGAGTAAGTGAAAATAAGCTGAAAAGGGCGCATCGCTCTGTGATCATCATATGTAGACCACCTCACATCATCCACCTCTAAGCGATCCAGGAGTAGGCGGTAATGGTGCACAACTGTATGCCCTCTGGTAGTAAGTCATCTCCCCGCACATGGTCTCTCCCGCTTCCTGCTCTTGTTTTTCTTCCTTGGGTACGAACCTGGCAAATGCTCCAAAATCCATCCCTGCAACAAAAATATAATACATAAAAATAAATATTTGAGCATATAAAATTAAAATTCTAAATAAATGTAGTCGAACATATGAAGAAAAAAATCTAACATGATGATAAAAATTATAAAATAAATTCATAAATAAATGAAGATAAATATTAAATTATTACCATAAGAAGGGCCACACATCCAACCATCGTCTTGTTACGAAGACGAACAGAATCATCAAGATAATCATACAAGTAAACTAAGGCCATCCCTCCCCATGACCACTTCCCAATAGCATTTAAGTCCGCCATACAATCAAGATATATCAAGTCGATGTGTCTGTTCGGTTTTTTAGTGAACAACGCACTACAGACGAGATATAAAAGAAAACTCCTCACACACCATTGCCTCCTCCTATCCCTCTCCAGCCTCTCCTCCCTCGTCTGTCGGTGCTCCAGCCGTCTAGCATATGTCAGGTGGGATTCATAAAGCTTCTTCAGTTCGGGATAACTAATATGAGCACTATACTCTTTATTTGACGCAGCACGAGCAGCAACATCTAACATGCCCAACAACCTAGTCATCTATGTAATCCCATGTGCCTGATACACTACCACGTCATGGTCCAACATGCGGCCCTGAATAGGAAGGTGGAGGAGATTATACACATCATTCAAAGTGATCGTCATCTCCCCCACCGGTAGATGAAAACTACTGGTCTCCGTGTGCCACCTCTCGCAGAGAGCACGTATCATGGCATGGGTCACACTTGAATACCCGGTGTCTATCAGATGATGTAAGCCAGACGCCTCCACAGGATCCCAAAACACCCTCAAACCCTCCTCCGGCTTAGAAAGCTCTGTTGGAACAAAGGTTTTCAACAATACCACGTTTTGAGTTTTGATGATAACAAGGTATTAAAAAAGTTGTCAATTGGATATTGCTAATATTTGTTTAAGTATGCAGGATATCAATCAAGATTTATATCTTAGAAAGTATTCTGTTTGAACAATGTTAAAGAGCAAAAATCCAGAGAAGCTTGTTGCTTGTGATTCTGTATCGAAGAGAGTCTGAAGACTGTAACGAAGAGAGTCTGAAGACTGCATCGAAGAGAGTCTGAAGACTGTACCGAAGAGAGTCTGAAAGACTGTATCAGAGTCTGAAGACTATCAGAATCTGAAAACCAAGAGAGTCTGAAGATTACCAGAAGCTTAATGCTACAGTGAGTCTGAAGCCCAAAACTTGATAATCTGCTAACAAGGATTTCTACAGCATTGCGATGCAAAAGAAACTCTCAAATGGAGTAACGGCTAGCTTCAAAGTCAACTTGAGCGTGGGGAGCACAAAGACAAGAATGCAGGCCAGTACAGAGTACGTTGTACGAACTCTGTTTCCACTACTCCACTACCTCGTACAGTTTGGCAACTGTGTCTACCGGTATTAATCTTCAAAGGAAATGGAATTCAAATTATGCAATTGAAGGACTATTACCAAATCAAGCAACATATCAACAACCATTGATCAAGCTTCAGAAATCATCCTGATGTGCTGCATGACTCAACGTCTCTTTCCTACACCTATATAAAGGATAGAAGACTTGAAGAATTGTTGGACTCTACAACTAGAAAAATTACACTGCGTTGCTTTCGTATTCAACTGAGTCTTAACAAAAACACATCATTAACTTAGATTCTTACAAACTGAGTATTCTAGAATTTCTAAGTTCCACAGAAAAACAGAGTCTGTCTTTTGTGTAAAACAGAGTCTGTCTTTGTTGTAATTGAAACACATTTGATTGTTGTCAAGTGTTTCAACTCTATTCAATTTTCTGTAATTGTGTAAGAAGTCTCTTGCTTGTGTGCTTGAGCAAAGGAGTCTCTTGGCTGCGTCCTTGAGCAAGGAAGTCTCTTAGTTGTGTCTTTGAGCAATGAAGTCTCTTGCCTGCGTGCTTGAGCATTGGAAGTCTCTTACTGTGTGTTTGAGCAACTTGTAATTGATATTACATTTTAGTGAACTCTCCTTGGAAGTACAAGGGGGACATGACTACTTCCGGTTTGTGGAAGGAACCTGTATAATTGCTTGTGTTCTCTCTTCTCTCTATCTCTTGATTATTCCGCTCCATCAGAACCTAATCTCCTATCAGACTCTGATCCCATTCAGACTCTGAGTTTAAAGGAATTAGATTCTCACTCTTCAAGAGCTGCGAAAAGCTAACATAATTCAACCCCCCTTCTTGTGTTTTTCTCACCTTCAGTTGGTATCAGAGCTCCGACTCTGTTGTCATAGCACTTAACCGTGTAACAGAAAAGATCCAGAGAAAAACATGTCTTCCAGTGAACCGTCTTCTTCTGGTGCTGCTATACCATATGACTATGGATCCAATAACAGCAGTAAAAAGACTGATTATGGAAAAATTCCTAAGTTCAATGGTGATCCTGAAGAATTTTCTTGGTGGAAAACCAACTTCTATAGTTATGTCATGGGTCTTGATGAAGAACTCTGGGACATACTTGAAGATGGTGTTGGTGACTTACAACTTGATGACGAAGGTGCTGCCATTGACCGCAAACTTCACACTGCTGCTCAAAAGAAAATCTACAAGAAACATCATATCATCAGAGGGGCTCTTGTCACTGCTATTCCTAAAACGGAATACATGAAGATGAGTGACAAATCTACTGCTAGAGCCATGTTTGCTTCTCTCTGTGCTAACTATGAAGGAAGCAAAAAGGTCAGGGAAGCTAAAGCTCTTCTGTTAGTTCATCAGTATGAACTATTCAAGATGAAAGAGGATGAAAGTATTGAGCAGATGTACTCAAGATTTCAAACTCTAGTATCTGGTCTTCAGATACTGAAGAAGAGTTATATAGCTTCTGATCATGTTAGCAAGATTTTAAGGAGCTTACCTTCTAGATGGAGACCAAAGGTCACTGCAATTGAGGAGGCTAAAGATTTAAACACTTTAAGTGTTGAAGATCTTGTAAGCTCACTCAAGGTTCATGAGTTAAGTCTCAATGAACATGATTTTGCAAGAAAGTCTAAAACCATTGCCTTGAAATCAAAAGGAAGGTCTTCAAAGGCTCTCAAGGTTGAAGAGTCTGAAAATGAATCTTCAGCTTCTGAAAGCTCAGAGGAGGATCCTGATATTGCAAAGGAAATGGCTATGCTTTCAAGCAGAATGCAGTACCTTACTAAGAAGAACAAGAGATTTCTGAGCAAAAGCAGTGGGAAGGGGTTCAAAAAGGAGGAATAGAAAGGTTGCTTCAACTGCAAGAAGACTGAGTCTTGGATTCATTGGAGGAAACTCAAATGAAGTGACTCTGAAACCTGGTCCTGATGGAGCCAGAGAGGCGTTGAAAAATCACTTTGTAAGTAAGTCTGATGAAGTCAACATAGTGACTCATTCAGAACTTACAACTTCTACTTCTAAGGTTCTGACTAAGTCAAAATCTCAGAATGTTAAGTCAAAGGGTCTGAAAAACTTTGAACCCAAAGCTTTAAAGACTCAGACTCTGAAACTTTCAAAGTCTGATAAACAGACTCTGAAAAAGCCAGAGTCTGAAAAACTAAAGCCTAAGTTTCAAAGAAGAGAAACTGTGAAAGGCAAGTTGAAACCTAAACCAAACGGTTCCAAACCCAAGGTATGGGAGAAAACATTGCCAATGACTTCAAGACATAACTTACAAAAGGAGTTCAATGGTTCTAAGACTAACCAAAAAGGACCCATGAGAATATTGGTACCTAAGTCTGAAATTATTGATGCTGCAGGTATGTCTAAAAGGACTAGAAAAGCAGAAGACTTGGTACTTGGACAGTGGTTGCTCGCGTCACATGACAGGAGAAAGGTCTATGTTCCTAACCCTAACCATGAAAGAGGGATGAACTGTGAGATTTGGAGGAAACCAGACTGGCAAAATCATTGGTACTGGAACCATTGGTAACTCTCTGATCTCAATCAGTAATGTGTGGTTCGTTGATGGACTTAGACATAACTTACTAAGCATAAGTCAATTATGTGACAGTGGTTATGATGTATTGTTTAATAAGAACAACTGCACAGTAGTTAACGAGGATGATCAGTCCATAGTCTTCAAGGAAAACGAAGAAATAATGTCTACAAGATAAAATTCTCTGAACTGACTGATCAGAAGGTAGTGTGCCTTTTGTCAATGGGTGATAAGAAGTGGTTGTGGCATAGACGTTTGGGACATGCTAACTGGAGATTAATCTCTAAGCTTAGCAAGTTGCAACTTGTCAAAGGCCTACCAGACATTGACTATCACTCAGATGCTCTTTGCGGAGCATGTCAGAAAGGGAAAATTGTCAAGAGTCCCTTCAAGCCTAAAGAAATTGTTTCTACTTCCAGACCCTTGGAATTACTTCATATTGACTTATTTGGACCAGTTAGCACTGCATCCTTATATGGAAGTAAATATGGACTAGTCATTGTTGATGACTACAGCAGATGGTGTTGGGTTAAATTTCTGAAAACTAAAGATGATTCATATTTTGTGCTTAGTAAATTCTGCATCCAAATTCAATCATAGAAGGAATTAAAAATCCTGAAAGTCAGAAGTGATCATGGAGGAGAATTTGAAAATGAACCGTTTGAGGTTTTCTGTGAAAAACATGGAATTATTCATGAATTCTCTGCACCTAGAACTCCACAACAAAATGGAGTTGTAGAGAGAAAGAACAGAACCTTACAAGAGATGGCTAGAACCATGATCCATGAGAACAATCTGGCTAAGCATTTTTGGGCAGAAGCAGTAAACACAGCTTGTTATGTTCAGAACAGAATCTATATTAGACCTCTGTTGAACAAAACAGCTTATGAACTCTTTAAAGGAAGAAGCTTCTGATGAAGCTCAAGATGGTTCTTTGCAACTAATCAATCCAAACAATCTTTCAAATACAAGTCTTCACATCCAGAGGATCATATAATTGGCAATAAAGAAAGTCCCAGAAGAACAAGATCGCATTTCAGACAAGAAGAGTCTGCCTTGGGATTATTATCTGTTATTGAACCAACCTCTGTTGAAGAAGCTCTTGGAGATGAAGGATGGATTCTGGCAATGCAAGAAGAACTGAATCAATTCAAAAGGAATGAAGTATGAGATCTAGTAGCTAAGCCTGATCACAAGAACATCATTGGAACCAAGTGGGTGTTCAGAAATAAGCTTAGTGAACAAGGAGAAGTAATCAGAAACAAGGCCAGACTTGTTGCGCAGGGCTACAGTCAACAAGAAGGTATTGATTACACAGAAACGTTTGCTTCAGTTGCAAGATTGTAAGCAATCAGGTTACTTTTTTCCTATGCAGTTAATCACAACATAACCCTGTATCAAATGGACGTTAAGAGTGCATTTCTTAATGGTGTCATTTCTGAAGAAGTATATGTCAAACAACCTCCTGACTTTGAAGATTTAAAACATCCAAAGCATGTTTATAAATTGAAGAAATCACTCTATGCCTTGAAACAAGCTCCCAGAGCTTGGTATGAAAGACTAAGTAATTTCTTAATTCAAAACAACTTTGATTGAGGGCAAGTTGACACTACACTATTCAGAAAGACTCTGAAGAAAGACATTCTTATAGTTCAGATTTATGTTGATGATATCATTTTTGGTTCTACAAATAGTTCACTTTGCAAAGAGTTTTCGAAAGTAATGCAGGATGAGTTTGAAATGAGAATGATGGGAGAATTGAAGTTCTTTCTTGGAATTCAAATCAACCAATGCAAAAATGGAGTTTATGTTCATCAGTCCAAATACACGAAAGAGCTTCTGAAGAAGTTCAATCTTGAGGATTGCAAAGAAATGAATACTTCAATGCATCCAACCTGCACTCTGAGCAAAGAAGATCAAGGAACCAAAGTTGATCAGAAGCTGTATAGAGGTATGATTGGTTCTTTGTTATACATAACTGCATCCAGACCAGATATTTTATTCAGTGTATGTCTGTGTGCAAGGTTTCAATCAGATCCTAGAGAGTCTCACTTAACAGCTGTTAAGAGAATCTTTAGATATCTGAAAGAAACTACCAATCTTAGACTTCTTTACAAGAAATCCTCTGACTACAAGTTAGTTGGATTCTGTGATGCTGACTATGCTGGAGAAAGGATTGAAAGAAAATCTACCAGAGGAAATTGTCAATTCTTGGGAGAGAATCTGATATCCTGGGCTAGCAAGAGGCAAGCAACCATTGCTTTGTCTACAACAGAAGAAAAAAACATCTCAGCTGCTAGTTGTTGTACACAGCTACTCTGGATGAAACATCAGCTTGAGGACTATCAAATAACTGAAAACTGTATCCCAATTTATTGTGATAATACGGCAGCTATATGTCTGTCTAAGAATCCAATTCTGCATTCAAGAGCAAAGCACATTGAGATTAAACATCATTTCATAAGAGACTATGTTCAAAAAGGAATTTTAGATATTCAATTCATTGATACTGATCATCAATGGGCTGATATATTTACTAAACCCTTATCTGTAGAAAGATTTGATTTCATAAAGAAAAATTTGAACATGTGTTATGTCTTTGGGTAATGTGCGTCTCTGAAAACATAATTCAGACTCTGAAAATATTCAGAAGCTATTTGGGAATCAGACCCTCTTTTAGAGGCTCTGATAAAAGCTTCTGATAAACTATTCAGACTCTGGTAAGGAATCTTTAGACTCTCAGAAGCTCGTATTAGTGGAAGCATGACTGTTGAGTTTAGTAACACCTGCCCCACTACGGTGACAGTTACTTTATAGTTTCTCAGACGTGGCCTGTCTGTATTGGATAAGAACTCAAAGGGCAATGATTTCATTACGTTGAACAAGTTACCTTCGCATTGTCCCAATACATTTACGGCTGCATGCTATATGTATTTATTGTTTGTGTTTGTTTGTCCCCTATTCTTTCCAAACGGTTATCAAACATTTTTTTTCTATAAATACATAACACACACAACTCACTTCTCTTTTCACTCTTTGATTTTCTCTCTGAACAAATTTCTTGTTTTCAATACTTTGCAAAACTTTTTGTTCTCAAATCAAACACTTAGAAACCTTTTAAATGGCAAGTGATCTCATCCAATCTGGTGTCATAATCAAGTCTGGAAAGTCCTACGTTATCAAACCCAGAACGGTGAACATTATCAAGGAGACTCTGGAAATTCAAGTTGAATCTCCAGTAGATTTTGGTTCTCTTAGTCGTCACGGAGTTGACGTTTCTTCTCATTTCTTATCATAAGGAATGATGAACTACTTTGGTATGTTGAATGGACCAACATATCAGGAACTTGTTAGAGATTTTTGGGTTAGGTCAGAAGTCTACGACAAGGATGAAGCTACTCTTGAAGAAACTGTTGCAATCTCAAACAACCCCAAGCTAGCTGGCAAGAACAGAGATCAAATGGGTTTAAGACCGTACAATGGTCTTGAAATAAGGTCTGCTGTGATGGGAATACCAGTAGTTATCACTGAAGAAGTGGTAGCCAGGGCTTGTCAAATGGAGAGCGCTGGTAAATTTCAGTGGAATGTCAACAAGAAGAGTGAATGAACTGTTATATGCAACAAACTATTATTTGAAGGGAGACCCTCAAATAAACTGGTGGATATGCATCCTGAGCATAGGGTGCTTCTGAAGATTATACTGGACAGTATGCTTCAGAAAGGAGGAGGAACAGACACATTGTCTGTTGATCACAAAGTTCTTCTTTATTTTCTCATCAACAAAATAAAGATCAAATTCCCCAGATATGTGATGCACCACATGTGCTGGGCCATCAAGAAGAGTCAATCAGAAACCAGAAGGCAAGTTCCTTTTGGAAGATTAATATCTGAGATTCTGTATCAAGGAGGCCTCTTGAAGGTCTTATTAGAATCTGGTGTGGTATCAGATATTCATCTAGGAACTATAACCGGGAGAATCATAAATGGCAAGACTCTGCAGTACATGAAGATTGTCAAGAGATTCAACCCCTCTAAGCATGATATGAGGGAATCCTATGTGCAATCTGACTTGATGATGGACTTCCCGCCCATATCCAAAGAAGATAATCCTGAAGTTCTTGCAAGATTTGTGGTGGATTACTTCAAGGATACTGGTAGAATAATCAACTATTCTGCCATTCCTGAGACTGCTGGAGGAGGACCTCTTAAGGTCAAAGGAAAAAGAACCAAGGAAGTGGTTCTCAAGGAAGAGGAAGAGAAGCAGGAGCCTCTCAAGAAGAAGATCAAATCTACTGCTCTTCCAGGAGTGACAATTGGTTCCCCTAAGACCATAGCTCCTATGCCTTCATCAGTATCTTCTGCATCCAAAGAAATCAAGGATAGGATAAAAGAAACCAAGGATGAGAAGAAAGAAAAGAAAGATGAGAAGAAAGTGAAGAAAGGCAAGGGTGACAGAGATTATGTCAAACTGGCTGAAGAAATTGCTGAATACCTTGATGTTGACTCTGATGGTGGAGAAAGTCAGGTCAAGAAGAGAAAGGTGGATGTGGTCCCTGTGGCTAAGGAGATAGAACAGAAGATAGGTACTTCTGTATCTATGATTGAAGATGAACATGCTGCTGGCAAGGCAATGGCAGCAGAAGTGGTTGCTGAAGAATTAAAGGAAGAGACTGTCAAAGAAGCTGCTAAGTTGCTTGCTTCTGCTCTTAAACAGAAGGATCCTGTAGCTACTGCAGAAGCTGAGTTATCAGAAGCTACTGTGTCTGATCACTATGCTTCTCCAGAAGCTGGCATTGGCACCTCTGGCAACGTAGCATATAGCTCATCTTCCTCTTTGAATCAAGAGTCAGAATCTGATTCAGAATCAGATAACAAACCCTTGAGCCAAATTCTTCCATCCCTAAAAAATTCATCCCCCTCACCAATCAAACCCATATCATCCCATAACCCACTGGACCCTGCAATAGTTGAATATGTTGATTCAACTATGGACAGAGTAATTCAAGACACAATCACAGTGTCTATGAATCTTTCTGCTGACCATCCTGCTCAACCTTCATTTCTCAAACCACTTCAGGCAATTCAACCTTCTGAAAAGCCTGAAGTAACCATTCAATCTAAACAGCCATCCCCCCAACATGAAACCATTTGTGTAGACTCTTCAGACACTCTAGATTCACTTGAAAAACATCTAGGAGGAGAACTACCAAAGACCCCTGCAAAATCCAAATCAACAAAAGCTAAAGAATCCGTTTCCAAACCAGACCCTGTACCTGAACCTACAGAAAGTCTTACCTTAGCTTCTGTTGAACTTTCAGAACCTGTTGTTGAACCAGCCTCTGAAAATCTGGAACAAGCTTCTGATATCATATCAGAAACTGTAACAGAATGTAGAGCAGAAACTAGAAGAGTTCCCCAACCTCTTTGTGATCCTATAACTATCTTCCCAGAGTTTGAAGCCTTAAGAGCCTCTCTACCCTCAACCTCTGAACCTCATATTGACTTATTTGATTCAAACAAGATAGATGAATTCTATGCTTCTTCTAGCAATAAGCTCAAAGACATTATTGAGCAAAGATTTGTGCCCATCCTCAATGTGAGCTATGAGGACAAGTTCTCTACAGTGAAGACTGAGTTCTTGGAATTTATCACCAAAATTCAGAAGCTGTATAGAGGTATGATTGGTTCTTTGTTACACCTAACTGCATCCAGACCAGATATTTTATTCAGTGTATGTCTGTGTGCAAGGTTTCAATCAGATCCTAGAGAGTCTCACTTAACTGCTTTTAAGAGAATCTTTAGATATCTGAAAGGAACTACCAATCTTGGACTTCTTTACAAGAAATCCTCTGACTACAAGCTAGTTGGATTCTGTGATGCTGACTATGCTGGAGACAGGATTGAAAGAAAATCTACCAGTGGCAATTGTCAATTATTGGGAGAGAATCTGATATCCTGGGCTAGCAAGAGACAAGCAACCATTGCTTTGTCTACAGCACAAGCAGAATACATCTCAGCTGCTAGTTGTTGTACACAGCTACTCTGGATGAAACATCAGCTTGAGGACTATCAAATAACTGAAAACTGTATCCCAATTTATTGTGATAATACGGCAGCTATATGTTTGTCTAAAAATCCAATTCTGCATTCAAGAGCAAAGCACATTGAGATTAAACATCATTTTATAAGAGACTATGTTCAAAAGGGAATTTTAGATATTCAATTCATTGATACTGATCATCAATGGGCTGATATATTTACTAAACCCTTATCTGTTGAAAGATTTGATTTCATAAAGAAAAATTAGAACATGTGCTATGTCTCTGGGTAATGTGCGCCTCTGAAAACAGAATTCAGACTCTGAAAATATTCAGAAGCTATTTGGGAATCAGACCCTCTTTTAGAGACTCTGATAAAAGCTTCTGATAAACTATTCAGACTCTGGTAAGGAATCTTTAGACTCTCATAAGCTCGTATTAGTGGAAGCATGACTGTTGAGTTTAGTAACACCTGCCCTACTACAGTGACAGTTACTTTATAGTTTCTCAGACGTAGCCTGTCTGTATTGGGTAAGAACTCAAAGGGCAATGATTTCATTACGTTGAACAAGTTACCTTCGCATTGTCCCAATACTTTTACGGCTGCATGCTATATGTATTTATTGTTTGTGTTTGTTTGTCCCCTATTCTTTCCAAACGGTTTTCAAACTCTTTCTCTATAAATACATAACACAGACAACTCACTTCTCTTTTCACTCTCTGATTTTCTCTCTGAACAAATTTCTTGTTTTCAATACTTTGCAAAACTTTTTGTTCTCAAATCAAACACTTAGAAACCCCTATAATGGCAAGTGATCTCATCCAATCTGGTGTCATAATCAAGTCTGGAAAATCCTACGTTATCAAACCCAGAACAATGAACATCATCAAGGAGACTCTGGAAATTCAAGTTGAATCTCCAGTAGATTTTGGTTCTCTCAGTCGTCACGGAGTTGACGTTTCTCCTCATTTCTTATCACAAGGAATGATGAACTACTTTGGTATGTTGAATGGACCAACATATTAGGAGCTTGTTAGAGATTTTTGGGTTAGGTCAGAAGTCCACGACAAAGCTGAAGCTACTTTGGAAGAAACAGTTGCAATCTCAAACAACCCAAGTCTGGCTGGCAAGAACAGAGACCAAATGGGTTTAAGACCGTACAATGGTCTTGAAGTAAGGTCTGCTGTGATGGGAATACCAATAGTTATCACTGAAGAAGTGGTAGCCAGGGCTTGTCAAATGGAGAGCGCTGGTAAATTTCAGTGGAATGTCAACAAGAAAAGTGAATGGGCTGTTATCTGCAACAAACTATTATTTGAAGGGAGACCCTCAAATAAACTGGTGGATATGCATCCTGAGCATAGGGTGCTTCTGAAGATTATACTGGACAGTATGCTTCAGAAAGGAGGAGGAACAGACACATTGTCTGTTGATCACAAAATTCTTCTTTATTTTCTCATCAACAAGATAAAGATCAACTTCCCCAGATATGTGATGCACCACATGTGTTGGGCCATCAAGAAGAGTCAATCAGAAACCAGAAGGCAAGTTCCTTTGGGAAGATTGATATCTGAGATTCTGTATCAAGGAGGCCTCTTGAAGGTCTTATCAGAATCTGGTGTGGTATTAGATATTCATCTAGGAACTGTGACCGGGAGAATCATAAATGGCAAGACTCTGCAGTACATGAAGATTTTCAAGAGATTCAACCCATCTAAGCACGATATGAGGGAATCCTATGTGCAATCTGACTTGATGATGGACTTCCCTCCCATATCCAAAGAAGATAATCCTGAAGTTCTTGCAAAATTTGTGGTGGATTACTTCAAGGATACTGGTAGAATAATCAACTATTCTGCCATTCCTGAGACTGCTGGAGGAGGACCTCTTAAGGTCAAAGGAAAAATAACCAAGGAAGTGGTTCTCAAGGAAGAGGAAGAGAAGCAGGAGCCTCTCAAGAAGAAGATCAAATCTACTGCTCTTCCAGGAGTGACAATTGGTTCCCCTAAGACCATAGCTCCTATGTCTTCATCAGTATCCTCTACACTTCGTGAAATTAAGGATAGGATAAAAGAAACCAAGGATGAGAAGAAAGCCAAGAAAGACGAGAAGAAGGCTAAGAAAGATGAGAAGAAAGCGAAGAAAGGCAAGGCTGACAGAGACTATGACAGAATGACTCAAGATATTGCTGACTTCCTTGATGCTGACTCTGATGGTGAAGAAAGTCAGATCAAGAAGAGAAAGGTGGATGTGGTCCCTGTGGCTAAGGAGATAGCACAGAAGATAGGTACTTCTGTATCTATGATTGAAGATGAACATGCTGCTGGCAAGGCTATGGCAGCAGAAGTGGTGGCTGAAGAATTAAAGGAAGAGACTGTCAAAGAAGCTGCTAAGTTGCTTGCTTCTGCTCTTAAACAGAAGGATCCTGTAGCTACTGCAGAAGCTGAGTTATCAGAAGCTACTGTGTCTGATCACTATGCTTCTCCAGAAGCTGGCATTGGCACCTCTGGCAACGTAGCATATAGCTCATCTTCCTCTTTGAATCAAGAGTCAGAATCTGATTCAGAATCAGACAACAAACCCTTAAGCCAAATTCTTCCATCCCTCAAAAATTCATCCCCCTCACCAATCAAACCCATATCATCCCATAACCCACTGGACCCTGCAGTAGTTGAATATGTTGATTCAACTATGGACAGAGTAATTCAAGACACAATCACAGTGTCTATGAATCTTCCTGCTGACCATCCTGCTCAACCTTTATTTCTTAAACCACTTCAGGCAATTCAAACTTCTGAAAAGCCTGAAGTAACCATTCAATCTAAACAGCCATCCCCCCAACATGAAACCATTTGTGTAGACTCTCCAGACACTCTAGATTCTCTTGAAAAACATCTAGGAGGAGAACTACCAAAAACCCCTGCAAAATCCAAATCAACAAAAGCTACAGAATCTGTTTCCAAACCAGACCCTGTACCTGAACCTACAGAAAGTCTTACCTTAGCTTCTGCTGAACTTTCAGAACCTGTTGTTGAACCAGCCTCTGAAAATCTGGAACAAGCTTCTGATATCATATCAGAAACTGTAACAGAATGTAGAGCAGAAACTAGAAGAGTTCCCCAACCTCTTTGTGATCGTACAACTATCTTCCCAGAGTTTGAAGCCTTTCTAGCCTTAAGAGCCTCTCTACCTTCAACCTCTGAACCTCATATTGACTTATTTGATTCAAACAAGATAGATGAGTTCTATGCTTCTTCAAGCAATAAGCTCAAAGACATTATTGAGCAAAGGTTTGTGCCCATCCTCAATGTGAGCTATGAGGACAAGTTCTCTTCAGTGAAGACTGAGTTCTTGGATTTTATCACCAAAATTCAGAAGGCTGCTGCCAGGGAACAAACACTTGTCACTGCCAAGCATGTTGAAGAAGTCAAGCGGGCTGAGAAAGCTATTATCTTTCAAAGAGCTCCTATTCTGAGGATTAGAGATACACCATTCTTTGATGAAGATCAGTATAATCCAAGGGAATCAATGGTTTATAACTCTTTGAAGAGGAAACTGTACAGAGTTCAAGAAGAAGCCAGACTAGAAAGAGAAGCGCATTTAAGAAGAACTGAGGCTCTGGAAGAGATGGTAAAGAAACAGCAAGAGGATCTCCAGAAATTGATGGATCATCTTGCCAAACAAAACCAACCCTAGTTTAATTTCGTTTTGTTTTGTTTTGTAATTCTTGTTTGCTATCTTCTGAACTGTTTTTGCTTACAATTTATACAAGTTTTATTTGATTCTATTTTTTTTTATGCTCTGAATCTTCTATGTTTTTCCCTCTGAATCTCATTTTTCCTTAAAATATGTTTATACCCTTACCTTAAGTCATTTAAAAAGGGGGAGGAACTTGTTCTAAACCTTTTTTTTTGTTGATGACAAAAGGGGGAGAAGGGAAAATATTTGTTTGTATTTTCTCAACAGGGAGAAGGGAAAATTATGAGATTTGTATTTCTTTTAAATACGTTGCATGTTCTATGTAAAAGTTAAAGGGAAATCTGCGAAAGGTGCTTAGTTAGACTCTGAGCCCCTGTTTAAGAATCAGTTCTCTAAATTCGTTTATTATTCTGAGAATGAATTCGATTGCTTATGAAAATGAATTTAATTAACCTGGATAGAACTTAAGAAGAGCTTACAAACCTCAACATAAGAACTATCAGACTCAGGGGGAGTCAGAGCTTACAAACCTCAGACTCTGAGCTTACAAACCTCAGATCCCTTAAGTCAACTTGTTAATTAGATTAACAACAATTGACCTTTTAAATACTAATGTTTGTCATCATCAAAAAGGGGTAGATTGTTGGAACAAAGGTGTTCAGCAATACCACGTTTTGAGTTTTGATGATAACAAGGTATTAAAAAAGTTGTCAATTGGATATTGCTAATATTTGTTTAAGTATGCAGGATATCAATCAAGATTTATATCTTAGAAAGTATTCTGTTTGAACAATGTTAAAGAGCAAAAATCCAGAGAAGCTTGTTGCTTGTGATTCTGTATCGAAGAGAGTCTGAAGACTGTAACGAAGAGAGTCTGAAGACTGCATCGAAGAGAGTCTGAAGACTGTACCGAAGAGAGTCTGAAAGACTGTATCAGAGTCTGAAGACTATCAGAATCTGAAAACCAAGAGCGTCTGAAGATTACCAGAAGCTTAGTGCTACAGTGAGTCTGAAGCCCAAAATCTGATAATCTGCTAACAAGGATTTCTACAGCATTGCGATGCAGAAGAAACTCTCAAATGGAGTAACGGCTAGCTTCAAAGTCAACTTGAGCGTGGGGAGCACAAAGACAAGAATGCAGGCCAGTACAGAGTACGTTGTACGAATTCTGTTTCCACTACTCCACTACCTCGTACAGTTTTGCAACTGTGTCTACCGGTATTAATCTCCAAAGGGAATGGAATTCAAATTATGCAATTGAAGGACTATTACCAAATCAAGCAATAGATCAACAGCCATTGATCAAGCTTCAGAAATCATCCTGATGTGCTGGATGACTCAACGTCTCTTTCCTACACCTATATAAAGGATAGAAGACTTGAAGAATTGTTGGACTCTACAACTAGAAAAATTACACTGCGTTGCTTTCGTATTCAACTGAGTCTTAACAAAAACACATCATTAACTTAGATTCTTACAAACTGAGTATTCTAGAATTTCTAAGTTCCACAGAAAAACAGAGTCTGTCTTTTGTGTAAAACAGAGTCTGTCTTTGTTGTAATTGAAACACATTTGATTGTTGTCAAGTGTTTCAACTCTATTCAATTTTCTGTAATTGTGTAAGAAGTCTCTTGCTTGTGTGCTTGAGCAAAGGAGTCTCTTGGCTGCGTCCTTGAGCAAGGAAGTCTCTTAGTTGTGTCTTTGAGCAAGGAAGTATCTTGCCTGCGTGCTTGAGCATTGGAAGTCTCTTACTGTGTGTTTGAGCAACTTGTAATTGATATTACATTTTAGTGAACTCTCCTTGGAAGTACAAGGGGGACAGGACTACTTCCGGTTTGTGGAAGGAACCTGTATAATTGCTTGTGTTCTCTCTTCTCTCTATCTCTTGATTATTCCGCTGCAACAGAACCTAATCTCCTATCAGACTCTGATCCCATTCAGACTCTGAGTTTAAAGGAATTAGATTCTCACTCTTCAAGAGCTGCGAAAAGCTAACACAATTCAACCCCCCTTTCTTGTGTTTTTCTCACCTTCAAGCTCTCTCACCTTTCTCCCTGAATTTATACACTCATACTCCGTATCATACCACATCTGAAATTCAAATTATTTAAGACATTATCACTACAAATTTTAATCACTTTAAAATATTTAAAGAATTTTAAAAAATTGAAACACTTACGCTACATTCTTTTAAGAATTGAAGCATTTACCCTACATTATTTTAAGAATTGAAACACTTACGCTACATTCTTTTAAGAATTGAAACACTTCTGCTACATTCTTTCAAGAATTTAAACACTTATGCTACATTCTTTCAAGAATTTAAACACTTACGCTACATTCTGTTAAGAATTTAAACACTTACGCTACATTCTTTTAAGAATTTAAACACTTACACTACAAATTTTAATCACTTTAAAGCATTTAAGGAATTTTAAAGAATTTAAACACTTACATTATTATGGTTCACCCAAAGAGGGATCGCCACGTGCTTCGTGTAGTCGGACAACAATATCGTAGTCTCAGGATCTCTGGGAAAGGGAGACCTACAATAGGCACGGGCGGTGCCACCTCATCCCGACGACGTTGCGCACGCCGACGCTCGGGCTGACGATCCTCAACAATATCATCCTCAAGAACATCATCCTCGTTAACATGATCTTTAACAACATCATCCTCAGCCTCATCATCATCGCCCTCTGCCAGCTTATATATCCTAAAGTATTTACTAGCTTCATTCTCATCCGGCTGATAAAACATAGCCTCCTTCTCCATCCGATCATATCCCCCAAATCCCTAATCCGCATACCCGGCATACTGATGCGCTTGTGTCGGATCAACCACATGTGAATAATCTATCTGTGACTATGAACCCGACCCATCCTCTCCACCTATCCTCAAGTCCCTACGTTTCCGTGCCTTTGGAACATACAGGTTTTGAGTCTGCAGCTCCTTCCGATGGTTATTTGTCATAGCTACTTTACCTTTGCACATCCTACCCTCTCTAATACGTCGCTCTTCCTCCTCCCCCAGACATATCTGTACAAACAAATATTAAAAAAACACATAGATAAATGGACAATGTATACTTTTATGGTATTTAGGCATTTCGTCAAAACTATATACTTTTACGGTAACACAACCTAAGGTATGAAACAATGGATCTAACCTTCACATTATATACAACACCAAAATGCAAGTAACATATCACAAAATAAACTTAGGCATTCATTAAACTTAATATAACAAATATACATTCATCAAACTTTATGTAACATACAACATTTTTTCATTCATCAAACTTGCCAAAAAAAAGCAAAAAAAACCAAACTTAGAAACATCATACATATATACATTACATAATTTAACATATTTGCAAAGAAATAACGCAAAAAAAGCATGAATGTCTCACTTAGGCATTTCATCAAACACCTTTGGTGCATTCTAAATTACTTGCACAATTAGTGTTATTTGAACATTTAAACAACTACATTGTACCTAAACCTACTCTAAACAATAATGCCAACAATAACTATACATCATAACATCAGATTCTATCATAATTTACAATTTTTAAACCTAACTTAAACACTAACATTTTGCTAAAATTATGAAAACTAACACCCTAAACAACCTACATTGCATGTATATAAGATTAAGATGACTTACTTGTGATTTGCTTGAAGAAATTTGGATGATTTTCGTGCAGTTGAAGTTTAGGTGATTTTGGATTAAATTTGAGAGTATTTGGTTTATGGTTCTGTAAACAGAAAATGAATTTTATGTTCTTGTTTATTCCCATATCGCAGCAGTAGTTAACTACCACTGCCCTCAGAGGCAGTTAACTGCTGCCGGTTTGCAGAATGGTAATTAACTACCGCTGGAGGTATTTTGGAATTTTTCATGTGTTATTTGGACATATTTGAAGTTAGAACAGCAATTGTCAATGAAAATTGCTTAAGTGGCTCTTTTATTTGCTTACAAGCCTCTCGAAATGTTAAGAATACCCTTATTGGGACCTATCCTAATTTCATTGACTCAAATTCGAGAGTTACAACCTAGATCCAGTCAATTTTTACATATATTTTATATTGTAGATTATATCAGGGATCCTTTTAAGTTTCAGGTTTGTAACAGATTGATCATTTAAGTTA
Organism: Medicago arabica; assembly: GCA_946800305.1. Taxonomy (NCBI): domain Eukaryota; kingdom Viridiplantae; phylum Streptophyta; class Magnoliopsida; order Fabales; family Fabaceae; genus Medicago; species Medicago arabica. Next base: position 20,577,332 of record OX326967.1, read on the forward strand.
TTTTGATCACACGTAAGTCCTTTAAGTTTGTAAAAGTTTTCAATTTAGTCCTTCTGTTAACCAAACATTACAAAAACGATGATGTGATAGAATGACTAGATCGAAAATGCTTAAAAATTTAAAGACTTATGTGTGACCAAAATAACGTAAAGGACTAGTCTGTTACAAACCTCAAACTTAAATACTTATGTGTAACCAAAATAACTTAAATGATCAATCTGTTACAAACCTCAAACTTAAAGGAACCATCATGTAATTTAGCCTAGATTGTACTACATAACACCTCCTACTCTCTACATTTCATTTTCATCACCTTCACCAAAGTTCAATTTTTTTTAAAGAAGTGTCTCAAATCATCATCATTAAAGAATTTTTACACTCATTTGACGTAAAAGAACATGTATAACATCTTTTGAACCATTTGAATTGTTGATTCTTTTTTTATTAAGCTGAACTATTTTTTTGAGTTAAGACCCGAACTAGGATCTGATTTTTTTTTTTCATTCAACTCCAAATATACGTTTTTTTATTGCATTTTATTGATGTTTATATGGTATAATTTAGTTTTTTTTATATATATTTATAGGTATGGTTGAACACCCTATTGATCCAAATTCAAACAATAAAGAGAAATATGTTGATGTGAAACCAAACAATGTTGCTTTTGTTGATGTGAAAAATAGCGTTGTTTTGGTTCCATTGATTTGAAACCAAATGTTGGTTCTAACGAGAACATTGTTAAGCCCTATGTTTATAAACTTGATGGTAATGAAGATGATATGGCGAAATACTTTTCATCGGTGTGAAATATAAAGTTAAAGATAATTTTATTAATTGGATTCATCGTCAAGCTTCAACGAACATGTTTACCGTAATTATTGACAAATCTCATCATGGTGATGGACGAAGACCGCCAAAGTTAGTCTTGTGTTGGAAAGAGTTGGCGTGTATAAAGGAAGCAAGAAGAAAGTTAAGCGAGAAGACACATGGTCAAAGAAATGTGAATATTTATTTAGGTTGTGTAGTTATTTGTTGAAATAAATTAATGGTCACTGAGTATTGTTAATAGAGTGCACAACCATCTGATGAAGTCAAAGTTAGAAGGTTACCTCCTAGATGATAGATTAAATGAGAAAGAGAGGAGCTCATTGTTGACATGACAATAAACATGGTTGAATCAAAAAATATCTTGATGACTTTGAAAAATAAAATAAAAGACAATATAACGGTGATAAAACAAATTTACAATATGCGCGGTAAAGGTGCAAAAATTGCATAAGAGTTGAAAATTCGAAACTGCAACATTTGTTGAAATGTTTGAATGTTCATAACTATGTTTACAAGTTAAGAACTATATGTGAGTCTATAGTTTCTCCGGATATTTTGTGTGCTTATCATGAATCTCTTAAGTTATTTAACGCTTATCTTATTGTCTTGTAGATGTATCCAACTTATAAAACAATCACTAAAAAATTATCACTATTTGAGATAGTTGGATTCACCTCAACATAATTGACATTATATTGGTTTTGCTTTTTGACGTATCGAAAATATGATGATTTTACTTGCGTTCTACATATGTATCTTGGGCTTTTGAAATCAAAAGATAATATGATAAAGGTGATTGTGACTGACAGGGTACCACATTGATAAACATTGTTGTCAAAGTCTTCCCTAAATCTATTGATTTACTGTGTAGGCTTCATATATCCAAAAATGTGAGAGCAAGATTTAAAATTGATTAAAAAGTCAAATATAAAAAAGCCAAAGTACTGGATGTCAAAGAGAAAGATTTCCAAAAGGTGGATAGCAATGAGATGAATGCCAAAGATAAGGATGCTAAAGAGGTGAAATCCATGGAGTTAGTTAACATGATCATGAAAGTGAGGGGGAATATGGTTGTCTCTATATGCATGTACCTATCATCACCAAAGTTGTCACCTCAAGATACAACAATATCATTGTCATCGCCAATATGAATAAAAAAGTATTCGAGTCATCACCAATATGGATATAATTATCTGATTATCGTCAATATGGATATAATTATTCGGTCATCGCCAATATGAATATAAATATCTGACTTATAAATGCATGAACATATGACTCAACAATGCATACGTTCACTCAACAAAACATCACCATCACATCAACATTTTTGAATACATTCATTCATCGTCAATATCATCACCTTTGTATGTAAGAATTCATCGCCAATAATAATTCATCATCATTTATATCATCATCATAATCATCATCAGACATCATCATAAACAATTATTAACTTAAGAAAACATTATCGTTTCAATTTCACCTTTTACACCAAAGACGGACAAACAATAATCATCATGACATCCGTCTTATTAATCATCTAATCATCATTGATTCATCATCATTCCATCATATAAACAAAGATACAATCCATTTACAAGTTTTAGAAACCATAAAACTCAATTTCGGTAAAGTTCATATATTTTTCCTAAAATTGTTTAACTTCGATTTTATTCACAAAATTGAGTTCCATGACTTTTCTCATCATTAAAAACATCCCTACATACTATCCATTACCTTAGTTAATCAAACAAAGCAAATCGGCTTCACAAAGTTTGTTCAATTTCACAATTCTATACTTAAAATATCGCAACACGAGAAAAAATTGAGTTTCTGGAACACAAAGGGAGGGGGGAGGGGGGGGGGGGGTTGAATTTTGTTTACTTTTTCGCAACTCTTGAAGAGTGAGAATCTGTTTTCCAAGATCAGAGTCTGAATGGATTCAAAACCTGATGGAAGACTAGAGTCTGTTGCAGCGGATATATACAAGAGATAAAGAGAAAGAGAGAACACAAACAATTATACAGGTTCCTTCCACAAACCGGAAGTAGTCTTGTCCCCCTTGCACTTTCAAGGAGAGTTCCACTAAATTGTAATTAACAATTACAAGTTGCTCAAACACACAGTAAGAGACTTCCAATGCTCAAGCACCAAGGCAAGAGACTTCCAATGTTCAAAGACACAACTAAGAGACTTCTTTGCTCAAGGACACAGCCAAAAGACTTCCAATGCTCAAAGACACAGCCAAGAGACTTCCAATGCTCAAAGAAACAACTAAGAGACCTCTTTGCTCAAGGACACAGCCAATAGACTTCTTTGCTCAAGGACACAACCAAGAGACTTCTGACACAATTTACAGAAAATTGAATAGAGTTGAAACACTTGATAAACAATCAAATGTGTTCCAATTACAAAACAAAGACAGACTGTGTTTTTCTGATAAACTTAGAAATTCTAGGATACACAGTTTGTAAGAATTTGCTAAGATGTTGATGTGTTTCTAGTTTGACTCAGAGAGAATACAATAGCTTGATAGCGTAGTTTTTCAGTTGTAGAGTCCAACATATTCTTCAAGTCTTCTATCCTTTATATAGGCGTTGGAAAGAGACGTCGAGACAATCTAGCACATCACAGAGTTTTCTGGAAGCTTGATCAATAGCTGTTGATCTGTTGCTTGATATGGTAATAGTCCTTCAAATGCATATTTTGAATCCCATTCCTTTTGAAGCGAAATACCGGTAGACACAGTTGCCAAACTGTATGAGGTAGTGGAGTAGTGGAAACAGAGTTCGTACAAAAGTACTCTGTCCTATTCTGCATTCTTTGTCGTTGAGCATCCCATGCTCAAGTTGACTTTGAAGTTAGCCGTTACTCCAAATGAACGTTTCTTATGCATCGAAATGCCTTCAGAAATCCTTATAAACAAATCTTCAGTTTGTAGTTTTTAGACTCACTGTAGCGCTTCAGCTTCTGATGATTTTCAGACTCTCTTTAGAACTTCAGGTTCTGTTGATCTTCAGACTCTCTTCAGTACTTCAAATTCTCTGAGTCTTCAGGACCTCTTGAAACAGCTTCTGATGATTCTTCAGACTCTCTAGAACTTCAGAATCACAAGCAACAAGCTTCTCTGGATTTTTGCTCTTAATTTGTTCTAACAGAATATTTTCTAAGATTGAAATCTTGATTAAGATCCTGCACTCTTAAACAAATATTAGCATATCCAATTGACAATTTTTAATACCTTGTTATCATCAAAACTCAAAAGTGGTATTGCTGAACACCCTTGTTCCAACAATCTCCCCCTTGTTGATGATGACAAACATAAGTATTTAAAAGGTCATTTGTTGTTAATCTAATTAACAAGTTGACTAAAGGGTCTGAGGTTTGTAAGCTCTGACTCCCCCTGAGTCTGACTCCCCCTGAGTCTGATAGTCTTTAAGGTGAGGTTTGTAAGCTCCCCCTAAATCATATCCATGTTAATTCAATTCAATTTTTAGCACAAATATCATAATCAAATCTCACAAAGAATAAGCAATAAGATATAAGAGAAGATTCTTTTTAAATTAAATTGCAAGAATTTAATTACAAGGGCTCAGAATCTAACGAAGTACCTATCGCTAACTTCCCTTTTCTTCAGACTTAGCATGAAAAAATTATCAAAAAATATTACTGTTCTTTCTCCCCCCTTTTGTCATCAACAAAAAGGTTTAAAGACAAGTTTTTCTCCCTTTTTAGAAGACTCCAATTGAGGAAAAAACATTTTTAGAGAAAATGAGAAGAGAAGATTCAGAGCAAAAACATATTAGAGTCTGTTTTAAAACAGAAGAGCTGAAAACAAGACAGATTCTAAATATGATAAGATAGATAGACTTCAGAAGTACTCAAATAAATGTATCAAGATATATCAGGAGCACAAATAAATAGAAGTTAAAACCTATCCAGAAGCAAAGATTCAAAAGCTGATAATCATAAAAGAGTAAAAGTTCAGAAGCAATAGAATAACAACAGATAAAAATACATGCAAAACAAAACAAAAACTACTAGGTGTGCAACTAAGGATGGTTTTGTTTGGCAATGTGATCCATCAATTTCTTTAGATCCTCTTGCTGTTTCTTGACCATTTCCTCAAGAGCTTCTGTTCTCCTAAGATGAGCTTCTCTTTCAACTCTAGCTTCTTCTTGAACCTTATGAAGCTTCTTCTTCAGAGTCTCATAAACCATTGATTCCCTTGGATTATACTGATCAGAATAAAAGAATGGTTTGTTATCCAAAGCCAGAATAGGAGCTTTCTTCTTAGCCTTTGCTTCCTCAGGTTTCTTGATTTCTTCCAAATGCTTGGCAAGAACGACAACTTGTTCTTTTGCTGCAGCCTTCTGAATCTTAGTGACAAAGTCCACAAATTCATTCTTCACAGCAAAAAATTTATCCTCATAACCGACATTGAGGATTGAAACAAATCTTAGCTCAATAATTTCCTTGAGCTTTGAGCTTGACATTCCATAGAACTCATCTATTCTCAACAAATTAAAGAGGTTGGGAAATATTTGAGTTTGGGTTGACTCAGTGGAAGTGGAAGGTTCAGATGTTAAGGCTATTTGTAAGGTTTCTGAAGTAATGATTTGAGATTGTTGAAGAGGTTCATCAACTGATTCAGACACAGCCTCTGCAACAGGTTCTGTTACAAGTTCTGGGTCAGGAATGACACCAGATTCTTGCATCAGAGTCTCAGCGACTGGTTCCTTTTCAATTACAGTTTCTCGTTCATTTGTAGCTTCTGGTTCTGGTTGAGGTACAGAGTCTGGTTTTGATACAGATTACGTAGTCTTGGTTGTTTTGGATTTTGCAGGGGTCTTAGGCAATTCTCCTCCTAGATGTTTCTCAAGAGAACTAGGTTATCTAGAGAGCCTATTTGGGTTGTTTCTTGTTGAAAAGATGGTTGAGGAGATTGGATGGGTTCTTCAGATTCTTCAGTAGGCTGAATTACCTGAAGTGGTTTAAGAAAAGATGGTTGAGCAGGATGGTCAGGTGAAAAGGTCTGAGACACTGTGATGGTGTCTTGGATAACCCTGTCAATAGTTGAATCAATATATTCGCCCATTCTTGGGTCAAGTGGGTCAAGAGATGTGATTGGTGAGGGGGTTTTTTTGCGAAGGGATGGAATGACTCTGCTAAGGGGGATATTATCTGACTCTGTTTCAGATGAGGATGATGACTTTTGATTCATTGAAGAGAATCGTGAGTCATTTGAAATGTTATCTGAGACATTAACTTCTGGAGAAGCTGGTTGTTCAGGAGCATCAAACAGAGCAGATCCTGATTGGTCAGCTGCTGCAAGGTTAGCAGGACCTTTCTTCTCATTCTTTGTCTTCTTCTCGTCCTTGGTTTTCTTTATCCTTTACAGTCTCATCTCTAAGACCCTCAATCACAACTTCTGCTGCCATAGCCTTGCCAGCAGCATGTTCATCTTCTACCATAGATACTGAAGTACCTATCTTCTGTGCTAGATCCTCAGCCACAAGAATAACTTCTTTCTTCCTTTTCTAGATCTGACTTTCTTCTTCAGCAAACTCAGCATCAAGATACTTCTTAATTTCCTCCTCAAGCCTATTCTGATTTCTATCAGCCTTGCCTCTCTTAGCTTTCTTCTCATTCTTTGCCTTCTTCTCGTCCTTGGTTTTCTTTATCCTTTCCTTAATTTCCTTGGACGCAGGAGCAGCAGATTGAGGCACATGAGCTATGGTCTCAAAAGCACCAATAGTCACTCCTGGTAGAGCTGTTGACTTAGAATTATTCTTCTTCTTAGGAGGTTCTTGCTTCTATTCCTGCTCTTCTTGACTTACCTCCTTAGTCCTTTTGCCTTTGAACTTAAGAGGACCTCCTCCTAGAGACTCAGGAATAGCAGAATAGTTGATTATTCTTGCAGTCTTATTGTAGTAATCCACTACAAATCTAGCAAGGACTTCATGATTGTCTTCTTTGGAAATTGGGGGGAAGTCTATCATCAGATCAGATTGAACAGAAGACTCCTTCATATCTTCATCAGAAGGTATGTACTTCTTGACAAACTTCATGTATTGAAGAGTCTTGCCATTTATGATCCTCCCTGTTACTGTTCCAAGTTGAGCATCAGATACTACACCAGATTTTGTCAAGACCTTCAAGAGTCCTCCTTGATACAGAATCTCAGAAATCAATGTCCCAAAAGGAACTTGTCTTCTGGATTTGTTTTGGCCTTCCCTGATAGCCTAGCACATGTGGTGCATCACATATCTTGGAAAGTTGATCTTTTTCTTGTTGATCAAAAAGAACAGAAGCACTTTGTGATCAACAGAGAGAGTGTTTGTTCCTCCACCTTTCTGAAGCATACTGTCTAAGATGATCTTTAGAAGCACCCTATGATCTGGATGCATGTCCACCAACTTATTTGAAGGTCTTCCATCAAATAAGAGTTTGTTGCAGATGTTCGTCCATTCACTATTCTTGTCAACATTCCACAGAAATTTTCCAAGGTTGGTCACTCTGCACGCCTTGGCCACAATTTCCTCATTGATGAGGATTTGAATCCCCATCACTGCTGATCTTACTTCTAAACCATTGTAAGGTTTTAGACTCATTTGCTTTCTGGTTTTACCAGCAAGTGAAGAGTTGTTCATGATTGCAGCAGTTTCTTCTATGGTAGCATCATCCTTGTCGAAGACTTCTGCTCTCACCCAGAGATCTCTAACCAGTTCTTGATATGTTGGTCCATTCAATATACTGAAATAACTCATCATTTCTTGTGCTAGAAAATGTGTTGAAACGTTAATACCATGCTTCAACAACGATCCAAAATCTACTGGAGATTCAACTTGAACTTCCAGAGTTTCTTTGATGATGTTCATTGTCCTGGGTTCTAGGTTTTGATGATCACACCGGATTGAACAAGTTCACTTGCCATTTTAGGGTTCTAGGTTTGATTTTGAGAAAAGAGTTTTTCAGAGACTAAGAACGAGAGAGTATAGTTTAAAAAAAAATCAAAGTGTGGAAAGTGAAGTGGGTTGTGTGTGATTGCTATTTATAAGGAAAGTTGAAAACGTTTGAAATGAGAAGGGGACAAACAAACATAAGCATTTAATACAAATAAGCATGCAGCCGTAAAAATGTTGGGAAGACGCGAGGGTTACTTGTTTAACAGAATAAAATCATTGCCCTTTGAGTTTCTACCCAATACAAGCAGACCACGACTGAGAACCTAAACAGTAACTGTCAACGTAGTAGGACATATGTTACTGAACTCAACAGTCATCCTTCCACTAATACGAGCTTCTTTAGAGTCTAAGTTTCCTTAATACAGTCTGAGTGTCTTCAGAAGCTTATATTCCTCAGAGTCTCCAGGAGAGAGTCTGAAACTCAACTAGCTTCTGTGTAACTTTCAGAGTCTGAATTCTGTTTTCAGGAGCACACATTACACAGAGACATAACACATGTTCAAATTTTTCTTTATAAAATCGAATCTCTCAACAGTCAAAGGTTTAGTAAATATATCAGCCCATTGATGATCAGTATCAATGAATTGAATATCTAAAGTTCCTTTTTGAACATAGTCTCTTATAAAATAATGTTTAATCTCAATGTGCTTTGCTCTTGAATGCAGAATTGGATTCTTAGATAAACATATAGCAGCTGTATTATCACAATAAATTGGGATACAATTTTCAGTTATTTGACAATCCTCAAGCTGATGTTTCATCCATAGTAGTTGTGTACAACAACTAGCAGCTGGGATGTATTCTGCTTCTGCTGTAGACAAAGCAATAGTTGCTTGCCTCTTGCTAGCCTAGGATATCAGATTCTCTCCCAGAAATTGACAATTGCCACTTGTTGATTTTCTTTCAATCCTGTCTCCAGCATAGTCAGCATCACAGAATCCAACTAGCTTATAATCCGAAGATTTCTTATACAGAAGTCCACGATTAATAGTTCCTTTCAGATATCTAAAGATTCTTTTAACAGCAGTTAAGTGAGACTCTCTAGGATCTGATTGGAACCTTGCACACAAACATACACTGAATAAAATATCTGGTCTGGATGCAGTTGGGTATAACAAAGAACCTATCATACCTCTATACAGCTTCTGATCAACTTTGGTTCCTTGATCCTCTTTGCTCAAAGTGCAGGTTGGATGCATTAGAGTGTTCATTTCCTTGCAGTCCTCAAGATTGAACTTCTTTAGGAGCTCTTTAGTGTATTTGGACTGATGAACGTAGACTCCATCTTTGCACTGATTGATTTGAATTCCCAAAAAGAACTTCAATTCTCCCATCATGCTCATTTCAAATTCATCCTGCATTGCCTTAGAGAACTCTTTGCAAAGTGAAACATTAGTTGAACCAAAAATGATATCATCAACATAAATTTGAACTATAAGAATGTCCTTCTTCAGAGTCTTTCTGAATAGTGTAGTGTCAACTTGTCCTCTTTCAAAGTCATTTTGAATTAAGAAATTACTTAGTCTTTCATACCAAGCTCTGGGAGCCTGTTTCAAGCCATATATTGATTTCTTCAGTTTATAAATATGTTCAAGATGTTTCAAATCCTCAAAACCAGGAGGTTGTTTGACATACACTTCTTCAGAAATGACACCATTAAGAAAGGCACTCTTAACATCCATTTGATACAAGATTATGTTGTGATTCGTTGCATAGGAAAGAAGTAACCTGATTGCTTCCAATCTTGCAACTGGAGCAAATGTTTCAGTGTAGTCAATGCCTTCTTGCTGACTGTAGCCTTGAGCAACAAGTCTGGCCTTGTTTCTGATTTCTTCTCCTTGTTCACTAAACTTGTTTCTGAACATCCATTTTGTTCCAATAATGTTATTGTGCTCAGGCTTAGCTACTAGATCCCACACTTCATTCCTTTTGAATTGATTAAGTTCATCTTGCATTGCTAGAATCCATCCTTCATCTCCAAGTGCTTCTTCAACAGAGGTTGGTTCAATAACAGATAATAAATGTGATCTAGTTCTTCTGGGACTAGCTTTGTTGTCAATGATTTGATCCTCAAGATGTGAAGACGTGTATTTGAATGTATTTTTGGATTGATTGGCTTGCTGAGAACCACTTTGAGCTTCTTCAGAAGCTTCTTCATCAGGAACTTCAGAGGATGCTACAACTTCTGGAGTATCTTCAGATTCTTGAAACTAATCAGGTTCTGAGTTGACATCAGAATCCTGAGAACCTACAAAACTTTCATCTTTCTCTGGAGTTTCACTTCCAAGCCCTTTGTCATCAAATCTGACATGCATAGATTCTTCAACACATTGTGTTTCTGAATTATACAGTCTGTATGCCTTAGATCTTTCAGAGTAACCTAAAAAGATTCCCTTATGAGCTTTGGCATCAAATTTCTTTAGATAGACTTTATTGTTCAGAATATAACATGTACATCCAAACTGATGAAAGTAAGATATGTTAGGTTTCCTGCCTTTAAAGAGTTCATATGCTGTTTTGTTCAACAAGGGTCTGATGTAGATCATGTTCTGAACATAACATGCTGTGTGTACTGCTTCTGCCCAAAAATGTTTAGCCAGATTGTTCTCATGGATCATGGTTCTTGCCATTTCTTGTAAGGTTCTGTTCTTTCTCTCTACAACCCCATTTTGTTGTGGAGTTCTAGGAGCAGAGAATTCATGGATAATTCCATGTTTTTCACAGAAAAGCTCAAATGGCTCATTTTCAAATTCTCCTCCATGATCACTTCTGACTTTCAAGATTTTCAATTCTTTTTCAGATTGAATTTGGATGCAGAATTTACTAAATACAGAATATGAATCATCTTTAGTTTTCAAAAACTTAACCCAACTCCAGCTACTGTAATCATCAACAATGACTAATCCATATTTACTTTCATATAAGGATGCAGTACTGACTGGTTCAAATAAGTCAATGTGAAGTAGTTCCAAGGGTCTGGAGGTCGAAACAATTTCTTTTGGTTTAAAAGAACTTTTAACAATTTTCCCTTTCTGACATGCTCCACAGAGAGCATCTGAATGATAGTCAATGTCTGGTAGGCCTTTAACTAGTTGCAACTTGCTGAGCTTAGAGATTAACCTCCAGTTTGCATGTCCCAACCGTCTATGCCAAAGCCATTTCTTATCACCCATTGATAGAAGGCAAACTACCTTCTGATCAGTCTGTTCAGAGAATTTTATTTTGTAGACATTGTTTCTTCTCTTTCCCTTGAAGACTATGGATTTATCATCCTTGTTGACTACAGTGCAGTTGTTCTTATTAAACAAAACATCATAACCACTGTCACACAATTGACTTATGCTCAGTAGGTTATGTCTAAGTCCATCTACAAACCACACATTACTGATTGAGATTAGAGTTACCAATGGTTTTGCTAGTCTGGTTTCCTCCAAATCCCACAGTTCCTCCCTCTTTCATGGTTAGGGTTAGGAACGTAGACCTTTCTCCCGTCATGTGTCGCGAGCAGCCACTGTCCAGGTACCAGGCCTTCTGCCTTTCTTGTCCTTTTAGACATACCTGCAGCATCAACAATTTCAGACTTAGGTACCCATATTTTCATGGGTCCTCTGGGGTTAGTCCTTGAACCATTGAATCCCCTTTGTGTTGTGTGTCTTGAGGTCCTTGGTATTGTTTTCCTCCAAACTTTAGGTTCAGAACCATTTAGTTTAGGATCCAACTTACCTTATACAGTTTCTCTTCTTTGAAACTTAGGCTTTTGTTTTTCAGACTCTGGTTTCTTCAGAGTCTGTTTACCATACTTTGATCTCTTCAGAATCTGAATCCTTGAAGCCTTAGGTTCAGAGTTTTTCAGTACCTTTGTCTTTGGGTTCTGAGGTTTTGACTTAGTCATTACTTTATAACTTGAAGCTTTAGGTCCTGAATGAGTTACTATATTGACTTCATCAGACTCACTCACAAAGTGATTTTTCAATGCTTCTCTAGCACTATCAGGACCAGGTTTCAGGATCACTTCATTTGAGTTGCTTCCAATGAATCCAAGACCCTGTCCTTTGTTCTGATATGTGCTATAGATCATAGATGCTACCCTGGATATATCAATTCCAGTAGCAATAAATTCTTGCAGAGCAACATCTTGCTCACTCAAGTATTTACAGCTACACTTCTTGATCAGTAAAGAGTCATTTTCTTTCTTTAAACTTTCTAACTCCAACAGAGTTGAGTCATGCTTTTTCAACAACTTATCAAACTGTTGTTTGACTTTCTTCAACTCAGTGGATTTAGTCTCATAGTAACCAAGAAGTTCTTTGATAGAATCAACTAATTCAGATCTAGTGAATTTAGAAAATACCTCAGTCTCACTCTCAAAGTCTGTGTTTGATTCTGCCTCAGGTGCTTCTTCCACTGGTTCAGTTGTAGCCATTAATCCAACAGCTACATTAGCTTCACCATCAGTATCATCTTCTTCAGACCCTGACTCATTATCAAGATCTTCCCAGGTAGCCATCAGACTTTTCTTGATTTGCTTCTTAAACTTGCTTGAATTGAAGTTTGGCCTTTTTGACTTGGATTTCTCTTTCTGCAACTCTGGACAATCAACAATAAAGTGCCCAGGCTTCTTGCAGTTGAAGCAACCTTTTTGTTCTTCTTTCTTGAAACCCTTACTCTTAGCCAGGTACTACAATCTGCTTGAAAGCATAGCCATTTCATTAGCAACATCAGGATCTTCCTCAGAACTTTCAGAAGAAGAAGATTCATTCTCAGACTCTTCAACTTTAAGAGCCTTTGAGGATCTTCCCTTTGACTTTAAAGCAATGGTTTTAGACTTTCTTGCAGATTCATGTTCTTTGAGACTTAACTCATGAACTTTGAAAGAACTGACAAGATCTTCAACACTCAAGGTGTTTAAATCCTTAGCTTCCTCAATTGCAGTAACCTTTGGTCTCTATCTAGAGGGTAAGCTCCTCGGTATCTTGCTAACATGGTCAGAAGCTATATAACTCTTTTTCAGTATCTGAAGTCCAGATACTAGAGTTTGAAACCTTGACTACATCTGCTCAATGCTTTCATCCTCCTTCATCTTGAATAATTCATATTGATGAACTAATAAAAGAGCTTTAACTTCCCTGACCTTCTTGCTCCCTTCATAATTTGCACAAAGAGAAGCAAACATGGCTTTAGCAGTAGTGTGAAGCTTACGATCAATGGCAGCACCTTCGTCATCAAGTTGTAAGTCACCAACACCATCTTCTAGTATGTCCCAAAGTTCTTCATCAAGACCTATGACATAGCTGTAGAAGTTGGTTTTCCACCAAGAAAATTCTTCAGGATCACCATTAAACTTTGGAATTTTCCCAAAATCAGCCTTTTTACTGCTGATATTGGATCCATAGTCATATGGTATAGCAGCACCATAATTAGCACCAGAAGTAGAAGGTTCACTAGAAGACATGTTTTTCTCTGGATCTTTTCTGTTACACGGTTAAGTGCTATGACAACAGAGCCGGAGCTCTGATACCAACTGAAGGTGAGAAAAACACAAGAAGGGGGGGTTGAATTGTGTTTACTTTTTCGCAACTCTTGAAGAGTGAGAATCTGTTTTCCAGGATCAGAGTCTGAATGGATTCAGAACCTGATGGAAGACCAGAGTTTGTTGCAGCGGAAATATACAAGAGATAAAGAGAAAGAGAGAACACAAGCAATTATACTGGTTCCTTCCACAAACCGGAAGTAGTCATGTCCCCCTTGCACTTCCAAGGAGAGTTCCACTAAAATGTAATTAACAATTACAAGTTTCTCAAACACACAGTAAGAGACTTCCAATGCTCAAGCACGCAGGCAAGATACTTCCAATGCTCAAAGACACAACTAAGAGACTTCTTTGCTCAAAGACACAGCCAAGAGACTTCCAATGCTCAAAGACACAGCCAAGAGACTTCCAATGCTCAAAGATACAACTAAGAGACTTCTTTGGTCCAGGACACAACCAATAGACTTCTTTGCTCAAGGACACAGCCAAGAGACTTCTGATACAATTTAAAAAAAATTGGATAAAGTTGAAACACTTGATAAACAATCAAATGTGTTCCAATTACAAAACAAAGACAGCCTCTATTTTTCTGATAAACTCAGAAATTCTAGGATACATAGTTTGTAAGAATTTGCTAAGTTGTTGATGTGTTTCTGGTTTGACTCAGAGAGAATACAATAGCTTGATAACGTAGTTTTTCAGTTGTAGAGTCCAACATATTCTTCAAGTCTTCTATCCTTTATATAGGCGTTGGAAAGAGACATTGAGACAATCCAGCACATCACAGAGTTTTCTGGAATCTTGATCAATAGCTGTTGATCTGTTGCTTGATATGGTAATAGTACTTCAAATGCATATTTTGAATCTCATTCCTTTTGAAGCGAAATACCGATAGACACAGTTGCCAAACTGTACGAGGTAGTGGAGTAGTGGAAACAGAGTTCGTACAAAAGTACTATGTCCTATTCTGCATTCTTTGTCGTTGAGCATCTCATGCTCAAGTTGACTTTGAAGCTAGCCGTTACTCCAAATGAACGTTTCTTATGCATCAAAATGCCTTCAGAAATCCTTCTAAACAAATCTTCAGTTTGTAGTCTTCAGACTCACTGTAGCACTTCAACTTATGATGATCTTCAGACTCTCTTTAGAACTTCAGGTTCTGATGATCTTTAGACTCTCTTCAGTACTTCAGATTCTCTGAGTCTTCAGGACCTCTCGAAACAGCTTCTGATGATTATTCAGACTCTCTAGAACTTCAGAATCACAAGCAACAAGCTTCTCTGGATTTTTGCTCTTAATTTGTTCTAACAGAATACTTTCTAAGATTGAAATCTTGATTAAGATCCTGCACTCTCAAACAAATATTAGCATATCCAATTGACAATTTTTAATACCTTGTTATCATAAAAACTCAAAAGTGGTATTGCTGAACACTCTTGTTCCAACAGGGGGCGCACGGTCGTGCCTACAGGGCACAAAGTCATGTGTCCCATTGTCGAGAAAACACGCACGACCGTGCCATAGGGGCGGACGGTCGTGCTCGTGTGACAGTTTAGATTTTTCGATTTTCTACGTTCGCGCAAAAAATTCCAACCGTTTATCCGATTTCGGTTCCGTTTTCTCCTACGCGTTTCTCCTACCTATCACATTCTACAGAGAAATCATGTTTTCCTAACTCAATTCAACTTAATCCATTTTCACCCAAAATCACTTATTTTCCAAAAACGATTAAAACTACGTTTTCATTAAAAACTCAATTTTCTCCCCAAACTTCAACATGACCAAAGCTCATAAATCAAAATAGAAATTCGACCTATGTTAACTCATCACAACAACATCATCAACTCACTCAAAACACCAAAAATCACATTTCTCCATTTTGATCCATTTTCTCAAAAACTTATCAAACAACAACAACTTGAATCATAACAACACACTTAGTGATACCCAAAGCATAAATCATCATCAACAACATTAATCAACAACAATTATATCATATGACTATAATTTCACCAACAATTCACAACAACAACAACAACATTTCTCATCAAATTAAGCAAAAACCACAAATGGTTCATATCATCATACTTCAAAAATGAAAAACAAACCATAACAACAACTTTTACATCATCAATTAAAGAGCATGAATAATGATATTAAAAACTCACAATTCACCAATAATCACTTATGCACATAATTGAAAATATGAAGGTTTTAGCTTTTTTTGAGAGAAGTCTAACCTCCCTTACCTTAAGCTTCAAAAATCTTAACTATGACTTCTGTAACACCCCGAATTCCCAACTTAAAAATTTCATACATTTAATCAGAGTATATCACAATAAATCAGGATGTCACATTTCATAAAATCTTTAAAATCAAATCGAATAATAATTTATTCTTAAACAATATTCAAACATTGCAGCGGAATTCATAAACGTCTCAAAATCTTAAATAAATAATTCTCGGCACAAAAGCCTCATAAAACATCTCAAATCAAAGTTACGTCGCAAACATCATCATTAGTCAACATGATACATAAAGGAATAGAAACAAATGATAAATCCCCATCCCGTTACGTATCAGAGCTCCTAAGACTCCACAAGGACCTCTCACATCATCGTACCTACGCTTGGTCACCTGCACTTGCCCACAAGGCGGCAATTCCAACAGAAGGGGTGAGATTCACAACAATTATATTACATATAATTCAAATAATCATGCTTAACAATAACAACAATAATCGTCACATATAACTGAATACATCTCAAATATCTACGTATAATAAATCATCTTAGCACATCTTCACATAACAAACGTCTTATAACATCTCAAACACAAGACTCGACAATGCAACTCTAACATCTTAACATCATGCATGTGGTACCAATATTTAAGCTTAAATAAGCTTCGCCGTCGCTTTGAGCAATTGCTCCACCGTCGCTTTGAGCATAAGCTCCACCGTCTCAAATTATGCAAATGCATGAACTCGACTCATATACTTAAACAAGTTAAAACACAACATCTTAACATCATATACGACTCTTTATCGACACATGCAATTGTAACAGTACATGACAGCAGCTCAGCACACTTAACATATGTATATACAGCACAAGGTTGTCATCGCAAACATCATCATTTATACCTCATTCATAAACTTCACTTAATAAGCATTTAATCGTAGATTAACGCCAACAATTAAAATCATCTGACAGCGTCATTATAGGTTCTAATTTAGGTCTTAAACATCTCTAATACTATCCAAAGGTCTACCCTCAAAGCCTCGCTCAAAACAGAGTTATAAAACTCAAGTTATAGTGGTCTGAGACCACATTGCTCGCTTTGGCGAGTGGTTCTGCTCGCCACGGCGAGCTGTCAAATTTTCATTCTGCCAGTGCTCGCTACGGCGAGTGATGTTGCTCGCCTCGCGCACACTAAAGAGGTTGCTCGCCACGGCGAGCTCAGCTGCTCGCCTCGCGAGTGTGTACCTTACTGCTCGCCACGACGAGCAAGTCTGCTCGCCACGGCGAGTTATCGCAGAGGGGTTACGGGTTAGCTCGAAACCCCGCCAAAACTCGTCCAATTCTTCATGTTATGGCTCTAATCCTTCAGAATTATAACCCTAGTGATTAATCTAGGTTCTGTAACAGGTTTCTACATTAATTTGCATCATTATAACATCAGTTCATCCAAAAATCCTCTAAACCCTAACTTATGAAATCTCTCGAAACTATTCCCTAATTCCTTTGTTAATCACAAGTAGATGAATTACAGTAAATACAATTGATGTTAGGCTCACCCTTACCTGGTATGTTTGCAGAATTAGGGTTCCCTCTTCTCTGGCCACTTTTCTCCCTTTTTGCAAAAGTCTGTAACGTACTGACTGTTTCTCTCTAAACCTAACTTCCTTTTATACCTCTTACTAATCTCACTTATCCCCACAACTCTCTTATTTATGAAAACAACCCCATCTCTCAAAATTATTGTCTCTCACTTGTACATCGTCACTTTGGATCACATGAGATGGATCCGGAACGTACTTCCTCAGTTGCGACACATGAAAAACATCGTGCAAATTCGATAGATGCGGTGGTAATCCAACACGATATGCCACCGTCCCAATCCTCTCTGATATCTGATACGGACCAATAAACTTTGGAGTCAACTTCTTCGACTTCAAGGCACGACCTACACCGGTTATTAGAGTAACTCGCAAAAACACATGATCTCCCTCTTGGAACTCAAGGTCCTTCCTACGCTTGTCATGATAACTCTTCTGTCGACTTTGCGATGCTTTCATCTTCTCTTGGATCATTCTTACCTTCTCAGTGGTTTGTTGCACAATCTCCGGTCCTAAAACCACACTTTCACCCGACTCAAACCAACACAACGGAGTTCTACATCTTCTTCCATACAAAGCCTCGAAAGGTGCCATTCCAATACTAGAATGATAACTGTTATTATAGGTGAACTCTATTAACGGAAGATGACTATCCCACGCTCCTCCTTGTTCAAGTACACACACCCTCAACAAATCTTCCAATGATTGAATCGTCCTCTCGGATTGACCATCTGTCTGTGGATGATAAGCCGAGCTCAACTTCAACTGAGACCCTAAAGCTTCTTGCAAACTTTTCCAAAATCTAGAGGTAAATCTTGGATCTCTATCTGACACAATGCTCGAAGGAACACCATGTAATCTTACTATCTCTTGAATGTAAATCTCTGCTAACCGAACCAAAGGAAAAGTGATATTGATCGGTAGAAAATGAACTGACTTGGTTAACCTATCAACAATCACCCAAATAACATCGTTCCCTCTTGGAGTAGTTGGCAAACTCGTCACAAAATCCATGGATATACTATCCCATTTCCACTCTGGCACGTCTAACGGTACCATCATACCAGCAGGTTTCTGATGTTCTATCTTTGATTTCTGACAAACTAGGCAAGAATACACAAACTGTGCTACATCACGTTTCAATCCAGACCACCAAAACAACTTCTTCAAATCATGATACATCTCCGTAGCTCCTGGGTGAATACTCAAGCTAATTCTATGGCTCTCTTCAAGTATTGCCTTCTTCATCTCGTCGTTGTCCGGAATACAGATTCTACCTCGGAACCTCAACACACCGCGATCATCAATTCTAAAATCACGATCTGCAGCCTGGTTACTCGCAACAAGAAAATCTACGAACTTAACATCTTCTTTCTGCGCTTCTTTAATATTTTTCAGAAAATCATTGTCAATCCTTAGCATTCCTAGCTTTACACTCTGATGTGATCTTTCACAAACCAAACTCAAATCTCTGAATTGTTCCAATAGTTCGAACTCTTCCGCCATCATAGCAGACATATGTAACGTTTTCCTACTCAAGGCATCAGCAACTACGTTAGCCTTACCCGGATGGTAACTCAAATCAAAATCATAATCTTTCAATAACTCAAGCCATCTCCTCTGTCTCATATTTAATTCTTTCTGATCAAACAGGTACTTCAAGCTCTTGTGATCACTAAACACTTCAAACCTCGAACCATACAAATAGTGTCTCCAAATTTTCAACACAAAAACCACTGCAGCCAACTCAAGATCATGGGTAGGATAATTTCGTTCATGAATCCTCAACTGCCTGGATGCATAGGCAACCACTTTACCGTCTTGCATCAGTACACCACCTAAGCCCAACTTAGACGCATCACAATACACCACAAAAGGTGCTTCAGGCTTTGGCAAAATTAAAACTGGAGCTGTCGTCAACCACTTCTTCAACTCATTGAAGCTACTCTCACATTGAGCATCCCACACAAAGGATTTACCTTTACACGTCAACTGCGTTAACGGAAGTGCCAACTTAGAAAATCCTTCTATAAATCTTCTATAATAACCAGCCAATCCCAAAAAGCTTCTAATCTCCGTAACCGACCTCAGAGTCTCCCATTGCGACACTGCTTCAACTTTAGATGGATCAACCGTTATACCCTCACCAGAAATAATATGACCAAGAAAACTAACTTCTTTCAACCATAATTCACACTTAGACAACTTAGCATACAACTTCCTTTCTTTCAAAACTTGCAAGACAATCTTCAAATGTTCAGCATGTTCTTCTTCGGATTTGGAATATATCAGAATGTCTTCAATAAACACAACCACAAAACGATCCAAAAATGCCTGAAAAGTCCGATTCATATACTCCATAAATACTCCTGGCGCGTTCGTAACACCGAAAGGCATCACTTTATACTCATAATGACCATATCGAGTTCTAAAGGCCGTCTTCTGCATATCTTCATCCTTCACTTTTATATGATGATAACCCGACCTTAAATCAATCTTGCTAAACACACGTGCACCCACTAACTGATCCATCAAATCATCAATCCTCGGAAGTGGATACCTATTCTTTATAGTTACCTTGTTCAACTGACGATAGTCAATACATAGTCTCATACTCCCATCTTTCTTCTTTACTAGCAATACAGGTGCTCCCCAAGGTGAAACACTTGGTCTTATAAACTTTTTCTCAAGCAGGTCCTCCAATTGCTTCTTTAACTCAGCCAACTTAGAAGCTGACATACAGTAAGGTGTCATAGACACAGGCTTTGTTCCAGGAACAAGATCAATCGCAAATTCAACTTCTCTTTCAGGAGGCACATCAGGAATCTCATCAGGAAATACTTCAGGAAACTCGAACACCACTTGCAATTCGTCAATCTTCTCTTGATTCTCAATAGATAAGGATGCCATCAGGGAAAACATCAGAATTCCATCTCGTTCTATTTGTTTCAGCTGCTTGGTAGATAAAATTTTTGTTCCACTTTCTTCCTCTTCAGACAAGAAATACACCGTCTTACGAAAACAGTTGATAAGCACACGGTTGTACTCTAACCAATTCATCCCGAGAATTACATCCATACCTGTCAAAGGTAGGCAGACTAAATCCATCTCAAAATTACGGTCGAACATAGACAACGGACAACTTAAACACACACGAGAAGTAGTCACCGAATCCTTAGCTGGAGTTTCGACAACCATCTCTCCATTCATATCAGATATAGAAAGACCCAACTTAACAGCACAATCAAAAGCAACAAAACAATGCGTAGCGCCAGTATCAATTATAGCAACTAAAGGTATATCATTAATATAGCAAGTACCTCTGATAAGACGATCCTCGTTCTCAGTCTGAGTGCCAGTCAACGCGAACACCCTTCCAGTAGTCCTAACTTTCTTTGGCTTCTTGCACTGCGAGCCAATATGTCCCTGCTCATCACAGTTGAAACACACAACATCATCAAACTTGCAGTCTGGGGTAATATGCCCTTTCTGTCCGCATCGGTATTACCTCTTCACATCAACAGGACACACATTACTCTTGTGGCCTTTCTGCCCGCAATTATAACAGGTAATCTCAGCAGAAGCATCCTTCTTCTGAGGTCGCCTCTCATCATTCACTCTTTGCTTACCCTTATCTCTAGGAGCATCATAAGGTTTGGGACGACTCTGCTGACCCTTAGCTTTTCTATCATTCACTACCTTGTAGTGAGCCTTGGTATCCTCCTCATAGATTCTGCAACTACTCACCAGCTCGGAGAAATTTCGGATCTTCTGATAACCAATCGCCCTTTTAATCTCAGGACGCAAGCCATTCTCAAATTTAATGCACTTGGAAAACTCAGCATTCTCTGCGGTATAATGTGGGTAAAACTTTGCCAGTTCCACAAACTTTGAAGCATACTCAGTCACAGACATATTCCCTTGCTTCATCTCAAGAAACTCGATCTCCTTCTTCCCTCGGACGTCCTCAGGAAAGTAACGGTTCAGGAACTCCCTCCTAAACACCGCCCAAGTCACAACAGCACCTCCTTCTTCAAGGATAGGTCGAATACCAACCCACCAGTCATCAGCCTCCTCTGCCAACATATGGGTACCAAACCGTACCATCTGACCATCTTCGCACTGCATCACCCTAAAGATCCGCTCAACTTCCTTGAGCCACGTCTGAGCCCCATCAGGATCATATCGCCCTTTGAAGGTAGGCGGGTGGTTTCTCAGAAAAGTCTCCAACATTCTCGTCCCATCGTTTCCACCAGCGTTGTTCTGATTTCCCACAGCTTGGGCCATTGCTTGCAAAGCAGCAGCAAGAGCAGCATCATTTCTTCCAGCCATCTTATTCCTCTACAAATCAAACATAAGTTAGAATAATATAACTATAGTATTCTAACTCTAAGACATCGTCACTCGACTCTCTAATTGGCCGGACGGACCGACGTGCTCTGATACCAATTGTAACACCCCGAATTCCCAACTTAAAAATTTCATACATTTAATCAGAGTATATCACAATAAATCAGGATGTCACATTTCATAAAATCTTTAAAATCAAATCGAATAATAATTTATTCTTAAACAATATTCAAACATTGCAGCGGAATTCATAAACGTCTCAAAATCTTAAATAAATAATTCTCGGCACAAAAGCCTCATAAAACATCTCAAATCAAAGTTACGTCGCAAACATCATCATTAGTCAACATGATACATAAAGGAATAGAAACAAATGATGAATCCCCATCCCGTTACGTATCAGAGCTCCTAAGACTCCACAAGGACCTCTCACATCGTCGTACCTACCCTTGGTCACCTGCATTTGCCCACAAGGCGGCAATTCCAACAGAAGGGGTGAGATTCACAATAATTATATTACATATAATTCAAATAATCATGCTTAACAATAACAACAATAATCGTCACATATAACTGAATACATCTCAAATATCTACGTATAATAAATCATCTTAGCACATCTTCACATAACAAACGTCTTATAACATCTCAGACACAAGACTCGACAATGCAACTCTAACATCTTAACATCATGCATGTGGTACCAATATTTAAGCTTAAATAAGCTTCGTCGTCGCTTTGAGCAATTGCTCCACCGTCGCTTTGAGCATAAGCTTCATCGTCTCAAATTATGCAAATGCATGAACTCGACTCATATACTTAAACAAGTTAATACACAACATCTTAACATCATATACGACTCTTTATCGACACATGCAATTGTAACAGTACATGACAGCAGCTCAGCACACTTAACATATGTATATACAGCACAAGGTTGTCATCGCAAACATCATCATTTATACTTCATTCATAAAGTTCACTTAATAAGCATTTAATCGTAGATTAATGCCAACAATTAAAATCATCTGACAGCGTCATTATAGGTTCTAATTTAGGTCTTAAACATCTCTAATACTATCCAAAGGTCTACCCTCAAAGCCTCGCTCAAAACAGAGTTATAAAACTCAAGTTATAGTGGTCTGAGACCACATTGCTCGCTATGGCGAGTGGTTCTGCTCGCCACGGCGAGTTGTCAAATTTTCATTCTGCCAGCTCGCTACGGCGAGTGATGTTGCTCGCCTCGCGCGCACTAAAGGGGTCGCTCGCCACGGCGAGCTATCGCAGAGGGGTTACGGGTTCGCTCGAAACCCCGCCAAAACTCGTCCAATTCTTCATGTTATGGCTCTAATCCTTCAGAATTATAACCTTAGTGATTAATCTAGGTTCTGTAACAGGTTTCTACATTAATTTGCATCATTATAACATCAGTTCATCCAAAAATCCTCTAAACCCTAACTTATGAAATCTCTCAAAACTATTCCCTAATTCCTTTGTTAATCACAAGTAGATGAATTACAGTAAATACAATTGAAGTTAGGCTCACCCTTACCTGGTATGTTTGCAGAATTGGGGTTCCCTCTTCTCTGGCCACTTTTCTCCCTTTTTGCAAAAGTCTGTAACGTACTGACTGTTTCTCTCTAAACCTAACTTTCTTTTATACCTCTTACTAATGTCACTTATCCCCACAACTCTATCTTATTTATGAAAACAACCCCATCTCTCAAAATTATTGTTACAATATGCCATCTTAATTTTCATATAAATTTATATATATATTAACATCACATATTTTATTTTATTAAACAATAAAATAAACATCACACCACAACATCATCTCATACGTCACAAACATCATTAAAATCATATAATATATAATAATATACTATATACTCTAATAAAATAATCAAATAAATAAAGTGGGCGTTACAACTTCACTTTAACTCCCCAAGTCTTTAGCCTCTTCTCCTCTTCAAGTTTTTCTTCTATCTAACCTTTTTCTCTATTTTCCTCTTCTTCAAGCTTGTGATCTACTTTCTCTCTCTACCTCTCAAAATATTTTGTGAAGTGAATAATGAATGATGTTAACCTAATTTTCAAAAGAGTCATCTATTTATATCACCAAGTGGGCTAGGTTAACTCTCATTCTAATTGGGCCTCAAAACTCTTACAAACTATTTCTAAAAGTTACTACTCATTAAACCGTTAAAACGTCAAATAATTACCGTCTATAAATAATTACCCCAATTCAAAAGAAATTTAGTAAAAATAACGATTTTCACTAAAGCACTAGAAATAATCCTTCTAATGAAATTACTAATTAACCCTTATTTTCCAAATGACCAAAATACCCTTAACCTTCAAAATGACTAAAATACCCTTCTAGGCTAAAAATTTACTAATCTTCACACAAAGATACACGTAAGCAATAAATAAGCACGTATAAACACACATAAACATATATAAATAATAAATAAAATAATTTTAGCTTAAAACAGATTGTTACAATATATCTCTAGTTCATGCACCTTGTGTGCTGAAGCTGGAATTACACGAACCTTTTCTTAAAATATTACTCGAGTGTGTTTTTATTCTTTTTGACCTCGAAGTTTTCATTAAATCTCTATTAGTGCATTTGATCCTTGTAATTTGAGTATAATCTAATTTTGATAAGAAAATTTACCTTTGCATCTGTATATTTATGCTGTACATAAAAAAATTTAAACTATTTTATTACCTGTGTATGAGTTTGTGTTGGCTTTTTCATTACCATTTTTACCCTTCATTTAAACTATATGATTTACTATTATATCCTTTATTAATATTATTATAAATTTTAATTAAAAAAATTAAATCTCATTAAAACAGAAAATATCCCACTAAAATAGGAACAATGTTATCTATATACTATATATGAAGGGATAGAGATTTTGAGCTGTTTTTTTATAATTTCAATCATACCCTTAAACAAATTTATACTTTCAATTATACTCTTAAACAAATTTTTCTATATTGATGTTATATTGTTGGTGGTATTAAAAAAATAAGGATTTGTATTTGGTGTCTCTCAAAATACTGAGTATTTTAAATTGGAAAGACTTACTACAAGTATACGTTGTCAAAGTTATAGTATAAAGAGATATCGATCCACATCAAAGTTATAGTATAAAGAGATATCGATCCACATAGGGATCGGGGAGCTATAACTCTATATAGTTTTCCAATAGATAACTTATTTGCAAGAAAATAAAATAAATCATTTGTCATAACATTAAAAATAAAACTTAAAGGTCAAGAAACTTCTAAAGCATCTCAAAAGAAAAAGAAGAGCATCTTTGACTACCAGTTGAAATATCCACCTTAACTTAGGTGTTGATTCATCAAGCTCGAGTCGAGATGTTAAACACATGTTTATGAGAGGCAACCCACAAATTTAGTATTTTTTTTCCTTAATTTATTTGAGTCATTATTTTGCTGAGTCTTAGACAAATATCACGTGATAGCTTCCTGATTGCTAATTTTAATGCTTGTTCGTTTGATTTGCATCAATTTCATAAGCTTTTTAATTTAAATAAAAATTGGTTTTGCTCATAAAGTTGTTTTTAACACCAAGGATGAAATCTAGCTTACCTCCTAAAGTTCAGAAGCTATATAGTTGAGGGGAATGATGTGGAAGAGCCGTTTATTATAGGTTAAATTGTATTTTTGTTTCCTTAACTATTTAGATGGTATCGCTTTGGTCCCTTAATTAAAATTCGATTTATTTTGGTCTCGTAACTTCTCTTCATTACACATTTTGGTCCTTTCCGTTAGTTTTAATTCAAAACGTTAGATTTTCTTTATCTTTTTCTCCTCTTTTTCATCTTCATATCAGCTCCATCAACCTTCAACAACAAGAATCCCAGAAAAATTCCAGAAGAAAATGAAGAAAACATAACGTTTTTGAATTAAAACTAACGGAAAAGACCAAAATATATAACAGATAGAAGTTAAAGGACCAAAATAAATCGAATTTTAATTAAAGGACCAAAGCGATACTACCTAAATAGTTAAGGGACAAAATATGCAATTTAGCCTTCATTATAATCACCCCCTCATTTTTCTATAGCATAATTGCTAAGATTTCATGTCAAATATCACTACTAGAAAAAGCAAAATTAGAGAGGGAAATTAGTGACGGAAAAAATAAAATTCCTCACAAATTCCTTGGTCGCAAAATTTAGTGACGGAATTAGAGAGGGATTTCACTTTTTCCCTCTCTAAAATTCCCTCACTAATTTTTGCTTTTTTAGTAGTGTATATTCCACGTTTTACCATGTTTCTTTTTCGCTAGATTTATTTTAATTGTTTATATTGTGTGTTTATACGTGCTTGTATGTGATTAATTGTCTCTGTGTGCATTTTGTTCGGAATCAGTAGAGTTTGGCTTAAGAAGGGTATTTTAGTCGTTTTGGACCCATGGGTAGTTTGTTCATTGGTGAACGAGGGTAAAATAGTCTTTTGATTACAAGAGTTATTTTAGTAGTTTTAGTGACAATCATTATTTTTACCTAGTTACTAGTAAGTTGAAATAATTAATTAAGAGCTGGTAACTATTCGTTATTTTATCCGTTAAGTGAGTAGAAACTTTGTGAATTAGTTAGAGAAAACCTTAAGCCCATTAAGACAATTGAGAGTTGAGCCCATGTATGTAGAGCCTATATAAACTTTAGTCATTAAGAGAAATTAGGTCTTACACACTCATTTTCACAAATATTGAGAGAGGTAGAGAGAAAGAGCTATAGAAAGGGGAAAATGGTTTTGGGGAAGAAGAGCTTGAAGAGGAAGAAGAGGGTAGAGATTTGAGGAGCAAAAGTGAAGCCCAAGCTAGGACTGTGCTCAATTGAGGTAAGGGGGATATTGTACATTCATAACTTAAGCTATAATCTCTTTTTCAACTTAATTTCATAAGTGCTTATTTTGTGAATTGTGTTTTTTGTGAATTTAAAAGATGAATTTTGTGTTCCTACTTTGATACTAAGTTTAGGAATGTGAAATTGATGCTAAACATGTTGTTTTTGTTGAATTTGCATGTTTGAATTAGGGTTATATGAGACTTTGTTGATTTTTGCTCAAATTGGTATAAAATGATTTTGTTGTGTTGATTGTTGATGAATTTGTGTCTAAATGATGTTGTGGCTATTGTGAGATGTTGTTGTTGAATTATACCATGGGTGTTTCAATTTGTGGGGTTGTGGTTTGAATGGTGAAGTTATGTTAAGTTTTATGTGTGAAGGACTAATGAAATTCTAGCACGTTTGCTTTAAGATGTTCTATGCGATGTTCCAACACCAGACAAACAATTACGGACGTTGAGTTTAATGTTTAAACATCGTGCTAATAATTAACAAACAAAATACGAAAAAGTAAAAGTCAAGAAAGTAAAATGCACATGAGGATTGTTAACCTAGTTCGGTGACAAACACACCTACTCTGGGGCTACCAAACCAGGAAGGAAATCCACTAGTGTAGTCCTTATTCTAAATTCTCAGCAAACTTCAAGTTTACAACTCTAGACCTAGGACCTACCCGTATTGACTTCAATCTAGGAACTCCTAGATCTGAGATCTCATCTCACTTCCTCTCAATCAATCACAACCCCTGTGATTATCAGATTACAACTCAATAAGATGAAGTTACCTTCAAACACAAACTACCTCCGTGCTTCAAAGCTTAGGAGTAGTACACAATTTACAACTCAATAAAACACACCTTAACATTTATCAAGGTGATACAAGAAAGGCTCACATATAACAACGACTCAAAACCCAAAAAAGCTATTTCTTCAATGACGGCTTGAGTGATGAATTAGGTCTTGTAGTCTTGTATATATATTGAAGCAATACATGCTAAATAGTCTTGTTGGGCTTCAGAACAATGTATATTCTCAAGCTAATCCACTTAACAAGAATCAGTAACAAATAAAGCAACTCATGAAATGTCGGAACATCTTTAGGAACAAACCTTACACATCCAAAGTTTCCTAAATTATTGTTACTCCTTTACGAAATAAAAACATAACTGATTCTGGAAAAAAAGCACACTACTTGGCCAACATGAAATAAGGCAAGAATTCCTTAATAAGATAAAGTGAGCGTAAACCAAGGCAGATAAACAGGGCACACTAAACCGTGCCAAGATGTGGGAACATCATATCCAATATCATACATGAATATTTGTTTTATCAATAATGAAGCCAATACACAAATATCCTACAAATAAAATGAAATTTTGATAAATGATGTTGTTGGCTGAGATTTTTCTATTGTTGAATGATTTAAACCTTATAGAATTTCTGTTTTTATGTTAAGGTTATGTTAGTCGAGTCGTTTGGGGGAAAACGGGATTTTTATGTGACAAAATCGATGTTTAAGCGTTTTTGAAAATAAGTGATTATGTGAGGTTATGGAAAGCTATTTTGGGGATAGTGAAACTTGGATTTTAATTTAGATTGTGATAGAGCTAAGTGTAACGAGCACATAGGCGAAAACGGGGTCGAAATCCGATTAACGGTTCGAATTCTCTACGCGAAATGGTGGAAACGGAAAAATCGGAAAAACCTGTGCTGTCAGTCGAGCACAACTGTGCGCCCCTTGTCACTAGCTGTGAGTGACTCTCTGTGGGTGAGGTACGACCGTGCCACTTCTAGGCACGGCCGTTCCAACCCTGCAGGTGCTGGAAACCCCGATATTTGTGTTTTCGAGCCTATTTAACCCGTTTCTGTTTTGATTTAGCTCTCGGTGTAAACATGAAAGTTGTACATATGAACATTGGATTTCCAATGAATTTTGTTTAAATTGAAAGTGATTTTAGATTTTTGGTTATGATGAAAATACTCCAAGTAGGTCTTGGCGAAATTTTATGAAAATTCAGAATAACTATTTTGAAGTCAACCCAAAACTAATTGGTTGTTTCCAAACTTCAAAACTTGAGTATTAGGAGTTAAATTAAGATATTTAAGAGTATTTAACCTATAGTATGAGAGGTCTAACTTAGTTTCATTTTGAAAATGGATTGGTTTTGCAAAAGGATAAAATGAGACGAACTTGACGTGATTTTGTGAATTTTTGGAATTGGCCTAGGATACTCGTATGCCTGAACCACTATGAACATAAGTCAGTAGTACATATGCGTTTTTGAGGCAATTGAACTTGTTTGCTTGGTTTTGATCGAATTGGTCAACTATCTTAAAGTTGTGAACAATAGACGAACTTTGTCAAATTGGTGTTTTATGACCAGATAATTTGTCGTAGACTTTGAATTAATGTTATTAAGATAAAATGTGAATGAATTGATGACGCTTGAGTGTTTGATATGGTGAATATCATAATGTGGATTAATGTACGTCTTTTATGTAAGCAGTGACTTTGGAACTTATTGTTTCCTTAAGGTGTTGTTGTAAATGACAATCATGTTAATGTATGATGTTTGTATGATGATTCTTGTTTGAATTATGACTTGTTGGTTGTGTGGATTTTAAAACTTGATAATGCCTATGGTGTTGATTTACAAAGAAATGTAATTGGAGGTGTACTTTTACATTGCTTGGTGATGTTGTTGGAGTTAGGCGCATTGTCGAGTCTTAATTATATGTCCATGCATCATAGTCATATGAGAATGTAAAAGGAGGTGTACTTTTACATAGGTGAGATACGTAGGAAGAGGTGTACTCTTACGTGGGTGTAGATTCAAACGGTAAAATTATCTCCGGAATCCTTTGGTACCACATGCATATAGATGTTGTGTCTAGGCGTATTGATGATTTGACATGAGTCACAATTGCTTATGTGCTTGGTGATTGTTGTGATTGGTGACTTGCATACTTGATGAGTTGTATACTTGTGAATTGCGTAATCTTTGTGATTTGTAGAAACATTAAATGTTGATGAACTTGTGATAAGGTGAACCTATATATATGTTGATGGATTATGTTGATGTTGAATTATCATTCTTGCGTAACCTTTTGAAGTTTAAATTGATGATTACCTCTTTATTCGATTATGCTTATGTATGTAAATGTGAACTAACCCCCAGTGGTTGTTCGATTGACCGCCTCACTATATTTAAATATCGTGTAGACGGCGTGCAAGATTATCTTATTATTGCTTGATAATTTTCTGGAGGCTAGCCTTGGAGCTACCTTATCTACCGCTTTTGGAGTCTTAGTATAGGGTTCTGATTTAGGATGTTGGTCTTTCTTTTTACTTTTGGTGTTGACTATTATGTATGTTGTTGAGATTTTGTTCCCTCATATGTTGAGACCGGAAGTTTATTTTGATGATGTATTATGATGCTTATGACATGTCAATTTGGAGATATAAGATATTTATCCGCTGCGATGTTTTTGAAAATAATTTTATGCATGTTAATTTGAGTATTGCTCAAGACGTGAAGCCCATTTCTTGAATATTTGTAATATTCGCGCGTGTTATCCGCTGCGATGTTTTTGAAAATAATAGAAGTAAGGCGTTACATTTATTTCCCCAGAGCTTCCATTGCTTCTCTACAAACTATTAGTCATATTTTTATACACACGATGCGGGTTGTTTGGTACTCTGAGCCTTTATAAGTCACCCTAATGATACCTTATCCTTTGCTAAGAAATTTTGAGCCTCCACGCAGTTTCTTCATTTTTTTATGACAAATCATATTATAAGTTTTTGAACCTAAAATGTTTAAGTCTTTGATTTCGTTGAATTAGATAGGAGTATATGATTACTTGGTATTGATTTGATACTAAGTTTAAGGTCGCTCTTTGGAATTAGCAACATTGTAAATTTGAGGAGGGATACTAGTGTAACAACCCGTTTTTCATTAGGATTATTTATTTATTTATTATATGTGTGTAATTGCTTGTTTGTGTGTTTGATTTAGGATTAGTGGATTTTTAGGCGAGAAGTGTAATATCCTAGACGACTTTAAGCATTGTCGATTGTCCCTACAAACCAACATGAGTCTTTTCAGCGTGTTTTTTCCTCACTCGTACGCTTACAGGGAAAGTTCCTAGTAGGTCACCCATCCTAGTACTACTCCAAGTTAAGCACGCTTAACTGTGGAGTTCTTAAGGAATGGGCTACCAAAATGAAGATGCATCTTGTTGATATAGGTAGTACCAAATAATTCTTATAAGTCTTCCTACAACCTCGGGATCCCTCTCATTTTGGTGTGATTCGATTCGTCTAGAAGCTGTGGGGAGACATTCATTGTCGTGCCTTGTGCACCAACGACCACTCCCTGCCCTCGTCAGCCTTGGGTGTTACATGCCCACCAGCTTCCGCTTGGTTCATCCCCGAACTACACCGTACTGGGAAAGTTCTGCTCTGATACCATTTGTAACATCCTAGACGACTTTAAGCATTGTCGAGTGTCCCTACAAACCAACACGAGTCTTTTCAGCGTGTTTTTTCCTCACTCGCACACTTACAGGGAAACTTCCTAGTAGGTCACCCATCCTAGTACTACTCCAAGTCAAGCACGCTTAACTGTGGAGTTCTTATGGAATGAGATACCAAAAAGAAGATGCATCTTGTTGATATAGGTAGTACCAAACAATTTTTATAAGCCTTCCTTCAACCATGCAGTCCCATACCTGCACAACATTAGGATCCCTCTCATTCCGGTGTGATTCAATTCATCCAGAAGCTGTCGGGAGCCGCTCATTGTCGTGCCTTGTGCACCGACGACCACTCTCCGCCCTCGTTAACCTTGGGTGTTACAAGAAGGGTATTTTGGTCATTTTTAGGATGAAGGGTATTTTGATAATTTTAGGAGCAAAGGTAAATTAGTAATTTTAAGAAGGGTATTTTGGTCATTTTTAGGATGAAGGGTATTTTGATAATTTTAGGAGCAAAGGTAAACTAGTAATTTTAGAATGTAGAATATTTTAGTGTTTTAGTGTGAATAGTTATTTTTATTAAGTTAGTAGTAACTTTAGATAATTATTTTGAGATCGTAAATATCAGATGTTTTAACGAATTATGTGTGTAGTAACTTTTTAGAATTAAGTGGTAAGTATTTTTAGGCCCATTATGAATTGAGTTAACCTAGCCTATTGTTGGAGTATATATAGATAACACAAGGAGAAAATTAGGGTTAGGTTCATTTCACACATTTACAAAAAAGAGGGTGGCTAGAGAAACTTAGAGAGAATTGAAGAATAGAAGAGAAAAAGGAAGACCTAAGTGAAGAAAAGAGAAAAGGAGAGCTAGGAATCAAAGGGGGAGTGAATATTTTAGTGGTTAGCTTAAGCTTAAGGGAAAACAAGGTAAGGGGAGGTAGGTTTGTTCTACCTAATAATCTATATTCATAATTTTAGCTTATGGGTCATATTTGTTTTGATTGATTTGTGAAAATTGATGATTATATGTATAACTTTCGTGCGTGGAATTAAGTGGTGAATTTGGGTATGAGAAAGTTGTTGAAAACTTGTTGACGCTTAAACTCCATTGTTGTTATATGATAAATTGTTTACTTTGAGAATTTAGCTTAAATTGGTGAAAATCATGTTGTTCTTGATGATTATTGTTCAAGCATGTTTTAAATCCCTTATTGAATCATTGGGTAAGTTTATAATGTTGTTGGGTTATGATATGTTGATGTTGGTTGTGATGTTTGACTTGAATCGTGAAGTTTGAGGTTTATGTGAAAAATGGGTATGAACATGATAATTGATGATGAATGATGTTAAACTTGAATTTTATCTCTTTGATATAATATGGGGTGCATGTAAGTTATGTTTGTGTGCATTTTAAGTGATTAGTTCATGGTTTCGAAGTGATTATATGTGTTTTTGGGTTTCTGGAAAAATATGCAAACAATTATGATTTTGAATGGGGAAATGATGTTTTGATGTGTTTTAAGTGTTTATTACAAGTGGTTTGATCATAGATTAAGCTTGGAAATGATTTGGGAGTGTTGAGGTTGGATTAAAAGTGATTATTTGGGAAAATTCGTGTTTTATAAAGCTGAAAGCCTGATATTTCTGCACATCTGAACTGATGTAATTGATTAAACCATATGTGTAATTGATTACACAACCTTGCTGGTGCCAGGATTGCCTTCTGAAAGGTGTAATTGATTACGTCTAAAGTGTAATCGATTACGCCCTGTTTTAAACCACCAAAACACATTTTTATTCGCTCCAATTGCTTCCAAATTTATTCCTAAGGGTAAGGACTTTATCTTAACTATCAATGGATGTTTTTATGAATGAAATCACGTAGTGTAATAGATTTAATGGTAGCTTTGTGTTGATTAACATTGAATAAAGAAAAAAAACTTTGAAAATTTTGAGTAATGAATGAACTTTGTGAAACGAATATGCCATGATTGATTTACTGAGATATTATATGATATGTGTTTTAATGATGTGTAAGAGCTTAGTATCCTACTTTTGTTGAGAAAGTTGAAAATAGACGAACTTTATCAAAATGAGGTTTCATGACATGATAACTTGAAATGGCTTGTATTCTTGATAATATGATGAAATAATAAGGAATCAATGATTGATGGATGTATAATATGTTGGTTACCTTGATGTGGTTGATTGTTCGTCTATTATGTGAATTGTGCCTTATTAAACGATGTTTTTTTTGTGGTGATAATTGTTGATGATGATTATGATGATGACTCTTTTGATGATTATGACTTGCTGATTGTGTGAATGTAAATGATTGATAATGCAATGGTGAGTTTATTGTGAAGATATTATATGATGAAGGAAATTATATAATATAGTGTTATGAATTTCGCATTGTCGAGTATTTACTTGTATGTCCATGTATTCATAGTCATGTCGAGTCTTTGGTGAAGAACATAATCGGAGGGGATTATGTTAGTTGGTGAAGAGCGTAATTGGAGGGAATTACGTTAGTGGATACTCGGTAATAGTTATCGCTGAATCCAAAATATTGGCACCACATGTATCTAGAGGTGTCTAGAACATTGCATGCACATGAGTTTCGGTGAAAAGTGTCATACTTGCTTATGTGGCTATGTGATTACGTGCATTGGTGAATCTCGGTGAAAGTTGTAATTGTGTGAAATTGTGTATTTGTATATGTTGCTTGGTAGGCTAGTATACTTGAGATAATAATGTTGATGTGATATTCATTGTTGGATGAATTGATTAAGAGATTATTTACTTGACCTTAAAATGCATATGTTTGATATGTCATGGTAGAAGTATGATAATATTCCCATGAAGTTGGTATCCTAATATGTTGAGTATGTATATGCATATGTGATAAATGAAATCGTTGAATGCTATTTATTTGATTATATTTTGTTATGTGGAATATTATCTAACCTCCAGTGGTCGTTTGATTGTCGGCCCATTTGTATGAATGGTGTAGACGGCGTGCATGATTGCCTTCGTTTTGCCTGTGAGTGCTTGAGGACTAGCTTTGGAGCTAACTCTTTATCGTTTTGTTTGAAGTTTAGTTAGGATCTGATTTAGGAGTGTCATGACTTTGTTTCTTTTATCTGTTGATAGATTTATGTTGAGACTATAGTTATGTATATGAGACCTATGACATGGTGTTGAAATTTTGTTATTCATGTATTTGAGGATGATTACATGCTATTGAGATATTTATGTGTGATGATTTTCGCTGCGAGTTTTTAAAAAACCGTATTTATGCATGTTTTGAGAAAATGATGGCGTGACATCTTAAAGTCTTTTGAATAATTGAATTATTTGCATGTTTTGTGCATGTTTTTATTAAATTAGTGTAATAGATTTTTTTTTAAATATTACTTTTTCAATTGATAATAATGTTAATCAATTTTCCTTCAAAAAATAATGTTAATCAATTTAATGTTTATTGAGACAATATAATTTTAGATAAGATTTTATTACTCAACATAGGAATGTAGTTGTTGTCTGTAGTAGTCATGGGTCTGAAGTGAAGCATGTTACATACATGTCTTTTGTGTCATTTGTGAAACAATGAAACATCACAAACAACCATAAAATGAAACGGTGGAAGGATATCATATTTATTTTTATGTTGAATCCATACAAAACACAAGTGTCAAGAGACAAGAATTAGGTATCAATTGCATAATGAGTAATATTGATTACATCCTCTGGTCTAGACGGTGGATGTGTCTTGTTCCTCATTCTCAGCTCTTGATATTCCTTATAGAGGAATCCTCTATACTTTGGTGCTTCCCCAATCTCTTTGGTGAATTGTGGTAATGGTTCAACCCATTTCTCTCCATTTAAGTTATGGAAGAACACAAATGAGTACCGACTTTTTTCTCCTTTTCTTACAACTCTATGAGTTGCACTTTTGAACTCTTTGTTACTCAAGACCTCCAAATGACAACACCAATAGTGAGAGTTTGATACAAAAATACATCCAAGTATTTGAGGACATCCAACACAAACAATTGAATAGAATATGCCATTATTTCATTGTAGTGACGTCACCTAAGAAGAAATTGCTATTTAAAAGTAAACTTGTTTCTAAGGAGACTAAATTTCATATGTAGTGACATCACCTAAGAAGAAATTGCCATTTAAAATTAAAATGGTTTTTAAGGAGATTAATTTCATATGTAGTGACATCACCTAAGAAGAAATTGCTATATTAAATTTCATATGTAGTCACATCACCTAAGAAGAAATTGCTATTTAAAAGTAAACTTGTTTTTAAGGAGATTAATTTCATATGTATTGCAGTGAAATCATCTAAGAAGAAATTGCTATATTAAATTTCATATGCAGTGACATCATCTAAGAAGAAATTGCTATTTAAAAGTAGGCATGCCTTTGAACCTGCCTCCGCTCAGATCCGGCCGCCCCCGTCCGATATTTGACAGGCAAAAGCCGATTTATTTGAGTATGGGTACGAGTGCAGGGAAAACCCGTTGCTTTAATACGGGGGCGGGGGGTCGGGGGATGGTCAAACCCGTCCTGCGCCCATCCCGCCCCGTTTGTTTTAAATTACTCTTTAACCCTTATATTTGGTAATCATATTACTCTTATACCCTTCTTTTGTTTTAATAATCTTGCAACTAAGTAGGTTTTTTTTAACTGTGACATTATGATCTTTAGAAAATGTTCTAAGCTGTAATGATTTTAGAAGTTTTTGTTATTAGATCTTTTTTGTTGCTGTGGAAAAAAGAATTTTTTTTATTTTTTTTACTACAGTTGCGGGTGGGGGTTGGGGCGAGATTGGGAAACCCGTCCCCGTTGGGGGCAGGTTTGGGTGTGAATTTTCTACCCCCGATAGGATTGAGGGCGGGGGAGGTGCTGGATACAGTGAAGTGGGGGCGAGGAGGGGTATGTTGAAACCCGTCCCCACCCCGCCCCGTTGCCACGTCTATTTAAAAGTAAACTTATTTCTAAGGAGATTAAATAAAGTCATATTGATTGTTTATATAATTAAAGAGAAATGATATTTGAATATCTATTTTGTGACAATTTTTCTCTTACTCATATTATTTTATACTTTATCTCTCTATTGCTTAGATATTCATGCACATACCTACTTTTTTTTTTGTAAATTATGGTTGTTTCATAAGTTGTCAACCAAATAGTTGTTCAAATAATACTCCTCGTAATTTAAAGAGTAAACAATCATTTTATTTTTTAAATGCTTGAGACACCATAGATATAATTTTTGAATGTATTAAAATTAGAAAAATATTTATAAGTGTTTTTTGTACTAGTAATATTGGACCAAATTAATTATTGAAAGACACTTTTACGTCTAAACTAACTATAAAAAGACACATTTGAATTAGTGACCAGCAAAAGACGCATTTATGTATTCATGAGTTTTGGTACTTTTCGAGACTATTGTGAGAGCACGTCACATATTTAAATTCCAAAAGGACTATATTTAGTCTAATTTAAAATGAATTGTAATCTTAACACATGAAAATCTATTGATTTTTCAATTAAAATTTCAAATCCCTAAAGTTAATTACTTTATATAAATTAACTATCACTTGCTCACTTTAAAGACAAATTTATTTCAAAGAAGGTTTTTCCCTTTTGATAAGACAAGATTAACACAAACATTGTCTCGTGGGTAAGTTATCTAAACCAATAAACGTTCACATTTTTAAGTGTTATCCATGAACTATTTTGACTCCACCAATAAATTGCTCATTTTCATTTGTTGGTGGATAAATTATCCACCATTCTTTAAAGGTAATCTAGACCAAACCCTAAAAAATATTTAACAAAAAAACATAGGATTAAGAATTTGAGTGTAAGCATAGGATTACCTGAATAACATCACCAACATTAACCACTATGGTGCCTTCTGCCGGAACAACAGGAGCCCATTCTTCATTGCTAAGGACTTCCAAACCTCCTACTTCATCTTGAAGAACAAAGGTAACACAGTTGCCATCTTCATGCTCCGTGATTCCGACGTTTTCGTTGTTAGAAGCTGGTAAGTAACGCAAGGCCACCATGAAATCCCAGCTTCTGTCATTGTTGAATTCTTTGAGGAAAT
This sequence comes from Medicago arabica, assembly GCA_946800305.1. Classification (NCBI taxonomy): domain Eukaryota; kingdom Viridiplantae; phylum Streptophyta; class Magnoliopsida; order Fabales; family Fabaceae; genus Medicago; species Medicago arabica. The sequence goes on from OX326967.1 coordinate 20,614,367, forward strand.
TGGGAGGGAGGCCTAAACACTCATTAATAATGTTTTCCATTACCACTCCAATCTTGCTCATTTGTGCAAATAGTTCTTCAACTACTTCCCTATCACATTATAGGCAAACATTATTCATCGATATAAAACCTTTGCAATTGAAAATATCTACTAGTCCAATTTTGAAGCATAAATTTCAAGCCAAGATCTTACTTTTTTTTTTGAGGAAGTACTTGTTAAAATATTCATTTTTTTTAGATAGACGAGATGACAAAGCCATTATAAACTCACTCGTATAAAATGGAGGTACCGGGGGTTCATACCCCGGTCATGACGTCCAGCCTAACAATTTTAGCATTTTTACCAGTTGAGTTAGGATTTATGGGACAATATTCATTTTCTTTTAACAAATGTATTTATTTATCCAAACTCCAAAGCAAACATTTATGCGCGATGATGACATTAGATTGTTTTGGAATTTATGTTTTGTTTTCTAGATGAGAGTTATTTGAGGGAGAATCTATGTTTTTCAATAGCTATTATTTTATCTAATAAATCCTAAACCCTACAACAACAATGCATATTTTTTATGCTTTTCTAATTTGTCATAATATATGATGCTAGGTTTGACCCAAAAATAAAAACAATGATGTTAGGAGGCTTCCCAATACACATGGCTCTTCAAAGTTCAAAGAGTTCTTATAGGGTTTTATTTTATTTCTGTGGCACTGTATATCTGGTACTATTTTTTTTAGAGAGAACCATGATATCCTTGTTTATTTTGCATCTTTTTTTTCAATCGACAATAAATATTACTTCACACCATGCATATTTTACATCACACCATGTTGGATAGAAGGAGCAACATTCACAAAAGCATAAAGTCTTATGGGATGGTGATGTTGTTGGTTGTAGTTGTAAGCATTTTGAGTTTTGGGGTATTCACAAAAAGCATAATATTATCTAAATAAATTTTCTTCTATGCACTTAGCGTTCCATTTAATTCATGATAATATTCCCTGCACTTAAAAAAATAGTTATAATAATAATAATAAAATAGTGAATGATTAATATGATAGAGAAAATTATCATTTTTCAAGAAAAGAATAATTAATATGATAGTTTTTGTTGGAAAAAGAGGTACATTTATTGGGGTGAAGATCCTCTCCATTTTAAGTTCTCTCAATTTGTTCCATTACCAAAGTTTTGGTATATAAATATGCAGTTAATGTCTTTGATTCTTGAAATATGTGCATTTATATCATATATTTACTTCAAAACTATAGTAATTGACATTTCCATTTTATTTAGGAAATAGAGAGGATCTTCACTCCATTTATTGCACTTTATCCTATGCAATGTTGCATAAGTTAGAAAAATCCATAAACAAATTTAATATTATTACCAACTTTCATAATTTCCATAATTTTGGCAAAAAGGTCCTATATTTAGAGTTAGAGGTAGTATAAATACTCCCTCCGTCCCAAATTATAAGCAAAAAAAAAAAATCACACTTATTAAAAAAACTAAAACATAAGAATTTGGAGTATAGGTTTTTGTGTTTTCTTTAGAAAAAGTTTCATAGGAAGATGTAAAAACAATTTTCATTGGCTATTGTGGAAAAAATGAAAAAGAGAAAAAATTGAATGTAAATTTCATTTAATTTTATGAGAATAAACAAAAGTTTTTCTTGGAAAAAAGATACAAGATTAAATAGGATAAAAGTTTGTCTTTTTTACTTATATTTTGGGACAAAGAAAATGAGATTTTTTTTATTTATATTATGGGACGGAGGGAGTATATAATCTTGAAAATTATGCATTCAATATCTTAAAAATTCAAAAAATTATTTTTTCAATGCAAGATATATATTTTATTTATAATTTAGCTCTTTAACTTCTACCCTTAAGACACAAGTTAACATGCCAATTCCAATAATACCAAAAGCATATATGGCCATAGTTAAAACAATTTTTTACGGTATAGTTAATACTTTTTTTTTTGTTTATTTTTTCATATAGAACTATTATATTGTTGTTGTAGCTGCAAGCTATTTAATGATTTAATTTTTTCCTCAACATAAACCCTTTAAAAAATTTCAGCAAGTTTTAATCCTTCAGATGTTTCCCCTCACGACTTTTGTCCTAACTTTTAAGTAAATAATCGATAATGTGTACAACACTTAAAAGAATGAATTTTTAAATATGACTTTTGGTCCCTACTTTGAATAAAAGTTCTCCTTCAAATTTTTAGCAAATGATGAATTAAATATGAAAATCTAAGTTTGCAGTGCTTAAACTCATATTTTGTTTTTAAAAAAAAAAGTGAGACAGAATACACATTATTTGAATCAAAGATATGAACCATAAGGTGTCATGAAAAAACAATTAGAGACTAATATTTGTCGAAATCTTTGTGATGAATTAAAAATGAAATTTGTGTTTTTCATAGAGATGGAAAAATCATTTAACCCAATTGAATTCAAGTTTTACTCAAAAGCAAAAAAAGACAATAATAGATCATGGATAAATTGAGTGATTGAATTTACCTTAACTTAGGAGGATTTTCAGGGTAAACATTGAAGTTAGATCTTGGAGGAAAAACAAGCAAGTATTCATTTTTGTCTGGTGAGTGTAGTGGCTGTCTACTATAGCCAGCAGGAAGTGGAGCATTAGAAGAAGGACTGCTCTTGTTTTTTTCTTCATCTGAGTAATTGAAAAATGTTTTGGATAGCTCCATGGCTTGTTTCATCAAATCTAGAGAAACACCATGGTTCACAATTTGGAAGAAACCATATTCAGAACATGCTTTTGTGATTGTTTCCATGGCTTTCTTTTTGTTGCCATCCTTGTTTTCTGTGAGGAATGGAGAGAGATCAACTGTGGGAATACTAGGCTTAACCATGTCTTACTTCTCTAATAGCTTCTCAAATGTAAACTTTTGGTATAGTATGTGTTGAGAGATAGTCAAGTATGGTATGGGAAGTTTTTATTGGTCCCTCTATTTTATCAATCTCACAAAAATAGTTATCCTTTATTAATTTTTTATTTTATTTTTAAGTCCTTCTATTTTTACATATTTTGGTCCCAACCCTAATTTTAAGTCCTAAAAATGGTGATTTTTTTTCCCACAAATAATGTGATGTATTGCCTCAATTTGAATCCATGGAAAAAAAATATCACTTTTGAGATCTAAGATCACATTTTTAAGCGCAAAAAATCACAAAATTTAGGGAATAAAACATGAGTTACAACTAAAATTGCAACAAATGTAAAAATAGTGAACCAAAAAACTCAATTGTTAAAAAAAAATACCACTTTTTTTACAAGTTTAATAAAATAAGAGGATTAAAAGTGAAATTAAGCCAAACTATTACTAATTTTTTATCATCATCATCTTCAACATCTATGTATTAATTAATTAGTATCAATGTTGTGTCATGTCGTCATTCATTTCAAAACATACAAGGGTTCAATTTTCAAAATATCGTAGCGAATTTTTTTCAATAATCAACATATAAAATCTCAGTGACATACAATCATCCTCAAGTACCCTAGGAATATATCTCAAAGGTCATAACAAGGCTCAAAACATAAGTAATATCTTAACAGTCAGATAATAATCTCAACATAACTCAACGATAAAAGAAATAAGACTCGATCTCCTAGTCAGAGCCCGACACAACTAAACTCCGAAGTAGATAAAAGAGGAAGTTCTTGATATCCTCAACAACTTGCCAAGCAAAGAAACTACTCTTGCACATCGTCTACCCATTCTTAAGAATAAGGCAGGCGGTCAACCAAACAACCAATGGGGGTTAGTCCACAATTCATAATTAAACATAATCAAATGAAAGTAAACGACATAATTTAAATTCAATTGATTAAACAACTCAACCACATTAATAATCACCAATCATACAAGTATAATAACACATCAGCACATTCCCACGTTTTCACATATTCACCAAATTTCACCAAGTATACAATTCACCAATGTTTCACCAATACAATTAATCACCAAACACATAAGCAAGTACGACATTTGTCAAGTTATGTGATGCACCTAGACTCAATATTATATGCATGTGGTACCGGTCATCGTCAAGGTCGTCACCTCAGATACAACTGTATCATAAACATCGCCTCTTGAATACAAAAGTATTCTAAACATCACCTCTGGACACTTATGAATGCATGGACATATGACTTAACAATGCATATGTTAATACAATGAATCGCCAACACCAACATTTTCTATAAATGCAATCACCACTAAAAACCATCACCAATTTGCATGTAAGCATACACCACCAAGAATAAATCACCAACATGATAATCTATCATCATAAATCATCAACATTTAACACCTCAAATAAACGATAAAGTTTACAATTCACATTTAACCTAAAAGATGCACATCTATCCATTTTAAGACTTTTATCATATTAACACCCATTCATCATCATTTCGTTCACATTCTACCATATTAACATGAATTAAAAGTCTCTTACAAGTTAACCGACCCAAAAGTAAAAGTTTGACGAAGTTCGTCTATATTAATGAAAACTAGCACTTTTCGATTATTCCACCAAAATCAAAGTAACCAAGTTCAATTGCCTCAACCAAGTACATACACAATTCACATAAGAGAGCAGTAACATATACATATAGGTATCATAGGCCAATTCCGGTTAATCCCAAAATTTACCTAAGTTCTTCTCATTTTACAATTTTCCAAAAGAATTCCAATTTTCAAGCAAAACCAAGTTAAAGCTCCTGAATATCATCCAAAACACTTTTATAAATCAAGGCTAGAGTAAACAACCTAACCTCATCCTTTTCCTTCAAGAAAAACGAGTTTCAGAAAATTCATGTTCTTGAACCATTCTCAAATAAATTCAATTCGATTTCATAAACTAAGTTTAATCAAATTGATTTGATGTTTCCAAAGGTTTAGAAAGTTTAAAAGCAGTTAAGTACATCAAAAGAATCAGTTTAGAACTGTTCGAATCGACCACGAGTGCACGGAACGACACAAAACATGGATGTTTGTCATGTGCAACTCGCTACAGCAAGTAGTAACTTGCTATGACGAGTTTGACAGAACAGGGATCCCAGATTTTTGGGTTCCTCTCGGGAACTCAGCCAATTTTCACCCAAAAATCCTCATTTTGATCCCCTTGAGCCCAAATTCGACCACAAAATTTGTACATTAGATTATAAACATCAAAAGGCATTCAAATCCACAACAAACTTTAAATCGTAACACCAATTCACCTAAAATTCATCATCTAGTTCAATTTTCACCCACAACTTTCTCAAATTTCATTCAAACTTCAAAAATAGCCATACCAATTCAAACCCCATCAACATACAAAAATAAACAAACATTCATGAAGTAAATCAAACATTTTTCAACAAAAAATCACTTACTAATTCATGATTCACACTTAATTAATCAAAAATCATCAAAACAACTTATCAACAACAACAACTGTGAAGTTTAAGCTCTTAACACACCAATTTCATGAAGTTTATCATACCCACAAATTCACTTGAATTAGGAGCACGGATTTCATTATTCAAAAATCACAAAAGTCACAATTAACACAAAATCACTTAAACTCATAATTGAAATTAAGAGATTATGATTCAAAAATCCCCACTTTCTCTCTCTTCCTCTTATGTTTTTCTTTGTAAAATGAATGATAAGGTTATGACCAAATTCTCACAAGAATATGCTTATATATCACCTTTTAATTGGGTTAAATCTCTAATTGTCTTAATGGACTCAATATTTTTACCAACTAATTCACCAAAGTTACTACCCACTTAACTGTTAACAAATACCGAATAATCACTGTCTATTAAATACTCAAATCCACCGGTAACTTAGTAAAATAATGTTTCCCACTAAAACACTAAAAATAATCTTCCAAGTGAAATCACTAATTTACCCTCACTAGCCAAAAGACTAGAATACCCTTAGCCTATAAAATGACCAAAATACCCTTCACTTTCAAAATGACTAAAATACCATTCTAGGCTAAAAATTCACTTAGTCCCAGACAAATACACACAAGGACAATTAATCACACACAGGTGCATAAAAACACATAATAAATAATAGGCTTAATTACACTTTTGGTCCTCGCGTTTTGACCAACTCACGAAAATGGTCCTGCCTCTTTTAAATTGAACAAAATAATCCTTAAATTATCATTTTTTTCCAGTTTTAGTCCTACCTCCTATTTTCAACTCCAAAAACGCAAAGAAATTGCAGTTTTAGGGAAGTTTTGGACATACCCCTATACCTCAACCATGAAATAAACAAGGAATAATACATGTGGGTACAAGAAATCCATTTTATTCAGCACATTAACAAAAAAAAACCCTAATTTCGAAGATATGTTTCAAATTAGAGTTTTTTTTGTTAGTGTGTTGAATAAAGTAGATTCTTTGTACCCACATGTATTATTCCTTGTTTATTTCATGGTTAAGGTATAGGGGTATGTCCAAAACTTCCCTAAAACTGCAATTTCTCTGCGTTTCTGGAGTTGAAAATAGGAGGTAGGACTAAAACTGCAAAAAACAAATGATAATTTAAGGACGGTTTTGTTCAATTTAAAAGAGGCAGGACCATTTTCGTGAGTTGGTCAAAACGCGAGGACCAAAAATGTAATTAAGCCTAAATAATAAAATAATTCTAACCAAAATCAGGCTGTTACATACCCACCCTGAACCTATACCCAAACACATCCCTAATTGTTGAAAATTACTTTATTATCCCTTTATGACTTCTTTTATATAAATAGAAACTCAAACCTTAAACCATTTCACCCACGCAGTTAGTGTCTGTCAAACGATACTCACTCGAGTTTTATCTCTTCTCCTTTCACATCTCACACCTTTGGTGTCTGACTTCTCCATCACCGCAACCATTGACTAGTGTTGTTACTTCACTTTGAAGAGTGGAGCTGAAGACTTTGGTAGCATTTAGAAAAAGAAATAAGATAACGTTTATGTAGCTACTTGTTTTAGCAATTTTAAATTTTCAATAAACAATGATATTATTTGTACTTGGTTATGTTATTTTGTTAATTTGGTTTGATTATCAGTTAATTTGGAACATTGATATTCTATATGTTGATACTAGAGTGTATACCCGTGCACCGCACGGGAAAAAACGCTTTGAAATTAAATGAAAAATAATTATTTTAAATCAAATTTACGATTTTGAAAGTAAAGTGAAAGTAAGAGGATTTACTTAAGCATCCACTATACATAAAATAAAGGCTTAATTACACTTTTGGTCCTCGCGTTTTGACCAACTCACGAAAATGGTCCTGTCTTTTTTAAGTTGAACAAAACCGTCCTTAAATTATCATTTTTTTTATAGTTTTAGTCCTACCTCCTATTTTCAACTCCAGAAACGCAGAGAAATTGCAGTTTTAGGGAAGTTTTGGACATACCCCTATACCTCAACCATAAAATAAACAAGGAATAAAACATCTGGGTACAAAGAATCTACTTTATTCAACACACTAATAAAAAAAACTCTAATTTAAAACATATCTTAGAAATTAGGGTTTTTTTTTTTTGTTAATGTGCTGAATAAAATGGATTTCTTGTACGCACATGTTTTATTCCTTGTTTATTTCATGGTTGAGGTATAGAGGTATGTCCAAAACTTCCCTAAAACTGCAATTTCTCTGCGTTTCTGGAGTTGAAAATAGGAGGTAGGACTAATACTGCAAAAAAAATGATAACTTAAGGACGGTTTTGTTCAATTTAAAAGAGGCAGGACCATTTTCGTGGATTGGTCAAAACGCGAGGACCAAAAGTGTAATTAAGCCTAAAATAAATATCAATTACTTGACATAAATAAAAATCGATCAACAAAGCACAAACTCCCAAGCACCCGTGCAAATGTAATTTCCAAAGTAGCTACTTGCATCTCTGGTGATGATAATTGTTCCTTAACTGCGGCGTTTACATTGGAAGAATTCAAAATTGCGGTGTTCTCTATGCAAGCGGACAAATGCCCAGGACCGGATGGTTTTAATCCCGTCTTCTATCAAAAAAATTGGAATATGTGTGGCAGCGAAATTCATAAGGCAGGATGTGAATGGCTCGAAAATGGCGTGTTCCCTCCACATTTGAACTCTACAAACATTGCTTTAATCCCAAAGGGTGATACTCAGACAACCATGAAAGATTGGCGACCCATTGCTTTATGTAATGTAGTCTACAAGATGGTGGCTAAAGTCCTTGCTAACAGGCTCAAAAATGTCCTTGACAAATGCATATCTACATTTCAGTCCGCTTTTGTTCTAGGAAGATCAATCCTTGATAATGCACTTGTGGCTATTGAATTAATTCATTACATAAAGGTAAAAACAAAAGGGACCCAAGGTGATGTTGCTCTCAAGTTAGACATCAGCAAAGCTTATGACATATTAGATTGGGAGTATCTCTGTGATATAATGTTTCAGATGGGATTTTCAAAAAAGTGGATTCGATGGATTATGCTTTGTCTTGAGACGGTTGATTACACAGTTTTGGTCAATGGTGTACAGGTTAGACCTCTCATTCTGGGTCGTGGTATTCGACAAGGTGACCCGCTATCACCTTATCTTTTCATTCTCTGTGCTGAAGGACTATCTGCTCTCATTAGTGATGCTAAGAGACGAGGTGTCATTACGGGTACTCGTATTTGCGCAAACGCTTCAGCAATTTCACACCTTCTTTTTGCAGATGACTGCTTCCTCTTTTTCAGAGCTTCTGAACAAGAAGCATCGGTAATGAAGAATATTCTAACTACATATGAAGCTGCTTTCGGTCAAGCAATCAATTTGCAAAAATCGGAAATGTATTGCAGTAGAAACACTCCCACATATTGCCAACATCGTATCGCAACAACTCTCGGGGTAAAGCAAGTTTTGGGAACAGGCAAGTATCTCGGTCTTCCATCAATGATAGGAAGGAGCAAAAAAGCGACTTTCAAATTTATTAAAGATCGGATCTGGAATAGAATTAACTCTTAGAGCAGCAGGTGTTTATCACAAGCAGAGAGGGAGATTCTTATCAAATCAGTACTGCAATCTATACCCTCATATGTCATGAGCATTTTCCTTCTACCGAGCACTTTCATTAGTGAAATTGAGAAGATGCTTAACGTCTTTTGGTGGGGTCACAACCCTACAAATTCAGGAGGCATACACTGGTTATCTTGGGAACGCCTCTCTGTTCCTAAGACTTTTGGAGGAATGGGATTCAAAAATCTCCGAGCTTTTAATTTGGCCATGATTGGAAAGCATGCCTGGAAGTTGATAAGCAACCCGGATTCTCTGATCACTAAACTACTCAAAGCTAAATATTTTCCGCATAGTGATTATTTTAGTGCTTTTATAGGACATAACCCAAGTTATGTTTGGAGAAGCTTATGGTCTGTTAGAGATTATCTTAAGCGTGGTTTAAAGTGGAGTATTGGAACGGGAGAAACCATTTCAGTGTGGAATCAACCGTGGCTAAAAGGTCCGCTTTGTCTTCAGCCTATTACAGAAGTGCAGATCATGTGGGATGCTCTCACTGTTGGTCATCTTTTCAAGCCAAATACGAAGGAGTGGAATGAGAATTTTATCCGGTATGTGTTTAATGCAGAAACATCGAATCAAATTCTACAAACTCCCCTTTTACAATCAGCTCACGTGGATAAAGAAACTTGGAGTTTTGAAAAGAATGGCTTGTACTCGGTGCGCAGTGCATATCGAGAGATTATTAACAATAACGATGTTCTGCTCCAACATAGGGTTTCAGGGAATTGGAATATAATTTGGAACCTTAAACTCCCACCAAAAGTTAAGAATTTTTTGTGGCGTATATGTCGAAATTGCTTACCAACTCGGATGCGGTTGATCACAAAAGGAGTCCAGTGCCCCCCAACTTGCGCCATATGCGACAATCATGAGGAAGATGGGAAACATCTGTTTTTTGCGTGTAGTAAGAGTGTTGGGTGTTGGCAGCGGCTGGGTTTTTGGCCTTCAATTCAGCAGATTTGGTCTCATACTGCCTCTTGTGCTGATACAATTTTTTCTTTACTCCAACAAATAGACATCGCTCAGCAACAGATTTTTGTAGTTACACTTTGGAGCTTATGGAAACACAGGAACAATAAAGTGTGGAATAATATTATAGAAACAACCGAGCAGATTGGTGACCAAGCGGTGGCTTTTCTAAATAGCTGGAAGACCGCGCAAGAGACAATGATTCGCAGCTCGCCAACAAACCCGCATTTCGACATAAGTAAGTGGTCAAAACCAAGTGTCGGGAGACTTAAGTGCAATGTTGATGTTGCCTTTTCTGCTTCTCTCAATAAAGTAGGCGTTGGAGCTTGTATTCGAGATGCAAATGGAAATCATGTTATAAGCCGTACTGAGTGTTTCACACCTTTACTTGATGTGGAAATGGGAGAAGCTATAGGACTCCTACATGCTATGTGATGGGCGAAAAACCTAAATTTGGTAAATATGGATTTCGAAACGGACTCAAAAGTGGTGGCAGAAAGTATCTATAAGGGAGACGGTGTCTCGAATTTCATGGCCATAATACACGATTGTAGACATCTGTTAATGACTGATTTAACGAACTCTGATGTGAAGTTCATTAGGAGACAAGCCAATAGTGTTGCCCATAATCTAGCTAGGGAAGCACTAAATCATGCTAGTTTCCATTATCATCTTAATATTCCACATTGTATTCATACTTTAATTAATAATGAAAAGCTATAAGCTTCTTTCCCTCAAAAAAAATAAATAAGAAAAATAATAACAATTTAACGATACAATATCATGTCATTTTCAATAATTTGGATTAACACCTCTACTTAATCAACCAAGACGAAATCAAATCATTCGGTCAAGAGAATATTAAAATGAATGTATTGTTGTATAATGCATTACAATTGATGCTGGAAATAGATTTATCAAATCGAACTCTTTTAACTAGACTCGACAAAATAAAAGGTGGTTCAGTTTGAAACTCAACTCAAGCTCGTCACGAACTATTTTTCAACTTGAACTCATTTCAAGCTAACAAACAGTTCGATTCGTCTTGATAACTCGAATCAAATGAGTAATTTTTTTTAACTCAACAGTATGATCGAGATGGATAAATTCAACTCTAATTTAAATGAACCACTAACAGTTGCTAACAGCGGCGGAGGCTTGTATGGGCTGAGGTGGGCCATGGCCCACCCCCCAAATCAGTGAAATATCAAAATACCCTCATCTTATTTTCTTTTTTCCAAATAACCCACCCATCATTCCCAACCTTTTCTCCTTCCTGTTCCTCTGTTACATGTTAACACAACTTCTTCTCCCTCTTTGAAAACGCGACCTAACAAATCCATAACCCTTTTGTCACCGTCGATTTTCACCGATTTCCGACCGCGAGACCGTTGACGCCGACTACTCACTCCGGCACTCCCTTCTACAGCCACAACTGAGAGATCTTTTTTAGCAATGAAGATTATCAAGACTATGTTGAGAAACAAGATGGGAAGTGGGTTTCTAAATGATAGCATGACGGTTTATATCGAAAGGGAAATTAGTGCAAGTATTAGTTCTGAGTTAGTTATTGATGATTTCAAGTTAGTTGGATCGCGTAATGACTTATTTTAATTTTCTAAGGTATGTAGTTTACTTTTTGGATGAAACTTTGTGCTTAGCGTTTATTACAACTGAACAATTTATGTTTATATATTAGAGTATATTTTGTTGGCCCACCCTCGATATTTTTTCTAGCTCCGCCATTAGTGGCTAATAAACTTTTAATTGATATGTAACGGGATGGGGTTTTTTATTGATTTCTATTCCTTTATATATCATGTTGAACTAATGATGATGTTTACGACATATCTTGAATTTTGAGATGTTTGTGAGGCCTTTGTGCCAAGAATTATTTATTTTAAGGATTTTGAGATTATGATTCCGCTGCTACGTTTTGAATACTGATGAGGAATAAATTATTATTCATTTCGTTTAAAGTTGTTTTTGAAAGGTGACATCCTGAATATTGCGATATACTCTGATTATATAAATGAATTTTTAAGTTGGGTTTTCGGGGTGTTACAATTGGTATCAGAGCAGGTCGGTCCGTCTGGCCAATTAGAGAGTCGAGTGACGATGTCTTAGAGTTAGAATACTATAGTTATATTATTCTAACTTATGTTTGCTTTGTAGAGGAATAAGATGGCTGGAAGAAATGATGCTGCTCTTGCTGCTGCTTTGCAAGAAATGACCCAAGCTGTGGCTAATCAGAACAACGCTGGTGGAAACGATGGGACGAGAATGTTGGAGACTTTCTAAGGAACCACCCGCCTACCTTCAAAGGGCGATATGATCCAGATGGGGCTCAAACGTGGCTCAAGGAAGTTGAGAGGATCTTTAGGGTGATGCAGTGTGAAGACGGTCAGATGGTACGGTTCGGTACCCACATGTTAGCTGAGGAGGCTGATGACTGGTGGGTTGGTATACGACCTATCCTTGAAGAAGGAGGTACTGCTGTGACTTGGGCAGTGTTTAGGAGGGAGTTCCTGAACCGTTACTTTCCTGAGGACGTTCGGGGGAAGAAGGAGATCGAGTTTCTTGAGCTGAAGCAAGGGAATATGTCTGTGACTGAGTATGCTTCAAAGTTTGTGGAACTGGAAAAGTTCTACCCACACTATACTGTTGAGAATGCTGAGTTTTCCAAGTGTATCAAATTTGAGAATGGCTTGCGTCCTGAGATTAAAAGGGCGATTGGTTACCAGAAGATCCGAAATTTCTCTGAGCTGGTGAGTAGTTGCAGGATCTATGAGGAGGATACCAAGGCTCACTACAAGGTAGTGAATGACAGAAAGGCTAAATGTCAACAGAGTCGTCCTAAACCGTGTGATGCTCCTAGAGATAAGGGTAAACAAAGACTTAACGATGAGAGGCAACCCCAGAAGAAGGATGCTCCTGCTGAGATTACCTGTTTTAATTGTGGGCAGAAAGGCCACAAGAGTAATGTGTGTCCTGTAGATGTGAAGAGGTGTTACCGATGCGGACAGAAAGGGCATATTACCCCAGACAGCAAGTTTGATGATGTTGTGTGTTTCAACTGTGATGAGCAGGGACATATTGGCTCGCAGTGCAAGAAGCCAAAGAAAGTTAGGACTACTGGAAGGGTTTTCGCGTTGACCGGCACTCAGACTGAAAATGAGGATCGTTTGATCAGAGGTACTTCCTATATTAATGATATACCTTTAGTTGCTATTATTGATACTGGCGCTACGCATTGTTTTGTTGCTTACGATTGTGCTGTTAAGTTGGATCTCGTTGTGTCTAATATGAATGGAGAGATGGTTGTCGAAACTCCAGCTAAGGGTTCGGTGACTACTTCTCGTGTGTGTTTGAGTTGTCCTTTGTCTATGTTTGATCGGAATTTTGAGATGGATTTAGTCTGCCTACCTTTGACAGGTATGGATGTAATTCTCGGGATGAATTGGTTAGAGTACAACCGTGTGCTTATCAACTGTTTTCGCAAGACGGTGTATTTCTTGTCTGAAGAGGAAGAAAGTGGAACAAATTTTTTATCTACCAAGCAGCTGAAACAAATAGAACGAGATGGAATTCTGATGTTTTCCCTGATGGCATCCTTATCTATTGAGAATCAAGAGAAGATTGACGAATTGCAAGTGGTGTGCGAGTTTCCTGAAGGATTTCCTGATGAGATTCCTGATGTGCCTCCTGAAAGAGAAGTTGAATTTGCGATTGATCTTGTTCCTGGAACAAAGCCTGTGTCTATGACACCTTACTGTATGTCAGCTTCTGAGTTGGCTGAGTTAAAGAAGCAATTGGAGGACCTGCTTGAGAAAAAGTTTATAAGACCAAGTGTTTCACCTTGGGGAGCACCTGTATTGCTAGTAAAGAAGAAAGATGGGAGTATGAGACTATGTATTGACTATCGTCAGTTGAACAAGGTAACTATAAAGAATAGGTATCCACTTCCGAGGATTGATGATTTGATGGATCAGTTAGTGGGTGCACGTGTGTTTAGCAAGATTGATTTAAGGTCGGGTTATCATCATATAAAAGTGAAGGATGAAGATATGCAGAAGACGGCCTTTAGAACTCGATATGGTCATTATGAGTATAAAGTGATGCCTTTCGGTGTTACGAACGCGCCAGGAGTATTTATGGAGTATATGAATCGGACCTTTCAGGCATTTTTGGATTGTTTTGTGGTTGTGTTTATTGACGACATTTTGATATATTCCAAATCCGAAGATGAACATGTTGAACATTTGAAGATTGTCTTGCAAGTATTGAAATAAAAGAAGTTGTATGCTAAATTGTCTAAGTGTGAGTTCTGGTTGAAAGAAGTTAGTTTTCTTGGTCATATTATTTCTGGTGATGGTATAGCAGTTGATCCGTCTAAAGTTGAGGCAGTGTCGCAATGGGAGACTCCGAGGTCGGTTACTGAGATTAGAAGCTTTTTGGGATTTGCTGGTTATTATAGAAGATTTATAGAAGGGTTTTCTAAGTTGGCACTTCCATTAACGCAATTGACGTGTAAAGGTAAATCCTTTGTGTGGGATTCCCAATGTGAGAGTAGCTTCAATGAGTTGAAGAAGCGGTTGACGACAGCTCCAGTTTTAATTTTGCCAAAGCCTGAAGCACCTTTTGTAGTGTATTGTGATGCGTCTAAGTTGGGTTTAGGTGGTGTACTTATGCAAGACGGTAAAGTGGTTGCTTATGCATCCAGGCAGTTGAGGATTCATGAACGAAATTATCCTACCCATGATCTTGAGTTGGCTGCAGTGGTATTTGTGTTGAAAATTTGGAGACACTATTTGTATGGTTCGAGGTTTGAAGTGTTTAGTGATCACAAGAGCTTGAAGTATCTGTTTGATCAGAAAGAATTAAATATGAGACAGAGGAGATGGCTTGAGTTATTGAAAGATTATGATTTTGGTCTGAATTATCATCCGGGTAAGGCTAACGTGGTTGCTGATGCCTTAAGTAGGAAAACGTTACATATGTCCGCTATGATGGCAGAAGACTTCGAACTTTTGGAACAATTCAGAGATTTGAGCTTGGTTTGTGAAAGGTCACATCAGAGTGTAAAGCTAGGAATGTTGAGGATTGACAATGATTTTCTGAAAGATATTAAAGAAGCATAGAAAGAAGATGTTAAATTTGTAGATTTGCTTGTTGCGAGTAACCAGACTGCAGATGGCGACTTTAGAGTCGATGATCACGGTGTGTTGAGGTTCCGAGGTAGAATCTGTATTCCGGACAACGACGAGATGAAGAAGGCAATACTTGAAGAGAGCCATAGAAGTAGCTTAAGTATTCACCCAGGAGCTACGAAAATGTATCATGATTTGAAGAAGTTTTTTTGGTGGTCTGGATTGAAACGTGATGTGGCACAGTTTGTGTATTCTTGTCTAGTCTGTCAGAAGTTAAAGATAGAACATCAGAAACCTGCTGGTATGATGGTACCGTTAGATGTGCCAGAGTGGAAATGGTATAGTATATCCATGGATTTTGTGACGAGTTTGCCAACTACTCCAAGAGGGAACGATGCTATTTGGGTGATTGTTGATAGGTTAACAAAGTTAGTTCATTTTCTACCGATCAATATCACTTTTCCTATGACTCGGTTGGCAGAGATTTACATTCAAGAGATAGTAAGATTACATGGTGTTCCTTCGAGCATTGTGTCAGATAGAGATCCAAAATTTACTTCTAGATTTTGGAAGAGTTTGCAAGAAGCTTTAGGGTCTCAATTGAAGTTGAGCTCGGCGTATCATCCGCAGACAGATGGTCAATCCGAGAGGACAATTCAATCGTTGGAAGATTTGTTGAGGGTGTGTGTACTTGAACAAGGAGGAGCTTGGGATAGTCATCTTCCGTTAATAGAGTTCACTTATAATAACAGTTACCATTCTAGTATTGGAATGGCACCTTTCCAGGCTTTGTACGGAAGAAGATGTAGAACTCCGTTGTATTGGTTTGAGTCAGGTGAAAGTGTGGTTTTAGGACCAGAGATTGTGCAACAAACCACTGAGAAGGTAAGAATGATCCAAGAAAAGATGAAAGCGTCGCAAAGTCGCCAAAAGATTTATCATGACAAGCGTAGGAAGGACCTTGAGTTCCAAGAGGGAGATCATGTGTTTTTGCGAGTTACTCCAATGACCGGTGTAGGTCGTGCCTTGAAGTCGAAGAAGTTGACTCCAAAGTTTATCGGTCCGTATCAGATATCAGAGAGGGTTGGGACGGTGGCATATCGTGTTGGATTACCACCGCATCTATCGAATTTGCGCGATGTTTTTCATGTGTCACAACTGAGGAAGTACGTTCCGGATCCATCTCATGTGATCCAAAGTGACGATGTACAAGTGAGAGACAACCTTACGGTTGAGACTCTACCCTTGAGGATCGATGATCACAAGGTGAAGTTGTTGAGAGGCAAGGAGATACCTCTAGTGATAGTTGTTTGGAGTGGAGCGACCGGTGAAAGCTTAACTTGGGAGCTTGAAAGTAAGATGCTGGAGTCATATCCAGAGTTGATTAATCGAGGTAAGATTTTCGAGGACGAAAATCCTTTAAGTGGGGGAGAGTTGTAACGCCCACTTTATTTATTTGATTATTTTATTAGAGTATATAGTATATTATTATATATTATATGATTTTGATGATGTTTGTCACGTATGAGATGATGTTATGATGTAGTGCTTATTTTATTGTTTAATAAAATAAGATATGTGATGCTAATATATATTTTTTATATGAAAATCAAGATGTGCTATAATAACAATAATTTCAAGAGATGGGGTTGTTTTTATAATAAGATAGAGTTGTGGGGATAAGTGAGATTAGAAAGAGTTATAAAAGGTAATTAGGTTTAGAGAAGAAGTCAGTACGTATTACAGACTTTTGCAAAAAGGGAGAAAAGTGGCCAGAGAAGAGGGAACCCCAATTCTGCAAACATACCAGGTAAGGGTGAGCCTAGCTTCAACTATATTACTGTAATTCATCTATTTGTGATTAACTAAGGAATTGGGAAATAGTTTGAGAGAATTCATAAGTTAGGGTTATTGTTTAATTGTGATGGATTGATGAGAGAATGATGCAAATTGATGTAGAAACCTGTTACAGAACCTAGATTAATCACTAGGATCATAATTCTGAAAGATTAGAACCATAGCACGAGAGATTGGACGAGTTTTGGCGAGGATTTGAGCGAACCCGCAGCCTGTTCTAGGGAACCCCAATTCTGCAAACATACCAGGTAAGGGTGAGCCTAGCTTCAACTATATTACTGTAATTCATCTATTTGTGATTAACTAAGGAATTGGGAAATAGTTTGAGAGAATTCATAAGTTAGGGTTATTGTTGAATTGTGATGGATTGATGAGAGAATGATGCAAAATGATGTAGAAACCTGTTACAGAACCTAGATTAATCACTAGGATCATAATTCTGAAAGATTAGAACCATAGCACGAGAGATTGGACGAGTTTTGGCGAGGATTTGAGCGAACCCGCAGCCTGTTCTGCGATAGCTCGCCGTGGCGAGCAGACCTACTCGCCGTGGCGAGCAGAACAACATCACTCGCGAGGCGAGCAACTTAACTCGCCGTGGCGAGCGACCCTTTGATGTGCGCGAGGCGAGCAGACCCACTCGCCGTAGCGAGTAGTAACTGTATACGAGACAGCAACTCGCGAGGCGAGCAGAACCACTCGCCATAGCGAGTGATGTGGTCTCAGACCACTATAACTTGAGCGTTGTAATTCTGTTTTGAGTAAGGCTTTGAGGGTAGACCTTTGGACAGTATTAGAGTTGTTTAATGACCTAAATTACAATCTGTAATGATGTTTTAAGATGATTTTAATTGTTGGCGTTAATCTATGACTTACATGCCTATTAAGTGAGTTATATGAATGATGTTTAATTGGTATTTGCGACGATGATGTTGTGCTGTAAATATGTGTTAAATGTGCTAAGCTGCTGCCATGTATTGATATAACTGCATGTGTCGGTCAAAGAGTCGTAAATGATGTTAAGATGTTGTGTTAACTTATTTAAGTATAAAGAGTCGAGTTCATGCATTTGCATAATTTGAGACGGTGGAGCTTTTGCTTAAAGCGACGGTGGAACATTTGCTCAAAGCGACGGTGAAGTTTATTCAAGCTTAAATATTGGTACCACATGCATGATGTTAAGATGTTAGAGTTGCATTTGTCAAGTCTTGTGTCTGAGACGTTATGAGATGATTGTGATGTGAAGATGTTTTAAGACGATTTATTATACATAGATGTTTGAGACGTTTCCGTTATATGTGATGATTATTGTTGTTGTTGTTAAGCATAAATATTTGAATTATATGTTAATATAATTGTTGTGAATCTCACCCCTTCTGTTGGAATTGCCGCCTTGTGGGCAAGTGCAGGTGACCAAGCTTAGGTTCGACGATGTGAGAGGTCCTTGTGGTGTCGTAGGAAATGCTCTGATATGTAACGGGATAGGGTTTTTATTGAATTCTATTCCTTTATATATCATGTTGAACTAATGATGATGTTTACGACGTATCTTGAATTTTGAGATGTTTGTGAGGCCTTTGTGCCAAGAATTATTTATTTAAAGGATTTTGAGATTATGATTCCGCTGCTACGTTTTGAATACTGATGAGGAATAAATTATTATTCATTTCGTTTAATGTTGTTTTTGAAAGGTGACATCCTGAATATTGCGATATACTTTGATTATATAAATGAATTTTTAAGTTGGGTTTTCGGGGTGTTACACAAGACGTTAGGATAGGCCTGGAAATCTAACTCGGAGAGGCAAGGTCGTTTCTAGGATTAGTTTAGATTCTCTCATTGACTTGAGAGTCATAGCGTTAGGATGACCAAAATCATGTCACTTTTATTTTTGTATAATTGTTATGCATGTTATGATTGGAGTGCGAATATATATGATATATAAACCGTGGCGAGGTGAGATCAAATTTAATAAAATCCTTCAATTTAAAATATTAAGTTTAATGCTTTCCAAAAGTTTAACACTCTTCAAGACTAATATCGAATATGTGGGTTTTTCCTCCGTGAAGCACATATTCTATACTAGTAAGTTGCGGTGCGGTAATCAAATTTACCCATGTGTTATTCTTTTGGGTTTAACTTAACTAAATTAATTTTAATAAGATTAGAATAAATTTAGAAGCTATAATTGGGAAATGTCTATATGATAGACTTGAGTAAAAGTTATTCACCCAATTGATTTGAAAGTTGTATAGGATACAATTGGAAATGTTCCTACCTAAATAACTAAGTTTTGAGTACAGCCCCCGTTGACTCAAAGCAAGGTGAAATAAGGATTTCAATCCACTAGAAAATCTTCCAACAGGATTTTCCGAATCAAATGTTTGAAGGTCATTTGATTTGAGTAAAATAGTGGGAGCGTATTTAATTAAAGTCCAAATTAAATATGTTATTTTCATGATACTTATTTTGTATATTTTAAAATTGTAGATGGCCAATAACGCATCAAACAACATTTTGCGATCACTCATTGAGAAAGAAAAATTGACTAAAAAAAACTTTTTAGACTGGTTCCGTAACATGAGGATTGTCCTCACCCATGAGAAAAAAGATGTATGTGCTTGATGAACCCATTCCTGAGGCACCACCTATTGGAGCTTCTGCAGCTCAGAGAAATGCCCATACCAGGCATGTCAATGATTCCGTTAAAGTTTCTTGCATCATGCTAGCAACCATGACTCCCGAGCTGCAAAAATAGCACGAAGGGATGACTGCGCTCGATATGATCGGACATCTTAAGACTCTTTATGAAGAGTGGGCTATTAATGAAGAGCAGGCTAGACATGAAAGGTTTGATGTATCTAAGGCCCTTTTCTTAACCAAGATGTCTGAAGGAAGTCCAGTAGGACTTCATGTACTCAAAATAATTGGGTATTCTGAAAACCTAGCTCGATTGAGATTTGTCCTTGAGCAGGAACTTGTTGTTGATCTTGTCTTGCAATAGGTGCCTGAAAGTTTCAGCAGTTTTGTCCAGAACTTCCTCATGAATGATATGGACAAAACACTTCCACAGCTTGCAGCTATGTTAAGAACTGCTGAAAAGAGTATGAAGGGAAAAGGAAAGGCCATTTTGATGGTTAACAATGGTAAGTTCAAAAAGCACAATAAGAAGCCTAATAAGTCTAAGGGAAATGGCAAAGGCAAAGTTGTTTCCAAGTCATCAACCAAAGCTTTGAAGCCTACTGGAGGCGTGGCTAAGGAGGGCAAGTGCTTCTACTGCAACAAGATGAGACATTGGAAGAGAAATTGCCCAAAGTATCTGGAAGACAAGAAGAATGGAAATGTTCCTACTACTTATGCAGGTATTTTTATTATAGAAATTAATATGTCTACTTCTACATCTTGGGTATTAGATACTGGATGTGGTTCTCATATTTGTATTGATGTGCAGGGCCTGAGAACGAGTAGAGCATTGGCGAAAGGCGAGGTCGATCTTAGAATTCGCAATGGAGCAAAGGTTGCTTCTTTGGCTGTTGGAACTTATGTATTGACCTTACCTAGTGGTCTTTTACTTAATTTACAAAACTGCTATTATGTACCTGCCATTAGCAGGAATATTATTTCAATTTCTTGTTTGGACAAGGCTGGTTTTTATTTTACAATAAAGGATAAATGTTGTTCCGTTTATTTGGATAATATTTTTTATGCTAATGCAATTGTGATTAATGGACTTTAAATCCTAGATCTTGAGATGCCTATCTATAACATTAATGTTAAAAGGATGAAACCTAATGAGTTGAATCCGACTTACCTTTGGCATTGTCGTTTAGGACATATAAATGAGAATCGCATTTCCAAGCTCCATAAAGATGGACTTTTGGACTCTTTTGATTATGAATCATACGAGACATGTCGATCTTGTTTATTAGGAAAGATGACAGAGGCCCCATTTACCGGTCAAGGTGAAAGGGCTAGTGATCTTTTGGGACTCATACATATTGATGTGTGTGGACCCCTAAACATACCTGCTAGAGGAGGTTTTCATCACTTCATTACATTCACTGATGACTTTAGTAGATTTGGATAATTGTATCTTATGAAACATAAATCTAAATCATTTACTTTATTCAAGGAATTTCAAAATGAAGTAGAAAACCAACTATGCAAGAAAATCAAAATGCTTCGATCTGATCGAGGTGGAGAGTATTTAAGCTTAGAGTTTGACAATCATCTAAAAGAATGCGGGATCTTATCCCAACTCACACCTCCTGGAACGCCACAATGGAATGGTGTTTCCAAAAGGAGAAATCGAACCTTGTTAGACATGGTCCGATCAATGATTGGTCATGCTGAACTTCCAAACTCCTTATGGGGATACGCCTTATTAACTGCAGCTTATACGCTTAACTGAGTTCCATCCAAAGCGTCGAGACTATTATGTATGTAGACCAATGACCGCATTTAATGGGTTATAGATATGAGATATTAAGTCTATACATATGTATGAATATTAGGAGTAATATTTATACTGGATTGACCCACTGGAGTTGATCAAGTAGTTTCGAGATTTAAGTTTAGTCAGCGAGTTGACGCCGGATGGTGTGAGATTGAGAATGTTGAAGCTGACGAGTCATATTTTGGAGGAGATTAAGAATGGTCAGAAGGAAGATATAGAACTTGTGGATCGAGAGGTGTTGGTTAATCAAGGTAAAGGTGTAGACATCAAATTGGATGAGAATGGCGTTTTGATGTTTCGTGATCGAGTTTGTGTACCGGATGTGCTTGAGCTTAAGAAACAGATTTTGGACGAAGGTCACATGAGTAGTTTGAGTATTCATCCAGGAGCGATGAAGATGTATCAGGATTTGAAGTGTTTTTTAATGGCCTGGAATGAAGAAGGAGATTGCAGAGTTTGTTTATGCTTGTTTGATTTGTCAAAACTTGAAGATTGAATATCAGAAGCCGTCGAGTTTCATGCAACCATTGTTTCTTCCATAGTGGAAATGGGATAGTATCTCTATGAATTTTGTTAGAGCGTTGCCGAAGACTGTGAAGGGTTTTGATTCAATTTGGGTGATTGTTGATCGGTTGACGAAGTCGGCACATTTTGTTCCTATCAAGACCAGTATGTCTATGGCGAGGTTGGCTGAGATCTACATTGAACAGATTTTCAAGTTGCATGGTATTTCTTCTAGTATTGTGTTAGATCGGGATCCGAGGTTTACTTCTATGTTTTGGGAGTGTTTGCAAGCTGATTTGAGAACTAAGTTAAAGTTGAGTTCTTTTTATCATCCCCAAACTGATGGGCAGACAGAGATGACTATTCAGAGTTTGGAGGATTTGTTGAGAGCTTGTGTTTTGGAGAAAGGTGTCTGTTGGGTTGAATTTTTACCGTTGGTTGAAGCTTTGTATGGTCGGAGATGTAGAACGCCATTGTGTTGGTATGAGTCAGGTGAAAGTGTGTTGCTAGGACCAGAGGTGATGCAAGAAACTACGGAAAAGGTTAAGATGATTCAAGAGAACATGAGAGTGTTTAAGAGTAGGCAGAAGAGTTATCATGATAAGAGGAGGAAGGACATTGAGTTTCAGGTTGGTGATCATGTGTTCTTGAGAATGAATCATGTAACCGGTGTTGGACGTGCTTCGAAGTGTCGAAAGTTGACTCCTCGTTTTGTTGGATCGTGAAGAAATTGTTGAGAAGGTTGGAGTTGTAGCGTATCGGATTGCATTACCGCCATTGTTGTCGAATCTTCATGATGTGTTTCATGTGTCTCAGTTGCGGAAGTATATGTATGATGCATCTCACGTGATTCAAGTGGATAATTTCGAAGTAAGGGATAATTTGACCGTTAAGACTTAGCCAGTTAGGATTGAGGATCGTGAAGTGAAGTGTAACGCCCGTTTTAATTATTTAAATTATTTTATATAGTATAGGGAATATTGATATGATTTTGTGTGAATTAAGTGCTATATAGGATATTATGTGACTTATGTGATTTTATGAAGGTTGTGACTTATTTCGTTGTTTAATAAAATAAGATTTGAAAATAAAACAAATAATAAGTTGTGGGGTTGTTTTTAGAATTAGATAGAGTTGTGAGGAAATAAGATAAAATAAAACAAAAAGTGATTTAAAAGGGAAAACCTAGGTTTAGAAACTGTCAGAACGTACAATTCAGAAAAAGGGAGAAAACTGAAGAGAAGAACCAGAGAGGCTGCTGCTCAATTTTATTAAGGTAAGGGTGAACCTATCATTACAATTTCATTAGAACATGTAATTCATGATTATAGTTAACAAATTCTAGGTTTAATTCATGAGAATTGGGGATTTGAGAATTAGGTCAAAAGTGAGGAATTGAGGTTTAGATGATGAAAAACTGTACCAATGTTGTAGAAAACTGTTTACAGATCATAGGGTAACCTTTATACATCACCTTAGGAGAATTTAGAGATTAACATGACGAAATTTGGGGTTTGGGGTGAAAATCCTCGTAAACCCGTAACTGTTCTGTCATCGGTCGCCACAGCAAGCAACCAACTCGCCACGGCGAGTGTTCTTCATAAGCTCGCGAGGCGAGCAACCCACTCGCCATAGCGAGCAACCCCTAGAAGACTCGCGAGGCGGGCAACCCACTCGCCATAGCGAGCAACCCTTAAGAAGGCTCGCTAAGCGAGCAACCCAACTCGCCATAGCGAGCTACCAGTGAAGGCTCGCAAGGCGAGCAGTTCAGTTAGCCATAGCGAGTAACCCCTGATGGCTCGCAAGGCGAGAGATTCCACTCGCTATAGCGAGTAGCTCTGTAGCAGGATGCCTTTTAGAATAATGCGACTATTGTCGCACGATTAGTTATGAGACTACCCCTGGATTGAAGATAGGCGTTACTGCATGATTAAAAATGACTGGTGAAACGATTAATTAATGTTTGATTTTGTTAATAGTGACATATACAATTGTGTATGCTTTCTTTTGAACTATAAGAGATGAATTATGTGAATGTTTATGATACTATTATGTCCTAAGATATTTGATGTTCTACCATACTGCCGTTGTTAATGATTAAAAGCTGCATGTGTCATTCTAAGATTTACGAGTTGTAATCCAAATTATTGGAGTTTACTTGAGATTTCTAAAATTTAAGAAGTTGAGTCCATGCATATTCATTCAGAGACGAGGGCTCATGCCCTAGGAGCTTTTGCTCAATAGCGACGAGAGCTTATGCTCTAGGAGTATTTTTATGCTCAATAGCGACGAGAGCTTATGCCCTAGGAGTATATTTATACTCAATATGGTACCACATGCATGATTAAGATGTCTAAGTTGCATAAGTCGAGTCGAAGTTGCATTGTCGAGTCAAACTATTAAGTTGAACTATGATGTTGAATTATGATGTTGTTTAGGATGTTACTTGACTATTGTTATGATATATGATGATGAAGTTATGCTGTTAAATATAATTGTTGAATTATATGTTTAATGTTTTTGTTTTGTGAATCTCACCCCTTCTGCTTGGAAATGTTTCCTTCCCTATGGGTAACTTGCAGGTGATTAAGCTTTAGCTGATGTTTGCTGTTGTGAGTGGCTACCCTCACTGTGTCCTTAGGTGCTCTGATACGTAACGGGATGGGAACCTTTATGTTTATTTTCTATTCCTTACGTATTACTTTGATTTGACATGAATAAGTAGTATTGTGAACTATGTTGAGACTTTTGATTAGGCCTGCGTGCCAAGATTATTTGGTAACATTGAAATTTTATTCGCTGCGAAGTTTGAATAATTTTCACTAGAATAAATTATTATTTATTCCATTTTTGAGAATTTAAGAAATGTATCATTCTGTTTTATGTGATACTCTGATTTAATTATGAAATTTTTAATTTGGGAAAACGGGGTGTTACATGAAGCGTTTGCGAGGCAAAGAGATCGTTTTGGTGAAGGTGATTTGGGTTGGACCAACTGATGAGAGTGCTACCTGGGAATCGGAGAGTAGGATATAGGTTTCGTATCCAGAGTTGTTTCCTTCAGGTAATTTTCGAGGGCGAAAATTCTTTTCAGGGAGGGAGAGTTGTAACAACCCGATTTTTTGCTAGATTTATTTTATTAATTATCTATATGTGTTTATACGTGCTTGTTTGCGATTATTTGTCTTTGGGCGTATTTTATTCGGGATTGGTAGAGTTTAGCTTATTAAGGGTATTTTAGTCATTTCGGACTCTAGGGTATTTTGGTCATTTATTAGGGAAGGGAATTTTAGTAAACTTAGAATTGGCATTATTTAAGTATTTTGAGGTGAATAGTTTCTTTTACTAAGACTAGATGTAACAAGTAGTAATTATTTTTGAGATGGTAATAATTAGACGTTTTACTAAGTTAAGTGCGTAGTAACATTTGTAATTAGATGTGAGTGTGTTATGTAACGTCCTATTTCTATTAAAGCAATAAAACATGCGAATATAATAATTATTCAAGAAATAGACGCTACGTCTTCAACAAGTTTCCAAAATCGACATGCATGCATATATAAAATTCTGAACAGTCGCAGCGGATATACATCATACATCAAATAATCCAACATATAAATGTATAAGTCTCCAAGTCCCGACATATGGGAAAATAACAACATGATCCAAAACGATGAATAAAAGACAAAATCCTAATCAGAGCCTAACTCTAAACTCGATAGAAAAAGCAGAGGAAGCATCAGCTATCCTCGGATCAACTCACCAAGCAAGCAACTACTCCTGCACTCCGTCTACCCGTCCATAAGGTAAGGCAGACGGTCAAAACCATTGGGGTTAGCTTTACATCAATAATAATCAACAATAATAAACATTAATATCAGGGTACCGACAAGGAGAGATAGTTCTAGAGATTAGATATTTATACCTATTCCTTTGCTCGAGATCCTTGAATTTGATCCCATGATTGCGGACTGTTGATTGATTTTTGCTTGCACCACTTCCGGAGCCTTCAATTTCCTTTCCTTTCCTCTTTGATGCCATTGACCTAGTTGACTTGGTTTGGGTTTTGGGGAAGGTTAGGTTTTGGCAAGGTTTTGTGGGGGAATTGTTGGTTTAATGATGGGGATTGGTGAAGAAATTATGGTTTGTGGGTTAGGGTTAAAGGGATTACGAATTTGGTGAATTTTTGGTTTGGATGGATGAATGTTGGTTTTGATTGGTGGTTTATGTTTGGAATGATGAATGGAGATATATATGGAGGTTTGAAGGTTGATGTTATGGAGGTTTAGAGAGAGAAGTTGAAGGATGAGGGAAGTTTGTGTTTGAGAATATAGAAAGAAGAAGAAATAAAAAAAATTGGTAAAAGAAGGCATGGGACCATGGAACGGCCATTCCACCACAGGCACGGGCCTTGCCAACTCTCTGGAAAATGGTTGGTTTTTGGCTAGGTCACAGGCACGGCCGTGCCAAGCTTCTGGTCATGCTAGGCTTAATTTTCTTCATTTTTTCGCATCATATTTGGACAAATACCTAGAAAACAAATTAAAAATACACAAAACAAACAAAATAAAAGCAATAAACTTGTGGGTTGCCTCCCACGAAGCGCTCGTTTAAAGTCATTAGCTTGACAATCAAGAGATTTCTCTACCCTATACCCAATCTTTCACAAAGGGACAATGGCAGCAAACTAACATTCTCTCCCAAATCACACATGGTTTTTTCTATAGTCTCGAATCCTATGACACATGGTATGGTAAAACTCTTTGGATCCTTAAATTTAGATGGCAATTGGTCTTGAATGATTTCAATAAATATCCTAAACTGCTCATCTAACTTGGACTTATCAAACCCTTGCGGGAAAGGAATTTTTGGCTCATATGGTGGTGATATGTTACGCTTTTCACTCTCTACTACAACTTTCTCAATTGTCTTGGTTTCCACAACGAGGTCCTCTAATTGCCTACAATTTCTAATTGTAATATCATTCATTTGACCCTTTGGGTTAGCTTCAGGTTGGCTCGGAAAAATTACAGAGGTTTGGGTGGGAGAGGCTACTTGTTGGGCTACTTGAGGGATTTGAGTCTCTAGCATTTTGTTGTGAGTACAAAGAGAATCCACTTTTGAGGAAAGCCTATCGAGAGAGTCATTCAAAATTCCAGCTTGGATTTTAAATTCTTGGTTATGCCTAGTGTTATCTAATACAAGATTTTCTAGCAAAAGTTCCAAGTCGGATTTTTGAGGGACTCCTTGGTTATTTGCCAAACCAGGTGGAGAGTCATTCAATGTTCCAACTTGGATTTTAAATTCTTAGTTGTGCTTAGTTTGATCTAATACAAGATTTTCTAGCAAAAGTTCCAAGTCGGATTTTTGAGGGACTCTTTGGTTGTTTGCAAAACCCGGTGGTGCTTGTTGGAACAAAGGTGTTCAGCAATACCACGTTTTGAGTTTTGATGATAACAAGGTATTAAAAGTTGTCAATTGGATATTGCTAATATTTGTTTAAGTATGCAGGATATCAATCAAGATTTATATCTTAGAAAGTATTCTGTTTGAACAATTTTAAAAGAGCAAAGATCCAGAGAAGCTAGTTGCTTGTGATTCTGTATTGAAGAGAATCTGAAGACTGTATCGAAGAGAGTCTGAAGACTATCAGAATCTGAAAACCAAGAGAGTCTGAAGATCATCAGAAGCTAAGTGCTACAGTGAGTCTGAAGCCTGAAATCTGAAGAACTGCTAACAAGGATTTCTAAAGGCATTAGGATGCTAAAGAAACTCTCATTTGGAGTAACGGCTAGCTTCAAAGTCAACTTGAGCGTGGGATGCTCAACGACAAAGAATGCAGGCCAGTACAGAGTACGTTGTACGAACTCTGTTTCCACTACTCCACTACCTCGTACAGTTTGGCAACTGTGTCTACCGGTATTAATCTTCAAAGAGAATGAAATTCAAATTATGCAATTGAAGGACTATTACCATATCAAGCAACAGATCAACAGCTATTGATCAAGCTTCAGAAATCATCCTGATGTGCTGGATGACTCAACGTCTCTTTCCTACGCCTATATAAAGGATAGAAAACTTGAAGAATTGTTGGACTCTACAACTGAAAAAACTACGCTGCATTGCTTTCGTATTCAACTGAGTCTTAACAAAAACACATCATCAACTTAGATTATTCTTACAAACTGAGTATTCTAGAATTTCTAAGTTAAACAGAAAAACAGAGTTTGTCTTTGTTTGAAACAGAGTCTGTCTTTGTTGTAATAGAAACACGGTTGACTGTTTGTCAAGTGTTTCAACTCTATTCAATTTTCTGTAAATTGTGTCAGAAGTCTCTTGCTTGTGTGCTTGAGAAAAGAAGTCTCTTGGCTGCATCCTTGAGCAAAGAAGTCTCTTAGTTGTGTCTTTGAGCATTGGAAGTCTCTTGCCTGCGTGCTTGAGCATTGGAAGTCTCTTACTGTGTGTTTGAGCAACTTGTAATAGATATTACATTTTAGTGAACTCTCCTTGGAAGTACAAGGGGGACAGGACTACTTCCGGTTTGTGGAAGGAACCTGTATAATTGCTTGTGTTCTCTCTTCTCTCTATCTCTTGATTATTTCCGCTGCATCAGAACCTAATCTCCTATCAGACTCTGATCTACTTCAGACTCTGATATTAAGGAATTAGATTCTCACTCTTCAAGA
This sequence comes from Medicago arabica, assembly GCA_946800305.1. Lineage (NCBI taxonomy): Eukaryota > Viridiplantae > Streptophyta > Magnoliopsida > Fabales > Fabaceae > Medicago > Medicago arabica. The sequence continues at coordinate 20,643,068 of OX326967.1, forward strand.
GCTGCGAAAAGCTAACACAATTCAACCCCCCCCCCCCCTTCTTGTGTTTTTCTCACCTTCTGTTGGTATCAGAGCTCCGGCTCTGTTGTCATAGCACTTAACCGTGTGACAGAAAAGATCCAGAGAAAAACATGTCTTCCAGTGAACCTTCTTCTTCTGGTGCTGCTATACCATATGACTATGGATCCAATAACAGCAGTAAAAAGACTGATTATGGAAAAATTCCTAAGTTTAATGGTGATCCTGAAGAATTTTCTTGGTGGAAAACCAACTTCTACAGTTATGTCATGGGTCTTGATGAAGAACTCTGGGACATACTTGAAGATGGTGTTGGTGACTTACAACTTGATGACGAAGGTGCTGCCATTGACCGTAAACTTCACACTGCTGCTCAAAAGAAAATCTACAAGAAACATTATATCATCAGAGGAGCTCTTGTCACTGCTATTCCTAAATCGGAATACATGAAGATGAGTGACAAATCTACTACTAGAGCCATGTTTGCTTCTCTCTGTGCTAACTATGAAGGAAGCAAAAAGGTCAGGGAAGCTAAAGCTCTTCTATTAGTTCATCAATATGAACTATTCAAGCTGAAAGAGGATGAAAGTATTGAACAGATGTACTCAAGATTTCAAACTCTAGTATCTGGTCTTCAGATACTAAAGAAGAGTTATATAGCTTCTGATCATGTTAGCAAGATTCTAAGGAGTCTACCCTCTAGATGGAGACCAAAGGTCACTGTAATTGAGGAGGCTAAAGATTTAAACACTTTAAGTGTTGAAGATCTTGTAAGCTCTCTCAAGGTTCATGAGTTAAGTCTCAATGAACATGAGTCTGCAAGAAAGTCCAAAACCATTGCTTTAAAATCAAAGGGAAGGTCCTCAAAGGCTCTCAAGGTTGAAGAGTCTGAAAATGAATCTTCAGCTTCTGAAAGCTTAGAGGAAGATCCTGATATTGCAAAAGAAATGGTTATGCTTTCAAGCAGAATGCAGTACCTTGCTAAGAAGAACAAGAGATTTCTAAGCAAGAGCAGTGGGAAGGGTTTCAAAAAGGAGGAACAGAAAGGTTGCTTCAACTGCAAGAAAACTGGACATTTTATTGCTGACTGTCCAGAGCTGCAGAAGGAGAAATCAAAGTCAAAAAGGCCAACCTTCAAGTCAAGCAAGTTTAAGAAGCAGATCAAGAAGACTCTGATGGCCACCTGGGAAGATCATGATAATGAGTCAGGGTCTGAGGATGATGATGCTGATGGTGAAGCCAATGTAGCTGTTGGACTAATGGCTACAACCGAATCTGTTAAAGAAACACCTGAGGCAGAATCAGATGCAGACTCTGAAAGTGAAACAGAGGTATATTCTGAACTCACAAGATATGAATTAGTAGATTATGTCAAAGAACTTCTTGGTCATTTTAAAGCTAAAACCACTGAGTTGAAGAAAGTCAAACAACAGCTTGATAAGCTGTCAAAAAGACATAATTCAACTCTGTTGGAGTTAGAAAGTTTAAAAGAAGAAAATGACACTTTATTGATCAAGAAGTGTAGCTGTAAATACTTGAGTGAGCAAGATGTTGCTTTGCAAGAATTTATTGCCACTGGAATTGACAGATCAAGGGTTGCATCCATGATCTATAGCACGTATCAGAACAGAGGACAGGGTCTTGGATTCATTGGAGGAAGCTCAAATGAAGTGACTCTGAAACCTGGTCCTGATGGAGCTAGAGAAGCGTTGAAAAATCACTTTGTAAGTGAGTCTGATGAAGTCAACACAGTGACTCATTCAGAACCTACAACTTCAAGTTCTAAGGTTCTGACTAAGTCAAAATCTCATAATGTAAAGTTAAAAGTTCTGAAAAACTTTAAACCTAAAGCTTCAATGATTCAGACTCTAAAACATTTAAAGTCTGATAAACAGACTCTGAAAAAGCCAGAGTCTGAAAAACAAAAGCCTAAGTTTCAAAGAAGAGAAACTGTGAAAGGCAAGTTGAAACCTAAACCAAACGGTTCTAAACCCAAGGTATGGGAGAAAACACTGCCAATGACTTCAAGACGCAACTTACAAAAGGAGTTCAATGGTTCAAAGACTAACTCAAGAGGACCCATGAGAATATGGGTACCTAAGTCTGAAATTATTGATGCTGCAGGTATGTCTAAAAGGACTAGAAAAGCAGAAGGCTTGGTACCTGGACAGTGGTTGCTTGCGTCACATGACGGGAGAAAAGTCTATGTTTCTAACCCTAACCATGAAAGAGGGAGGAACTGTGGGATTTGGAGGAAACCAGACTGGCAAAATCATTGGTACTGGAACCATTGGTAACTCTCTAATCTCTATTAGTAATGTGTGGTTCGTTGATGGACTTAGACATAACCTACTGAGCATAAGTCAATTATGCGACAGTGGTTATGATGTATTATTTAATAAGAACAACTGCACTGTGGTTAACAAGGATGATCAATCCATAGTCTTCAAGGGAAAAAGAAGAAACAATGTCTACAAGATAAAATTCTCTGAATTGACTGATCAGAAGGTAGTGTGCCTTTTGTCAATGGGTGATAAGAAGTGGTTGTGGCATAGACGGTTGGGACATGCTAACTGGAGATTAATCTCTAAGCTTAGCAAGTTGCAACTTGTCAAAGGCCTACCAGACATTGACTATCATTCAGATGCTCTTTGTGGAGCATGTCAGAAAGGGAAAATTGTCAAGAGTCCCTTCAAGCCGAAAGAAATTGTTTCTACTTCCAGACCCTTGGAGTTACTTCATATTGATTTATTTGGACCAGTTAGCACTGCATCCTTATATGGAAGTAAATATGGACTAGTCATTGTTGATGATTAAAGCAGATGGAGTTGGGTTAAGTTTTTGAAAACTAAAGATGATTCATATTCTGTGTTTAGTAAATTCTGCATCCAAATTCAATCTGAAAAAGAATTGAAAATCTTGAAAGTCAGAAGTGATCATGGAGGAGAATTTGAAAATGAACCTTTTGAGGTTTTCTGTGAAAAACATGGAATTATTCATGAATTCTCTGCACCTAGAACTCCACAACAAAATGGAGTTGTAGAGAGAAAGAACAGAACCTTACAAGAAATGGCTAGAACCATGATCCATGAAAACAATCTGGCTAAGAATTTTTGGGCAGAAGCTGTAAACACAGCTTGTTATGTTCAGAACCGAATCTATATTAGACCTCTGTTGAACAAAACAGCTTATGAACTCTTTAAAGGAATGAAACCTAACATATCTTATTTTGATCAGTTCGGATGTACTTGTTATGTCCTGAACAATAAAGTCTATCTAAAGAAATTTGATGCCAAAGCTCAAAAGGGAATCTTCTTAGGTTACTCTGAACGCTCTAAGGCATACAGACTGTATAATTCAGAAACACAATGTGTTGAAGAATCTATGCATGTCAGATTCGATGACAAGGTGCCTGGAAGTGAAACTCCAGAGCAAGATGAAAGTTGTGCAGGATCTCAAGATTCTGATGATAACTCAGAATCTGATCAGATTCCAGAATCTGAAGATACTTCAGAAGCTGGAGCATCCCCTGAAGTTCCTAATGAAGAAGCTTCTGAAGAAGCTCAAGATGGTTCTCAGCAAGCTAGTCAATCCAAACAATCTTTCAAATACAAGTCTTCGCATCCAGAGGATTAGATTATTGGCAATAAAGAAAGTCCCAGAAGAACTAGATCGCATTTCAGACAAGAAGAGTCTGCTTTGGGATTACTATCTGTTATTGAACCAACCTCTATTGAAGAAGCACTTGGAGATGAAGGATGGATTCTGGCAATGCAAGAAGAACTGGATCAATTCAAAAGGAATGAAGTATGGGATCTAGTAGCTAAGCCTGAACACAAGAACATCATTGGAACCATGTGGGTGTTCAGAAATAAGCTTAGTGAACAAGGAGAAGTAATCAGAAACAAGGCCAGACTTGTTGCGCAGGGCTACAGTCAACAAGAAGGCATTGATTACACATAAACTTTTGCTCCAGTTGCAAGATTGGAAGCAATCAGGTTACTTCTTTCCTATGCAGTTAATCACAACATAACCCTGTATCAAATGGACATTAAGAGTGCATTTCTTAATGGTGTCATTTCTGAAGAAGTGTATGTCAAACAACCTCCTGGCTTTGAAGATTTAAAACATCCAGAGCATGTTTATAAATTGAAGAAATCACTCTATGGCTTGAAACAAGCTCCCAGAGCTTGGTATGAAAGACTAAGTAATTTCTTAATTCAAAATAACTTTGAACGAGGGCAAGTTGACACTACATTATTCAGAAAGACTCTGAAGAAAGACATTCTTATAGTTCAGATTTATGTTGATGATATCATTTTTGGTTCTACAAATAGTTCACTTTGCAAAGAGTTTTCCAAAGTAATGCAGGATGAGTTTGAAATGAGCATGATGGGAGAATTGAAGTTCTTTCTTGGAATTCAAATCAACCAATGCAAAGATGGAGTCTATGTTCATCAGTCCAAATACACGAAAGAGCTTCTGAAGAAGTTCAATCTTGAGGGTTGCAAAGAAATGAATACTCCAATGCATCCAACCTGCACTCTGAGCAAAGAAGATCAAGGAACCAAAGTTGATCAGAAGCTGTATAGAGGTATGATTGGTTCTTTGTTATACCTAACTGCATCCAGACCAGATATTTTATTCAGTGTATGTCTGTGAGCAAGGTTTCAATCAGATCCTAGAGAGTCTCACTTAACAGCTGTTAAGAGAATCTTTAGATATCTGAAAGGAACTACCAATCTTGGACTTCTTTACAAGAAATCCTCTGACTACAAGCTAGTTGGATTCTGTGATGCTGACTATGCTGGAGACAGCATTGAAAGAAAATCTACCAGTGGCAATTGTCAATTCTTGCGAGAGAATCTAATATCATGGGCTAGCAAGAGGCAAGCAACCATTGCTTTGTCTACAGCAGAAGCAGAATACATCTCAGCTGCTAGTTGTTGTACACAGCTACTCTGGATGAAACATCAGCTTGAGGATTATCAAATAACTGAAAATTGTATCCCAATTTATTGTGATAATACGGCAGCTATATGTTTATCTAAGAATCCAATTATGCATTCAAGAGCAAAGCATATTGAGATTAAACATCATTTTATAAGAAACTATGTTCAAAAAGGAATTTTAGATATTCAATTCATTGATACTGATCATCAATGGGCTGATATATTTACTAAACCTTTATCTGTTGAAAGATTTGTTTTTATAAAGAAAAATTTGAACATGTGTTATGTCTCTGGGTAATGTGCGCCTCTGAAAACAGAATTCAGACTCTGAAAAATATTCAGAAGCTATTTGGGAATCAGACTCTCTTTTGGAGACTCTGGTAAACATAAGCTTCTGATACACCTTCAGACTTTGGTAAGGAATCTTAGACTCTCAGAAGCTCGTATTAGTGGAAGCATGACTGTTGAGTTTTGTAACACCTGCCCCACTACGGTGACAGTTACTTTATAGTTTCTCAGACGTGGCCTGTCTGTATTGGGTAAGAACTCAAAGGGCAATGATTTCATTACGTTAAACAAGTTACCTTCGCATTGTCCCAATACTTTTACGGCTGCATGCTATATGTATTTATTGTTTGTGTTTTTTTGTCCCCTACTCTTTCCAAACAGTTATCAAACTTTTCTTCTATAAATACCTATCACACACAACTCACTTCTCTTTTCACTCTTTGATTTTTTTCTCTGAACAATCTTCTTGTTTTCAATCTTTGTAAAACCTTTTTGTTCACAAAAATCAAACCTAGAAACCTCTCAATGGCAAGTGATCTCATCCAATTTGGTGTCCTAGTCAAAACTGGAAAATCTTATGTGATCAAACCTAGAACGATGAATCTTATCAAAGAAACTCTGGAAATTCAAGTTGAATCTCCAGTAGATTTTGGCTCTCTTAATCGTCACGAAGTTGACGTTTCTTTTCATTTCTTAGCACAAGGAATGATGAACTATTTCGATATGTTGTATGGACCAACATATTAGGAGCTGGCAAGAGATTTTTGGGTTAGGTCAGAAGTCTTCGACAAGGATGAAGCTACGATTGAAGAAACAGCTGCAGTTATGAACAACCCTAAGCTGGCTGGCAAAAGCAGAGAAGAAATGGGTTTAAGACCGTACAAGGGTCTTGAAATAAGGTCTGCTGTGATGGGGATTCCAGTCCTTATCACTGAAGAGGTGGTTGCCAGGGCTTGTCAAGTGGAGAACGTAGGTAAATTTCAGTGGAATGTCCAGAAGAAGAGTGATTGGACCGTTATCTGCAACAAACTTCTATTTGAAAGGAGACCCTCAAATAAACTAGTTGATATGCATCCTGAGCATAGGGTGCTTCTGAAGATCATACTGGACAGTATGCTTCAGAAAGGAGGAGGAACAGACACTCTGTCTGTTGATCACAAAGTTCTTCTTTATTTTCTGATAAACAAGATAAAGATAAACTTTCCAAGGTATGTGATGCACCACATGTGCTAGGCTATAAAGAAAAGCCAATCTGAAACCAGAAGGCAAGTTCCTTTTGGAAGGCTAATATCTGAGATTCTGTATCAAGGAGGCCTCTTGAAGGTCTTATCAGAATCTGGTGTTGTATCAGATATTCATTTTGGAACTGTGACTGGGAGAATCATCAACGGTAAAACTCTTCAGTACATGAAGATTGTCAGAAGATTCAATCCTTCTAAGCATGATATGAGGGAATCTTATGTGCAATCTGACTTGATGATGGACTTCCCTCCTATTTCCAAAGAAGATAATCCTGAAGTTCGTGCAAGATTTGTGGTGGATTACTTCAAAGATACTGGTAGAATAATCAACTATTCTGCCATTCCTGAGACGGCTGGAGGAGGACCTCTAAAGGTCAAAGAGAAGCAAGAGCCTCTCAAGAAGAAGATCAAGTCTACTGCTCTTCCAGGAGTGACTATTGGTGCCCCTAAGACCATAGCTCCCATGCCTTCATCAGTATCTTCTGCATCCAAGGAAATCAAGAATAGGATAAAAGAAACCAAGGATGAGAAGAAGGCTAAGAAAGATGAGAAGAAAGCGAAGAAAGGCAAGGGTGACAGAGATTATGTGAAATTAGCTGAGGAGATTGCTGAATTCCTTGATACTGGCTCTGATGGTGAAGAAAGTCAGATCAAGAAGAGAAAGGTGGATGTGGTTCCTGTGGCTAAGGATGTAGCACAGAAGATAGGTACTTCTGTATCTATGATTGAGGATGAACATGATGCTGGCAAGGCAATGGCAGTAGAAGTGGTTGCTGAAGAACTAAAAGAGGAAACTGTTAAAGAAGTTGCTAAGTTGCTTGCATCTGCTCTGAAACAGAAGAATCCGGTAGCTACTGCAGAAGCTGATTTATCAGAAGCTACTGTGTCTGATCATCATGTTTCTCCAGAAGCTAGTATAGGCACCTCTGATAATGTAGCATTTAACTCATCTTCCTCTACGAATCAAGAGTCAGAATCTGATTCAGAATCAGATAACAAACCCTTGAGCCAAATTCTTCCCTCCCTCAGAAATTCATCCCCCTCACCAATCAAACCCCTATCATCCCATAATCCATTGGACCCCAAAATAGTTGAATATGTTGATTCAACTATGGACAGAGTTGTTCAAGACACCATCACAGTGTCTATGAACTTACCTGCTGACCATCCTGCTCAACCATCGTTTCTCAAACCACTTCAGGCAATTCAACCTTCTGAAAAGCCTGAAGTAATCATTCAATCAAAACAACCATCCCCCCAACCTGAGACTATTTGTGTAGACTCTCCAGACACCCTAGATTCTCTTGAGAAACACCTAGGAGGAGAACTACCAAAGACCCCTGCAAAATCCAAATCAACAAAAGCTACAGAATCTGTTTCCAAACCAGACCCTGTACCTAAACCTACAGAAATTCTCACCTTAGCTTCTGTTGAACCCTCAGAACCTGTTGAAGAACCAGTTTCTGAAATCCTGGAACAAGCTTCTGATATCCTATCAGAACCTGTAACAGAATGCATAGCAGAACCTGTGTCTAGAACAGTTCCTAAACCTCTTTGTGATCCTATAACAGTTGTACCTGGTTTTGAAGCCATTCTAGCTTTAAGAGCCTCTCAACCCTCAACTTCTGAACCTCACGACCTATTTGATTCAAACAGGATAGATGAGTTCTATGCTTCAACAAACTCTAAGCTCAAAGACATTATTGAGAAAAGGTTTGTGCCCATCCTCAATGTAAGCTATGAGGACAAGTTCTCTACATTGAAGACTGAATTTTTGGAGTTTGTCACCAAAATTCAAAAGGCTGCTGCCAAGGAACAAGCAATTGTTACTGCCAAGCATGTGGAAGAAGTTAAGCGTGCTGAGAAAGCTAAAACCAAGGAGAAAGCTCCTATTATGCGGATTAGAGATAAACCATTCTTTGATGAAGATCAATATAATCCAAGAGAATCAATGGTTTTTGACTATTTGAAAAGAAGACTGCACAAAGTTCAAGAAGAAGCTAGACTTGAAAGGGAAGCTCACTTAAGAAGAACTGAGGCTTTAGAAGAGATTGTCAAGAAGTAGCAAGAGGATCTCCAGAAATTGATGGATCACCTTGCCAAACAAAACCAACCTTAGTTTAAAATTCTTTATGTTTTGTTTGTAACTTTTGTCTGCTGTCTTCTGAACTGTTTTTGCTTTCAAATTTATACAAGTTATTATTTGATCTTATTTGCATCTAATATATTTTGTGCTTTCAATCTTCTATGTTTTTCCCTCTGAATCTCATTTTCCTTAAAATGTGTTTTTATCCTTACCTAAAGTCATTTAAAAAGGGGGAGGAACTTGTTTCTAAACCTTTTTGTTGATGACAAAAGGGGGCGAAGGGAAAAGTATGAGATTTGTGACTTTTTGATGATCTACATATTGCAAGTTCTATGTAAAAGTTAAAGGGAAATTTGCGAAAGGTGCTTAGTTAGACTCTGAGCCCCTGTTTTTAGAATCTGTTCTCTAATTTTTTTCTGGAAATGAATTCAACTGCTTATGAAAATGAATTTAATTAACTTTGATAGAACTTAGGGGGAGCTTACAAACCTCAACTTAATAACTATCAGAATCAGGGGGAGTCAGAGCTTACAAACCTCAGACCCCTTAAGTCAACTTGTTAATTAGATTAACAACAATTTACCTTTTAAATACTGATGTTTATAATCATCAAAAAGGGGGAGATTGTTGGAACAAAGGTGTTCAGCAATACCACGTTTTGAGTTTTGATGATAACAAGGTATTAAAAGTTGTCAATTGGATATTGCTAATATTTGTTTAAGTATGCAGGATATCAATCAAGATTTATATCTTAGAAAGTATTCTGTTTGAACAATTTTAAAAGAGCAAAGATCCAGAGAAGCTTGTTGCTTGTGATTCTGTATCGAAGAGAGTCTGAAGACTTTATCGAAGAGAGTCTGAAGACTATCAGAATCTGAAAACCAAGAGAGTCTGAAGATCATCAGAAGCTAAGTGCTACAGTGAGTCTGAAGCCTGAAATCTGAAGAACTGCTCACAAGGATTTCTAAAGGCATTAGGATGCTAAAGAAACTCTCATTTGGAGTAACGGCTAGCTTCAAAGTCAACTTGAGCGTGGGATGCTCAACGACAAAGAATTCAGGCCAGTACAGAGTACGTTATACGAACTCTGTTTCCACTACTCCACTACCTCATACAGTTTGGCAACTGTGTCTACCGGTATTAATCTTCAAAGGGAATGAAATTCAAATTATGCAATTGAAGGACTATTACCATATCAAGCAACAGATCAACAGCTATTGATCAAGCTTCAGAAATCATCCTGATGTGCTGTATGACTCAACGTCTCTTTCCTACGCCTATATAAAGGATAGAAGACTTGAAGAATTGTTGGACTCTACAACTGAAAAAACCACGCTGCATTGCTTTCGTATTCAACTGAGTCTTAACAAAAACACATCATCAACTTAGATTATTCTTACAAACTGAGTATTCTAGAATTTCTAAGTTAAACAGAAAAACAGAGTCTGTCTTTGTTTGAAACAGAGTCTGTCTTTGTTGTAATAGAAACACGGTTGATTTTTTGTCAAGTGTTTCAACTCTATTCAATTTTCTGTAAATTGTGTCAGAAGTCTCTTGCTTGTGTGCTTGAGAAAAGAAGTCTCTTGGCTGCGTCCTGGAGCAAAGAAGTCTCTTAGTTGTGTCTTTGAGCATTGGAAGTCTCTTGCCTGCGTGCTTGAGCATTGGAAGTCTCTTACTGTGTGCTTGAGCAACTTGTAATAGATATTACATTTTAGTGAACTCTCCTTGGAAGTACAAGGGGGACAGGATTACTTCCGGTTTGTGGAAGGAACCTGTATAATTGCTTGTGTTCTCTCTTCTCTCTATCTCTTGATTATTTCCGCTGCATCAGAACCTAATCTCCTATCAGACTCTGATCTACTTCAGACTCTGATATTAAGGAATTAGATTCTCACTCTTCAAGAGCTGCGAAAAGCTAACACAATTCAACCCCCCCCCCCCCCCTTCTTGTGTTTTTCTCACCTTCAGTGTTGTTTGTTGTCCAAAAAGATTTTGAGGGGTTTGAAAAAAAATTTGACTATCCCTTAACCCTTGATTATATTGAGCATAATTTACTTGCTCAGGACTTCTAACAACACTACCTAGTTGACATTCAACACTAGTATGACCAAATATTCCATAAACTTTACAAAGAGGTAAAATAGGGGAAGAAGTCCATTGGTTGTGGTTTTGAGCTGCCTGAAATCAAAACGGTTAAAAAAAATAAAAAAAAATAAAGAGAAAAGGAGAGAGAGAGAGAGAGAGATTTTATATATATATATATATATATATATATATATATATATATATATATATATTATTTTTTTAGTTGAAGGTAGAAAAATAAAAAGAAAAAGAAATAATATTTTTTTATATTTTTTTTTATATATGCATATATTATATATATATATGTGTGTGTGTGTGTATTATTATTTTTTATTTTAGTCTAACCACTGTTAAAAAGTTAATCAAATTATAATAACTCCCCAGCAGCGGCGCCGAAACCTTGATGTAGTAAATCCGCAAGTGCACGGTTTACCGATATTTTTGTCATGAATCTTTGCACCAGATATTTTTGTATGAGATCTTCATATTTTTGGCACGAATCAACTCCAATTATCTTTTCTTTTGCTCCAAGACTCCATCTTTCAAATATTTGTTCCTAAAATAAAATAACTTGCAATTGAAGTAAAATAGTTCTAGAAGGAAATAAAAACATATTAAATCTAAATAAAATAAACTTAAATATTAAATAAAAGACACTAATTAATGACTCATTATTGACTCATCAAAAGCCACTAACAAGCTTTCTCCTTAAAGATGCAGCTTTTGTTTTTTATGATTTGTGTCATGAGGCATTTTGTAGGTTGAAGAAGGCTTTGACCACTGCCCTAATTATGCAACTACCGGATCGAAACTTGTCGTTTGAAATAATGCATGATGCAAGCGACTATGTGGTTGGGGCGGTTTTGGTTCAAAGAAAGGAGAAGAAGATGCATGCAATTTATTATGCAAGTAAGACCCTATATGAGGCTTAAGTGAACTGCACCACAACAAAAAAAGAGTTGTTAGCGGTGGTTTTATGATGTTGACAAATTTAGGAAATACTTGGTAGGATAAAAAATTCATTGTTTACACGGATCACTCAGTGATTAAATATTTGTTAAACAAAAAAGATGTGAAGCCGAGATTGATCTAGTGGATTTTTCTCCTCCAAGAGTTTGAACTTGAAATTCGAGATAAAAAGGGTTATGAAAATTTTGTGGCTGATCACTTGTCTCGTCTTAGCGAGCCCAATGAGAATGAGTTGCCACTTGATGACTCCTTCCCCGATGATCATCTTTTCTTATTGGTGCAAACTGACGCACCTTGGTATGCAAATTTTATGAATTTTCTTGAAGCAGGGGTGCTACCCCCGGATTTGAACTACCAACAAAAGAAGAAGTTCTTTCATGACCTCAAGCATTACTATTGGGATGAGCCCTACCTTTTCAAAAGGGGAGCAGATGGGGCAGATGGGGTTTTCAGAAGGTGCATTCATGAAAGCGATGTAAGTGATATTCTTAACCATTGTCACTCCTCTTCTTATGGTGGCTACACCAGTTCTCAAAAGACTTCTTTAAAAATTCTTTAATCTGGCTTCTGGTGGCCATCACTTTTTAAAGATGTGCATAAAATTTTTCTCAAAATGTGACCAATAGTCAACGCATCGACAACATCACAAAAAGAAATTAAATCCCCTTGAACAATATCCTAGAAGATTAAATTTTCGATGTTTGGGGTGTTGATTTCATGGGGCCGTTTCCTTCATCTTTTGGAAACCAGTATATTTTTGTGGCAGTTGACTATGTGTCCAAATAGATTGAGGCCATTGCCTCTCCTACCAATGATGCACAAGTGGTGATTAAGTTGTTTAAAAAGATAATTTTTCCAAGGTTTGGAGTGCCAAGGGTGAAGGTAAGAAAAACACAAGAAGGGGGGTTGAATTGTGGTTTCTTTTTCTTCTCCTAAAACTGAATTCAATGTTCAGAACCTGATAAAGTTCAGTTTCTAAAGTAATGATCAGAGTATAAATGCAGCGGATAAATAAAGAGTAGAGAGAGAGAAGAAATACACAAGCAATTATACAGGTTCCTTCCACAAACCGGAAGTAGTCCTGTTCCCCTTGCACTTTAAAGGAGAGTTCACTAAAAATCAATATCTGATTACAAATGCTCACTGCTCAAACTAGCAAGAGACTTCATAGAGGACAATGCTTTTTTCAAGTGTGGAGGGGATGAATAAATTATCTAATGTTTATTTAAGTGTCTAGTTGAATTCCCTTTTGTTTAAGTCTTTATTTGTGTTGAAGTGAAAGGAAATTGTAAGCAGCATGTTTGTTACTACAAAAAAATTAATATATTAGTTCCAAAGGCTGAGTTTAATGATGAAAATGTGCATGTAAATAAAAACTTGTGTTTTATGTGTTTCTACTAAACCCACATCAGTTCAATGTAAAATTCTCTCTTTGAGAAAATCATAAAGTTGCAGATCTTTGAGTAAGTGTGTATGGTGGTATTTTAAGGAACACGTTCTAACTTGAGTGGTAAACTAACCCTCAAAAATTTCAAAGTAAAGGTAGCATAAGTTAGTGTGGGGAACAAAAAGGTCAAAATAGGGTGACCAAGTGCCCGAAACTAGTTGGTCATCAAGGGGTCAGAGAAAAAATAATAAATAAGAGGCATTGACTTGGGTTAGTATGACTCACCCTCAGTAGCTTCCCGGGGATGATTTGGTTACCCTCAAAACAAATAAAAAAGCTTTTGTAGTTCCCCAAACAAATAAATGTCAAGTGACCATGAAAGAATTCCCACCTTTTTTATATGAAATGAAGGAGAAATTTTTCTCGGTTTGTTTATTGTTGAAAATAGAACTTGTTTTCCTCATAATACCTCTTACACAGGCGCAATAAAAAGCTGGACTCCACACACACACTCACTTGAAACTTGTTGTTGCGTTGAAAAGGATCATGAAAAGCACTTGGGGTTGTGATAAGTGTACTCTGAAAACAAAGCCTTGGAAGAAATAAAAATTTGAATTTGTTTGTGTTGGGTATTTGTATTGGATGCATTGTTGCTAAAACAAATATCCATTTATTGTGAAGTTGGACTCTATATTCCAACATGGTTTAGGCATCCATTTGAAATGTTGGACAGAATGTTCCAACATCCTAGCACGGTTCAGTGTGCCTGAGTTCATGCCTATTTGTACGCGCACCTTATCTTTAAAAGGAAACAACTTTTCCTTAACTTGATGTCCAAGCAACGTACATATCTGTACAAAATCAATTTGGTTTTATTCCCAAAGAAGCAAGAATATTTAAGGGAATATTTGAAGGCGGCTGGGACGTTCCTAAAGATGTTCCTACATTTTAGGACTTTTCTTATTTGTCTCGTTGATTCTGTTTTGTGGATCAGATCGATCTGCAATTTGTTACTGAAGCCCAGCAAGGTTGTTAGCCCATATTGCTTCAGTATAAAAGGAAGACTCCAATACCTAATTAGGTATTCAAGTTGTCATACTAAAAAGTTTAACTTTTAGGGTTTTGAGTTTGTGTGTTCTACTCTTGTATCGTTTGATACAAGTTTAGTTCTGTTTATTAGTGAGCCTTTCCTATATCATCTTGATACTTGTTAAGGATTGTGTGTTTGAGTTGTAAACTCATTGTGCTACACCAAAGCTTGTAAGCAAGGTTGTAGTTTGTGTTTGAAGGTAACTTCACCAACTGTTTCATTTGAGGTCTGATAGGTCACTGGGGCAGCGACTGACCATAGGATAGTGAGATGAGATCTCAGATCTAGGAGTTTCTAGGTTGAATTTTAAACGGGTAGGTTCTAGGTGATAAAGTGTAAACGAGGAGTTTGTTGAGAGCTTTTGAATAAGGATTACACTAGTGAATTTCCTTCCTAGCTTGGTAGCCCCCAGAGTATGTGTGTTTGTCGCCGAACTGGGTCAACAAACTCACTGTGTCTTTTACTTTCTTGCCATTTATTATCTTGTTTTTATTTCTATTTACGCTTTAATGTTGGAACATTAAGCTTTAATGTTGGAACATCAATCAGAACATTGCAAACGTTGAAACATCTTACAGAACATATTAAAACAAGTACACTAGAATTTCAGTTTGTGTTGTTTATGTTGCTAATGTTCTTTGCCTTTTGCTTGACGACAAGCAAGGATTCAAGCATGGGGGAATTTGATAAGTCGTAGTTGTATTGTTTTTGGCATTTTAATTCAATAATGTTTCTTCTAGTTTAGTCGTGTTTCTTGAGCTATTTTACTACAAAAGCTTTGGTTTTAGTTTCAGATGGGTAATCAAAGAAACATGAAGGTTTGGCTTAAGTTTGAGCAATAAAGTATAAAGAATGAAGGATGAAAAGGAGCAAAACAAGAGGAAGAGCATGGTCTATGCGTGTTAGCACCAGACTGTGTGTTTTAGCGTGTTCAAAAGCCAGTCTGTGCGTATCAAAAGTGCACGTTCTAAGAACTCTTACACGGTATGTGCACTTTCGGCACGACCGTGCGTTTTTGCGAGGCTAGCAGGCATGACCCGTGCATTCCCTGTTTCATGGAAGCTGAAAAGTACACGATTATATACCGTGCGTTTTTGCTGTCAACTTCTTGGCTGTTACAAAACTCTTTATTTTCCCATTTTAAAGCTTGTAATTTACCTTAATGCATTGTCTATGACCTTAGGCTATAAATAGGTACATTATCAGACTGCAAATCATCTTGGAACATTGAGAACTTGTTATACTTTTGCAATCAAAGTTATCATTTGTGTTCTAAGTTCTTGCTTTATTTTTTTGCACTTTTACATTTCTTGCACTTACATTCTTGCAATTTTTATTCAGAGATTTATATTCATGTCTTTAATTTTATTTCCTTTGTCTACAATGAACATGAGTGAGTAGACTTTCTAGGTTTGGGATTGTTGGAAAGTCTAATGATTAAATCTTATTCAAACCAAGTCTAGAAACTTATTTTGTTTAAATTCTTTTCTAATCTAATCTCATCATATTTAAGTCATATTTCGAATAACAATCGAAGGATCGAAAGATAAAGATTGTTATTGGAACAAATGAGATTAGACAAAGTGAGCAAAACATGAGAACATTTTTGTGGAACTTTGAGACAATAAGATTAAAACTTAAAGGGTTTCAATAACAATAAACCATGAGAATAGGTTTGATTGTTATTAAGATACATTCATGTCTTCTGAAAAGAAACATGAAATACCTATGAAAATCTTGTCTTAAGAAAATGAATTTAACATAGAATAAGGGAATAGATACGAAATTTGTTTAGTTTTGCCATTAAGATTGACCACAATCCTAAGGCTTTTTTGATATTATATGGATTTTAAACCAAGAAACTGTTGAACTTCTAAACTTTAATCTTTTCATCTAATCACAATTGAGAACGAAATCGGTAATTACTTTAACTCTCTGTGGACGATAATCTTTTTACTACTCGATAGAACTGTGCATTTATGGATTCGTATCGGTAGACATCTTATTCGAGACATGAAAGAGCATAGAACTGATTTTGTGCAGGTATTTGCGGGTGAGGGTCATTATAACCACATCTTAAATGACTGCATCCTCCCACAGTGCTGGTATTGCAGATGTAGATAAGGGGTTGACACTTCCAGACATGTGACACATCGTTGCAAATTATTATAATAGGCTTGTGGTCTTGTTGACAAATCATGTAATCGGAATTTCGGAATCTTTTTTCCACTTAGAGGGGTGCCACCGGTTAAGCAAAATAATCCCATCATGTGCCTTGGCTTAATTCCCAATCATTTTGTTCTTTTTTTTTTTTAAAGATGCTTGTCCACTACCTCCATCATCTATCGAGTGGAACAATCACAAGAGTGACGAGTCGTCAACTTGGGAATTTGAGTATTTTGATCAACAATCTAGGCTTCGAGAACTCATGAAGATTGAAAAGGGAGATAAATCGCCCCCACCAAAAAAGGAGTCAAACCAAGCCTATCCTATTTTATGTGACACTCCTGAAAAAGTAAAGGAAGAATTTCAAGTTATTGGGGAAGATGGAGAAGATTCAATTTCACTTGATGTGATATGACTGATTTTTTTGTCGGTGTTAATCCTTTTTTTTTCCGATATTACACCGATATATTTTTTGGAGTCGATATTATAACACCAATTTTTTGTGGCCAATATATAAATATATGAAAATGTGACTTTTATGTTGTGGAATTAGTGCAATACTTTTTAATTCGTTATTAATGTTTACGCATTTGATATATATGTCTACGTTTTCGTTAATTTATTGATTATTACGTTTCATTTAATTTCATTATAATGTTTGATTTTTCATTAACTTTTGTGAAATTAAACATGTCTGAGGTTGAAAAAATTGAAGGTCATGTTCGATACTCTGCTTTTAAAAAGATAATTAAGGTTATGATAACTTCGACGACACTATTGATGATTTGAAAGCACAACTTAACAAATATTTTGAGTATCTTGGTGAAAATCAGTATACATGTCACATATTTGCTCAGGTGCCTTGCATATACCTGAGAGCAGATAAAGATGAAGACATGTGGAAAACGGCGAGCTATGTGTCTTGGCTTATTCGTGACGATAGCGACATAGAATTTATGTTTAGGAATATGATTTAAGATAATATATTATATCTTTGTGTTCGTTCCATCTGCATGTGTGATGAATGTCAATAGAGATTTTATGTAATGATATGTAATGTGTTGTTTAATTTCAAACACTCTTTAATATTTTGTTGAATTTCAAACATTCGTGTAATTTTAACGAAATGTTGGATTGATTTAATTTTGGTCAATTGTAAAAGATTATGTATTGTTCTTGTTTATCAGTGATTATAAATGGTGTATGAGTTGTATTACCTTTAGAATTGATGTAGTTGAATTACAAATAATAAATAGGTCGAAATGACTTGATTTCCATGTTGCAGAACCTGCTGTCTACCTAATAGAATGCATCGGCAGTTAACTACCGATGGATTCGACGGCAATTAATTGCCGAAGAATCACTGAAGTCTTTTTAAGGTGCGTTTTAACCTTCTTCAAAATGTGAACAACAAATTTCATATTGAAATGCGTGATAGTGTAAAGTAACGTCCCTATAATCTCCAAATGTATCGAAATTTTTGTGCTATATGGTCCTACTGATTTCCATAGTAATGTTTGTATATATACTTCATTATCATTTCTATCCATTATGTTGATGCTTCAAGAGTAAGTTGATATATTATCATATTGTAAAAAAATACTGATATATAAATATCATTCCCGTGTACATACTACATATGAAAATCACATAATACATTTTTTTTTTTTAAATAAGTTAATCAAATGAGATAACCAAGTTAATATCAAAAATTTGGTCAAGAAAGTTAAAGAAAATAGTTAGTGTTGGGTATACATGTAATTTCATTGGGTACGGAGACAAGTTTCTCTTAGAAGGACAACATAAATTATATTTTGTAATTTCAGTTAGAATGAAATTATAGGATTTTAGAGCGCTAAATCTAACTCTCCACAAATATGGGAAACTTAGACCTCCCACCAATCAACCCAAGATTTAATTATACCCAGCTAGAAAATTGATGCACTACCACTTGAGAATCACACTCCACCAATACCTTCTTATAGCCTTGCAAGAAGTGCACTAAATATACTGCATTTTAACTAAATGGTTCAATTGGTACTGTAAAATGATATTGATTACGCAGCTATACACTAAATATACTGCATTTTAACTACTATATGGTTCAATATAGGACCAAGATAAAATCCGATGTATCATTGGTATCTTAAAAGAAGTGCACTAAAGATAAAACCAGAAATCACCTTCAAAGGACAGTAAATAAGGTTACGACCAAAGACCAATAGCCAACCTTGGTATTTATCATCCCAAGACCACTAAGATACTCCTATAATAACCTTAAAATAAATAAATTAAAACCAAGTATTGCTATTTTAAAGCATTTTACACTATTCTTCCTCCTCATCATCGTCGTCATCCTCTTGATCATCATCATCTTCAGAGTCATCATCATCCTTTCCCTGCCAAGGAGGATATTTTGCAATTGTTATTTAAAAATAGAACCATAATATCTATACATGTATATTTAATTATAAATGCAAGGCACAAAAGTTCAATAAACAGATTGGTTCTTAGTGAAGCAACTACATAGCTTTGGTATATTGTCCCGTCTTCTTTGAAAACTTCTATAAAGTGCAATAATTAAATGAAATTTAGATCTCACTTCATATCCGTAATTCAACAGATATAGTCCGACTCCTAGATGATGAGTAAAGAGAAGTAAATTCTAAACTAAGTTACATTGAAATTTATAAAGTCTAATAGAATTGAGAATAGGGTCTAAATAATCACAAGAGCTAGCATAGCCTGAACATATATTAAGGAGTATGTCAACCATATATCTAGACATAATGGATCTTAACACAGTTTATAAAACTTAAGCAGCTGGGATATATATCAAGTCAAGGATAGCTTATGATATTATGTTAAGAGTTGTGAATAGATTGGGCATAAATTTAACCCAACAAGTAAGTTTAAGGTATTAGGCAGCATTTTCAAGTGTAGAAAATAGCTGTATCTATGTTCAAATGCCACTCTGCTGTAACACATACACAACAATAGCCACTATTCAACAACACTTTGTACCAAATAGCATATCGTAGAACATTAGCAATTTGTTCAAATTACACTAAGCTATAGTGCGACTATTCGAACAAACTGGTTTAGGACTGCCCAGTTATTCATAAGAGGTACTTTTGATCATACACCTAGTTGATACCAGATCTTAGAATCAAATGGCATAAGTTAAGTCATTTAGTCAACCGCAAATAAACTATTTTACCAAAGCATCAAGTTTTTCCCTTTTTTTTTTCCACTTTGAATACCCACCTTGCCCAAAATCTTACCCAAATCAAGTGCAAACACAACTTACATAGTAACTGAACTTTCTAGAACGCAAAGCCAACTTGCAACAAAAAATTGATGGGCTAAATATGCAGGTAATACTCTACTGCATTTGCTATTCACAAGTTTTTCAAAAAAGGAAAAAAATTAATGGAACATTATTTACCGCGTCACCAGCTTCATCATCCTCCTCCTCTGCTTCATCAGGGTCCTCCTGTTACATTGTAATCAACTATCATTAGAGACACAAGTATAGAGAGTGGTAAGGTATTGGAGTGTAAAATGAGTTGTGTGAAAAATAACATAATAAATGTTAATATTAAATCAAAAGTCAACTTACACTGTTGAAATAATTGAGCGGATTCGGCCATAAATCATCCTTGATCATTTCAGCAATCTACAATTTGGAATGAAAAAATTACAAACAAAACTTATGCGATTGTTGTTATCAATAGATTTAACAAATGCAAACTCTTAAAAAATCAACAAAAACTTGAAAACATATATATACCTCGTCATGAATGTCACCCATATCATCTTTCTGCTCAGTGTCACAAAACCAGGTAAAGAAACTGCATTCATTAGCACACTATAATTAATTATTTGTTCCATTTGGCATTTTCAAGAAGATTTAACAATAATTTGAATAAAATAGAGAAATATATTTCAATAACTCATCTAGGTATCACTAATCTCATTCATCATGCACTGATTGATAAACTTAATTACAGCCTTACTCGTGAAATAAACAACACTGGAAATTATGTTGACAAAACCATGTTTGTTTGGGACATAAATAGAGTTGGAATCATGCAAAACTCTGGAAATTCCCCCAACTTATATGAAGTATGAACAATAAGTGATCTAACATATGAAACTAGTAAAGGTGCAATTTATATAATTGTTTTACTTTTTCAATGTCTTCCATAGAAACACTTTTAACACCAACCTGATATCAGTAGCAGCTCGCTTGTTCCCTTTCTTCTCATGACTAACTCCATTGGGAATGCCCTTCATGTTTAAAGATAATGTTTTACTTTTACGATAACGTTTAAAGAAATAAACAGAATGAAAAAGAGAAAAAGTGGATAGATGAGGAACAAAACTAAAATACAAGTCTTACCTTGCCCTCTTTCCATTTTATGGGTGTGGCGGTAAGCTTTGTGGTTCCTTCTTCAAGGAAGGTAAAAGTCTTGACAAGTTTTGAATCCTCGAAATAGGGGTTGGAGTCGAAGTTCTGAACAAAAAATGTTTTCAGAAGTTATTATTATTCCTTTAATTTAATCAAAATATAAATTCTCAAAGCCTAATCAAGATTTGCAAAACACTAATGAATTATGCACGGAAGGGAAATAAAAGCAACTCACAAATGTGATCGAATAGCCTGATTTAACATCTTTATGATCTTCCACCTCAAGAGAGCTTAAATGCTTGAATATCTAAAATAATGAATGGTCATTAGTATATTTGAATTAATCATCATATATCAGTGACAAAAGAACAACAACATTGAACAACTTAGTTATCAAATCAAGATTGAAATCTTAATTTGGAAGAGTCACTTTCGAATTGTGAATTGAATTTTGTTATGAATTGTAAGATACACAATCATGAAACTTAGCAAGTAAAAACAAGTAGTAAAAATATAATAAATTGAAGTCATAAATCAAATAAGAAATGTGGTTGGGTACACTGTGTTCATACTGTGATCATTGGAATAAACCAAGATACTTCATAATGAATCAAGATTCATCATAATAAATCAGGATTAAAGTCCAAAATATATACACATAGGAATTGATAAAAGTTCACTTTTAAATGGAAAAGAGATACAACATGCATGTATGATAAGATCATGATAACATCCAAAATAGATGCACATAGACAATTGATAAAGTTCACTTCTAAATTGAAAAGAGATACAACATGCATATATCATAAGATCATGATAAACATATCTGAATAACATCATGAGAGTACTTTCAAACAATACTCTAAGTAATGGCAAATAAACAGAACCACAAACGTGAAGTTATGACACTAATAAACAACTCAGGTTCTTATTCATATAAAGTTATGGTAAAGCAAACGGAATAGCACTTGAATAGCTATGGTAAAGTTATGACACTTAAAGCAACTAAAGAAACCGAACCTTCTGGTCTTCTTCGTTCAAGAGGTCACCAAGAACAGGATGGCTCAAAAACTGCAAGAGAATAATAAAATACAGTTAAAATCGTTCACAACAACAATTTAACAACTCAATAACCAACGGCCAACGATAAAAACAAAACCAAAATTAAAACATAAAGAAACATATAACTTACCGCAGTTAGCCAGAAATCGGGAATGGACTTGATCACATCATTGCGCTTGTCATAGACCGGTTTCCTTACTTCATTGTACTTCTGCTCTATTTCGAGAACTTTATCGCTAGCCTCCTCATTGATCTGGTACCATAATCACCAGAATCAAATTAAATTGCATTGAAAAAATAACAAGCAAACACTCATTCAGAGAACTTTATCGATAGCCGCCTCATTTATCTGGAACCGTAATCAGATAAAATTGCATTAAAAAAATACGAAGAAAACACTCATTCAGATTAAGTAAATGGTTCCTAAAAAAATCCAGAATTTCCTTGTTCGTCTAGACAAAAAGAATTCGCAATCACCAGTTCCGATTACATCTTCCTACCAAATATGCGGATGAAAAAAATGGTAAAAACGGATGATAAAAAAAATTTCATGACTAAAAAGTGCTGGCAGAAAATAAACTTCACATGTACTAAAAAGTGCGATTGTTGTTTTGCATGACTAATCGAAATGCCGGATATTCGTAGGGACTATTTACTTAACTAAAATTTACTTAATTAAAAAGTAATTTTTTTATTTTGAAAGAAAAAAAAAAAATTAAATAAATAAATAAATAAAACTTCTGTATGTTGCTTTGGATCCTAGGGTTAACCCAAAATTAGGGTAATTGACAAAACTAAACAATGTTACATAGTATCCACTAAAAACGTTTAAACATCAACCCAGAATTTGATTCCACTAATTTAATTACAATTTAGAAGCTTAAACAAATGAATAAAATATAATTAACTAATGAAAGCGATAATTGAATTCTACAACAGAGGAATCAAGAAAAACATAAAAAATTGCAAAATTGAAAAGAAAAAAAAAATGAAAAATTGGATACCTTTTCAATCTCATCTTGAATTTCCTGCAACTTTTCAATGGAGAGAACAAGTTCTCCGTCGATCTCTTCAGCGTTCTCACCCTTTTCAGAAACTTTCAACTTTTTAGACTTGTCGGCCACCATGGTTGAAGAAACAGAAGGTGTTGGGTTGAAACCCTAGCGCAGTGGAGAACTTTGATGTTCTGTTCTTCGAGCGTGCGTGCGTGTATGAATGAAGGAAGTGTTAGGGTTTTGAGGGTTTATATTGGACAGAGTGAGTGTGTATGTGTGTGTGTAACAACGGTGCGCGCGTGCGGGTGTATAGAGTAAACTAATTAGTTCATGACATCTGTCTCATCTGTCCTTAAATTTCCACTTAAAGCGACACCGGAGATAATCGAACATGAGACTTCAAGAAGGAGACGTCCCAAGCCAATGTCATTAGACCAACCCAAATGGGTTAAAAATTAGACAAAATTACTCAAATTTTAATACAAAGCTACTATTTTAAACTTTTTAACATAATAAACAATTTTAAATTCCAAACTCTCTTTTTTATTCCAAACGCACTTTAAAAATTCTAAATTAAGCAATACTTCCCACTCAATTATAAACAATTTTTTTACCTTTTAACCGATCATAATTATAAAAAGTTTTTACCTTTTAACATAGTCAAATACTTAAGTATCTTTATCTTAAAATAATAGTTGTTTAAGATATGCGCACGATTCTTAAAGAAATGATTAATTATGTTGATTTCAATGATAAATTAGTATCATTTACTAAAATACTCTTATGAATGGTAATTAGTGGAGTAATTAAGTTGGATGAAATTCAATAAATAAGAGTATAAAAATGAAAAAAATAAAATAAATGATACATTGATATTTTAAAGTGAAAATTATTTTGAGACAGAGAAAAATGATAAAGAAACAATTACATTGAAATGGTGGGAGTATCTCTTTAAAAATTCTCTAAAAGTCAAATACTTCAATTTTTCAATTTTCAAGAAACTTGGCAAAATACATTTTTTGATCCTTTAAGTTTGACAAAAATATCAAGGTAGTCTTTTAAGTTTGTTAAGTTTCAAATAAGTCTTTAACTTTTCTTAAGTTTTCATTAGGTCCTTTAGTTTTTTTAAGTTTCGATTAAGTCATTTACATTGTTAATTTAATGCACATATTTAAAGTTTTTTAAATTTTAAATTTCAAATAGATCCTTAAAAGGGAAATAATAAGGACATATTTAAAACTTAAAAAACTTAAAGAACTGACCTATATTTTTGTCAAATTTAAATGACCAAAAAATGTATTTGACCTTAATTCCTATTTAAGGAAGGTTTTTAAAGAATGTCTTAAGTACTCTTTAGCATTTCCATTTCTTTTTATATATCGTTTAAAGATAGTGCACTATCGGTTCAAGGTAACTTTACCCAGACAACTAATGAAAAGAATCTGAAGTGGGGTAAGACAGTTGCATAACATCACAATTGTTTGAATGTGAGTTAATAGAAGAAGGGAGTTGAATTATATTTACTTTTTCTAGCAACAATTAACTCATTAAAGTAATAAAGAGTTAAGGGAAAGAAGATTGACAATATTTATTCTGGTTCAACTCACAAATTGAGTTTTCGTTCAGTTGCATTGCCCTTTCAAGATATTTCTTCACTATAATCAAACTTCATTACAACAATAACACTAACACAACCTAGTTCTTGATTTTCTTACCTTTACCTATAGTCTCAAACTAAAGATTGAATAACTGATTATATTTACATAAACTCCAGGAGTAGTAAACAAAATTAAGTATAGTACACTTAGTGTAGCTCTTTTATTTATTTTGAATGTTCTTGAGACAAGGTATACAATATTGTCATATTGACAAGAAATAGACAAAGTGCAGAATAATGTATGTATGTGTTCTAGGTACATTCTTCGGTCAAAGCAAGTCCTATATATAGAAATGTAAGCAAGGAAGTAAATTGATCATAGTGAATATCTATCTTAAACTCATGTAAACAGATTAGTATATTGGAGTTTGGTTTGGTGGTATGTATGTACCTGTTTTTTTTTTTTTTTAACAAGTCAAAATGGATTATACTAACAAAACTACAATAATCTCTTTAACATAAGGTGTGCCAAAAAGACTACCAAAAATACAATCAGTCCAAAGAGAAACAACAAAACAATGCTAGCCGATACTCAAACACATTAGAGGGTTTGACGATCACATTTAAGTACTAAAAGCAAAAGTAAAATGTTTAGCTTTCAGCCATCAAAAAAATAATTTTGAATGTATGTACCTAATATTTTTCAATCATTCAATGGCATTTAATTTTTTTTATTAATTTATTTTAAAATAAATTTAAATTTTGAATGAATTTTTCTTACCCTATCATTATCAATATTCAACCAAATTTCCCTAAATATATATACAACCGAATTCAAGAGTACCAATTTTTCTTTATTTTATTTATAATATTTTATTATTTTTCATTCTAAATTTAATAATCTTTTTTAGATTTGATATATATTAAAAATTAGAATCAAAATCAATTATTTGACTAGATTTTTTAATATTGGATAAGGGGACTTATGAAGCATCTGTTACCAGCAATCATGTGCACCTGTAATTCACAATCACCAAGGTGGGAACCTGAACTTTTGGCTAACTAAAATGTCCAAAATCAGACTAGGTAACAAAGCTGTGGTAAGATAGTTTGAAGGTTTGAGAAAATGAACATAAGGGCTGTATAAATAAGAAAATGTGAGTTCAGCTTACTCACTTTAACATTTTTAACAACTAATAACAGTTGCAATTAAAAAAAGAAGATGAAGCTTAAGCCCAAAAAAGTTGATGCTCATAGAGACCTTTTCAGCCATAATCCACATCTACTGGAATAGTCTAAAGCAATATTTTAAGTCATGGTTCAATCACCTTAAACTGCCCGAATCAGGATGAAACCGCGGCCGAGTCGCTAAAATAACTGAAACCTAGTAAAAGGCCGGTTAACAATTCAGCCTATTGAATCTTTTGGTTTGGTTTAAAACAGCAGTTTAAAGTATATATTCATAAAGCAGGAGACAATAGTTAACAAAAAAGAATCTTGAAACCTAAGTCCCAAACCAAGCTCTACTATGATTCGAGTAGTTTCAAGATTCATATCATAGAATTGATGAATAATGACTATGATTTATATACTACAAAAATTAAGACATCTACAACTCTACATTCAACAAAATAAAGCATATATGCTCACTGATGTTAAGACTCTAGACAATTTATACCCCAAATAAAAATCATAATTAGAACCATTGTGTCAGCTGAAATCTTGGAACAACACTTCCATTCCGGTATCACTATGAGCTTGTGGTGTTATCACCTGCAACCCAGTACCGCTTGACGGCATACAAGACCTTTTCAGAAATAAGTGGACCATCCTCATGATCCACCATTTTGGTATTCCATCTCATTCCTTTTGCAATTCTTTTCACTTGTTTCAGGACACCAACCTGATCTCGGAATATAACTGCTCCTTCAGGCCGTAAGATACGGTCCATCTCCAATAAAATATCTTCTGCATTGCATCTGCAGAAGAGATTCATCACAGTGAGGCCCAATTCAAGATGAGGTCCAAAAAGATACAGATTAGAGATTCCTAGCGATTGGGTTCAATTTAGATCGAATTGAGATACGACTCGCATGTTTGTAAGATACTAATAACCATGGTTTCTACTGCAGTGTGATGACCATGGTTTCTACTGCAGTGTCTATTTTAAGCATTTTACATTATTGCGAATTTGTTTTTATGTTTCCAGCATTTTAGTTTATGCTTGGACATGTACAAGCTAGGAAAGAGAGAAAATTAAACTTACGCATTCTTGTACAAGGTGAAAACACCATTTGCATGGATAAGGTCATAAGTCCTCGGATATGTGGAGAAGGCTTCACACCTGGGAAGAAAATAGATTAATTAATTAATAAACAGAACACGGCTAGGTTTTTGAATTGCATGAGAACATAACTATTGTAATACAAGTAAGCTCAACATTGACCATCTATTGCTTACTTAACATTGCGATATTAAATTCAGATTAAAAATCTCTCCAGGTTATAATATATGAAAGTTCACTGAAAGCAAATTTAGCAGGATTTGTTTATGAAAGAAGAAATTCTGAGCGTGATCCTATTACATATTTCAGCAGATCATCTACTATATTGATTTTGATGCTTCATCTCTTTAAACTCCGTTTTTCTTTTACCCCTGTTGTTGTATGCTTTGTCCAATATATTAAACATCTATCGTCTATACCCGGTAAAAAATGATGATTTCCCATCATAGCATGCATATTGCAAACAATGAAATAAATATCATTGTAACTTTAGAGTACTAAAATATACTTCAGCAAGCAAACAGATCTCTGATAAACACCAAAGATGTTATATTTTATAACTAAGATTTTGGTCTCTCTTGTCTTCCTTCACTACTTGAATCACTCAAATTTTAACAAGGTATTTAAGTGATACATCCGTCATGTCTTGAGCTGCATCATTGAGTTTCCCAAAGTTCAGAACACTTACAGATCTTACTAATCCCTTGCCCTTCTCTGAAATTAGGTTTGATGTGCTTGGTCAACTATTTTGCATTCATTGAGGTGGTTATATCTATTTGTTGCTGTTTTGGTACTACACGGCTTTTTATGAACTTTTGCGTAGCACTCAGGGGAAAAACATGTGAAAGTGTTTGTCACGATGCGTTTGTTGCACTAATAAATCTATCAGTAGTGACGACTTATACTAGCAATGGAACAATATACTACGTCAGTATAATCTTAATGTTGACATCCTAGTTTATAAATGGATTAGGTACAGTGCTATATTATAAAAAATATAGCATATCTGTCACCAGTTTTACAAATGTGTGAAAATACTTTCTTGAAGTGGCAGTAAGAGTAAGAACAGTGGCATAAGGACTGTGTCTAAGTTTAGTTCTTTATAGATTCAAGGAGAAAATTATAGAAAAAGATAACCAACTCAATGACTAATAAAATTCACAAGGAAAAGCCATAAGGAAAAGGAAAACAAAGAAAACCAAGTTAAGGAAGTTACCAATCATGATAAATTCCAATCAATCCACGCTCAAATACAACACCAAGGGTAGCTTTCTCAGCAATTGTAGGCACGACATTCATAACCCATAGTTTGGGAGAATCCAGGGCAGCAGCAAAACTTCCAAAACCAGCATTCATGTCCATCACATTGCGATACCTCCCTGAGTCAATAATTTTGTTAACCCGCTTGTAAGCATTCACATGTTTCTTCCATAATCGGTTGTCGTCCTCAAATAACTGTGTGGATACGTGAGGAACAGATCCACTGGTGATTCTGGTAGGAACAACATTGAGTCTTTCTGGGAATGGCTTCCATGCACCACTAGGTTTAGCAGGAGTTACACAATTGTCCATCTTCTTGTACCTGGTATTGTTTAACCCTTTAGATGAGTATTGAAAACCAATGGTCCATAATCCAGAGGGTAGAGGCTACACCGTAACTTCACATCATAAGATGCCTATGTAACTATGAAGCACTGACACAGACACCAGACACAACACTGGCATGGCTACATAGGCAAGAATTTGACTGTAACCACATGTGTCAGTGTCTGACATGTTCAGACACCGGAGACACCTTCGATATGAAGTGCCGGTGCTTCATAGCTAAGAAAACATGTTTCTCAAGCACTCAACATTACGAAAGACACCACTTTACTAGCAATGAGAAATTCTTGCATAATGTATATCGAATAAAATTCGAAGTTTTTGTTGAATCCTTCCAATAACAGAACTTGCGAAATAGGTTGGGACTAGCCATTTACGGTAGAAACATACCATCTGTTTTTCTTTTCAAAAACAGATGGTATACAATTTAATATTAGTTACATGTAAATTGTGAAGAAGAATAATTAGTGTTGTCCTTCCAAGCTGACACAGAATCTGGTGTAAGAATACTAGGTATCTGAACATAAATTCTGAACTAACTAGTGAAGCAAAAGAAACAAAGGAAGGGGGGGGGGGGAGGGAGAGAAGCAAAGCAATTTACCAGACATCATCGGAATTTGTGGATTCACATATTGTAGGTTGGGTATCTTGCCCACCGCATTCATCAATGTTTAATGCTTTTCTCCAGATAGCAATTTCACCTTTCTCGTGTTTCTTTTCCCAGCAAAGAAGTTTAGCAGTGTTCTCAATCTGCCTTTGCTCCTCCGCAAGTTCATCTTCAGGGCGTTGCCATGCTTGGAAGTTGTTCTTCCAGTTGATTGGAGGACCAGAAAGTATCCAATAACCACCAGGTCTAAGAACTCGGTCAACTTCCTTCATGTACAATCCACCTGAGAAAAAAGTTCCAATTATTACGGTTTAATAATCAATATAGATTTAGTATATGAATCCAATTCATAGTTATCTAGAGTCAGTGCAAACAAATACGAGTAGTTGTCTAAAGCCTATGAAATCGTTTTGTAACAAGACCGAGAAATTAATTAGTCGATCCAATAGATTATATTTTAATCAACATTGGCCAAAAAAATTCATAAGTATTCTCACCATTTGCACCCCATGGAATCAAGCAGCGAGAACAATGTGCCATGTCAAAAGCTCCAGAAGGAAAAGGCAGCATTATTGTTCCAAGAACACCAATGATTGCAGGAACACCTCTTTCTAAAGCAAATTGAACTTGTGCCTCATGAGAGTCCCTTGGTGCAATTGACATTGCAATAACATTTTTCTTAAACAAGTATGCACCCCAACTAGCAACCTGGCATTATCATTGACAGGAAAATGAGATAGAGCATAGAATAAACAAGTAGAAGCTACATGCACACACACACATGGTTAAAAGTGGAAAATGGGAAAGAAACAATTGTAAAAGAGAGAATTTTGCATGGTTGAAGCATAAGCTTCTAGTAGAAAAGCTTATAAAGCTAAGAAGCCTTGACATCAGACAGAGGCACAAACTGACATGCCGACACAGGTAATGATTTGAGAAAATCAATTAATTGAATGTGACAACACATTTCGGTGTGTTTTTGGTTGGTGTCAGTCACCGGACACGCCTTCAATCTAAAGTGCTGGTGCTACATAGCTTATAAGTATTAGCCAGGGCTGCTCATGATGAGCAACTTTACTTTTCATGCAACCATCAGGTATATATGACCAACAAACAATGTCGTTATATAACAGCTATAAGCGTAGCGGAATTTGAACAAAGTTTTCTTCTTCCATAATACACTATTTAGCAGGGGAATTTGAACAAACCGCAATCCGCAATTGACAACACTGCCAACAAAATAGTTTATTTATAAATAAACAAGGATGTTAGTTTAGTAGGATTTGACTTACCCCACAACCAGTATCTAAAGCAGTTCTAATCATCCCATTATCCAATGGAATAACACTTGCAAGTTGATTAATGTAAGCATCAGCACCCTGAGGAAACTGAGTTCCTCCACCAGGGAACCTAAAAACATTCCCTTCATACTGTATCCAATTCTGCACAGCCTTCTCAACTGTCAGGCTCTTGTAAGGCGCGTTTGCAAACGGCACATAATCACGACTCTTAGGCCATGGAAACGGCGTAGAATACCCTCTAGGTGCGGCTATGAGACAATGCAATTTCTCTTCTTCAGGAGGACAATGCCTTTCTCTATAATTCATATTCTCTCGTGGAAACGTCATTGCCCTCGCTTGATCATGGCAGGGTGTGTAATCGATGTAGCTATCGTCGCAAGGCTTGAATTCCTTGACTTGATCATCCACATCATCAGGCGTGCCAGCGTCATTATCATGGTGAGTTTCGTAATTTAGATCAGAGAGAACACTACAATCTGTGTGTTTAGTAATCTCAACAGCAATGCTATCTCCTTTTCCAAAACCACTCCTTTGCCACAAACCTAATATATAGAAGAAACCACACAAAGCAACTACAATGAAAATTGACACTGGACCTTTATTGTTTCTATTATCTCCAGGGTTCCCTTTCGTCGCCATGATGATGATGATGAATCTTTATAATATTTCCAAACCAGACCTTGTTAAATCCCTACATAGTACAAAACGAAATTATATTAACAAATAAACGCGAAATTAATCAGATTTTAAATACAAGTCCACAATTGCAATATTTCGGTGACATCAAAGTTTCTCATGCCCCGCAACCACAATTTAGGGCTGTATCCATCATATTTGAAAACTCTGATGTCTCAGCCATATCGTGAAAACATTCACAATATATTTCACGATATGGCTGTAGCATCAGACCTTATAAAATCCCTCGATAGTGCAGAATGAAATTATATTAACAAATAAACACGAAATTAATCAGATTTTAAATACAAGTCCACAACTGCAATATTTGGGTGACATCAAAGTTTCTCATGCCCCACAACCACAATTTAGGGCTGCATTCATCATATTTGAAAACTCTGATGTCTCAGCCATATCGTGAAAACATTCACAATATATTTCACGATATGGCTGTAGCATCAGACCTTATAAAATCCCTCAATAGTGCAAAATGAAATTATATTAACAAATAAACACGAAATTAATCAGATTTTAAATACAAGTCCACAACTGCAATATTTGGGTGACATCAAAGTTTCTCATGCCCCACAACCACAATTTAGGGCTGCATCCATCATATTTGAAAACTCTGATGTCTCAGCCATATCGTGAAAACATTCACAATATATTTCACGATATGGCTGTAGCATCAGACCTTATAAAATCCCTCGATAGTGCAAAATGAAATTATATTAACAAATAAACACGAAATTAATAAGATTTTAAATATAAGTCCACAACCATTGACATCAAAGTTTATGATGCCCCTGCAACCACAATTTGGGGCCGCGTCCATCATACTTGAAAACTCTGATGTCTCAGCCATATCGTGAAAACATTCACAATATATTTCACGATATGGCTGTAGCATCAGACCTTATAAATTCCCTCGATAGTGCAAAATGAAACTATATTAACAAATAAACGCGAAATTAATCAGATTTTAAATACAAGTCCACAACTGCAATATTTCGGTGACATCAAAGTTTCTCATGCCCCGCAACCACAATTTAGGGCTGTATCCATCATATTTGAAAACTCTGATGTCTCAGCCATATCGTGAAAACATTCACAATATATTTCACGATATGGCTGTAGCATCAGACCTTATAAAATCCCTCGATAGTGCAGAATGAAATTATATTAACAAATAAACACGAAATTAATCAGATTTTAAATACAAGTCCACAACTGCAATATTTGGGTGACATCAAAGTTTCTCATGCCCCACAACCACAATTTAGGGCTGCATTCATCATATTTGAAAACTCTGATGTCTCAGCCATATCGTGAAAACATTCACAATATATTTCACGATATGGCTGTAGCATCAGACCTTATAAAATCCCTCGATAGTGCAAAATGAAACTATATTAACAAATAAACGCGAAATTAATCAGATTTTAAATACAAGTCCACAACTGCAATATTTCGGTGACATCAAAGTTTCTCATTCCCCGCAACCACAATTTAGGGCTGTATCCATCATATTTGAAAACTCTGATGTCTCAGCCATATCGTGAAAACATTCACAATATATTTCACGATATGGCTGTAGCATCAGACCTTATAAAATCCCTCGATAGTGCAGAATGAAATTATATTAACAAATAAACACGAAATTAATCAGATTTTAAATACAAGTCCACAACTGCAATATTTGGGTGACATCAAAGTTTCTCATGCCCCACAACCACAATTTAGGGCTGCATTCATCATATTTGAAAACTCTGATGTCTCAGCCATATCGTGAAAACATTCACAATATATTTCACGATATGGCTGTAGCATCAGACCTTATAAAATCCCTCGATAGTGCAAAATGAAACTATATTAACAAATAAACGCGAAATTAATCAGATTTTAAATACAAGTCCACAACTGCAATATTTCGGTGACATCAAAGTTTCTCATTCCCCGCAACCACAATTTAGGGCTGTATCCATCATATTTGAAAACTCTGATGTCTCAGCCATATCGTGAAAACATTCACAATATATTTCACGATATGGTTGTAGCATCAGACCTTATAAAATCCCTCGATAGTGCAAAATGAAATTATATTAACAAATAAACACAAAATTAATCAGATTTTAAATATAAGTCCACAACCATTGGCATCAAAGTTTATGATGCCCCCGCAACCACAATTTGGGGCCGCATCCATCATACTTGAAAACTCTGATGTCTCGGCCATATCGTGAAAACATCTACAATATGACTATGACATCAGAGTTTTCAATGTTTCCGACAACACGGCCACAATTGATGCCGTATCAGTCATATTTGACCGCGATTCTGTGCAATATTAATCAACGCAGTATGACCGCAATTTAAAACCTTGGTAATCATTAAACTAACTGGCAATATGGCAATTTAAAGGAAAAAAATAAAAATTTGGGAATTCAAATTAATAAAAAAAGTAAAATCTGTTACAGCGGTTAGTTAAATAAGAAAAGTTGCTTACTGGTGTGAGAAAACCGTTGCGTTGCGTTGCGTTGTGATGAAGGTGGGGTCCTATGAAATCATGATTATGAGATTGATGATAGTTTGTGATTGTGCATTGTAGAAGTGGAATGAATGAATGGGTGTTTTGTTTCCTATGAAATCATGATTATGAGATTGATGATAGTTTGTGATTGTGCATTGTAGAAGTGGAATGAATGAATGGGTGTTTTGTTTTTTCTGTTTGTTTGTGTCTCTCATTCACATATGGGTCTCCGAAAACTTCGAGGAAACGGAATTCTGCTTCACTCATTCCTATCAATATCTTTCATTGGTTCTTTAATTAACTTCATCACTTAGTACTTATAAAAAAACAAAAATTGCTTTTGTTTTTTTTTTTAAGTGAATGAATATCACATACTTCATAAGACATTTTCTTATCCCGAATTTTCTTATCCCGAATATACTATTTTCTGACGCGTCTTACTATACTTTGAATTATATAATATGAAATGTGTAATGTGTAAAAATACGTTAAAAATATTGTTCATCATTTTACAAAAAAAAAATTCTTTCAGATTTTATAATCCAAATTATGAAGAGTGGTAAAAAAATGGTCTTACATTAATATGAGGGATTCTCGTGAAAAACAATTTCCTCGACATAAGTTTTGTTTGGCTCAAAGCATATTAATAAATTGATGGGTCACTTGATTGCTTGATATGCCAATATGACTAGAAATTGCTCTTTTTGCCTCTGTATTGCTCATAGACCCCATTGATTTTTCATTTTTACTCTTTTAAGATCTGTTGGGAGTAAAAAATGTAACAACCCAATTTTCGCTACTATTATTTTAATTAATTTTTATGTGTGTTTATATGTGCTTGTATGTAATTATTTGCTTATGTGTGTATTTTGATTGGGGTTAGTGAAATTTGTTGTCAGAAGGGTATTTTGGTCATTTGATGAGCAAGGGTAAAATAGTCTTTTGCTTACAAGAGTTATTTTAGTAGTTTTAGTGATAGTAATTATTTTTACCTAGTTACTAGCAAGTTAGAGTAATTCGTTAAGAGCCGATAACTATACGTTATTTTATCCGTTAAGTGAGTAGAAACTTTGTGAAATAGTTAGAGGAAACCTTAAGCCCATTACATTTGAAGGTTTAACTCAATTGTGTAGAGCCTATATAAACTCTAGTCATTAAGAGAATTAGGTCTTACACACTCATTTTCACAAATATTGAGAGAGGTAGAGAGAGAAAGAGTTAGAGAATGAGAAAAAGGGTTTTGGGAGAAGAAGAGCTTGGAGAGCTTGAAGAGGGTAGTGATTTGAGGAGCAAAAGTGAAGCTTCAAGCTAGGATTGTGCTCAATTGAGGTAAGGGGGATACTGTACATTCACAACTTAAGTTTTAATCACTTTTTCAACTTAATTCTATAAATGCTTATTTTGTAAAATTTTATTTTTGTGAATTTCAAAGGATGAATTTCGTGTACCCACTTTGATACTAAGTTTATGTATGTGAAATTGATGCTAAACATGTTGTTGTTGTTGTTGTTAAATTTTCATGTTCGAATTGTGGTTATATGAACTCTTGTTGATTTATGCTCAAATTGTTGATGAATTCACGATTAAATGACGTTGTTGCTGTGAGATGTTGTTGTTGTTGATTTATGCCATGTGTATTCACAATTATGAAGTTGTGGTGTGAATTGAGTTGTTGTTGAGAGTTTTTGTGAAAAATGGATATATTGATGAATTGTGTTAGAATGGTCTTTGATTCCAAGTTTGATATGGTTTTGATTGCATTTTTAAGTACATAAACGAATAGACAAACTTTGCTGAGAATCTGAATCGGAGGGATAATTCGACCGTCAACCCTTCTGTACTTTTGAGGATGACGCCCGCTCCCCCGCCTCTGGTGTTGGTTCGTCAGTGAATATTATCCATTTCGAACGCGATTTGGCCGTGGGTGGAGTGAATTTCTCGAAGAAGTCTGCAATTGTTTGGGCCTTCAACGTTTTTCTTGCCTCGAAGGTTATGTCAAATTCGAAGAGCTCTATCAACCATTTGGTTATTCTTCCGGCCAAATCCAGTCGAAACATTACATTTTTGAGTGGCTGGTCGGTTCGAAGTACGGTATAATGAGCCAAAAAACACCTCCTCAGTTTCCTGGTAGACACTATGAGAGCGAGTGCCACCTTCTCAATATTTTGGTAGCGTGTCGATGGCCCCGCCACGACTTTCGAGTAAAGGTAGACTGGGTTCTGGTTGGTCCATATCTCCCTTAACAAGACGAAGCTGACTGCCAAGTAGAGGTACAAGGTCTCCTCCAACATCGACCTTGATAGGACGGGCGGCTGTGAGAGGATGATCTTCAACTTTTTGAACGCCTCTCCACATTCTTGTGTCCATTAAAAGTTTGTCTCCTTCCGCAAGAGTCTGAAGAATGGGAGTGCGTGCTAAGCGGATCTGGAGATGAATCTACTGAGAGCCGTCGGCATCCCATTCAACTTCATTATCCCTTCTTTTAATGATGGGGGTTCCATTTCAAGTACGGCTCGACATTTGTCCAGGTTGGCCTTGATCCCTCTCTCCGTCACGTAGAACCCCAAGAATTTTCTTGCCTTGACTCCGAAAGTGCATTTTTTCTGGGTTGAGGTGCATGTTGTATTGGCGCGCGCGGGCGAATACCGCCTCGAACTGACGCCTGTGTTGGGACTCTTCGGCTGATTTTACTATCATGTCGTCTGTAACAACCCGTTTTTCGCTAGTTTTACTTTAATGGATTTTTATATGTGTTTATTCGTGCTTGTATGTGATTAATTGCCTCTGTGTGTATTTTGGTTGAGATTATTGAAATTCGGTGTTAGAAGGGTATTTTGGTTATTATGAACTTAGGGGTATTTTAGTCATTTGGCGAGTATGGGTAAATTAGTAATTTCACGGTGAGAGTTATTTTTGGTGTTTCAAGTGGGAACCATTATTTTTAATAAGTTACTAAGTGGATTGTGGTAATTAATTAAGAGCCGTTATTTATTCGTTATCTTTTTACCGCGGGTGAATAGAAACTGTGATTAATGAATTATAACATTTGTGAATTATGCCCATTAAGTGGTAAGGCTTTATAAACTCATGTCATGAAAAAATTAGGGTTACACCATTCATTCAAAAGGTTTTAGAAAGAGGAAGAGAGAGAAAGTGCAAGAGAAGATGAGAAGAGGGTTAGAGAGAAAAGTTGTAGATCAAGGGAAGATTAGAGCTTCAAGGGAGCTTAATTGAGGCCAAAGCTAGGGTTAAGATTCTCTAAGGTAAGGGGGATAAATTTCTATCATAATCTCTTAAGAATAATCACTTTTTCCATCTCAATTCAAAAGTGCTTAATTGTGAAAAGTGATTATTGCGAATTTAATTGATGAAATTCGTGCTCCTATTTTGATGCTAATTTTGGGTATGTGAAATTGATGCTAAACACGTTGTTGTTGTTGATTTTACATGCTTGAATTGTGGTTATATGATACTTTGGTGATTTTTGTTCAAATTGTTATGAATTAGAGTTGTTGTTGTTGATTGTGATGAATTCATGTTTAAATAAGGTTGTTGTTGAATTGGAAATGTTGATGTTGTTGAATCACATTAACGGTATTCCATTTTGTGAAGTTGTGGTTTGAATTTGAGAAGTTTGAGTTAAGTTGTTTATGTGAAGGACCAAAATGAACTTTTGATATATGAGGTTCTTAAATGAGTTTTTGATGTTGTTGGATGAGTTATAACTAGTATAATTTTTGTTTTCATGATGTGGTTGTGTTAGTCGAGTCGTTTGGGAGAAAACGAGATTTTCATGTGAAAAGTCGGTGTTTAAGCGTTTTTTAAAATTAAGTGATTTGTGTGGTTATGGAAAATGATTTTGGGATGAGGTTGATTAAGTTGTTTTAATGTTCAAATGTCAAGTTTTCAAATGTAGTATGTATGGTCTAAGTGTGAAGGGCAATAACGTAATTCTCATTCATATATATATATATATATATATATATATATATATATATATATATATATATATATATAAGTGTGACCAAGCCTTTCTTCACTCATTTTCTTCTCATTCACTAACACAGAAACTTGATGTTCCTCTCATCCTCTCTTGTTCTCACGTTTTCCCCTCCTTTCCTCTCAAAACTTCCTCCAATTCATTACCAAATCTCACTTCAAACCAACATGCAACCTTACCATCTTATTCCTTGTGAAATTTTGATCTAGAATCAAGCCTCAAATTAAGTGATTATTGGATATTTAGATTCTACGTTTAATTCCCTTCAATTTGGATATAAGTTTCGTATGATTCGGAATATAAATGAATTCAGAAAACACATTAGAATTTGGACTTTAGTGTTGAAAATCTGCAGAAAAAGCTATACGGGTTTTGGCATGGAAATTGCAATATAAGCGATTTTGAAGTTTAAGTTTCTGAATAAATGATTTAAAATTTGTTCATAAGTGTTTGGTTGTGTGGGCTGAAGTTTGGAATGAATTCGGAACACACAGAAGCCATAAGCTGCAGTTAAGTTGTTTTGGAGAAAAGTGCTTACGGAGCACATCAGGAGCTTAATTGGGACTCAAGCA
This sequence comes from Medicago arabica, assembly GCA_946800305.1. Lineage (NCBI taxonomy): Eukaryota > Viridiplantae > Streptophyta > Magnoliopsida > Fabales > Fabaceae > Medicago > Medicago arabica. The sequence continues at coordinate 20,680,992 of OX326967.1, forward strand.
GCATGGAGGCCTAGAAAATAGGCCATGGTGAGTTCCTTTAGTTAGAATCCACCTCTTGGGTAGCTTATGACTTTTGAGTGAGATAACATGAATTTAGTTGCTTTATATGATTAGAAACTTCCCAAATGAATGCATTGGTTTGTTGATTGTTATTACTTGATTTGCCTTGTTTCTACATGTCTTCTGCGGCCTGAATGACAAGTGTTGTATATTGGCTTCAAATTGTATATGCAGAAGCAGCCCAAAAATCGTGACATGATTTGGGCATCGTGGCACGATTTGCTTGGCAGGGAGCATGTCTTGTGAGATGGAAAATTGTGACACGATTCAACAACTTCCTCAGCAAGTTTACTTGAAAGGGACTTGTCACAACGGTTGGAAAAGCAGAATCGTGACACGATTGGGCCAAATCGTGACACGATTTTGGAAGTTTGTGACTAGTATTTAAGTGGTTTTCTGCATTCTTTGAAGGTGGGCTGAAGCAAGAGGTCTAGGGTTCACAAAGGGGGGAACTTGAGGGTTAAGTACCTTTGTAGGGATAGTCTCTTGGGTTGGGATAAACATTGTAAACACCTTGGGTAGTGAGATTATATCATTGGAAGGATCATAAGCTTCCTCTAGTATAATCTCTTGTAGGTTCATATGAGTGAGGTGGGTCAACACAAAGGGTGGAGATTATGATTGAAGGCTGATTTCTTGTAACCTTTTGTAACATCTTATCATAGTGGATTGGAGAGCTGCTCTCCCCCCAGATTAGATCATATTGACTGAACTGGGTTATCATCTTGTGTGTGTTTGTTTCTCTTAAACTTTCTTATCTTCATGTTTGTTAGTGTCATTGTTTTAAACTCTACACTTAGGCTTTGGGTCTGTTTTGTTGTTGTTGTTTGAAGACACTTAGACCTAGGATTACTACTACCTTTTGCTCCACATATCTATACAAATATTGGTGTGATTTCGAACCGATAGTGATCCGTTTCACAACAACAAGAATTGCTCAAAGTATAAACAACATGAAAGTGCTGAAAATTTGTGCAGAAAACTGTTTTTTAACTGAGTAATCGATTACCATATGTCCATGTAGGTAAAAAAAATACGTTATTGCTTTGATTTTCAATACTTTCTTCCTCCAAACATCTTTTTACGATTAAGGGCTTATCTTGTGGTTCATGGACATTTTAAAGAGAGCATGGAATCAAGTGATTAAGCTTTAATACAACATCCTTGCATTCAAGAGAGTATATATGGGATATAATTAAGGAAATTTAACTTCGTACAGGTTATGGGAAATTGTAGAAGATTCGACTTAGATAGACGAAGCAGTTTATGCATTATGTACCCAGAAGCATATTAGACATATGCATTGAATATGATTATTGAATCATTAGATTTTCACGTGAATAGATAGACATATAAGATATATTAGAAAGACAATTACATCATGCGTGTCCCGGCTCCAGGTTCCGCTGGATGGAATTCTCCCTATTTGGAAATTCACACATGTATATTGAATTCTCCCTAGTTGGAAATTCACACATATGTATGTAAATAACATGTTATATCGTAATAATTTGTATCCGTCAGCAGGCTCCAGGTTCCACTCGGGATCCATTCCGTAAAATGAACCCAGATAATAATGTTTGTTCAACGCTAACTCTCTAACTTTAAAATGAAAGCAGAATTTATACATTAGGTCAGACTTAAGATAGAGCACAATTGACGATCCTAGTTTTCCCCTGATCGTCCAGATTTTCAGAGAAAAAAAAACCGTATAAACCCGAAATGAGTTGAGTTTAGTCAGATGACAATCGTAGGTTTCCTCCGAGATTGCCTACATCCTAGGATAGGTGGAACTCACTGAGACATCTTGTCTCATCTCAATCCTTTTATTTATTTTACAGATTAGCAGGTTGCTCATATCAAGAGGAGGCATATATGCAGTTGAATGGATTATTGTCAAGAGTTTGTTTCGTACCCGTAGAAGATAACTTATGTATTCAAATACTTATTAAGATATATTTTTTTGCAGTAGATATTTTCATCAGATGTACGAACTTGTATTGATGTATCTATTCATTTGGTCGAAATTATGTTGTAATTTTAATGTATCTAGTACTAAGTTAACGCACATGCTAAATATTCTAGATAAATTATGTTGTTACAAGTTGTTTTGCAGGAACAATTACTAGTGGAAGAAGATATCAGAAGATATCCCTAAGATTGTAGGAGATAACATAAACAATATGCTGACAATGCTCCCCTCTGATGTAGAAATATAAAAATGCAGTTTTTTTTTTCTCTCAACAAAGACAAGACAGTGCAGCTGGTCCTGATGGTTTTGGAGGTTTTTTTTTTCAACATTATTGGGAGATTATCAAGACTGAAGTGGTGAATGATGTCTTATAATTCTACACCACTGGGTGTATCTTGCCGAACTTCAACTCTTAACACTCTTACCCTTATTCCCAAAATTCCAAATGTTGATTCAATAGACAAGTACATGCCAATTTCTATGGCAAACTTTAAGCTTAAGATTATAACAAAGATTTTGGCAGATAGATGAAGTAGTAAATTCGCAAGTGCACGATTGACTGATGTAGTAATAAAGATATCGTTCTGACATGGAGTTATAAATTTGATTGAATTTCAACAATGATTAGATGAGAGTAAGTTGAAAAGATTGGATTTTGTTTTAAAATAAAATAAAATAAAAAAGACACATTGGGATTATTGGTTCGTCATGGTGACAAATCTTTCACAAACCAAACCCTAAACTTAGAACTTTATGTTGGACCTATTTTCTAAAGACAAGATTCTCTTTAGCTTATCACATCTCCTTTCGGTCTCAGTGAGTGTATTTCTCTAGCAACCACGCCTATCCTCATGGTTGATTGCTATTGAAATCTTTGAAGCACAAAACTTTATTGTCATAAGGTTTGCTAGACTATTCTCATGTTTCGCAATTTTTGTCTAATTTCACTTGTTCCAATATTAAAACTTCATCTTTCGATACTTCGGTTAATATTTGTGATTATGAATTAACAAGTATTAACTCTCTGCTGTCGCTTTATGAACTTTAACAAGTACTAACCCTCTGCCGTCGCTTTATGAATTTGATACTTGTTAATTCATTATAAAAACGGTCAAATTAGATTAAAAAATAGATTTACATAAAATTAGGGTTCAAGGCTTGGTTTGATAAGGATTAGGTCATTAGACTCATCCAACAATCCTAAGACAAAGAAGTCTACTCACTCATGTTCATTGTAGACATAGAGAAGAAGGAAGAAAATTCTACAAGTCTGATAGCTCCTCTATTTATAGTCTAAGGAGCAGTATAAATTTGCACTAAATCGGAATATAAATTTGTACTAAATCGGTACATAAAAATGCACCAAATCAGAACATAAAATTGCACTAAATCTGCCCATAAATTTGTGCTAAATCTGCACTAAATCTTTCCAAGTGCTAAGTCTTTGAAGCAAAACAACAAAAAGGGGAATTCAAAAATCCTTTCTTTTGCTCCAAGACTCAATCTTTCAAATATTTGTTCCTGAAATTAAATAATTTTCAATTGAAGTTAAATATTTCTAGAAATTAAATAAAAACATATAAAATCTAAATAAAATAGACTCAAATAATATATTAAAAACACTAATTATTGACTCATCAATAGACTAGCTCAAATTATGCCAGATATAGTCTCAAAGGAGCAAAGATGATTTATTCATGGAAGACAGATAAAGGATTGTGTTTTCTTGACTTTTGAAGCAATTAACTTGTTGCACAACAAATCTTTTGGTGGTAATTTAGCTTTGAAGATAGACATCTCCAAAGCCTTTGATAGTTTAGAATGGAGCTTCTAGATCTCAATTCTAAAAAAGTTTGGTTTTAATGATATTTTTTTGTGGCTGGATAGAGTCTATTCTTAATTTAGCTTTTCTTTCAATCTCAATTAACGGCAGGCAACATGGCTTCTTCAAGTGTCAAAGAGGAGTGAGGCAGGGAGATCCCCTGTCTCCTTTACTTTTTTGTCTTGCTGAGGATGTGTTAAGTAGGAGCATTTCAATATGCAAAGGTACTATATCAGGATTACAAAATCTAAAAAATATTTTCACTAGATATGCTTTGGCTTCTAGTCAATGTATTAGTGCTGCTAAGTCAACAATTTTTGCTGGATCTATATCTCAAAATAGACTTCAACATATCAATAACCTCTTGGGATTTAATGTGGGAGTGTTGCCTTTCAATTACTTAGAAGTCCTTATCTTCAAAGGAAAACCAAAAGTCTCTCATCTTCAAAGTATTGTAGATAAAATGAAATCAAAATTGTCCACCTGGAAAGCTTCTCTTTTATCTATAGCAGGAAGAATTAAATTAGTTAAATCAGTTGTTCAAGGAATCTCGCTCATACCATTACAATTTACTTTTGGCCTGTCTCTTCACTAAAAGATGTGGAGAAATGCATCCGAAATTTCATTTGGAGTGGTGATATTTCCAAGAAGAAAATTGTCACCGTTGCTTGGAAGAAAATGTGCAAACCAATTATGGAATAAGGAGTTGGCATTAGGTCCTTTATTAGCCTTAATGAAGCTAGTAATTTGAAGATGTGTTTTGATTTAATGAACTCAGATAAAGATTAGACTATTCTCTTAAGGGACAGAGTCTTGAGAAATGGTAAGCCTATTGCCCATCATATTTTCTCATTTATCTGGTGTGGCATTAAAAATGAGTTCCCATCTTTATTAGAAAACTCCATATGGTCAATGGGGAATAGTAATATCCCACTTAAATTTCTAGCAATCTGCAGTGTCATTTAAATAAGTCTAAAGAAAATCTTTTAGAAAGGGCAAAAGGTAAATGCAAGGTGTGCATAGCTTGTGGTATAGCTTGTGCGTCAGTGCGTGTGACTGATTGTGTACTTTGGACTGTTAGGGGCATCAGAAATTTTTGTTCTGTTTGGAATGAAAAGCTAAAAGCCAAAAGCCATAAGCTGTTTTGGGGTAAGATTAGAAGCTGTTGTGATTGTGGTTCGAACATGTTCTGTTTTTGGGTCATATATTTTACTGTGCTGATCAGAATTGGGTAATTATGGGATTTATGGATTCTACGCTTAATTCCCTTCAGCTTCGATATAAGTTTCATATGATTCGGAATAGAAACGAATTTGGAAGACGCGTTTAAAGTTTGGTTATTGCTGCAGAAAAATGCTTACGGGTTTTAGCATGGTTTGTGAGAAATAAGCTGTTTTAGAAAGATGAAGGCACAAGTGACTATGGGGAATTAAGCTTAAGAATCAAGGAAGATTGAGAGTTGTAAGATGTTTATTGGTGTGTTCCTTTTAGTTTGAAAAGCTTCCCTTTGGGTAAAATAAGCTATTGTGAGAAAACAACTTAGCTAATTAAATAGATTTCATGTTACTACCCTATGAATTGATATGTGTTCTTGTCATGTTTAATTTGGATTGCCATGCTTGTTGAACATGTTTTCTGAGTCCTCTCGGCTAGAGACAAGTTGGTATGTGAAATTTGTTGGAACAAATGTGTTCAGCAATACCACGTTTTGAGTTTTGATGATAACAAGGTATTAAAAAGTTGTCAATTGGATATTGCTAATATTTGTTTAAGTATGCAGGATATTAATTAAGATTTATATCTTGGAAAGTATTCTGTTTGAACAAAGTTAAAGAGCAAAAAATCCAGAGAAGCTTGTTGCTTGTGATTCTGTTTCGAAGAGAGTCTGATGACTGCATCGAAGAGAGTCTGAAGACTGCATCGAAGAGAGTCTGAAGACTGTGACGAAGAGAGTCTGAAGACTGTATCAGAGTCTGAAGGCCATCAGAATCTGAGAACCAAGAGAGTCTGAAGATTATCAGAAGCATAGTGCTACAGTGAGTCTGAAGCCACAAATTTGATAATCTGCTAACAAGGATTTTTACTGCATTGCGATGCACAAAGAAACTCTCAAATGGAGTAACGGCTAGCTTCAAAGTCAACTTGAGCGTGGGAAGCACAAAGACAAAGATTGCAGGCCAGTACAGAGTACGTTGTACGAACTCTGTTTCCACTACTCCACTACCTCGTACAGTTTGGCAACTGTGACTACCGGTATTAATCCTCAAAGGGAATGGAATTCAAATGATGCTATTGAAGGACTATTACCAAATCAAGCAACAGATCAACAGTCATTGATCAAGCTTCAGAAATCATCCTGGTGTGCTGGATGACTCAACGTCTCTTTCCTACGACTATATAAAGGATAGAAGACTTGGAGAATGAAGGACTCTAGAACTTGAAAAATTACATTGCGCTGCTTTCGTATTCAACTGAGTCTTAACAAAAAAGCACATCATCAACTTAGATTCTTACAAACTGAGTATTCTAGAATTTCTAAGTTTCACAGAAAAACAGAGTCTGTCTTTTGTGTAAAACAGAGTCTGTCTTTGTTGTAATTGAAACACTATTTGATTGTTGTCAAAGTGTTTCAACTCTATTCAATTTTCTGTAATTGTGTAAAAGTCTCTTGCTTTTGTGCTTGAGCAAAGGAAGTCTCTTGGCTGCGTCCATTGAGCAAAGGAAGTCTCTTAGTTGTGTCTTTGAGCAAGGAAGTCTCTCGCCTGTGTGCTTGAGCAAGGAAGTCTCATACTGTGTGTTTGAGCAACTTGTAATTTGATATTACATTTTAGTGAACTCTCCTTGGAAGTACAAGGGGGACATGACTACTTCCGGTTTGTGGAAGGAACCTGTATAAATTGCTTGTGTTCTCTCTTCTCTCTATCTATTGATTATTCCGCTGCAATTAGAACCTAATCTCCTATCAGACTCTGATCTCATTCAGACTCTGAATTTAAAGGAATTAGATTCTCACTCCTCAAGAGCTGCGAAAAGCAAACACAATTCAACCCCCCCTTCTTGTGTTTTTCTCACCTTCAGTTGGTATCAGAGCTTCGGCTCTGTTGTCATAGCACTTAACCGTGTAACAGAAAAGATCCAGAGAAAAACATGTCTTCCGGTGAACCGTCTTCTTCTGGTGCCACTTCTGGTGCTGCTATACCATATGACTATGGATCCAATAACAGCAGTAAAAAGGCTGATTATGGAAAAATTCCTAAGTTCAATGGTGATCCTGAAGAATTTTCTTGGTGGAAAACCAACTTCTATAGTTATGTCATGGGTCTTGATGAAGAACTCTGGGACATACTTGAAGATGGTGTTGGTGACTTACAACTTGATGACGAAGGTGCTGCCATTGACCGCAAACTTCACACTGCTGCTCAAAAGAAAATCTATAAGAAACATCATATCATCAGAGGGGCTCTTGTCACTGCTATTCCTAAAACGGAATACATGAAGATGAGTGACAAATCTACTGCTAGAGCCATGTTTGCTTCTCTCTGTGCTAACTACGAAGGAAGCAAAAAGGTCAGGGAAGCTAAAGCTCTTCTGTTAGTTCATCAATATGAACTATTTAAGATGAAAGAGGATGAATGTATTGAGCAGATGTACTCAAGATTTCAAACTCTAGTATCTGGTCTTCAGATACTGAAGAAGAGTTACATAGCTTCTGATCATGTTAGCAAGATTTTAAGGAGCTTACCCTCTAGATGGAGACCAAAGGTCACTGCAATTGAGGAAGCTAAAGATTTAAACACTTTAAGTGTCGAAGATCTTGTAAGCTCACTCAAGGTTCATGAGTTAAGTCTCAATGAACATGATTCTGCAAGAAAATCCAAAACCATTGCCTTAAAATCAAAAGGAAGGTCTTCAAAGGCTCTCAAGGTTGAAGAGTCTGAAAATGAGTCTTCAGCTTTTGAAAGCTCAGAGGAGGATCCTGATGTTGCAAAGGAAATGGCTATGCTTTCAAGCAGAATGCAGTACCTTGCTAAGAAGAACAAGAGATTTCTGAGCAAGAGCAGTGGGAAGGGGTTCAAAAAGGAGGATCAGAAAGGTTGCTTCAACTGCAAGAAAACTGGACATTTTATTGCTGAGTGTCCAGAACTGCAGAAGGAGAAACCCAAGTCAAAGAGGCCAACCTTCAAGTCAAGCAAGTTCAAGAAGCAGATCAAGAAAAGTCTGATGGCCACCTGGGAAGATCTTGATAATGAGTCAGGATCTGAGGATGATGATGCTGATGGTGAAGCCAATGTAGTTGTTGGACTAATGGCTACAACCGAATCTGTTAAAGAGACACCTGAGGCAGAATCAGATGCAGACTCTGAAAATAAAACAGAGGTATATTCTGAACTCACAAGATCTGAACTTGTAGAATCTGTCAAAGAGCTTCTTGGTCATTTTAAAGCTAAGACCACTGAGTTGAAGAAAGTCAAACAACAGCTTGATAAGCTGTCAAAAAGACATAATTCAACTCTGTTGGAATTAGAAGATTTAAAAGAAGAAAATATCTCTTTATTGATCAAGAAGTGTAGCTGTAAATACTTAAGTGAGCAAGATGTTGCTCTGCAAGAATTTATTGCTACTGGAATTGACAGATCAAGGGTTGCATCCATGATCTATAGCACGTATCAGAACAGAGGACAGAGTCTTGGATTCATTGGAGGAAACTCAAATGAAATGACTCAGAAACCTGGTCCTGATGGAGCCAGAGAGGCGTTGAAAAATCATTTTGTAAAAGAGTCTGATGAAGTCAACACAGTGACTTATTCAGAACCTACAACTTCTACTTCTAAGATTCTGACTAAGTCAAAATTTCAGAATGTTAAGTTAAAGGGTCTGAAAAACTTTGAACCCAAAGCTTTAAAGTCTCAGACTCTGAAACATTCAAAGTCTGATAAACAGACTCTGAAAAAGCTAGAGTCTGAAAAACCAAAGTCTAAGTTTCAAAGAAGAGAAATTGTGAAAGGCAAGTTGAAACCTAAACCAAACGGTTCCAAACCCAAGGTATGGGAGAAAACATTGCCAATGACTTCAAGACGTAACTTACGAAAGGAGTTCAATGGTTCTAAGACTAACCAAAAAGGACCCATGAGAATATGGGTACCTAAGTCTGAAATTATTGATGTTGCAGGTATGTCTAAAAGGACTAGAAAATCACAAGGCTTGGTACCTGGACAGTGGTTGCTCACGTCACATGACGGGAGAAAAGTCTATGTTCCTAACCCTAACCATGAAAGAGGGAGGAACTGTGGGATTTGGAGGAAACCAAACTGACAAAATCATTGGTACTGGAACCATTGGTAACTCTCCGATCTCAATCAGTAATGTGTGGTTCGTTGATGGACTTAGACATAACTTACTAAGCATAAGTCAATTATGTGACAGTGGTTATGATGTATTGTTTTATAAGAACAACTGCACAGTGGTTAACAAGGATGATCAGTCCATAGTCTTTAAGGGAAAATGAAGAAACAATGTATACAAGATAAAATTCTCAGAACTGACTGATCAGAAGGTAATGTGCCTTTTGTCAATGGGTGATAAGAAGTGGCTGTGGCATAAACGTTTGGGACATGCTAACTGGAGATTAATCTCTAAGCTTAGCAAGTTGCAACTTGTCAAAGGCCTACCAGACATTGACTATCACTCAGATGCTCTTTGCGGAGCATGTCAGAAAGGGAAAATTGTCAAGAGTCCCTTCAAGCCGAAAGAAATTGTTTCAACTTCCAGACCCTTGGATTTACTTCATATTGACTTATTTGGACCAGTTAGCACTGCATCCTTATATGGAAGTAAATATGGGTTAGTTATTGTTGATGACTACAGCAGATGGTGTTGGGTTAAATTTCTAAAAACTAAAGATGATTCATATTCTGTGTTTAGTAAATTCTGCATCCAAATTCAATCAGAGAAGGAAATGAAAATCTTAAAAGTCAGAAGTGATCATGGAGGAGAATTTGAAAATGAACCGTTTGAGGTTTTCTGTGAAAAACATGGAATTATTCATGAATTCTCTGCACCTAGAACCCCACAACAAAATGGAGTTGTAGAGAGAAAGAACAGAACCTTACAAGAGATGGCTAGAACCATGATCCATGAGAACAATCTGGCTAAGCATTTTTGGGCAGAAGCAGTAAACACAGCTTGTTATGTTTAGAACAGAATCTATATTAGACCTCTGTTGAACAAAACAGCTTATGAACTCTTTAAAGGAAGAAAACCCAACATATCTTATTTTCATCAGTTCGGATGTACATGTTATGTACTGAACAACAAAGTCTACCTTGTTGGAACAAAGGTGTTCAGCAATACCACGTTTTGAGTTTTGATGATAACAAGGTATTAAAAAGTTGTCAATTGGATATTGCTAATATTTGTTTAAGTATGCAGGATATAAATTAAGATTTGTATCTTAAGAAGCATTCTGTTTGAACAATGTTAAAGAGCAATAAATCCATAGAAGCCAGTTGCTTGTGATTCTGTATCGAAGAGAGTCTGAAGACTGTATCGAAGAGAGTCTGAAGACTGTGCTGAAGAGAGTCTGAAGACTGTATCAGAGTCTGAAGACCATCAGAATCTGAAAACCAAGAGAGTCTGAAGATTATCAGAAGCTTAGTGCTACAGTGAGTCTGAAGCCACAAATTTGATAATCTCCTAACAGTGATCTCTACTGCATTGCTATGCACAAACAAACTCTAATGGAGTAACGGCTAGCTTCTAAGTCAACTTGAGCGTGGGAAGCACAAAGACAAAGATTGCAGGCCAGTACAGAGTACGTTGTACGAACTCTGTTTCCACTACTCCACTACCACGTACAGTTTGGCAACTGTGTCTACCGGTATTAATCCTCAAAGGGAATGAAATTCAAATGATGCCATTGAAGGGCTATTACCAAATCAAGCAACAGATCAACCGTCATTGATCAAGCTTCAGAACTCATCCTGATGCGCTGGATGACTCAATGTCTCTTTCCTACGCCTATAAAAAGGATAGAAGACTTGGACTCTTGTTGGACTCTGGTTGGACTCTACAACTTAGAAAATCTGCATTGCGCTGCTTTCGTATTCAACTGAGTCTTAACAATAGCACATCATAAACTTAGATTCTTACAAACTGAGTATCCTAGAATCTCTAAGTTTCACAGAAAAACAGAGTCTGTCTTTTGTGTAATACAGAGTCTGTCTTTGTTGTAATTGAAACACATTTTGATTGTTGTCAAGTGTTTCAACTCTATTCAATTTTCTGTAATTGTGTAAAAGTCTCTTGCTTTTGTGCTTGAGCAAAGGAAGTCTCTTGGCTGCGTCCATTGAGCAAAGGAAGTCTCTTAGTTGTGTCTTTGAGCAAGGAAGTCTCTCGCCTGTGTGCTTGAGCAAGGAAGTCTCATACTGTGTGTTTGAGCAACTTGTAATTTGATATTACATTTTAGTGAACTCTCCTTGGAAGTACAAGGGGGACAGGACTACTTCCGGTTTGTGGAAGGAACCTGTATAATTGCTTGTGTTCTCTGTTCTCTCTTTATCTCTTGATTATTCCGCTGCAATCAGAACCTAATCTCCTATCAGACTCTGAGTTTAAAGGAATTAGATTCTCACTCTTCAAGAGTTGCGAAAAGAAAACACAATTCAACCCCCCCTTCTTGTGTTTTTCTCACCTTCAGTTGGTATCAGAGCTCCGGCTCTGTTGTCTTAGCACTTAACCGTGTAACAGAAAGATCCAGAGAAAAACATGTCTTCCAGTGAACCGTCTTCTTCTGGTGCCACTTCTGGTGCTGCTATACCATATGAATATGGATCCAATAACAGCAGTAGAAAGGCTGATTATGGAAAAATTCCTAAGTTCAATGGTGATCCTGAAGAATTTTCTTGGTGGAAAACCAACTTCTATAGTTATGTCATGGGTCTTGATGAAGAACTCTGGGACATACTTGAAGATGGTGTTGGTGACTTACAACTTGATGACGAAGGTGCTGCCATTGACCGCAAACTTCACACTGCTGCTCAAAAGAAAATCTATAAGAAACATCATATCATCAGAGGGGCTCTTGTCACTGCTATTCCTAAAACGGAATACATGAAGATGAGTGACAAATCTACTGCTAGAGCCATGTTTGCTTCTCTCTGTGCTAACTACGAAGGAAGCAAAAAGGTCAGGGAAGCTAAAGCTCTTCTATTAGTTCATCAATATGAACTATTTAAGATGAAAGAGGATGAAAGTATTGAGCAGATGTACTCAAGATTTCAAACTCTAGTATCTGGTCTTCAGATACTGAAGAAGAGTTACATAGCTTTTGATCATGTTAGCAAGATTTTAAGGAGCTTACCCTCTAGATGGAGACCAAAGGTCACTGCAATTGAGGAGGCTAAAGATTTAAACACTTTAAGTGTTGAAGATCTTGTAAGCTCACTCAAGGTTCATGAGTTAAGTCTCAATGAACATGATTCTGCAAGAAAATCCAAAACCATTGCTTTAAAATCAAAAGGAAGGTCTTCAAAGGCTCTCAAGGTTGAAGAATCTGAAAATGAGTCTTCAGCTTCTGAAAGCTCAGAAGAGGATCCTGATATAGCAAAGGAAATGGCTATGCTTTCAAGCAGAATGCAGTACCTTGCTAAGAAGAACAAGAGATTTCTGAGCAAGAGCAGTGGGAAGGGGTTCAAAAAGGAGGATCAGAAAGGTTGCTTCAACTGCAAGAAAACTGGACATTTTATTGCTGAGTGTCCAGAACTGCAGAAGGAGAAATCCAAGTCAAAAAGGCCAACCTTCAAGTCAAGCAAGTTTAAGAAGCAGATCAAGAAAAGTCTGATGGCCACCTGGGAAGATCTTGATAATGAGTCAGGATCTGAAGATGATGATGCTGATGGTGAAACTAATGTAGCTGTTGGACTAATGGCTACAACCGAATCTGTTAAAGAGACACCTGAGGCAGAATCAAATACAGATTCTGAAAATGAAACAGAGGTATTTTCTGAACTCACAAGATCTGAACTTATAGAATCTGTCAATGAGCTTCTGGGTCACTTTAAAACTAAGACCACTGAGTTGAAGAAAGTCAAACAACAGCTTGATAAGCTGTCAAAAAGACATAATTCAACTCTGTTGGAATTAGAAGATTTAAAAGAAGAAAATAATTCTTTATTGATCAAGAAGTGTAGCTGTAAATACTTAAGTGAGCAAGATGTTGCTCTGCAAGAATTTATTGCTACTGGAATTGACAGATCAAGGGTTGCATCCATGATCTATAGCACGTATCAGAACAGAGGACAGGGTCTTGGATTCATTGGAGGAAACTCAAACGAAATGACTCTTAAATCTGGTCCTGATGGAGCCAGAGAGGCGTTGAAAAATCTTTTTGTAAAAGAGTCTGATGAAGTCAAAACAGAGACTCATTCAGAACCTACAACTTCTACTTCGAAGATTCTGACTAAGTCAAAACTTCAGAATGTTAAGTTAAAGGGTCTGAAAAACTTTGAACCCAAAGCTTTAAAGTCTCAGACTCTGAAAGATTCAAAGTCTGATAAACAGACTCTGAAAAAGCCAGAGTCTGAAAAACCAAAGTCTAAGTTTCAAAGGAGAGAAACTGTGAAAGGCAAGTTGAAACCTAAACCAAACGGTTCCAACCCTAAGGTTTGGGAGAAAACATTGCCAAGGATTTCAAGACAAAACTTGCGAAAAGAGTTCAATGGTTCTAAGACTAACCAAAAAGGACCCATAAGAATATGGGTACCTAAGTCTGATATTATTGATGCTGCAGGAATGTCTAAAAGGACTAAGAAAGCACAAGGCTTGGTACCTAGACAGTGGGTGCTCGCGTCACATGACGGGAGAAAGGTCTATGTTCCTAACCCTAACCATGGAAGAGGGAGGAACTGTGGGATTTGGAGGAAACCAGACTGGTAAAATCATTGGTTCTGGAACCATTGATAACTCTCTGATCTCAATCAGTAATGTGTGGTTAGTTGATGGACTTAAACATAACTTACTAAGCATAAGTCAATTATGTGACAGTGGTTATGATGTATTGTTTAATAAGAACAACTGCACAGTGGTTAACAAGGATGATCAGTCCATAGTCTTCAAGGGAAAACGAAGAAACAATGCATACAAGATAAAATTCTCAGAACTGACTGATCAGAAGGTAATGTGCCTTCTGTCAATGGGTGATAAGAAATGGATGTGGCACAGACGTTTGGGACATGCTAACTGGAGATTAATCTCTAAAATTAGCAAGTTACAACTTGTCAAAGGCCTACCAAACATTGATTATCACTCAGATGCTCTTTGCGGAGCATGTCAGAAAGGGAAAATTGTCAAGAGTCCCTTCAAGCCGAAAGAAATTGTTTCAACTTCCAGACCCTTGGACTTACTTCATATTGACTTATTTGGACCAGTTAACACTGCATCCTTATATGGAAGTAAATATGGACTAGTTATTGTTGATGACTACAGCAGATGGTGTTGGGTTAAATTTCTGAAAACTAAAGATGATTCATATTCTGTGTTTAGTAAATTCTGCATCCAAATTCAATCAGAGAAGGAAATGAAAATCTTGAAAGTCAGAAGTGATCATGGAGGAGAATTTGAAAATGAACCGTTTGAGGTTTTCTGTGAAAAACATGGAATTATTCATGAGTTCTCTGCACCTAGAACTCCACAACAAAATGGAGTTGTAGAGAGAAAGAACAGAACCTTGCAAGAGATGGCTAGAACCATGATCCATGAGAACAATCTGGCTAAGCATTTTTGGGCAGAGGCTATAAACACAGCTTGTTATGTTCAGAACAGAATCTATATTAGACCTCTGTTGAACAAAACAGCTTATGAACTCTTTAAAGGAAGAAAACCCAACATATCTTATTTTCATCAGTTCGGATGTACATGTTATGTCCTGAACAACAAAGTCTACATAAAGAAATTTGATGCCAAAGCTCAAAAGGGAATCTTTTTAGGTTACTCTGAACGTTCTAAGGCATACAGGCTGTATAATTCAGAAACACAATGTGTGGAAGAATCTATGCATGTAAGATTTGATGACAAAGAGCCTGGAAGTGAAACTCCAGTGCATGATGAAAGTCATGAAAAATCTCAAGATTCTGATGATAACTCAGAATCTGATCAGATTCCAGAATCTGAAGATACTTCAGAAGCTGAAACAACCCCTGAAGTTCCTTTTGAAGAAGCTTCTGATGAAGCTCAAGATGGTTCTCTGCAAGCTAGTCAATCCAAACAATCTTTCAAATACAAGTCTTCTCATCCAGAAGATCAGATAATTGGCAATAAAGAAAGTCCTATGAGAACTAGATCGCATTTCAGACAAGAAGAGTCTGCTTTAGGATTATTATCTGTTATTGAACCAACTTCTGTTGAAGAAGCTCTTGGAGATGAAGGATGGATTCTGGCAATGCAAGAAGAACTGAATCAATTCAAAAGAAATGAAGTATGGGATCTAGTAGCTAAGCCTAATCACAAGAACATCATTGGAACCAAGTGGGTGTTCAGAAATAAGCTTAGTGAACAAGGAGAAGTAATCAGAAACAAGGCCAGACTTGTTGCACAAGGTTTCAGTCAGCAAGAAGGCATTGATTACACAGAAACTTTTGCTCCAGTTGCAAGATTGGAAGCAATCAGGTTACTTCTTTCCTATGCAGTCAATCACAACATAACTTTGTATCAAATGGATGTTAAGAGTGCATTTCTTAATGGTGTCATTTCTGAAGAAGTATATGTCAAACAACCTCCTGGCTTTGAAGCTTTAAAGCATCCAGAGCATGTTTATAAATTAAAGAAATCACTCTATGGCTTGAAACAAGCTCCCAGAGCTTGGTATGAAAGACTGAGTAATTTCTTGATTCAAAACAACTTTGAACGAGGACAAGTTGACACTACTCTATTCAGAAAGACTCTAAAGAAAGACATTCTTGTAGTTCAGATCTATGTTGATGATATTATCTTTGGTTCTACAAATAGTTCACTTTGCAAAGAGTTTTCAAAAGTAATGCAGGATGAATTTGAAATGAGCATGACGGGAGAATTGAAGTTCTTTCTTGGAATTCAAATCAACCAATGCAAAGATGGAGTCTACGTTCATCAGTCCAAGTATACGAAAGAGCTTCTGAAGAAGTTCAATCTTGAGGACTGCAAAGAAATGAATACTCCAATGCATCCAACCTGCACTCTGAGCAAAGAAGATCAAGGAACCAAAGTTGATCAGAAGCTGTATAGAGGTATGATTGGTTCTTTGTTATACCTAACTGCATCCAGACCAGATATTCTGTTCAGTGTATGTTTGTGTGCAAGGTTTCAATCAGATCCTAGAGAGTCTCACTTAACTGCTGTTAAGAGAATCTTTAGATATCTGAAAGGAACTACTAATCTTGGACTTCTTTACAAGAAATCCTCTGACTACAAGCTAGTTGGATTCTGTGATGCTGATTATGCTGGAGACAGGATTAAAAGAAAATCTACAAGTGGCAATTGTCAATTCTTGGGAGAGAATCTGATATCCTGGGCTAGCAAGAGGCAAGCAACCATTGCTCTGTCTACAGCAGAAGCAGAATACATCTCAGCTGCTAGTTGTTGTACACAGCTACTCTGGATGAAACATCAGCTTGAGGACTATCGAATAACTGAAAACCATATCCCAATTTATTGTGATAATACAGCAGCTATATGTTTGTCTAAAAATCCAATTCTGCATTCAAGGGCAAAGCATATTGAGATTAAACATCATTTTATAAGAGACTATGTTCAAAAAGGAATTTTAGATATACAATTCATTGATACTGATCATCAATGGGCTGATATATTTACTAAACCCTTATCTGTTGAAAGATTTGATTTCATAAAGAAAAATTTGAACATGTGCTATGTCTCTGGGTAATATGCGCCTCTGAAAACAGAATTCAGACTCTGATATCTTTCAGAAGCTATCTGGGAATCAGACTCTCTTTTGGAGATTCTGATGAAAGCTTCTGGTAAAATATTCAGACTCTGGTAAGGAATCTTTAGACTCTCAGAAGCTGTATTAGTGGAAGCGTGACTGTTAAGTTCAGTAACACCTGCCCCACTATGGTGACAGTTACTTTACGGTTTCTCAGTCGTGGCCTGTCTGTATTGGGTAAGAACTCAAAAGGGCAATGATTTCATTACGTTACAACAAGTTACCTTCGCCTTGTCCCAATACGTTTACGGCTGCATGCTATATTGTACTTATTGTTTATGTTTGTTTGTCACCTACTCTTTCCAAACAGCTTTCAAACATTTTCTCTATAAATACATAACACACACAACTCACTTCTCTTTTCACTCTTTGATTTTCTCTTTGAACAAATTTCTTGTTTTTCAATACTTTGCAAAACTTTTTGTTCTCAAATCAAACTCTTAGAAAACCCTAATGGCAAGTGATCTCATCCAATCTGGTGTCATAATCAAGTCCGGAGGTTCTTACGTTATCAAACCCAAAACAATGAACATCATCAAGGAGACTCTGGAAATTCAAGTTTAATCTCCAGTTGATTTTGGTTCAATCAGTCGCAATGGAGTTGACGTTGCACATCATTTCGTAGCACAAGGAATGATGAGATACTTTGGTATGTTGAATGGACCAACATATCAGGAGCTTGTTAGAGATTTTTGGGTCAGGTCAGAAGTCTACGACAAAGCTGAAGCTACTTTGGAAGAAACAGTAGCAATCTCAAACAACCCTAGTCTTGCTGGCAAAAACAGAGACCAAATGGGATTAAGACCGTACAATGGCCTTGAAATTAGGTCTGCTGTGATGGGAATTCCTATAGTTATCACTGAAGAGGTGGTAGCCAGGGCTTGTCAGATGGAGAGCACTGGTAAATTTCAGTGGAATGTCAACAAGAAGAGTGAATGGGCTGTTGTCTGCAACAAGTTGTTATTTGAAGGGAGACCCTCAAATAAATTGGTGGATATGCATCCTACGCATAGGGTGCTTCTGAAGATTATACTAGATAGTATGCTTCAGAAAGGAGGAGGAACAGACCAATTATCTGTGGATCACAAAGTTCTTCTTTATTTTCTTATCAACAAAATAAAGATCAACTTCCCCAGATATATGATGCACCACATGTGTAAGGCCATCAAGAAGAGTCCATCAGAATCCAGGAGGCAAGTTCCTTTTGGAAGATTAATATCTGAGATTCTGTATCAAGGAGGTCTTTTGAAGGTCTTATCAGAATCTGGTGTGGTATCAGATATTCATCTAGGAACTGTGACCGACAGAATCATCATTGGCAAGACTCTACAGTACATGAAGATTGTCAAGAGATTCAATCCCTCTAAGCATGATATGAGAGAATCTTATGTACAATCTGATTTGATGATGGACTTCCCTCCCATATCCAAAGAAGATAATCCTGAAGTTCTTGCTAGATTTGTGGTGGATTACTTCAAGGAGACTGGTAGAATAATCAACTATTCTGCTATTCCTGAGACTGCTGGAGGAGGCCCTCTTAAGGTCAAAGGAAAAAGGACCAAGGAAGTGGTTCTCAAGGAAGAGGATGAGAAGCAGGAGCCTCTCAAGAAAAAGATCAAATCTTCTGCTCTTCCTGGAGTTTCAATTGGTTCTCCTTCTGCATCTTCTGCACCTTCTGCACTTCGTGAAATTAAGGATGGGAAGAAGCCTAAGAAAGATGAGAAGAAGGCTAAGAAAGCTGATAAGAAAGCAATAATGGGCAAAGCTGACAGAGACTATGACAAGTTAGCTCAAGAAATTGCTGATTTCATTGATTCTGACTCTGAAGGTGAAGAGAGTCAGATCAAGAAGAGAAAGGTGGGAGTGATTCCTGTGGCTAAGGATGTAGCACAGAAGATAGGTACGTCTGTATCTATGATTGAGGATGAACACACTGCTGGCAAGGTTATGGCAGCAGATTTGATTGCTGAAGAGTTGAAGGAAGAGACTGTCAAGGAAGCTGCTAAGTTACTTGCTTCTGCTCTTAAACAGAAGAGTACTTCAGAACCTGCAGAAGCTGAGTTATCAGAAGCTACTGTGTCTGATCATTTTGCCTCTCCAGAAGCTGGCATTGGCACCTTTGGCAACGTGGCATATAGCTCATCTTCTTCTTTGAATCATGAGTCAGAATCAGATTCAGAATCTGACAACAAACCCTTGAGCCAAATTCTTCCATCTCTCAAAAATTCATCTCCCTCACCAATCAAACCCATATCATCCCACAACCCTCTTGACCAGGCAGTAGTTGATTATGTTGATTCAACTATGGACAGAGTAATTCAAGACACAATTACAGTGTCTATGAATCTTCCTGCTTACCATCCTGCTCAACCTTCATTCCTCAAACCACTTCAGGTAATTAAACCTTCTGAAAAACCTGAAGCAACCATTCAATCCAATCAAACACCCCCCCAAACTGAAACCATTTGTGTAGACTCTCCAGACACTCTAGATTCACTTGAAAAACATCTAGGAGGAGAACTACCAAAAACCCCTGCAAAATCCAAAACAACAAAAGCTACTTCATCCATTTCCAAACCAGACCCTGTACCTGTACCTACAGAGAATCTGACCTTAGCTTCTGTTAAACCTTCAGAACCTGTTGTTGAACCAGCTTCTGAAAATCTGGAACAAGCCTCTGATATTGTATCAGGAACTGTAACAGCTTGTAAAGCTAAGACCAGAAGAGTTTCTCAACCACTTTGTGACCCCATAACCTATTTCTCTTTTGAAACTTTTCTAGCTTTAAGAGCTTCTCAACCCTCAACCTCTGAACCTCAAACTGACTTATTTGATTCAAATAAGATTGATGAGTTTTATGCTTCTTCATGCAATAAGCTCAAAGAAGTTATTGAGCAAAGGTCTATGCCAATACTTAGTGTGAGCTATGAGGACAAGTTCTCTACAGTGAAGACTGAGTTTTTGGATTTTATCACCAAAATTCAAAAAGCTGCTGCCAGGGAACAAGCTCTCATCACTGCCAAGCATGTTGAAGAAGTAAAGCAGGCTGAGATAGTTGTAGCTATGGTAAATGCTCCTATTCTGAGGATAAGAGATACACCCTTCTTTGATGAAGATCAGTATATTCCTAGAGAATCAGTGGCTTACAATTCTTTGAAGAGGAAGATGTATAGAATTCAAGAAGAAGCTAGACTGGAAAGAGAAGAACATTTGCGAAGAACTGAGGCTCTGGAACAGATGGTAAAGAAACAACAAGAGGATCTCCAGAAACTGATGGATCATCTTGCCAAACAAAACCAACCTTAGTTTAATTTCGTTTTGTTTATTTTTTGTAATTCTTGTTTGCTATCCTCTGAACTTGTTTTTGCTTACAATTTATACAAGTTGTTTTTGATTCTATTTGCATTCAATTTCTTTTTATGCTCCGAATCTTCTATGTTTTCCCTCTGAATCTCTTTCTTCTCTAAAACTTGTTTACACCCTTACCTTAAGTCATTTAAAAAGGGGGAGGAACCATGTTCTGAACTTTTTTTTTGTTGATGACAAAAGGGGGAGAAGGGAAAGTATTTATATCAGGGAGGTAAGAAAACCGTCTTTAATTACAATGCATGTTCTACGTAAAAGTTAAAGGGAAATCTGCGAAAGGTGCTTAGTTAAACTCTGAGCCCTGTTTAAGAATCAATTTTCTATATATTCTGAGTATGAATTTGATTGCGTTTGAAAAACAATTTAATTAACCTGGATAGAACTCAAGATGAGCTTACAAACCTCAACTTAAGAACTATCAGACTCAGGGGGAGTCAGAGCCTTCAAACCTCAGACTCTGAGCTTACAAACCTCAGAACCCCTTAAGTCAACTTGTTAATTAGATTAACAACAATTGACCTTTTAAATACTAATGTTTGTCATCATCAAAAAGGGGGAGATTGTTGGAACAAAGGTGTTCAGCAATACCACGTTTTGTGTTTTAATGATAACAAGGTATTAAAAAGTTGTCAATTGGATATTGCTAATATTTGTTTAAGTATGCAGGATATAAATTAAGATTTGTATCTTAAGAAGCATTCTGTTTGAACAATGTTAAAGAGCAATAAATCCATAGAAGCCTGTTGCTTGTGATTCTGTATCGAAGAGAGTCTGAAGACTGTATCGAAGAGAGTCTGAAGACTGTGCTGAAGAGAGTCTGAAGACTGTATCAGAGTCTGAAGACCATCAGAATCTGAAAACCAAGAGAGTCTGAAGATTATCAGAAGCTTAGTGCTACAGTGAGTCTGAAGCCACAAATTTGATAATCTCCTAACAGTGATCTCTACTGCATTGCTATGCACAAACAAACTCTAATGGAGTAACGGCTAGCTTCTAAGTCAACTTGAGCGTGGGAAGCACAAAGACAAAGATTGCAGGCCAGTACAGAGTACGTTGTACGAACTCTGTTTCCACTACTCCACTACCACGTACAGTTTGGCAACTGTGTCTACCGGTATTAATCCTCAAAGGGAATGAAATTCAAATGATGCCATTGAAGGGCTATTACCAAATCAAGCAACAGATCAACCGTCATTGATCAAGCTTCAGAACTCATCCTGATGCGCTGGATGACTCAATGTCTCTTTCCTACGCCTATATAAAGGATAGAAGACTTGGACTCTTGTTGGACTCTGGATGGACTCTACAACTTAGAAAATCTGCATTGCGCTGCTTTCGTATTCAACTGAGTCTTAACAATAGCACATCATAAACTTAGATTCTTACAAACTGAGTATCCTAGAATCTCTAAGTTTCACAGAAAAACAGAGTCTGTCTTTTGTGTAATACAGAGTCTGTCTTTGTTGTAATTGAAACACATTTTGATTGTTGTCAAGTGTTTCAACTCTATTCAATTTTCTGTAATTGTGTAAAAGTCTCTTGGCTGCGTCCTTGAGCAAAGGAAGTCTCTTGGCTGTGTCCTTGAGCATAGGAAGTCTCTTAGTTGTGTCTTTGAGCAAGGAAGTCTCTCGCCTGTGTGCTTGAGCAAGGATGTCTCATACTGTGTGTTTGAGCAACTTGTAATTTGATATTACATTTTAGTGAACTCTCCTTGGAAGTACAAGGGGGACAGGACTACTTCCGGTTTGTGGAAGGAACCTGTATAATTGCTTGTGTTCTCTGTTCTCTCTTTATCTCTTGATTATTCCGCTGCAATCAGAACCTAATCTCCTATCAGACTCTGATCTCATTCAGACTCTGAGTTTAAAGGAATTAGATTCTCACTCTTCAAGAGTTGCGAAAAGAAAACACAATTCAACCCCCCCTTCTTGTGTTTTTCTCACCTTCATACCTAAATAAATTTGATGCCAAAGCTCAAAAGGGAATCTTTTTAGGTTACTCTGAACGCTCTAAGGCATATTGGCTGTATAATTCAGAAGCACAATGTGTGGAAGAATCTATGCATGTCAGATTTGATGACAAAATGCCTGGAAGTGAAACTCCAGTGCAAGATGAAAGTCATGCAGAATCTCAAGATTCTGATGATAACTCAGAATCTGATCAGATTCCAGAATCTGAAGATACTTCAGAAGCTGGAACAACCCCTGAAGTTCCTAATGAAGAAGCTTCTGATGAAGCTCAAGATGGTTCTTTGCAAGCTAGTCAATCCAAACAATCTTTCAAATACAAGTCTTCACATCCAGAAGATCAGATAATTGGCAATAAAGAAAGTCCTATGAGAACAAGATCACATTTCAGACAAGAAAAGTCTGCTTTAGGATTATTATCTGTTATTGAACCAACCTCTGTTGAAGAAGCTCTTGGAGATGAAGGATGGATTCTAGCAATGCAAGAAGAACTGAATCAATTCAAAAGGAATGAAGTATGGGATCTAGTAGCTAAGCCTGATCACAAGAATATCATTGGAACCAAGTGGGTGTTCAGAAATAAGCTTAGTGAACAAGGAGAAGTAATCAGAAACAAGGCCAGACTTGTTGCGTAGGGCTACAGTCAGCAAGAAGGCATTGATTACACAGAAACGTTTGCTCCAGTTGCAAGATTGGAAGCAATCAGGTTACTTCTTTCCTATGCAGTTAATCACAACATAATTCTGTATCAAATGGACGTTAAGAGTGCATTTCTTAATGGTGTCATTTCTGAAGAAGTATATGTCAAACAACCTCCTGGCTTTGAAGATTTAAGGCATCCAGAGCATGTTTATAAATTAAAGAAATCACTCTATGGCTTGAAACAAGCTTCCAGAGCTTGGTATGAAAGACTAAGTAATTTCTTGATTCAAAACAACTTTGAACGAGGACAAGTTGACACTACTCTATTCAGAAAGACTCTGAAGAAAGACATTCTTATAGTTCAGATTTATGTTGACGATATCATTTTTGGTTCTACAAATAGTTCTCTTTGCAAAAAGTTTTCAAAAGTAATGCAGGATGAGTTTAAAATGAGCATGATGGGAGAATTGAAGTTCTTTCTTGGAATTCAAATCAACCAATGCAAAGATGGAGTCTACGTTCATCAGTCCAAGTATACGAAAGAGCTTCTGAAGAAGTTCAATCTTGAGGACTGCAAAGAAATGAATACTCCAATGCATCCAACCTGCACTCTAAGCAAAGAAGATCAAGGGACCAAAGTTGATCAGAAGCTGTATGGAGGTATGATTGGTTCTTTGTTATACCTAACTGCATCCAGACCAGATATTTTGTACAGTGTATGTTTGTGTGCAAGGTTTCAATCAGATCCTAGGGAATCTCACTTAACTGTTGTTAAGAGAATCTTTAGATATCTGAAAGGAACAACCAATCTTGGACTTCTTTACAAGAAATCCTCTGACTACAAGCTAGTTGGATTCTGTGATTCTGACTATGCTGGAGACAGGATTGAAAGAAAATCTACCAGTGACAATTGTCAATTCTTGGGAGAGAATCTGATATCCTGGGCTAGCAAGAGGCAAGCAACCATTGCTTTGTCTACAGCAGAAGCAGAATACATCTCAGCCGCTAATTGTTGTACACAGCTACTCTGGATGAAACATCAACTTGAGGACTATCAAATAACTGAAAACCATATCCCAATCTATTGTGATAGTACAACAGCTATATGTTTGTCTAAGAATCCAATTCTGCACTCAAGAGCAAAGCATATTGAAATTAAACATCATTTTATAAGAGACTATGTTCAAAAGGGAATTTTAGATATTCAATTCATTGATACTGATCATCAATGGGCTGATATATTTAGTAAACCCTTATCTGTTGAAAGATTTGATTTCATAAAGAAAAATTTGAACATGTGCTATGTCTCTGGGTAATATGCGCCTCTGAAAACAGAATTCAGACTCTGAAAATATTCAGAAGCTATTTGGGAATCAGACTCTCTTTTGGAGACTCTGATGAAAGCTTCTGATAAATTATTCAGACTCTTTTGAGGAATCTTTAGACTCTCAGAAGCTCGTATTAGTGGAAGCGTGACTGTTAGGTTCAGTAACACCTGCCCCACTATGGTGATAGTTACTTTACAGTTTCTCACACGTGGCCTGTCTGTATTGGGTAAGAACTCAAAGGGCAATGATTTCATTACGTTAAACAAGTTACCTTCGCTTTGTCCCAATACGTTTACAGCTGCATGCTATATGTATTTATTGTTTGTGTTTGTTTGTCCCCTACTCTTTCCAAACAGTCTTCAAACTTTTTCTCTATAAATACATAACACACACAACTCACTTCTTTTTTCACTCCTTGATTTTCTCTCTGAACAAACTTCTTGTTTTCAATACTTTGCAAAACTTTTTGTTCTCAAATCAAACATTTAGAAACCCCTATAATGGCAAGTGATCTCATCCAATCTGGTGTTATAATCAAGTTCGGAGGGTCCTATGTTATCAAACCCAGAACAATGAACATCATCAAGGAGACTCTGGAAATCCAAGTTGAATCTCCAGTTGATATTGGTTCACTCAGTCGTCATGGAGTTGACGTTGCACCTCATTTCTTATCACAAGGAATGATGAGGTACTTTGGTATGTTGAATGGACCAACATATCAGGAGCTTGTTAGAGATTTTTGGGTTAGGTCAGAAGTCTACGACAAAGCTGAAGCTACTTTGGAAGAAACATTAGCAATCTCAAACAACCCCAGTCTTGCTGGCAAGAACAGAGACCAAATGGGTTTAAGACCGTACAATGGTCTTGAAATAAGGTCTGCTGTGATGGGAATACCAATAGTTATCACTAAGGATGTGGTAGCCAGAGCGTGTCAGATGGAGAGCGCTGGTAAATTTCAGTGGAATGTCAACAAGAAGAGTGAATGGGCTGTTGTCTGCAACAAGTTGTTATTTGAAGGGAGACCCTCAAATAAATTGGTGGATATGCATCCTGAGCATAGGTTGCTTCTGAAGATTATACTGGACAGTATGCTTCAGAAAGGAGGAGGAACAGACACATTGTCTGTGGATCACAAAGTTCTTCTTTATTTTCTTATCAACAAAATAAAGATCAACTTCCCCAAATATGTGATGCACCACATGTGTTGGGCCATCAAGAAGAGTCAATCAGAAACCAGGAGACAAGTTCCTTTTGGAAGATTAATATCTGAGATTCTGTATCAAGGAGGCCTCTTGAAGGTCTTATCAGAATCTGGTGTGGTATCAAATACTCATCTAGGAACTGTGATCGGAAGAATCATTAATGGCAAGACTCTGCAGTACATGAAGATTGTCAAGAGATTCAACCCCTCTAAGCATGATATGAGAGAATCCTATGTACAATCTGACTTAATGATGGACTTCCCTCCCATATCCAAAGAAGATAATCCTGAAGTTCTTGCAAGATTTGTGGTGGATTACTTCAAGGAGACTGGTAGAATTATCAACTATTCTGCCATTCCTGAGACTGCTGGAGGAGGACCTCTTAAGGTCAAAGGTAAAAGGACCAAGGAAGTGGTTCTCAAGGAAGAGGAAGAGAAGCAGGAGCCTCTCAAGAAAAAGATCAAATCTTCTGCTCTTCCTGGAGTAAAAATTGGTTCCCCCAAGACTTTAACTCCTATGCCTTCATCAACATCCTCTGCACTTCGTGAAATTAAGGATAGGATTAAAGAAACCAAAGATGAGAAGAAGGCTAAGAAAGATGAGAAGAAAGCGAAGAAAGGCAAGGCTGACAGAGACTATGACAGAATGGCTCAAGATATTGCTGATTACCTTGATGCTGACTCTGAAGGTGAAGAGAGTCAGATCAAGAAGAGAAAGGTGGATGTGATTCCTGTGGCTAGGGATGTAGCACAGAAGATAGGTACTTCTGTATCTATGATTGAGGATGAACATGTTGCTGGCAAGGCAATGGCAGCAGAAGTAGTGACTGAAGAATTAAAGGAAGAAACTGTCAAGGAAGCTGCTAAGTTGCTTGCGTCTGCTCTTAAACAGAAGAATCCTTCAGCAACTGCAGAAGCTGAGTTATCAGAAGCTACCGTGTCTGATCACTATGCCTCTCCAGAAGCTGGCATTGGCACCTCTGGCAACGTGGCATATAGCTCATCTTCATTCTTGAATCAAGAGTCAGAATCAGATTCAGAATCTGACAACAAACCTTTAAGCCAAATTCTTCCGTCCCTCAAAAATTCATCTCCCTCACCAATCAAACCCATATCATCCCATAACCCACTTGACCCGGCAGTAGTTGATTATGTTGATTCAACTATGGACAGAGTAATTCAAGACACAATCACAGTGTCTATGAATCTTCCTGCTGACCATCCTGCTCAACCTTCATTTCTCAAACCACTTCAGGCAATTCAACCTTCTGAAAAGCCTGAAGCAACCATTCTATCCAAACAGCCATCCCCCCAAACTAAAACAATTTGTGTAGACTCTCCAGACACTCTAGATTCTCTTGAAAAACATCTAGGAGGAGAACTACCAAAAACCCCTGCAAAATCCAAATCAACAAAAGCTACTTCATCCGTTTCCAAACCAGACCCTGTACCTAAACCTACAGAGAATCTGACTTTAGCTTCTGTTGAACCTTCAGAACCTGTTGTTGAACCAGCTTCTGAAAATCTGGAACAAGCTTCTGATATTGTATCAGAAACTGTAACAGAATGTAGAGCTAAGACCAGAAGAGTTTCCCAACCTCTTTGTGACCCCATAACCTATTTCCCAGGTTTTGAAACTTTTCTAGCTTTGAGAGCTTCTCAACCCTCAACCTCTGAACCTCAAATTGACTTATTTGATTCAAGTAAGATAAATGAGTTCTATGCTTCGTCATGCAATAAGCTCAAAGAAGTTATTGAGCAAAGGTTTGTGCCAATACTTAATGTGAGCTATGAGGACAAGTTTTCTTTAGTGAAGACTGAGTTTTTGGATTTTATCACCAAAATTCAGAAGTCTGCTGCAAGGGAACAAGCACTTGTTACTGCCAAGCATGTTGAAGAAATCAAGCAGGCTGAGAAAGCTGTTATCTTGGAAAATGCTCCCATTCTGAGGATTAGAGATACACCCTTCTTTGATGAGGATCAGTATATTCCTAGAGAATCAGTGGCTTACAATTCCTTGAAGAGGAAATTGTATGAAGTTCAAGAAGAAGGTAGACAAGAAAGAGAAGCGCATTTGCGAAGAACTGAGGCTCTGGAAGAGATGGTAAAGAAACATCAAGAGGATCTCCAGAAACTGATGGATCATCTTGCCAAACAAAACCAACCTTAGTTTAATTTCGTTTTATTTTTTTTTAATTCTTGTTTGCTATCTTCTGAACTTGGTTGTGCTTACATTTATACAAGTTGTTTTTGATTCAATTTGCATTCTATTTTTCTTATGCTCTGAATCTTCTAAGTTTTCCCTCTGAATCTCATTCTTCCTTAACACATGTTTACACTCTTACCTTAAGTCACTTAAAAAGGGGGAAAAACTTGTTCTAAACTTTTTTTGTTGATGACAAAAGGGGGAGAAGGGAAAGTATTTATGTCAGGAAGAAGGGAAATTTTCTTTTAATTACATTGCATGTATACGTAAAAGTTAAATGCAAATCTGCGAAAGGTGCTTAGTTAGACTCTGAGCCCTGTTTAAGAATCTATTTTCAAAATATTCTGAGAATGAATTTAATTGACTATGAAAGTGAATTTAATTAACCTGGATAGAACTCAAGATGAGCTTACAAACCTCAACTTAAGAACTATCAGACTCAGGGGGAGTCAGAGCTTACAAACCTCAGACTCTGAGCTTACAAACCTCAGAACCTTTTAAGTCAACTTGTTAATTAGATTAACAACAATTGACCTTTTAAATACTAATGTTTGTCATCATTAAAAAGGGGGAGATTGTTGGAACACAGGTGTTCAACAATACCACGTTTTGAGTTTTGATGATAACAAGGTATTAAAAAGTTATCAATTGGATATTGCTAATATTTGTTTAAGTATGCAGGATATTAATTAAGATTTATATCTTGGAAAATATTCTGTTTGAACAAAGTTAAAGAGCAAAAAATCCAGAGAAGCTTGTTGCTTGTGATTCTGTTTCGAAGAGAG
This sequence comes from Medicago arabica, assembly GCA_946800305.1. Classification (NCBI taxonomy): domain Eukaryota; kingdom Viridiplantae; phylum Streptophyta; class Magnoliopsida; order Fabales; family Fabaceae; genus Medicago; species Medicago arabica. The sequence goes on from OX326967.1 coordinate 20,709,314, forward strand.
TCTGATGACTGCATCGAAGAGAGTCTGAAGACTGTGCTGAAGAGAGTCTGAAGACTGTATCAGAGTCTGAAGACCATCAGAATCTGAGAACCAAGAGAGTCTGAAGATTATCAGAAGCATAGTGCTACAGTGAGTCTGAAGCCACAAATTTGATAATCTGCTAACAAGGATTTTTACTGCATTGCGATGCACAAAGAAACTCTCAAATGGAGTAACGGCTAGCTTCTAAGTCAACCTGAGCGTGGGAAGCACAAAGACAAAGATTGCAGGCTAGTACAGAGTACGTTGTACGAACTCTGTTTCCACTACTCCACTACCTCGTACAGTTTGGCAACTGTGTCTACCGGTATTAATCCTCAAAGGGAATGGAATTCAAATGATGCTATTGAAGGACTATTACCAAATCAAGCAACAGATCAACAGTCATTGATCAAGCTTCAGAAATCATCCTGGTGTGCTGGACGACTCAACGTCTCTTTCCTACGACTATATAAAGGATAGAAGACTTGGAGAATGAAGGACTCTAGAACTTGAAAAATTACATTGCGCTGCTTTCGTATTCAACTGAGTCTTAACAAAAAAGCACATCATCAACTTAGATTCTTACAAACTGAGTATTCTAGAATTGTGCTAAAAATCAGCTTTCCAAAAGTGATTTTCATCCCAATTTTGAAGGTGAGAAAAACACAAGAAGGGGGGGTTGAATTGTGTTTGCTTTTCGCAGCTCTTGATGAGTGAGAATCTAATTCCTTTAAATTCAGAGTCTGAATGAGATCAGAGTATGATAGGAGATTAGGTTCTGATTGCAGCGGAATAATCAAGAGATAGAGAGAAGAGAGAACACAAGCAATTATACAGGTTCCTTCCACAAACCGGAAGTAGTCCTGTCCCCCTTGTACTTCCAAGGAGAGTTCACTAAAATGTAATATCAAATTACAAGTTGCTCAAACACACAGTATGAGACTTCCTTGCTCAAGCACACAGGCGAGAGACTTCCTTGCTCAAAGACACGACTAAGAGACTTCCTTTGCTCAAGGACGCAGCCAAGAGACTTCCTTTGCTCAAGGACGCAGCCAAGAGACTTCCTTTGCTCAAGCACAAAAGCAAGAGACTTTTACACAATTACAGAAAATTGAATAGAGTTGAAACACTTGACAACAATCAAAATGTGTTTCAATTACAACAAAGACAGACTCTGTATTACACAAAAGACAGACTCTGTTTTTCTGTGAAACTTAGAGATTCTAGGATACTCAGTTTGTAAGAATCTAAGTTTATGATGTGCTATTGTTAAGACTCAGTTGAATATGAAAGCAGCGCAATGCAGATTTTCTAAGTCTTAGAGTCCAACTAAATTCTTCAAGTCTTCTATCCTTTATATAGGCGTAGGAAAGAGACATTGAGTCATCCAACGCATCAGGATGAGTTCTGAAGCTTGATCAATGACGGTTGATCTGTTGCTTGATTTGGTAATAGCCCTTCAATGGCATCATTTGAATTTCATTCCCTTTGAGGATTAATACCGGTAGACATAGTTGCCAAACTGTACGTGGTAGTGGAGTAGTGGAAACAGAGTTCGTACAACGTACTCTGTACTGGCCTGCAATCTTTGTCTTTGTGCTTCCCACGCTCAAGTTGACTTAGAAGCTAGCCGTTACTCCATTAGAGTTTGTTTGTGCATAGCAATGCAGTAGAGATCACTGTTAGGAGATTATCAAATTTGTGGCTTCAGACTCACTGTAGCACTAAGCTTCTGATAATCTTCAGACTCTCTTGGTTTTCAGATTCTGATGGTCTTCAGACTCTGATACAGTCTTCAGACTCTCTTCAGCACAGTCTTCAGACTTTCTTCGAAACAGTCTTCAGACTCTCTTCGATACAGTCTTCAGACTCTCTTCGATACAGAATCACAAGCAACAGGCTTCTATGGATTTATTGCTCTTTAACATTGTTCAAACAGAATGCTTCTTAAGATACAAATCTTAATTGATATCCTGCATACTTAAACAAATATTAGCAATATCCAATTGACAACTTTTTAATACCTTGTTATCATCAAAACTCAAAACGTGGTATTGCTGAACACCTTTGTTCCAACAATCTCCCCCTTTTTGATGATGACAAACATTAGTATTTAAAAGGTCAATTGTTGTTAATCTAATTAACAAGTTGACTTAAAGGGTTCTGAGGTTTGTAAGCTCAGAGTCTGAGGTTTGAAGGCTCTGACTCCCCCTGAGTCTGATAGTTCTTAAGTTGAGGTTTGTAAGCTCATCTTGAGTTCTATCCAGTTTAATTAAATTTTTTTTTTTAACGCAATCAAATTCATACTCAGAATATATAGAAAATTGATTCTTAAACAGGGCTCAGAGTTTAACTAAGCACCTTTCGCAGATTTCCCTTTAACTTTTACATAGAACATGCATTGTAATTAAAGACGGTTTTCTTTCCTCCCTGATATAAATACTTTCCCTTCTCCCCCTTTTGTCATCAACAAAAAAAAGTTCAGAACATGGTTCCTCCCCCTTTTTAAATGACTTAAGGTAAGGGTGTAAACAAGTTTTTAGAGAAGAAAGAGATTCAGAGGGAAAACATAGAAGATTCGGAGCATAAAAAAAATTGAATGCAAATAGAATCAAAAAACAACTTGTATAAATTGTAAGCAAAAACAAGTTCAGAGGATAGCAAACAAGAATTACAAAAAATAAACAAAACGAAATTAAACTAAGGTTGGTTTTGTTTGGCAAGATGATCCATCAGTTTCTGGAGATCCTCTTGCTGTTTCTTTACCATCTGTTCCAGAGCCTCAGTTCTTTGCAAATGTGCTTCTCTTTCCAGTCTAGCTTCTTCTTGAATTCTATACAACTTCCTCTTCAAAGAATTGTAAGCCACTGATTCTCTAGGAATATACTGATTCTCATCAAAGAAAGGTGTATCTCTTATCCTCAGAATAGGAGCATTTACCATAGCTACAACTTTCTCAGCCTGCTTTACTTCTTCAACATGCTTGGCAGTGATGAGAGCTTGTTCCCTGGCAGCAGCTTTTTGAATTTTGGTGATAAAATCCAAAAACTCAGTCTTCACTGTAGAGAACTTGTCCTCATAGCTCACACTAAGTATTGGCATAGACCTTTGCTCAATAACTTCTTTGAGCTTATTGCATGAAGAAGCATAAAACTCATCAATCTTATTTGAATCAAATAAGTCAGTTTGAGGTTCAGAGGTTGAGGGTAGAGAAGCTCTCAAAGCTAGAAAAGTTTCAAAAGGGAAAAAGGTTATAGGATCACAGAGTGGTTGAGAAACTCTTCTGGTCTTAGCTTTACATGATGTTACAGTTCCTGATACCATATCAGAGGCTTGCTCTAGATTTTCAGAAACTGGTTCACCAACAGGTTCTGAAGGTTCAACAGAAGCTAAGGTCAGATTCTCTGTAGGTACAGGTACAGGGTCTGGTTTGGAAATGGATGAAGTAGCTTTTGTTGTTTTGGATTTTGCAGGGGTTTTTGGTAGTTCTCCCCCTAGATGTTTTTCAAGTGAATCTAGAGTGTCTGGAGAGTCTACACAAATGGTTTCAGTTTGGGGGGGTGTTTGATTGGATTGAATGGTTGCTTCAGGTTTTTCAGAAGGTTTAATTACCTGAAGTGGTTTGAGGAATGAAGGTTGAGCAGGATGGTCAGCAGGAAGATTCATAGACACTGTAATTGTGTCTTGAATTACTCTGTCCATAGTTGAATCAACATAATCAACTACTGCCTGGTCAAGTGGGTTATGGGATGATATGGGTTTGATTGGTGAGGGAGATGAATTTTTGAGAGATGGAAGAATTTGGCTCAAGGGTTTGTTGTCAGATTCTGAATCTGATTCTGACTCATGATTCAAAGAAGAAGATGAGCTATATGCCACGTTGCCAGAGGTGCCAATGCCAGCTTCTGGAGAGGCAAAATGATCAGACACAGTAGCTTCTGATAACTCAGCTTCTGCAGGTTCTGAAGTACTCTTCTGTTTAAGAGCAGAAGCAAGTAACTTAGCAGCTTCCTTGACAGTCTCATCCTTCAACTCTTCAGCAATCAAATCTGCTGCCATAACCTTGCCAGCAGTGTGTTCATCCTCAATCATAGATACAGACGTACCTATCTTCTGTGCTACATCCTTAGCCACAGGAATCACTCCCACCTTTCTCTTCTTGATCTGACTCTCTTCACCTTCAGAGTCAGAATCAATGAAATCAGCAATTTCTTGAGCTAACTTGTCATAGTCTCTGTCAGCTTTGCCCATTATTGCTTTCTTATCAGCTTTCTTAGCTTTCTTCTCATCTTTCTTAGGCTTCTTCCCATCCTTAATTTCACGAAGTGCAGAAGGTGCAGAAGATGCAGAAGGAGAACCAATTGAAACTCCAGGAAGAGCAGAAGATTTGATCTTTTTCTTGAGAGGCTCCTGCTTCTCTTCCTCTTCCTTGAGAACCACTTCCTTGGTCCTTTTTCCTTTGACCTTAAGAGGGCCTCCTCCAGCAGTCTCAGGAATAGCAGAATAGTTGATTATTCTACCAGTCTCCTTGAAGTAATCCACCACAAATCTAGCAAGAACTTCAGGATTATCTTCTTTGGATATGGGAGGGAAGTCCATCATCAAATCAGATTGTACATAAGATTCTCTCATATCATGCTTAGAGGGATTGAATCTCTTGACAATCTTCATGTACTGTAGAGTCTTGTCATTGATGATTCTGCCGGTCACAGTTCCTAGATGAATATCTGATACCACACCAGATTCTGATAAGACCTTCAAAAGACCTCCTTGATACAGAATCTCAGATATTAATCTTCCAAAAGGAACTTGCCTCCTGGATTCTGATTGACTCTTCTTGATGGCCCAACACATGTGGTGCATCACATATCTGGGGAAGTTGATCTTTATTTTGTTGATAAGAAAATAAAGAAGAACTTTGTGATCCACAGATAATGTATCTGTTCCTCCTCCTTTCTGAAGCATACTATCCAGTATAATCTTCAGAAGCACCCTATGCGTAGGATGCATATCCACCAATTTATTTGAGGGTCTCCCTTCAAATAACAACTTGTTGCAGACAACAGCCCATTCACTCTTCTTGTTGACATTCCACTGAAATTTACCAGTGCTCTCCATCTGACAAGCCCTGGCTACCACCTCTTCAGTGATAACTATAGGAATTCCCATCACGGCAGACCTAATTTCAAGGCCATTGTACGGTCTTAAACCCATTTGGTCTCTGTTTTTGCCAGCAAGACTAGGGTTGTTTGAGATTGCTACTGTTTCTTCCAAAGTAGCTTCAGCTTTGTCGTAGACTTCTGACCTAACCCAAAAATCTCTAACAAGCTCCTGATATGTTGGTCCATTCAACATACCAAAGTATCTCATCATTCCTTGTGATACGAAATGAGGTGCAACGTCAACTCCATTGCGACTGATTGAACCAAAATCAACTGGAGATTCAACTTGAATTTCCAGAGTCTCCTTGATGATGTTCATTGTTCTGGGTTTGATAATGTAAGAACCTCCGGACTTGATTATGACACTAGATTGGATGAGATCACTTGCCATTAGGGTTTTCTAAGAGTTTGATTTGAGAACAAAAAGTTTTGCAAAGTATTGAAAAACAAGAAATTTGTTCAAAGAGAAAATCAAAGAGTGAAAAGAGAAGTGAGTTGTGTGTGTTATGTATTTATAGAGAAAATGTTTGAAAGCTGTTTGGAAAGAGTAGGGGACAAACAAACATAAACAATAAGTACAATATAGCATGCAGCCGTAAACGTATTGGGACAAGGCGAAGGTAACTTGTTGTAACGTAATGAAATCATTGCCCTTTTGAGTTCTTACCCAATACAGACATGCCACGACTGAGAAACCGTAAAGTAACTGTCACCATAGTGGGGCAGGTGTTACTGAACTTAACAGTCACGCTTCCACTAATACAGCTTCTGAGAGTCTAAAGATTCCTTACCAGAGTCTGAATATTTTACCAGAAGCTTTCATCAGAATCTCCAAAAGAGAGTCTGATTCCCAGATAGCTTCTGAAAGATATCAGAGTCTGAATTCTGTTTTCAGAGGCGCATATTACCCAGAGACATAGCACATGTTCAAATTTTTCTTTATGAAATCAAATCTTTCAACAGATAAGGGTTTAGTAAATATATCAGCCCATTGATGATCAGTATCAATGAATTGTATATCTAAAATTCCTTTTTGAACATAGTCTCTTATAAAATGATGTTTAATCTCAATATGCTTTGCCCTTGAATGCAGAATTGGATTTTTAGACAAACATATAGCTGCTGTATTATCACAATAAATTGGGATATGGTTTTCAGTTACTCGATAGTCCTCAAGCTGATGTTTCATCCAGAGTAGCTGTGTACAACAACTAGCAGCTGAGATGTATTCTGCTTCTGCTGTAGACAGAGCAATGGTTGCTTGCCTCTTGCTAGCCCAGGATATCAGATTCTCTCCCAAGAATTGACAATTGCCACTTGTAGATTTTCTTTCAATCCTGTCTCCAGCATAATCAGCATCACAGAATCCAACTAGCTTGTAGTCAGAGGATTTCTTGTAAAGAAGTCCAAGATTAGTAGTTCCTTTCAGATATCTAAAGATTCTCTTAACAGCAGTTAAGTGAGACTCTCTAGGATCTGATTGAAACCTTGCACACAAACATACACTGAACATAATATCTGGTCTGGATGCAGTTAGGTATAACAAAGAACCAATCATACCTCTATACAGCTTCTGATCAACTTTGGTTCCTTGATCTTCTTTGCTCAGAGTGCAGGTTGGATGCATTGGAGTATTCATTTCTTTGCAGTCCTCAAGATTGAACTTCTGTAGAAGCTCTTTCGTATACTTGGACTGATGAACGTAGACTCCATCTTTGCATTGGTTGATTTGAATTCCAAGAAAGAACTTCAATTCTCCCATCATGCTCATTTCAAATTCATCCTGCATTACTTTTGAAAACTCTTTGCAAAGTGAACTATTTGTAGAACCAAAGATTATATCATCAACATAGATCTGAACTACAAGAATGTCTTTCTTTAGAGTCTTTCTGAATAGAGTAGTGTCAACTTGTCCTCGTTCAAAGTTGTTTTGAATCAAGAAATTACTCAGTCTTTCATACCAAGCTCTTGGAGCTTGTTTCAAGCCATAGAGTGATTTCTTTAATTTATAAACATGCTCTGGATGCTTTAAATCTTCAAAGCCAGGAGGTTGTTTGACATATACTTCTTCAGAAATGACACCATTAAGAAATGCACTCTTAACATCCATTTGATACAAAGTTATGTTGTGATTGACTGCATAGTTAAGAAGTAACCTGATTGCTTCCAATCTTGCAACTGGAGCAAAAGTTTCTGTGTAATCAATGCCTTCTTGCTGACTGAAACCTTGTGCAACAAGTCTGGCCTTGTTTCTGATTACTTCTCCTTGTTCACTAAGCTTATTTCTGAACACCCACTTGGTTCCAATGATGTTCTTGTGATTAGGCTTAACTACTAGATCCCATACTTCAATTCTTTTGAATTGATTCAGTTCTTCTTGCATTGCCAGAATCCATCCTTCATCTCCAAGAGCTTCTTCAACAAAAGTTGGTTCAATAACAGATAATAATCCTAAAGCAGACTCTTCTTGTCTGAAATGCGATCTAGTTATCATAGGACTTTCTTTATTGCCAATTATCTGATCTTCTGGATGAGAAGACTTGTATTTGAAAGATTGTTTAGATTGACTAGCTTGCAGAGAACCATCTTGAGCTTCTTCAAAAGGAACTTCAGGGGTTGTTTCAGCTTCTGAAGTATCTTCAGATTCTGGAATCTGATCAGATTCTGGAATCTGATCAGATTCTGAGTTATCATCAGAATCTTGAGATTTTTCATGACTTTCATCATGCACTGGAGTTTCACTTCCAGGCTCTTTGTCATCAAATCTTACATGCATAGATTCTTCCACACATTGTGTTTCTGAATTATACAGCCTGTATGCCATAGAATGTTCAGAGTAACCTAAAAAGATTCCCTTTTGAGCTTTGGTATCAAATTTCTTTAGGTAGACTTTGTTGTTCAGGACATAACATGTACATCCGAACTGATGAAAATAAGATATGTTGGGTTTTCTTCCTTTAAAGAGTTCATAAGCTGTTTTGTTCAACAGAGGTCTAATATAGATTCTGTTCTGAACATAACAAGCTGTGTTTATAGCCTCTGCCCAAAAATGCTTAGCCAGATTGTTCTCATGGATCATGGTTCTAGCCATCTCTTGCAAGGTTCTGTTCTTTCTCTCTACAACTCCATTTTGTTGTGGAGTTCTAGGTGCAGAGAACTCATGAATAATTCCATGTTTTTCATAGAAAACCTCAAACGGTTCATTTTCAAATTCTCCTCCATGATCACTTCTGACTTTCAAGATTTTCATTTCCTTCTCTGATTGAATTTGGATGCAGAATTTACTAAACACAGAATATGAATCATCTTTAGTTTTCAGAAATTTAACCCAACACCATCTGCTGTAGTCATCAACAATAACTAGTCCATATTTACTTCCATATAAGGATGCAGTGTTAACTGGTCCAAATAAGTCAATATGAAGTAACTCCAAGGGTCTGGAAGTTGAAACAATTTCTTTCGGCTTGAAGGGACTCTTGACAATTTTCCCTTTCTGACATGCTCCGCAAAGAGCATCTGAGTGATAGTCAATGTTTGGTAGGCCTTTGACAAGTTGTAACTTGCTAATTTTAGAGATTAATCTCCAGTTAGCATGTCCCAAACGTCTGTGCCACATCCATTTCTTATCACCCATTGACAGAAGGCACATTACCTTCTGATCAGTCAGTTCTGAGAATTTTATCTTGTATGCATTGTTTCTTCGTTTTCCCTTGAAGACTATGGACTGATCATCCTTGTTAACCACTGTGCAGTTGTTCTTATTAAACAATACATCATAACCACTGTCACATAATTGACTTATGCTTAGTAAGTTATGTTTAAGTCCATCAACTAACCACACATTACTGATTGAGATCAGAGAGTTACCAATGGTTCCAGAACCAATGATTTTGCCAGTCTAGTTTCCTCCAAATCCCACAGTTCCTCCCTCTTCCATGGTTAGGGTTAGGAACATAGACCTTTCTCCCGTCATGTGACGCGAGCACCCACTGTCTAGGTACCAAGCCTTGTGCTTTCTTAGTCCTTTTAGACATTCCTGCAGCATCAATAATATCAGACTTAGGTACCCATATTCTTATGGGTCCTTTTTGGTTAGTCTTAGAACCATTGAACTCTTTTCGCAAGTTTTGTCTTGAAATCCTTGGCAATGTTTTCTCCCAAACCTTAGGGTTGGAACCGTTTGGTTTAGGTTTCAACTTGCCTTTCACAGTTTCTCTCCTTTGAAACTTAGACTTTGGTTTTTCAGACTCTGGCTTTTTCAGAGTCTGTTTATCAGACTTTGAATCTTTCAGAGTCTGAGACTTTAAAGCTTTGGGTTCAAAGTTTTTCAGACCCTTTAACTTAACATTCTGAAGTTTTGACTTAGTCAGAATCTTCGAAGTAGAAGTTGTAGGTTCTGAATGAGTCTCTGTGTTGACTTCATCAAACTCTTTTACAAAAAGATTTTTTAACGCCTCTCTGGCTCCATCAGGACCAGATTTAAGAGTCATTTCATTTGAGTTTCCTCCAATGAATCCAAGACCCTGTCCTCTGTTCTGATACGTGCTATAGATCATGGATGCAACCCTTGATCTGTCAATTCCAGTAGCAATAAATTCTTGCAGAGCAACATCTTGCTCACTTAAGTATTTACAGCTACACTTCTTGATCAATAAAGAATTATTTTCTTCTTTTAAATCTTCTAATTCCAACAGAGTTGAATTATGTCTTTTTGACAGCTTATCAAGCTGTTGTTTGACTTTCTTCAACTCAGTGGTCTTAGTTTTAAAATGACCCAGAAGCTCATTGACAGATTCTATAAGTTCAGATCTTGTGAGTTCAGAATATACCTCTGTTTCATTTTCAGAATCTGTATTTGATTCTGCCTCAGGTGTCTCTTTAACAGATTCGGTTGTAGCCATTAGTCCAACAGCTACATTGGTTTCACCATCAGCATCATCATCTTCAGATCCTGACTCATTATCAAGATCTTCCCAGGTGGCCATCAGACTTTTCTTGATCTGCTTCTTAAACTTGCTTGACTTGAAGGTTGGCCTTTTTGACTTGGATTTCTCCTTCTGCAGTTCTGGACACTCAGCAATAAAATGTCCAGCTTTCTTGCAGTTGAAGCAACCTTTCTGATCCTCCTTTTTGAACCCCTTCCCACTGCTCTTGCTCAGAAATCTCTTGTTCTTCTTAGCAAGGTACTGCATTCTGCTTGAAAGCATAGCCATTTCCTTTGCTATATCAGGATCCTCTTCTGAGCTTTCAGAAGCTGAAGACTCATTTTCAGATTCTTCAACCTTGAGAGCCTTTGAAGACCTTCCTTTTGATTTTAAAGCAATGGTTTTGGATTTTCTTGCAGAATCATGTTCATTGAGACTTAACTCATGAACCTTGAGTGAGCTTACAAGATCTTCAACACTTAAACTGTTTAAATCTTTAGCCTCCTCAATTGCAGTGACCTTTGGTCTCCATCTAGAGGGTAAGCTCCTTAAAATCTTGCTAACATGATCAGAAGCTATGTAACTCTTCTTCAGTATCTGAAGACCAGATACTAGAGTTTGAAATCTTGAGTACATCTGCTCAATACTTTCATCCTCTTTCATCTTAAATAGTTCATATTGATGAACTAATAGAAGAGCTTTAGCTTCCCTGACCTTTTTGCTTCCTTCGTAGTTAGCACAGAGAGAAGCAAACATGGCTCTAGCAGTAGATTTGTCACTCATCTTCATGTATTCCGTTTTAGGAATAGCAGTGACAAGAGCCCCTCTGATGATATGATGTTTCTTATAGATTTTCTTTTGAGCAGCAGTGTGAAGTTTGCGGTCAATGGCAGCACCTTCGTCATCAAGTTGTAAGTCACCAACACCATCTTCAAGTATGTCCCAGAGTTCTTCATCAAGACCCATGACATAACTATAGAAGTTGGTTTTCCACCAAGAAAATTCTTCAGGATCACCATTGAACTTAGGAATTTTTCCATAATCAGCCTTTCTACTGCTGTTATTGGATCCATATTCATATGGTATAGCAGCACCAGAAGTGGCACCAGAAGAAGACGGTTCACTGGAAGACATGTTTTTCTCTGGATCTTTTCTGTTACACGGTTAAGTGCTAAGTCAACAGAGCCGGAGCTCTGATACCAACTGAAGGTGAGAAAAACACAAGAAGGGGGGGTTGAATTGTGTTTTCTTTTCGCAACTCTTGAAGAGTGAGAATCTAATTCCTTTAAACTCAGAGTCTGAATGAGATCAGAGTCTGATAGGAGATTAGGTTCTGATTGCAGCGGAATAATCAAGAGATAAAGAGAGAACAGAGAACACAAGCAATTATACAGGTTCCTTCCACAAACCGGAAGTAGTCCTGTCCCCCTTGTACTTCCAAGGAGAGTTCACTAAAATGTAATATCAAATTACAAGTTGCTCAAACACACAGTATGAGACTTCCTTGCTCAAGCACACAGGCGAGAGACTTCCTTGCTCAAAGACACAACTAAGAGACTTCCTATGCTCAAGGACGCAGCCAAGAGACTTCCTTTGCTCAAGGACGCAGCCAAGAGACTTCCTTTGCTCAAGCACAAAAGCAAGAGACTTTTACACAATTACAGAAAATTGAATAGAGTTGAAACACTTGACAACAATCAAAATGTGTTTCAATTACAACAAAGACAGACTCTGTATTACACAAAAGACAGACTCTGTTTTTCTGTGAAACTTAGAGATTCTAGGATACTCAGTTTGTAAGAATCTAAGTTTATGATGTGCTATTGTTAAGACTCAGTTGAATACGAAAGCAGCGCAATGCAGATTTTCTAAGTCTTAGAGTCCAACTAAATTCTTCAAGTCTTCTATCCTTTATATAGGCGTAGGAAAGAGACATTGAGTCATCCAGCGCATCAGGGTGAGTTCTGAAGCTTGATCAATGACGGTTGATCTGTTGCTTGATTTGGTAATAGCCCTTCAATGGCATCATTTGAATTTCATTCCCTTTGAGGATTAATACCGGTAGACACAGTTGCCAAACTGTACGTGGTAGTGGAGTAGTGGAAACAGAGTTCGTACAACGTACTCTGTACTGGCCTGCAATCTTTGTCTTTGTGCTTCCCACGCTCAAGTTGACTTAGAAGCTAGCCGTTACTCCATTAGAGTTTGTTTGTGCATAGCAATGCAGTAGAGATCACTGTTAGGAGATTATCAAATTTGTGGCTTCAGATTCACTGTAGCACTAAGCTTCTGATAATCTTCAGACTCTCTTGGTTTTCAGATTCTGATGGTCTTCAGACTCTGATAGAGTCTTCAGACTCTCTTCAGCACAGTCTTCAGACTTTCTTCGAAACAGTCTTCAGACTCTCTTTGATACAGTCTTCAGACTCTCTTCGATACAGTCTTCAGACTCTCTTCGATACAGAATCACAAGCAACAGGCTTCTATGGATTTATTGCTCTTTAACATTGTTCAAACAGAATGCTTCTTAAGATACAAATCTTAATTGATATCCTGCATACTTAAACAAATATTAGCAATATCCAATTGACAACTTTTTAATACCTTGTTATCATCAAAACTCAAAACGTGGTATTGCTGAACACCTTTGTTCCAACAGAATTGATTACACCCCCTGTGTAATCAATTCACGGTGCTAAAAACTTCAAAAATTGCTTTTTAGCCAAATTCACTTGTTTCCATCCTTTAGGAAATGAGTACGGATTTGCCCCTAACCCCGAACAATTATTTTTATGGCAAACCAAGGTAATTAAACGAGTAACATCATGTACATTCTATAATATGACTAGATTATTAAAGCATGAAATAGAGAACAATCAGAATAGTCAGAGCATATTAGATATATGCATAGAATTATCAAATATATGTTATAGAATATAAAGCATATGAAACAGAGCGGGGAAAACCTGGGTAACATTAAAACCCCAGTTAAAAGGAAAATCCCGATTGTTTCATTGAAACGGAGCAGTGCAAACCTGTGTAACATTAGAACCCCAATTAAAAGACAAGAGGAGTTATGGTGATTAGCCTCATATAGGAATTTTCACCAGATAGCAGTGGGATGGTGATCGGAGTTACTCCACTCGGGATCCATTCCATAAAATGAACTCAGATAATAATTGTTTGTTCAATGCTAACTTCTAACCTAATTATGAATATGATATGAATATAATTAAGACAAAATTATGATAGTATATCCTTAGCAATCTTAGACTTCTCCGATTGCTAAGTTATGCAGAACGGTAAATACTAATTTAGGTATATGTACAAATATATGGCGATCATAGGTTCCCAAGATTTCCTACAGCCTAGGATAGGTGGAACTCACTGAGACATCCTGTCTCACCCCAATCCCTTTATTTATTTTCGGATAAGCAGGTTGTTCGCAAGCAGGAGTGTTCGTGTCAGAGACCACCAGGAGGAAGCCGCATGATTATCTTTATATACACGATTCGTACCAGTCATAGATATTTACATATGTAGTTAGTATTGTACCAAAAGTATATATTTGTCAGATGTTATATTTTTTCGGACTTACGAACTTGTATTAGAGATGTATTCATTCGAAAAGAAATTATGCAGTAAATTTTTATGTATCCATTACTTTATGTATAACACCCTTCTAAATATTCTAGACAATTTAGTATGGGTGTTAAATTTGGTATCATAGCAGGTTGATTCAGATCGTGCCATAGGTCATTAGAATTTAATAAACGTAGTAGAACAATTGGGTTTCGGATATTTATTCTAAATGTCACATCTAGTTGAGCCTAATAAACTCGATCTTGTATATGACAGTTAGAACAAATGTCTGACAGCTGAATAAGACCTAGGTGGAATGAAGCGTATGAAGAAGATGAATCAGGATGTCAGAACTCAGGACAAGTAATGATGTGGAAGTACTCAACGCCAAATGGTGGCCGATAACGATGAAGTTGAAGATTCTTCCGGAACGCAGAGAAAATGTTTAGATTAAGATGGAGTACCCCAACATTGTTGGATACATGGTTGAACGGTACTTCGCAAGTGGAAAAGTGAGTAACTCGGGAATATCTAAGGATTGATCTGAAACCTTTAACAGAAGTCGGAGTTGAGATGCAGAGTAAAGCTATAGTCCTTGTAACACCCCGTTTTCCCAACATATAAATACTATAAAATAAATCAGAGTTCATTGCAAACAGGATGTCACATTTCGTTCTTCAAAATATCATTTATCATAAATAGAGTTAAATTCGTTATTTATTTAAACAACTGCTTTCAATAATTCAAACAATGTCCCAGCGGAAAATATTCAATGTTTAAACAATACTTGGCACTAAGGCCTCCACATCAACAACATAATAAAATTTCAAATTCAAAGGTGGTCCAACATCAATTTATAAAAAGATACGTAACAAAGGAAAACAAAACACATAAACATCCTCATCCCGTTACGTATCAGAGCATGACTCCTAAGACAACACGAGGATCAACTCACATCAGCGGTTACTTATGGGTATCTGCACGTTACCCATATAGAGGCAACATTCAAACAGAAGGGGTGAGATTTCACATTCAGTAATAATAAGTAACAATTCATATAAAAGAATTAATCAACATAAAACAACAACAATTCATCATCAACAATGCTTCATATAATTCCAACTACAATCATCAATTAACTTCGCTCAACAATGCAACAACAACGACTCAACAAATGCAACAACAACGACTCAACAAATGCAATGTAATTATGCATGTGCTACCAAAAAAGCTACAACTCCCTTCGCTAATGCTGTAATTCGGCTTGACAGGCTACAACCCCCTTCGCTTAAGAATCAACAGAGCTACAACTCCCTTCGCTAATGCCGTAAATCGGCCTGACAGGCTACAACCCCCTTCGCTTAACAATACATATGCAATGACCCAACTTAAAATACAACAACAGTAACATCATATAAACATATTAAATCATCCACAAAATATTTTCACGTCAAACCAAGACCACTGGAAAGATAACACAATTATCAACAACTTTCATATTTAAACCAAATAACAACTAAAAACCGAAACATGTGAAAAAGACATAAGAACACGAAAACAGGGCAGTATGCCACTGAACAGTTCGCTAGGGGAGCACAATTACTCGCCGTGGCGAGCTAAATAGGTAGCACTCGACAATTAAACATTTTTCACCTAAAAAATCCCAATTTTAACTTTCCAATGCCCAAATTTAATTCCAAAAGTTATCTAATCGTTTCTAAACAATGAAAGGCACTCAAATACATATAAAACTTGACCCAAAACATCTTTTCAACAAAAACAACATTTTTCTAGTGAACATCTCGCTATGGCGAGGGAAACACTCGATGTGGCGAGTGACATCTGAGCCGCTCGCTAGGTGAAGAGAAACACTCGCTAAGGCGAGTTGACTCTTTACTCGCCGTGGCGAGCGACGACAGACAGTGCTACGAACAACACAATCATACATGAGTTTTTCACCCAAAAACCCTAATTTTGACAACCCAAATCCCAAAATTGATAAGAAACATCACCTACTGTTAATCTACAACCTGGACATCAATTTCTTCACATTAATTCATGGGATTACCTATACTTTCAACAATCTAATTGAATTTAAAACCTAATTTCTATAACATCAAAAATTCAACAACAAGATTAAATCCCTTTTCAGAATTATATATTCATGATTAAAGAAGGTTAGTCCCACCCTTACCTTAAATTGGTTGAATTTTATGAATTCTACAAGCTTCCTCTTTTTCTCCCAAAAACCGTTTCTACGTGTTCTCTGTTTTCTCCCAAAACTAATTCTACAAACTTCTCTCTGTTTGTTGTAACCATAATTCCATAGCATCCTCCAATATTTATAACCTAACATTGAGATATGTTGAGACATGCCAGCACATCACAGAGTCATCTAGAAGCTTGATAAAAAACTGTTGATTTGTTGCTTGATATGGTAATCGTCCTGCAATACAAATTTTGAATTCCATTCCATTTGAGGCGAAATACCAGAAGACACAGCTGCCAATTGTACGAGGTAGTGGAGTAGTGGAAACAGATTTCGTACAAAGTACTTTGTCCTATTCCTGCATTCTTGTCGTTAAGCATCACATGCTCAAGTTGACTTTGAAGCTAGCCGTTACTCCAAACGAACGTTTCTTCTGCATCAAAATGCCTTCAAAAAATCTTCTAAGCAAATCTTCAATTTGCGGTCTTCAGACTCTCTGTAGAACTCCAGACTCTGATGAGTTTCAGACTCTCTTCAGCTCCTTCAGACTCTCTTTGTTCTTCAGATTCTCTGAGTCTTCAGAACCTCTGACTTGCACTTCTTCGAAGTGGCTTCTTCAGACTCTCTGCATCTTCAGAACATCTCAAAACAGCTTCTGATGATTCTTCAGACTCTCTAGGACTTCAGAATCACATGCAACAAGCTTCTTAGAGAATTTTGCTCTTCATTTGTTCTTACTGAATGCTTTCTAAGATTAAAATCTTTGACTAAGATCCTGCACACTTAAATAAATATTAGCATATCCAATTGACAATTTTTAATACCTTGTTATCATCAAAACTAAAAGTGGTGTTGTTGAACACCCTTGTTCCAACAATCTCCCCCTTTTTAATGATGACAAACATAAGTATTTAAAATGTCAATTGTTGTTAATCTAATTAACAAGTTGACTTAAGGGTCTGAGGTTTGTAAGCTCAGAGTCTGTGTTTTGAAAGCTCTGAGTCCCCCTGAGTCTGATAATCTTTAAGGTGAGGTTTGTAAGCTCCCCCTAAGTCCTATCCAAGTTAAATAAATTCATTTTTAACAAAAAATATCAGAATCAAATCTCACAATGAATAAAAGACAACAGATGAGAGAAGATTCTCTTAAATTAAATTGCGAAAATATAATTTATGGGGGCTCATAATCTAACGAAATACCTATTGCTACTTCCCTTTTTTCAGACTTAACATGATTAAAGTACCAAAATACTTATAGTTCTTTCTCCCCCTTTTGTCAATAACAAAAAGGTTTCAAAGCAAGTTTCTCCCCCTTTTTACAAGACTCCAAATGAGGGGAATTTTTTTTTTTAAGAGAAACGAGAAGAGAAGATTCAGAGCAAAAACTTATTAGAGTCTGTTTTAAAGAAAAACTAAGTTTTAAAAACACAAGATTTTAATAAAACCATCAGGATCTTAAAAACAAATAAACAGAATCTCAATAAGGCAATATAGTTAAACTTCAGAAGTACTTAATAAATATATCAAAGGATATCAGAAACATAATCATACAGAAGCTAAAAACTATCCAGAAGCGCAAAGATTCAAAAGCTAAGATTCATAAAATAATTAAAGTTCAGAAGCAAAGAAACAGATGCAATGAAATACAAACAAAACATAAAAGAAAAACTAGATGTGCAACTAAGGCTGGTTTTGTTTGGCAATAAGATCCATCAGTTTCTTCAAATCCTCAGCTTGCTTCTTCACAATTTCCTGAAGAGCTTCTGTTCTCTTAAGGTGAGCTTCTTCCTTAAGCATAGCTTCCTCTTGAACTCTAAGCAGTTTCTTCCTCAAAGTCTCAATAACCATTGAATCCTTATGATCATATTCTTCTGATCCAAACCAAGGTTCATTGGTCAAAGCCAGGACTGGAGGCTTCTTCTTAGCCTGTTCTTCTTCAGCTCTTCTGATTTCTTCCATATGCTGAGCAAAAACCTCAGCTTGTTCCTTTACTGCCACTTTCTCAATCTTAGGGACGAAGTCCAGGAACTCATTCTTCAGAGCAGAATACTGATCCTCAGAGCTAACAGTGAGGACTGGAACATGTCTTAGCTCAATAATGTCTTTAAGCTTTGAGCTTGACATTCTAAAGAACTCATCTATCCTCAACGAATCAAAAGGGTTGGGAATTATGTGAGTTTGGGTTGGTCCGGTTGAAGTGGATGGTACATAAGTTATGGTTGTTTGTAAAGGTTCAGAAGGTATGGTTGTTTGTTTTTGAAGGGGTTCAGTAGCTAATTCAGAAGCAGCCTCTGTAACATATTATGTTATAGGTTATGTGTCAAGAATGACAGCAGACACCTGCTCCAGAGTCTCAGACACTGGTTCTTTCTCATATACTGGTTCTGGTTGGGTTACAGATTCTGGTTGCGATACAGATTCTGCAGTCTTTGCTGTTTTGGATTTTGCTGGGGTAGGGGGAAGTTCACCACCTAGATGCTTTTCTAGGGAGATGAGAGTTTCTGGAGAACCTATGTTTGATGATTCTGGTAGGGTTGAGAGTTGTTGAGATTGAGTAGGTTCTTCATGTCCTTCATTTGACTGAATCACCTGAAGTGGTTTAAGGAATTCTGGTTGAGATGGATGGTCAGATGGAAGGGTTTGAGATATGGTGATAGCCTCTTGAATAGTTCTTTCAATTGTGGTATCAACATATTTGGTTATTCTTGGGTCAAGTGGGTCATATGATGAAATTGGTTGGATTGGTGAGGGGGTCTTTTTGCGTAAGGATGGGATGGCTTTACTCAGAGGAGTATTGTCTTCATCTGTCTCTGTTTCTGAGGATGAGGATGACCCTTGATTCGTTGATGAGAAAGGTGAGTCATTAGAAATGTTACCTGAAATGATATTTTCTAGAGAAGCTGGATGTTCAGGAGCAATTACCAGTTCAGATCCTAGTTGTTCAATTTCTGCAGACTCAGCTGGCCCTTTCTGCTTCAGAGCCTCTGCAAGCAATTTAGCTGCATCCTTCACAATATCACTTCTCAGTTCCTCAGTCATCATCTCTACTTCCATAACCTTTCTAGCAGCATGTTCATCCATCACCATAGATACTGAAGTACCTACCTTCTGTGCCAAATCCTCAGCCACAGGAATAGTTTCCTTCTTACTTTTCTTGATCTCAATTTCTTCTTCTATATCAACATCAAGATACTGCTTGACTTGCCTTTCCAGACTCTTCAAATTCCTATCACTTTTTCCTCTTTTGATCTTTGTCTTCTTCTCATCCTTGGTTTTCTTTATCTTTTCCTTGATTTCCTTGGATGCAGGGGCAGCAGCAGCTTGGGTACAGGAGTTACGGCCTTATGAGCACCAATAGTTACCCCTGGTAGAGCTACTGACTTGGAAACCTTCTTCTTCTTAGAAGGTTCTTGCTTCTCTTCCTCCTCTTCTTGGACAATATCCTTCGTCTTTTTTGTTGGAACAAGGGTGTTCAGCAATACCACTTTTAAGTTTTGATGATAACAAGGTATTAAAAAATGTCAATTGGATATGCTAATATTTGTTTAAGTGTGCAGGATCTTAATCAAGATTTTAATCATAGAAAGCATTCTCTTAGAACAAATGAAGAGCAAAATTCCTAAGAAGCTTGTTGCTTGTGATTCTGAAGTCCTAGAGAGTCTGAAGAATCATCAGAAGCTGTTTTGAGAGGTTCTGAAGACTCAGAGAATCTGAAGAACAAAAGAGTGTCTGAAGGAGCTGAAGAGAGTCTGAAGCCCATTAGAGTCTGAAGTTCTGAAGAGAGTCTGAAGCCCATCAGAGTCTGAAGTTCTGAAGAGAGTCTGAAGTTCATCAGAGTCTGAAGTGCTATAGAGAGTCTGAAGACTGCAAATTGAAGATTTGTTTAGAAGGATTTCTGAAGGCATTTCGATGCATTTCAAAGTCAACTTGAGCATGGGATGCTCAACGACAAGAATGCAGGAATAGGACAGAGTATTTTGTACGAACTCTGTTTCCACTACACCGCTACCTCGTACATTTGGCAGTTGTGTCTACCGGTAATTCGCCTCAAAATGAATGGATTTCAAAATATGTATTTGAAGGACTATTACCATATCAAGCAACAGATCAACAACTATTGATGAAGCTTCCAGAATATTTTTTGATGTGCTGGATTGTCTCAAAGTCTCTTTCCAACGCCTATATAAAGGATAGAAGACTTGAAGAATATGTTGGACTCTACAACTGAAAAACTACGCTATCAAGCTATTGTATTCTCTCTGAGTCAAGCCAAAAACACATCAACAACTTAGGAAATTCTTACAAACTGTATATTCTAGAATTTCTAAGTTAATCAGAAAACAGAGTCTCTTTGTTTTGTAATTGGAACACTTTTGATTGTTTATCAAGTGTTCTAACCCTATTCAATTTTCTGTAAATTGTGTAAGAAGTCTCTTGGTTGTGTCCTTGAGCAAAGAAGTCTCTTAGTTGTGTCTTTGAGCATTGGAAGTCTCTTGCCTGCGTGCTTGAGCATTGGAAGTCTCTTACTGTGTGTTTGAGCAACTTGTAATTGTTAATTACATTTTAGTGAAACTCTCCTTGGAAGTGCAAGGGGGACAGGACTACTTCCGGTTTGTGGAAGGAACCTGTATAATTGCTTGTGTTCTCTCTTTCCTTTATCTCTTTATCATTTCCGCTGCTACAGACTCTGGTCTTCCATCAAGTGCTGAACTCATTCAGACTCTGATCCTGGAAAACATATTCTTACTCTTTAAGAGTTGCGAAAAAGTTAACATAATTCAACCCCCCCTTCTTGTGTTTTTCTCACCTTCACTTTTGCCCTTAATTTTTAGAGGACCTCCTCCTAAAGATTCAGGAATAGCAGAATAGTTGATTATTCTGCCTGTCTCATTGTAGTGATCCAGCACAAATCTGGCAAGGACCTCAGGATTATCTTCTTTGGATATGGGAAGGAAGTCTATCAATAGGTCAGATTGGACAAAAGATTCCTTCATGTCCTCATCATGAGGTTCATACTTCTTAACAATCTTCACGTATTGAAAGGTTTTGCCGTTGATAATCCTCCCTGTTACAGTCCCAAGCTGAGTATCAGACACTACCCCAGATTCTGATAGGATCTTCAAGAGTCCTCCCTGATACAAGATCTCAGAAAGAAACCTTCCATAAGGAACTTGTCTTTTGGATTTACTTTGGCTTTCCTTGATGGCGCAGCACAGATGGTGCATCACGTATCTTGGAAAGTTGATCTTCTCCATGTTGATCAAGAAATACAGAACCACCTTGTGGTCCATTCAACATACCAAAGTAGTTCATCAACTCTTGTGACAGAATGTGAGTAGAGACATCAATCCCATGTCTTTGAAGTGACCCAAAATCCACCGGAGATTCAACTTGAACTTCTGGGATTTCCTTGATGATGTTAATAGTTCTGGGCTTGATGACTTACGATTGTCCAGATATGATCACAACACCAGAAGGAACTGATGAACTTGCCATTATAGAAGGTTTCTAGGTTTTGAGTTTATGAAAATATTTTTCGGAGAGAACGAGAGAGAAGGGTTCAGAAAATGTAAAGTGTTGGAAGTGTAAGTGAGTTGTGTGTGTTTGTTATTTAAGTGATTTTGATGAAAACGTTTGAAATTCAAAGGGGACAAACAAACACAAGCATTTAAGACAAATAAGCATGCAGCCGAAAAAGTATCGGGAAGGCGCAAGGTTTATTGTTAAAGGAATAAAATCATTGCCCTTTGAGTTCCTACCCAATACAAACATACCACGACTGAGAACCTCAAAAGTAACTGTCACGTAGTGGGACATGTGTTATTAATCACAACAGACACCTTACCACTAATACGAGCTTCTTCAGAGTCTAAGTTTCCTTAATAGAGTCTGAGTGTGTTCATAAGCTTATTTTTCTCAGAGTCTCCAAAAGAGAGTCTGATACTCAAGTAGCTTCTGAGTAACTTTCAGAATCTGAATTCTATCTTCAGGAGCACACATTACACAGAGACATAACACATGTTCAAATTTTTCTTTATAAAATCAAATCTATCAACATATAAAGGATTTGGAAATATGTCAGCCCATTGATGATCAGTATCAATGAATTGAATATCTAAAACTCCTTTTTGAACATAGTCTATAATAAAATGATGTTTAATTTCAATGTGCTTTGCTCTTGAATGCATAATTGGATTCTTAGATAAACATATAGCAGTTGTATTATCACAATAAATTGGGATACAGTTTTCAGTTATTTGATAATCCTCAAGCTGATGTTTCATCCAGAGTAGTTGTGTACAACAACTAGCAGCTGAGATGTATTATGCTTCTGCTGTTGACAAAGCAATTGTTGCTTGTCTCTTGCTAGCCCAGGATATCAGATTCTCTCCCAAAAATTAACAATTGCCACTAGTTGATCTCCTTTCAATCCTGTCTCCAGCATAGTCAGCATCACAGAATCCAACTAGCTTATAATCTGAAGATTTCTTATACAGAAGTCTAAGATTAGTGGTTCCTTTCAAATATCTGAAGATTCTCTTAACAGTAGTTAAGTGAGACTCTCTAGGATATGATTGAAACCTTGCACACAGACATACACTGAATAAAATATATGGTCTGGATGCAGTGAGATATAATAGAGAACCTATCATACCTCTATACAGCTTCTGGTCAACTTTTGTTCCTTGATCTTCTTTGCTTAGAGTGCAGGTTGGATGCATTGGAGTGTTCATTTCCTTACAATCCTCAAGATTAAATTTCTTCAGGAGCACTTTGGTATACTTGGATTGATGAACATAAACTCCTTCTTTGCACTGGTTGATTTGAATTCCCAGAAAGAACTTCAATTCTCCCATCATGCTCATTTTAAATTCATCCTGCATTGACTTAGAAAATTCCTTGCAAAGAGAACTGTTCGTTGAACCTAAAATAATATCATCAACATAAATTTGAACAATTAGAATGTCTTTCTTCAGAGTCTTCCTGAATTGTGTAGTGTCAACTTGACCTCTTTCAAAATCATTTTGAATTAAGAAATTACTTAGTCTTTCATACCAAGCTCTAGGAGCTTGTTTCAAGCCATATAGTGATTTCTTCAATTTATAAACATGTTCAGGATGTTTTAGATCCTCAAAACCAGGAGGTTGTCTGACATACACTTCTTCAGTAATGACACCATTAAGAAAGGCACTTTTAACATCCATTTGATACAGAATTGTTTTGTGATTTGCTGCGTAGGAAAGAAGTAACCTGATTGCTTCCAATCTTGAAACTGAAGCAAATGTTTCAGTGTAATCAATGTCTTCTTGCTTATTGTAGCCTTGAGCAACAAGTGTGGCTTTGTTTCTGATTACTTCTCCTTGTTCACTAAGCTTGTTTCTGAACACCCATTTAGTTCCAATGATATTCTTGTTCTCAGGCTTAGCTACTAGATCCCACACGTCATTCCTTTTGAATTGGTTGAGTTCATCTTGCATAGCCAGAATCCATCCTTCATCTGCAAGTGCTTCTTCAATTGAGGCAGGTTCAATTATTGATAATAATCCCAAACCAGACTCTTCTTGTCTAAAGTGTGATCTTGTTCTTCTGGGACTTTCTTTGTTGCCAATAATTTGATCCTCAGGATGTGAAGACTTGTATTTGAATGCGTGTTTGGATTGGTTGGCATGCTGAGAACCATCTTGAGCTTCTTCAGAAGCTACTTCATCAAGAACTTCAGGGAATGCTACAGCTTCTGGAGTATCATCAGACTCTGGAGTTTGATCAGGTTCTGAGTTATCATCAGATTCTTGAGAACCTGCAAAACTTTCATCCTGCTCTGGAGTTTCACTTCCAGGCATTTTGTCATCAAATTTGACATGCATAGATTCTTCAACACATTGTGTTTCTGAATTATACAGTATGTATGCCTTAGACCTTTCAGAGTAACCTAAAAAGATTCCTTTCTAGGCTTTGGCATCAAATTTCTTTAGATAGACTTTATTGTTTAGAATATAACATGTACATCTAAACTGATGAAAGTAAGATATGTTAGGTTTCCTACCTTTAAAGAGTTCATATGCTATTTTGTTCAACAAGGGTCTGATGTAGATCCTGTTCTGAACATAACATGTTATGTTTACTGCTTCTGCCAAAAAAATGTTTAGCCATATTGTTTTCATGAATCATGGTTCTTGCCATTTCTTTTAAAGTTCTGTTCTTTCTCTCTACAACCCCATTTTGTTGTGGAGTTCTAGGATCAGAGAATTCATGGATAATTCCATGTTTTTCACAAAAAAGTTCAAATGGCTCATTTTCAAATTCTCCACCATGATCACTTCTGACTTTCAAGATTTTCAATTTTTTTCAGATTGTACTTGGATGCAGAATTTACTAAACACAGTATATGAATCATCTTTAGATTTCAGAAACTTAACCCAACTCCATCTACTGTAATTATTAACAATGAATAATCCATATTTACTTCCATATAAGGATGCAGTATTGACTGGTCCAAATAAGTCAATGTGAAGTAGTTCCAAGGGTCTGGAGGTAGAAACAATTTCTTTTGGTTTAAAAGAGCTTTTAACAATCTTCCCTTTCTGGCATGCTCCACAGAGAGCATCTAAATGATGGTGAATGTCTGGTAAGCCTTTGACCAGTTGCAACTTGCTAAGCTTAGAGGTTAACCTCCAGTTAGCATGTCTCAACCGTCTGTGCCACAACCATTTCTTATCACTCATTGATAAAAGACAAATTATCTTCTGATCAACGAATTCAGAGAATTTGATTTTGTAAACATTGTTTCTTCTCTTTCCCTTGAAAACTATGGATTGATCATCCTTGTTGACTACTGTGCAGTTGTTCTTATTAAACAAAGCATCATAACCACTGTCACACAATTGACTTATGCTTAGTAGGTTATGTCTAAGTCCATCTACAAACCACACATTATTAATTGAGACTAGAGAATTACCAATGGTTCTAGTACCAGTTATTCTGCCAGTTTGGTTTCCTCCAAATCCCACAGTTCCTCCCTCTTTCATGGTCAGGGTTAGGAACATAGACTTTTCTCCCGTCATGTGTCACGAGCAGCCACTGTCTAGATACCAGGACTTCTGCTTTTCTTGTCCTTTTAGACATACCTGCAACATCAACAATTTCAGATTTAGGTACCCAAATCTTTATGGGTCCTTTGGGTTTAGTCCTTGAACCATTGAATCTCTTTTGTGTTGTGTATCTGGGAGTCTGAGGTTTCATTTTCTTCCAGACTCTAGGTTCAGAACCTTGAAGTCTAGGGTCCAACTTACCACACACAGCTTCTCTTCTTTGAGTCTTAGGCTTCTGACATCCAGAATCTGCCTTCTTCAGAATCTGTTTATCAGACTTTGTTTTCTTCAGAATTTGAATCTTTGGAGCCTTTGATTCAAAGTTGTTCAGTACCTTTGACTTTAGGTTCTTTGGCTTTGATATAGTCATTGCCTTAGAGCCTGAAGTCTTAGGTTCTGAATGAGTCACTGTGTTGACTTTTTCAGATTCCAACACAAAATGATTTTCAAGTGCTTCTCTGGCGCCATCAGAACCAGGTTTCAGGATCACCTCATTAGAGTTACCTCCTATGAATCCAAGACCTTTACCTCTGTTCTGATATGTGTTATAAATCATAGATGCTACCTTGGTTCTATCAATCCCTATAACAATAAACTCTTGAAAAGCAGCATCTTGCTCACTCAAGTGTTTACAGTTACTTAGTGTATGTCTGTGTGCAAGGTTTCAATCAGATCCTAGAGAGTCCAACTTAACTGCTGTTAAGAGAATCTTGAGATATCTGAAAGGAACTACTAATCTTGGACTTCTTTACAAGAAATCCTCTGACTACAAGCTAGTTGGATTTTGTGATGCTGACTATGCTGGAGACAGGATTGAAAGAAAATCTACCAGTGACAATTGTCAATTCTTGGGAGAAAATCTGATATCCTAGGCTAGCAAGAGGCAAGCAACCATTGCTTTGTCTACAGCAGAAGCAGAATACATCTCAGCTGCTAGTTGTTGTACACAGCTACTCTGGATGAAACATCAGCTTGAGGACTATCAAATAACTGAAAATTGTATCCCAATTTATTGTGATAATACGGCAGCAATATGTTTGTCTAAAAATCCAATTATGCATTCAAGAGCAAAGCACATTGAGATTAAACATCATTTTATAAGAGACTATGTTCAAAAAGGAATTTTAGATATTCAATTCATTGATACTGATCATCAATGGGCTGATATATTTACTAAACCCTTATCTGTTGAAAGATTTGATTTCATAAAGAAAAATTTGAACATGTGTTATGTCTTTGGGTAATGTGCGCCTCTGAAAACAGAATTCAGACTCTGAAAAATATTCTGAAGCTATTTGGGAATCAGACCCTCTTTTGGAGACTCTAATAAAAGCTTCTGATAAACTATTCAGACTCTGGTAAGGAATCTTTAGACTCTCAGAAGCTCGTATTAGTGGAAGCATGACTGTTGAGTTTAGTAACACCTGCCCCACTACGGTGACAGTTACTTTATAGTTTCTCAGACGTGGCCTGTCTGTATTGGGTAAGAACTCAAAGGGCAATGATTTCATTACGTTGAACAAGTTACATTCGCTTTGTCCCAATACTTTTACGGCTGCATGCTATATGTATTTATTGTTTGTGTTTGTTTGTCCCCTATTCTCTCCAAACGGTTATCAAACTCTTTTCTATAAATACATAACACACACAACTCACTTTTCTTTTCACTCTTTGATTTTCTCTCTGAACAAATTTCTTGTTTTCAATACTTTGCAAAACTTTTTGTTCTCAAATCAAACACTTAGAAACCTCTAAAATGGCAAGTGATCTCATCCAATCTGGTGTCATAATCAAGTCTGAAAAATCCTATGTTATCAAACCCAAAACGATGAACATTATCAAGGAGACTCTGGAAATTCAAGTTGAATCTCCAGTAGATTTTGGTTCTCTTAGTCGTCACGGAGTTGACGTTTCCTCTCATTTCTTATCACAAGGAATGATGAACTACTTTGGTATGTTGAATGGACCAACATATCAGGAGCTTGTTAGAGATTTTTGGGTTAGGTCAGAAGTCTACGACAAGGATGAAGCTACTCTTGAAGAAACTGTTGCAATCTCAAACAACCCCAAGCTGGCTGGCAAGAACAGAGATCAAATGGGTTTAAGACCGTACAATGGTCTTGAAGTAAGGTCTGCTGTGATGGGAATACCAATAGTTATCACTGAAGAGGTGGTAGCCAGGGCTTGTCAATTGGAGAATGCTGGTAAATTTCAGTGGAATGTTCACAAGAAGAGTGAATGGGCTGTTATCTACAACAAACTGCTATTTGAAGGGAGACCCTCAAATAAACTGGTGGATATGCATCCTGAGTATAGGGTGCTTCTGAAGATTATACTGAACAATATGCTTCAGAAAGGAGGAGGAACATACACATTGTCTGTTGATCACAAAGTTCGTCTTTATTTTCTCATCAACAAAATAAAGATCAACTTCCCAAGATATGTGATGCACCACATGTGCTGGGCCATTAAGAAGAGTCAATCTGAGACCAGACGGCAAGTTCCTTTTGGAAGATTAATATCTGAGATTCTGTATCAGGGAGGCCTCCTGAAGGTCTTATCAGAATCTGGTGTGGTATCAGATATTCATCTTGGAACTGTGACCGGAAGAATCATCAATGGCAAGACTCTGCAGTACATGAAGATTATCAAGAGATTCAATCCCTCTAAGCATGATATGAGGGAATCTTATGTGCAATCTGACTTGATGATGGACTTCCCTCCTATATCCAAAGAAGATAATCCTGAAGTTCTTGCTAGATTTGTGGTGGATTACTTCAAGGATACTGGTAGAATAATCAACTATTCTGCCATTCCTGAGACTGCTGGAGGAGGACCCCTTAAGGTCAAAGGAAAAAGAACCAAGGAAGTGGTTCTCAAGGAAGAGGAAGAGAAGCAGGAGCCTCTCAAGAAGAAGATCAAATCTACTGCTCTTCCAGGAGTGAAAATTGGTTCCCCTAAGACCATAGCTCTTATGCCTTCATCAGTATCTTCTGCATCCAAAGAAATCAAGGATAGGATTAAAGAAACCAAGGATGAGAAGAAAGCGAAGAAAGACGAGAAGAAGGAAAAGAAAGATGAGAAGAAAGCGAAGCTAGGCAAGGGTGACAGAGATTATGTCCAACTAGCTGATGAAATTGCTGATATTCTTGATGCTGACTCTGATGGTGAAGAAAGTCATATCAAAAAGAGAAAGGTGGATGTGGTTCCTGTGGCTAAGGATGTATTACAGAAGATAAGTACTTTTGTATCTATGATTGAAGATGAACATGCTGCTGGCAAGGCAATGGCAGCAGAAGTGGTTGCTGAAGAATTAAAGGAAGAGACTGTCAAAGAAGCTGCTAAGTTGCTTGCTTCTGCTCTTAAACAGAAGGATCATGTAGCTACTGCAGAAGCTGAATTATCAGAAGCTACTGTGTCTGATCACTATGCTTCTCCAGAAGTTGGCATTGGCACCTCTGGCAATGTAGCATGTAGCTCATCTTCCTCATTGAATCAAGAGTCAGAATCTGATTCAGAATCAGATAACAAACCCTTGAGCCAAATTCTTCCACCCCTCAAAAATTCATCCCCCTCACCAATCAAACCCATATCATCCCATAACCCATTGGATCCTGCAGTAGTTGAATATGTTGATTCAACTATGGATAGAGTCATTCAAGACACAATCACAGTGTCTATGAATCTACCTGCTGACCATCCTGCTCAACCAACATTTCTTAAACCACTTCAGGCAATTAAACCTTCTGAAAAACCTGAAGTAACCATTCAATCTAAAAAGTCATCCCCCCAACCTGAAACCATTTGTGTAGACTCTCCAGACACTCTAGATTCTGTTGAGAAACATCTAGGAGGAGAACTACCAAAGACCACTGCAAAATCCAAACCAACAAAAGCTACTAAATCCGTTTCCAAACCAGACCCTGTACCTAAACCTATAGAAAGTCTTACTTTGGCCTCTGTTGAACCTTCAGAACCTGTTGTTGAACCAGCTTCTGAAAATCTGGAACAAGCTTCTGATATCATATCAGAAACTGTAACAGAATGCAGAGCAGAAACTAGAAGTTCCCCAACCTCTTTGTGATCCTATAACAATCCTTCCAGAGTTTGAAACTTTTTTAGCCTTAAGAGCCTCTCTACCCTCAACCTCTGAACCTCATATTGACCTATTTGATTCAAACAGGATAGATGAGTTCTATGCTTCTTCTAGCAACAAGCTCAAAGACATTATTGAGCAAAGGTTTGTGCCCATCCTCAATGTGAGCTATGAGGACAAGTTCTCTACTTTGAAGACTGAGTTCTTGGAATTTATCACCAAAATTCAGAAGGCTGCTGCCAGGGAACAAGCACTTGTCACTGCCAAGCATGTTGAAGAAGTCAAGCGGGCTGAGAAAGTTATTATCTTGGAAAGAGCTCCTATTCTGAGGATTAGAGATACACCATTCTTTGATGAAGATCAGTATAATCCAAGGGAATCAATGGTTTATAACTCTTTGAAGAGGAGACTGTCAGAGTTCAAGAAGAAGTCAAACTAGAAAGGGAAGCTCATTTAAGAAGAACTGAGGCTCTGGAAGAGATGGTAAAGAAACAGCAAGAGGATCTCCAGAAATTGATGGATCATCTTGCCAAACAAAACCAACCTTAGTTTAATTTCGTTTTGTTCTGTTTGTAATTCCTGTTTGCTGTCTTCTGAACTATTTTTGTTTCTTGAAAATTTATACAAGTTTTTATTTGATTCCATTTGCATTTAATTTATTTTGTGCTCTGAATCTTCTATGTTTTTCCCTCTGATTCTCATTTTCCTTATCTTAAGTCATTTAAAAAGGGGGAGGAACTTGTTCTAAACCTTTTTGTTGATGACAAAAGGGGGAGAAGAGAAAGTATTTGTGTTTTCTCAACAAGAAGAAGGGAAAAATATGAGATTTGTGTTTCCTTTCAAATACATTGCAAGTTCTATGTAAAAGTTAAAGGGAAATCTGCGAAAGGTGCTTAGTTAGACTCTGAGCCCCTGTTTAAGAATATGTTCTCTATATTCGTTTATTATTTTGAGAATGAATTCGATTGCTTATGAAAATGAATTTAATTAATCTGGATAGAACTTAGGAGGAGCTTACAAACCTCAACATAAGAACTATCAGACTCAGGGGGAGTCAGAGCTTACAAACCTCAGACTCTGAGCTTACAAACCTCAGACCCCTTAAGTCAACTTGTTAATTAGATTAACAACAATTGACCTTTTAAATACTAATGTTTGTCATCATCAAAAAGGAGGAGATTGTTGGAACAAAGGTGTTCAGCAATACCACGTTTTGAGTTTTGATGATAACAAGGTATTAAAAAGTTGTCAATTGGACATTGCTAATATTTGTTTAAGTATGCAGGATATCAATCAAGATTTATATCTTAGAAAGTATTCTGTTTGAACAATGATAAAGAGCAAAAATCCAGAGAAGCTTGTTGCTTGTGATTCTGTACCAAAGAGAGTCTGAAGACTGTATCGAAGAGAGTCTGAAGACTGTACCGAAGAGATTCTGAAGACTATCAGAGTCTGAAGACTATCAGAATCTGAAAACCAAGAGAGTCTGAAGATTATCAGAAGCTTAATGCTACAGTGAGTCTGAAGCCCGAAATCTGAAAGTCTGCTAACAAGGATTTCTACAAGCATTGCGATGCAAAAGAAACTCTCAAATGGAGTAACGGCTAGCTTCAAAGTCAACTTGAGCGTGGGAAGCACAACGAGAAGAATGCAGGCCAGTACAGAGTACGTTGTACGAACTCTGTTTCCACTACTCTACTACCTCGTACAGTTTGGCAACTATGTCTACCGGTATTAATCCTCAAAGGGAATGGAATTCAAATTATGAAATTGAAGGACTATTACCAAATCAAGCAACAGATCAACAGCCATTGATCAAGCTTCAGAAATCATCCTGATGTGCTGGATGACTCAACGTCTCTTTCATACGCCTATATAAAGGATAGAAGACTTGAAGAATTGTTGGACTCTACAACTAGAAAAATTACGCTGCGTTGCTTTCGTATTCAACTGAGTCCTAACAAAAACATATCAACAACTTAGATTCTTACAAACTGAGTATTCTAGAATTTCTAAGTTCCACAGAAAAACAGAGTCTGTCTTTTGTTTGAAACAGAGTCTGTCTTTGTTGTAATTGAAACACATTTGATTGTTGTCAAGTGTTTTCAACTCTATTCAATTTTCTGTAATTGTGTAAGAAGTCTCTTGCTTGTGTGCTTGAGCAAAGAAGTCTCTTGGCTGTGTGCTTGAGCAAGGAAGTCTCTTAGTTATGTCTTTGAGCATTGGAAGTCTCTTGCCTGCGTGCTTGAGCATTGGAAATCTCTTACTGTGTGTTTGAGTAACTTGTAATTGATATTACATTTTAGTGAACTCTCCTTGGAAGTACAAGGGGGACAGGACTACTTCCGGTTTGTGGAAGGAACCTGTATAATTGCTTGTGTTCTCTCTTCTCTCTATCTCTTGATTATTCCGCTGCATCAGAACCTAATCTCCCATCAGACTCTGATCTCATTCAGACTCTGAGTTTAAAGGAATTAGATTCTCACTCTTCAAGAGCTGCGAAAAGCTAACACAATTCAACCCCCCTTCTTGTGTTTTTCTCACCTTCAGAGATACGTTGAGACATGCCAGCACATCCAGAGTCATCTAGAAGCTTGATCA
Organism: Medicago arabica; assembly: GCA_946800305.1. Lineage (NCBI taxonomy): Eukaryota > Viridiplantae > Streptophyta > Magnoliopsida > Fabales > Fabaceae > Medicago > Medicago arabica. The sequence goes on from OX326967.1 coordinate 20,740,998, forward strand.
AAAACTGTTGATCTGTTGCTTGATATGGTAATCGTCCTTCAATATAGATTTTGAATTCCATTCCATTTGAGAGCTTCAGACTCTCTTCAGCTCCTTCAGACTCTCTTTGTTCTTCAGATTATCTGAGTCTTCAGAACCTCTGACTTGCACTTCTTCGAAGTAGCTTCAGACTTGAAGGGAATGGAAGACTTGAAGAATTGGTTAGACTCTACAACTGAAAAACTACGCTATTAAGCTATTGTATTCTCTCTGAGTCAAGCCAAAACACATCAACAACTTAGAGAATTCTTACCAACTTGTTTATCCTAGAATTTCTAAGTATCAAAGAAAACAAAGTCTCTCATTGCTTTGTATTTTGGAACACCACTGATTGTATATCAAGTGTTCAATCACTCTTTCAATTTTCTGTAAATTTTGTTAGAAGTCTATTGCTTGTGTGCTTGAGAAGTAGAAGTCTCTTGGATGTGTCCATGTGCAAAGAAGTCTCTTGCTTGTGTGCTTGAGCATTGGAAGTCTCTTACTGTATGTTTGAGCAACTTGTAATTGTTGATTACATTTTAGTGAAACTCTCCTTGAAAGTGCAAGGGGGACAGGACTACTTTCGGTTTGTGGAATGAACCTGTGTAATTGCTTGTGTTCTCTCTTTCCCTTATCTCTTTACAATTTCCGCTGCAACAGACTCTGATCTTCCATCAGATCCTGAACTTGTTCAGACACTGATCCTGGAAAACAGATTCATACTCTTTAAGAGTTGCAAAAAAGTTAACACAATTCAACCCCCCTTCTTGTGTTTTTCTCGCCGTCAAACATATGTGTACCAAAACACACCCTCCGAGGCTTTGTGGATTCCATGACTCGAAAAATTCTCTCGACTTCCTTGAGCCATGTATGAGCTCCATCAGGATCATATCTGCCTTTGAAGGTAGGCGGATGGTTCCTCAGAAAAGTTTTCAGCATTCGAACCCAATCGTTACCACCCGCACTAGGCTGTTGCCCCACAACTTGAGCCTTAACATGCAACACAGCAGCAATAGCAGCATCGTTCCTTCCAGCCATTCTCGATTCACTTCACAACGAGCAAAAATTAGGAAACACAACGACAATTTTCAACCGTCACACGACACTAATGACTCGACTACTTGGCTGGACGAACTGAACTGCTCTGATTCCAATTGTAACACCTTGTTTTCCCAACATATAAATAATATAAAATAAATCAGAGTTCATCGCAAACAGGATGTCACATTTCGTTCTTCAAAATATCATTTATCATAAATAGAGTTAAATTCACTATTTATTTAAACAACTGCTTTCAATAATTCAAACAATGTTGCAGCGGAAAATATTCAATGTTTCAACAATACTTGGAACTAAGGCCTCCACATCAACAACATAATAAAATTCCAAATTCAAAGGTGGTCTAACTTCAATTTGTAAAAAGATACGTAACAAAGGAAAACAAAACACATAAACATCCCCATCCTGTTACGTATCAGAGCATGACTCCTAAGACGACACGAGGATCAACTCACATCAACGGTTACTCCTGGGTATCTACACGTTACCCACGTAGAGGCAACATTCAAACAGAAGGGGTGAGATTTCACATTCAGTAATAATAAGCAACAATTCATATAAAAGAATTAATCAACATAAAACAACAACAATTCATCATCAACAATGCTTCATATAATTCCAACTACAATCATCAATTAACTTCTCTCAACAATGCAACAACGACGACTCAATAATGCAACAACAACGACTCAACAAATACAACAACAACGACTCAACAAATGCAACAACAATGATTCAACAAATGCAATGTAATTATGCATGTGGTACCAACATAGCTATAACTCCCTTCGCTAATGCCGTAATTCGGCTTGACATGCTACAACCTCCTTTGCTTAAGAATCAAGAGAGCTACAACTCCCTTCGCTAATGCTGTAAATCGGCTTGACAGGCTACAACTCCCTTCGCTTAACAATGCTTATGCAATGACACAACTTAAAATACAACAATAGTAACATCATATAAACATATTAAATCATCCACAAAAGATTTTCACGTCAAACCAAGACCACTGGAAAGTTAACACAATTATCAACAACTTTCATATTTAAAACAAAGACAAACTCAAAATAGAAACATGTGAAAAAGACACAAGAACGCAAAAACAGGGCAGTCTGCCACTGAACAGTTCGTTAGGCGAGCACAGCTACTCGCCGTGGCGAGCTCACATTTGAATCAATCGCTGTGGCGAGCAAGGTCACTCCCCGTGGCGAGCTAAAACAGGTAGCTCTCGGCAATTAAACATTTTTCACCCAAAAAATCCCAATTTTAGCTTCCCAATGCTCAAATTTAATTCCAAAAGTTGTCTAATCGTTTCTAAACAATGAAAGGCACTTGAATTCATATAAAACTTGACCCAAAACATCATTTCTACAAAAACATCATTTTTCTACTGAAAAACTCGCGATGGTGAGGGAAACACTCGCTGTGGCGAGTGACATTTGAGCCACTCGCTAGGCGAAGAGAAACACTCGCTATGGCGAGTTGACTCTCTACTCGCTAGGAGAGTAAGATTACTCGTCGTGGCGAGCGACGACAGACAGTGCTACGAACAGCACGAACAGACATCAGTTTTTCACCCAAAAACCCTAATTTCGACAACCCAAATCCCAAAATTGATAGGTAACATCACCTACTGTTAATCTACAACCTGGACATCAATTTCTTCACATTAATTCATGTGATTACCTATACTTTCAACAATATAATTGAATTCAAAACCTAATTTCTATAACATCAAAAATTCAACAACAACAAGATTAAATCCCATTTCAGAATTATATACTCATGATTAAAGAAGGTTAGTCTCACCCTTACATTAGATTGGTTGAATTTTCTGAATTCTACAAGCTTCCTCTTTTTCTCTCAAAAACCGTTTCTACGTGTTCTCTGTTTTCTCCCAAAACTGTTTCTACAAGCTTCTCTCTGTTTGTTGTAACCTTAATTCCCTAACATCCTCCTCTATTTATAACCTAACATATTCTCCTTATTCCTAAACTGCCCTTATGCCTCATTAATCTAATTTAATTATATCCTCACTATTAATGTCGTAACAAACTACTAATAATTACCAACTAATAATTACCAAAAATCACACATCACAATTATTCAAATAAAATATACCAAAAAGACACTAAACTGGATAAAATAAATAAATAATAAAATGGGGGCGTTACAATCCTTAGTGCAGAATCAAGGTTGCAGGTTAGATTGAGAAGCTTGTAATGAAGAAGTCATTATACGATTGATGGAATGTGTAAGCTCTCACCGAAGGTAGAGTATGTATGTAACGAAGGACTCGAACGCTTGAAACAGACAAGATTTTCATGTCTTGGCTGTTAAGTAAATTAACTGAGGAAGAAGTAATCATTTTGGAACAGACAAAATGTTATGCAATGGTGGATACCAAATGATAAGTATGTAGTGGGGACGAGACCGTGTATACGTCGGCATATAATTCAAATATTTTTCTTAGCACGAGAAGTTATAGGAACCAACTTCAATTTAGAAATACATGATGAAGATGGGTCAGACTACCTGCCTTCTGAGCAAGTTATTAAATGTCATCGAACTAAGAAGTGCAAGCTAAACAGTATGTGAAAAAGATTACATTAGTGACAAGAGGCAATATGTAACTATTCGACTAAGACAGGAAATAGATATTGGATAATAAGTTAACGCAGAGGTATTATAGATTGATGTTAAGGATTAATCAGGATTTTAGTTCAAGAATTATTTTGAGATTTCCGTCATATGAAAAATCGTCACAAGTTCGAAGGGGTTAGGAATGAGGTTAACTGCCAAGGAATCAATGTCTTCTTTAGATGGGTTTCTTATGAAATTATGCTAGCTAACCGAAGGAGTAAATTTGGAGACGGGAACGAATTGTGGAAGCTGAAGTCGTCCCATAAGAGACCTTAAGTGTGAATACAACTACAGACAAGAATGGATTAGATGGAGGTAAGTCTCGAACCGTCAAGTATATCATAGTTTATGAACAACATGTGTATGGAATATTTTGCGAGAGACATCTTGCGAGAACAAGAATGCTTAATATGTCTAAAGGACAATGCAATATCTAGAAGTGACTCGTCAGTAATATTAGTTGGTGTTTCAAGGCAGTATGTAGGATGAAGTTAACCCCTTGTTATTAGCGTGTAAGTTGGAAGACTCAATTCTTCTGGAACTGTAAGAGAAGTGAGTTTGGAGAAGTAGTAGTATTAATATCGAAAATAAGTAGCATGACATAGAGTGGTCTTCGTCTTGATGATTGTGAGGTCATAATGTAGTTAAGTTAACCGTGAAAATTTTCTGTATGGTTTAATTAGTATGTTGGACATAGTAAGTCGATAAATCAGAGTAGTGCAACAGGGATTCAATTAGGAGTGGAGTAATGGTATATGCAGAAGTCCAAGACTTTGGAATAAAGATATTCATGGGACATTAGTAAGTAGAAATGAACCAAAAATATGATAAACTTTCATGGGAAATATTAAGAGACGAACTATAAGGAATACTTCAGACCACAAATTCAGGGGTAACATAAATCAAAGTAGTCAAAGAGAATATGACAGAAGTATGACGGACGTGTTCCAATTGTGTTAAGTCTAAAGTAATTGGAATCACTGCTAGTATGTTAAGCTAGTTAATTTGTTCGGTGAACTCAAAGGACTAGAAGTACTAGCTCAGCCAGTAAAGAGTTGTATATGAGGCATCAAATATGAACGAGGTACATAGGGGATAATGCCTTATCTTGAAGTGCCTTTCATGATTAGAAATTATAGTAGAGAACGTTGGAGTAGGAAGATACTACTTAAAACAAGTAATTGATATATCAACACACTTTTGTTGTGGAAGTTTAGAGAGAGTTAAAACTAAATGTCACGGAGGTAAGGAAAAGAATGTCATCACACAAGAGGGAATCATTTGTGGCCTATGGTATAGAATTGTGCAGTTTCAGGTTATGAATATGGGATTAAGAGAAGGATGGGATGATATGTTCCCTTTAGTAGCAGCCAGAACAGAGTGGTCCGAGATCGAAGTATGTTTTTGAAAAGATATGTTCTAGAAGAGTTCCAAGATGATAGGTACTACCAATCCTGATACGACCAAGGTGTATCTTAATTTATGTAGGAATGCTGAGAACCCATAATAGGTGAAGAAAAATGGATAACCATAAGTATACGTCATGTATCAAGCCATCAGTTGTACTACTTTGTGTTGTATAGGGTAGTAAAATGCTTGATTCATTTAATAGAGAATGGAACAGACGTTTGAAGTAACACCTTCTACTTATATTATGATTAATGGAGAAAGTTGAACCAGTTCTTACTTCCATTGGAGTATGCTTAACATCAGTTATTGTCCCGTGTAGGAGTGATCTTATACAAAGTATGGTAAGAGCATAAGTATGAGATCCCGTCAGACAAAGCAAATTTCAAGAATGAACTTTTATTGGGACCCGCATGTGATGAATCACTTGTAGGTTGGATCAGGTCTAGAAGGGGTACAATCGGCAAAGTCGACAAAAGTCTTACTCAGATGAGCATAGGAGACTTTGCAGAGTTCAATGAAGGTGATCGAGTACTAGTGACTCTAGGATGAACTTACATGGAGTGTGCAGAATAAGAAATTAGCTCGAAGGAGGTCAGAAATGTTGGTTCAATCAACCTTAACGTATCATTTTTAGAGTAAATTCTCATGGATAATCGAGATGTAATACTCTGGAGTAGTAGTAGAGTCTCAAGAATCAAGTTAGAATTGAAGGAATCGATCAGTAGTGAACTCTTTCGAGAAGTAGAATCAAAGGCGATGAAGGGGTATTAGTATATTTTTGCAGGTGAATTTCTATATTTCGAGGACGAAATTTCCTTTAAGGGGAGTAGAGTGTAATATCCCGCTTAAATTTTTAGCAATCTGTAGTGCCATTTAAATAAGCTCGAGGAAAATCTTTTAGAAAGGGCAATAAGGTGAATTCAAGGTGTGCATATAAATAAGCCAAGAACCCTTACCCACTCATTTTTCTTCCTTTCTTCTAACACCACAAACTGATGTCTACTCCCTTCATTCTCTCTTCTTCCTCGGCTTTCCTCCATCCTTCACCAAATACCCCAAGAATCCTTGCCTAACACAACATGCAATCACCTTTACGTGTTCCTTGAAACAATTAAAGCATGATGCTAGCTTAAATGCCCTTTTCCCCTCTACATCTTGGCCGAACCCCACCTTCCTTTATATTGGGAAATTTTCAAGATTTAGTGAAACAAGTGCATTGCATACAAAATTATGGTGCTGATTATGCTTGGGTACAAGAAATCAGAAACTTTGGCTATTTTATGAATGGATTTAAGTTGATGCAAGAAGTCAACTTGTGGAATAGCTTGTGAGTGTGACTGATTGTGTACTTTGAACATTGATTTCAATGCATTAACGAAAGTACGTAAATTCAGATCATAGATTATGAAAACAACTTATAAAAAAACAATTTAACTTTATCTTATCTCTTGTCATCAAAATAGCTTATACACAAGCCCTTATCATATAATAGTCAGTCTTTGGGCCATATATGAGTTTCCAAAAAAATAAAAAATAATAATAAGCACGTGTATCATGATAAGCATTTATTCTATAAGCAGCAAATTACGTTGAATATCCAAATAAAGCCAAATCAATGTTTCTAGATTTGAACTTAATTTCATTGTTGTAACTGATCAATTTGGATTCATGCTGAACACACATTCATCTACTATATCAACAAATCAACCTTCAATCTTAACTAAAAGACAAAAAAATACATGATCACCAAAATGAAATACGAATATGAGAGAAGAGATTGTAGCATACTCTTAAGACTAACCGGAATTACGATATGTTGAGAGAAGAGTGTGAATCGATGGAGGTTCACTTTGCTGTTGGTCATCACCATGTGCAGATTGAGATTGGTGAAATTTTGAGACACATTAGGGATTCAATTGGTGGATTTGGGGCTTGAGATCAGAAATTGCTCATCAGACTCATGAGGATGCAGTTGATGACGAAGGATGATAAGATTGAAGACGGAGGAGGATGTGATTGATCGGAGACGGTGGTGGAAAGGCGGCGGTGATCGTGCAAATGACGACAACGATGATTGGTGAGTTTTTTTTTGAAGGAAGAAAATGGGCGTTTGGTCTTTTAACAGTATAATAATAGTGTTTTACCCCTGTAATATAGTTCGGTTTTACAATATTTTTGTTTTGTCATTTAAAAACCAATTTTTTATTAGAGGTAAATCAAAAACAAAATTATTTTACGGGGGATAAATCAAAAAAAATATTTTACAAAATGTAAAACCAAAAATGACCTATATTACAGGTGGGTAAATCACCCATTAACCCTATAATTTTTTACGTAAATTTATTGAAATAAAAAAAATCAAAATAAAACTAATTTCAGTTAAATGGGAGCTACTTATCTTGATATTCACTACCATTACATTTTCCTAGCATAGATTGTGGTATCAAATCAAAGATTTTCTTGTAGTGGTTTCAAACACCATTTGGTGCCTATATGTTTCCCATTTTCATTTGAATATTTTTTATATCCAAAATTCAACACATTAAAAATAAAAAATAAAATTAGTAAGAAGTAAATTTGAACTAAAATTGAAATGCATTATCTCTAGCTATCTTCTTAGTGAGGGAGTATGTTATACCAAAAAGAGGGTTGATTGAAACTCCGATATTAGAGTAGAACTTGTTTGTGAATAATGTGCGAGTAAACTTACATATATAAAGAAAACTACTCCATTCAGCTCTTTTGGGCTGAATTTTTTTCTTCTAAAAATGCTCTTAATTTTGAATACAAATAACACATGTAACAAATAGATAAGAATAAATTTAAATATTAAAAAATATAACAAACACGATATGAGTATATATATATATATATATATATATATATATATATATATGTCCAATTTTTATTCCTTTATCATTTAAAAAATGAAACAAACTAGATGAGTATATTTATACTTTCTTTTTTATTATCCTAATTATACCCTTAAACAACTTTTTTTCTATAATAAAGATTGTTGTTGATGTCGTTAAAAAAAAATAAGAATTTAGATTATATAATTTTTTTATATTATTGGTGTCATTGAAATAATTAATCATGGATAGTTTATTCGTTTTTTTTTTGAACGGCTAATATATTCAACACTATGCACTGATAGTTTATTCGTTATAATTTGAAAAAAAAATCATTTATATTTTTAATTTTAATCAAAATCAAAATTTCATAACAAAAAGTACCGTTTATAATTTTCAAACGTAGACTCGATAAAAAGAGCGAAAAGAGGGGCACGTCTTTCGCTAATATATATTAGTTATCAAGAGACGGTTTAATTTTCCTTCAAAAAAAAATTACGCTTTAATTTCAAACAAAAGTATACAAAAGTTCAATAAATCCAATACAACAATTTTTGCTTTCAATGACATCTAGGTTGTTTAATATGAGCAGTACAGTTTTGTTTCAAGGGTTGCAAAGGTTCTTGAGATCCTCTTCCTTCGCATACCAGATTGGTATTATCTTTGAAACATGGGGATAAAGATCCTTGTATGAGTTCCTAATAGTTCCTTCCGCAACTCCTGTAGCAATTGATATATCTTTCAAGGATTTTTTATCATCTGAAAGCTGAGTTATGATGTATATAATTGTTGCAGCAATTGATATGGAATTTCTCCTTATATCAAATTCTTCTGATTTCTGAACAGATTCTTGAGCAGCTTTAACAGCTTGAGGAGTCATTCCAAGATTAGAACAAAATCGTCCCATAAAGTCCCCAACATGAATTATTCCCATTTCAACAGATTGACCACCATTCTTCAAACCCAGTTGTTTCACTATGTATTCTTTTGCACGAACAATTTCCTTCTTGGTGGCTCCATTGGCGATCAAGGAAATTTCCTTTATAGTGCGTGGCTTGTCTTCTTGTCGACAAGCAATGTAAAGGCAAGCAGCCAATAATGCTTCCTGATTTCTTCCCCTACTAGACTTCTGATCTTCAACCCGCTTATATATCTCATTAGCTCGGTCCTTAATGGTCGGAACCAGTCCCAACCTCTCAGCCATAGTATCAATAGTTTGGGACGCAAGGATCAATCCACGATTGGAATTAGAACCATGATTCTGCCAACGACCAAGAGTTGATGAGAGAAAATCACCAGATTCTCCATTCGGCTTAGCAATGACGGTGGAGAGACCACCATCGGTGAGGAGAGGGTTACTGGGACTACCGACACGAACGAGATCGTTATTGCCTGATTCGTTAGCAAACATTTGCCACTCGGATGTTTCATCAATGGGGTGAGATCCCAAGACAAGACCACACTCCGAACAGACTGCATCGCCGGCAGAGTGGTCAAACACCACATCCGTCGCTTGCTTGCAGTTGCTGCAAATCGCATCGGACATGGTTCCAAGTTTCTCTCTCTAGGGTTTCAAGAAAAAAATTATAATTTTTTTGCTGAAAGAACAAGAGAATGAACTATGCTATATATTGCTCTAAAGGAAACCATGGAATATATTATAATATAGTGTTGGTAGTGATTATTATTAATTAAAATAATATTTAGTCTTTCTCAAGAGATAAGACGGGGAAAACAATATAAAAATATCCTTTTTATTTTTGGTCAAATTGAAAAAATTGGTATGAAGTAACTATTAAATATATTAACTAATATTGCAGTCAAAGATATTTAAATAATATTATTATTTACCTACTATATATGTGAATATAACCTTATACATATTATTTAATAAAAACATTAAGAAATTTAAGAATAAGAATTATATAATTGTCTTTAATTCGGTTAATGGTCATAAAAACTTTTTTCAATTTATTTTTTTCTAGCTATCTTTTTCTTTTTTTAAGAAATGTTTTCTAGCTATATAACCAAAAAAAAAATGTTTTCTAACTATTTTGTTAGTAAGGGTGTGAATTATTTCAATAAGTGGGTTGATGGAAACTTTGTTGTCACATTAATTATTTTGTTCCTAAATAAAAAATATGTAAATTAATTTGTTGTTTTGTTTGAGATGGGTGACCTCATTGTGGTATATATTTTATGTTTTGTACTTAAATTGATTTTTGAGTAAAAAGCTTTAAAATGTTTCGTCATATTGTCTTGTAGGGAACACCACGAAAAAAATAGTCTTATAGGGTTGTACAAAATACGCCATGTATTACAACTCATCCCAACAATAATTCATTAGACCGGGCCTGACTTGATGAAAAGAAAAAATATATAGGACATGACAAGGGCATAGTTGAAACATGGACCGAATTCAGGTCGCCCCTCGGGTTACTCATCTCATCTCAATATAATTTGAGGACTTATCTTCTTGGACCTAGGAAAATGTGGGTTGAGATCTGTTGTGTAGAAGGATTGAGCTCGTCGTCGTTCGTTGTGGTGCTTCATGAGTCCTTCTCCACTTAAGGAGGGTGGAGTACTAATAACCGGAAAATGAGTTGGTTATCACGTTGCACTTAGCCCCCATGATGGACAAGTACTTGAGTAATTGTAATGCCTTAAATATCTAATCAGTGCCTATTTTAAGATTTTATAGTTTTAGTTGTTTTTTGTGTTATTTAATCATTTAGAACTAGTATTGCTTGTTTATGATGTTTGAAGATGTAGGTTAACGAATGGCTCTAAGGATGCGGGAAGTTGCAGCGTGGACGAAGGTTGTTTCTCGGAAGATTTGGAAAGCTGAAGTGTAACACCCCAAATTTTCCATAATATATTTCTATATATCTAAATATATGTGCAAGGTATAAATCTCTAATTATTATTTTAAATGGTTTTATTTGTACATGTATTTTGCTTATTATTGTGACATCGTGTAAATTAATAAGAAATGTGTGCATATTTTATTTTAATTAATAATTATTAATAAGGATATCAACATTTTCTTCTTGTATGAAAAATAGAGATATGAGAGAGAGAGAGAGAGAGGCGCTCGACCTTGGTCTCACCGGGGGACACCGCGCCAGTATTCACCATCACCGGCATAGAGGTGCAATGGAGGGGAGCGGGGGCAAGCATGGTGCCATATATGGGGGGATATGGAGCATTGGACCAAGGTGAGACGATGACGTCGGAAAGCGTATGAACAGGGTTATTCAGGAAGTCATGGAGGTTATGGGGAGCATCGACAAAGTTAGGGTTTTGGCTCGGGAAGACTGGAATTGGGTTCGCTCCAGATCTAGGGTTCGGTACAGAAGGTTTTCACCTGGGGATTCTGTGTATTCAAGATAGAATTCTCCTGTGACAGGTTCTGGATTGATGGTTACGGGTATCAGGAGGTGGACAGAAGGAGGGAACTGTAACACCCCGTTTTCCCAACATATAAATAATACTTAAATTTATCAGAGTTCAACATAAAACACGATGTCACACTTCATTAAATCAAAACGTCATTTAAAAATCCACTAAAAAGTCTATAATTATTTCAACAACATTGCAGCGGAAAAGTAATCAATGTTTTCAACAAAATTTGGCACTAAGGCCTCAACTCCAACAACAATAATTAAATCCACTTATAGGTGGTCCAACAGCAAAATGGAAAAGACACGTAACAAGACAACATATCATATGAATAAATTCTCATCCCGTTACGTATTAGAGCGACCCTAAGACGACGCGTGAGAGAGTCAACTCACAACAGCAACTACTCCTGATCACCTGCAAGTTACTCATACGAAGAGCAACATTTTCAAGCAGAAGGGGTGAGATTTCACAATCATAAATAATAAACAATAATTCTCAAACATCAATTAACATGTAATAACAAGCATTCTTATGAAAGAATTAATTATCATATAACAGCAACAATCATTATAGACAACTTCGTATAAACAACGTATCAACATCGACTCAACAACACAACGTAAATATGCATGTGGTACCAACAGAGCATCAAGCTCTCAACATGATGTCGTAATTCGACTAACAGGGCATCAAACCCCCTTCACTACAACGTGACAGGCTACAGCCCCCTTCGCTTGACAACATTTATGCAATGACATAATGATTATTATGCAAGAATTAATTATCATATAACAACAACAATCATTATAGACAAATTCGTATAAACAACGTATCAACATCGACTCGACAACACAACGTAAATATGCATGTGGTACCATTAGAGCATCAAGCTCTCAACATGATGTCGTAATTCGACTAACAGAGCATCAAGCCCCCTTCGCTACAACGTGACAGGCTACAGCCCCCTTCGCTTGACAACATTTATGCAATGACATAATGATTATTATGCAACAACAACAACTGCAACATCATAATTAATCAACATAATATTTTCGACAACTTCACAATTAAACAACAACTTCAATTGAACCATATCAATTATTCCATACAATATTTTCACATCATTTCAAAGCTACTGGGTATAAGTCATATACCTCATATAAATATAGATTCAATCGTAGATCAACAACAACATATCAATATGATTCACCAATTCATTATCAAAAGAAAATTAAGTTTGATTCAACAAGACATAGATTAAATACCCTTAAACATTCTAATTAAACTCATAGTATACGGGATTTGAAGTTTGGAAGCAAACCAAAAGTTTCGGGTTGATTTAGAAGCGGTTATGCTAAATTTTCTTAAAAGTCTTTTCTAGAGCTAGTTGGAGTGTTTCTATCATAATTCAAAATCCATAAAACATTTTCAAGTCAAACCAGAGCCATTGGAAAGATAACTTAATTATCTAAAACTTTCATGTTTACACCAAAGACCAATTCAAAACAGAAACATGTTAAAAAGACGCAAGAACGCGAAACAGGAAAAGCTGTCAGAGGGCATTTCGCTTAAGCGAGACAAATCTCGCTTAAAAGAGATTAACGCCGAGAGAAACCTCAATTTTGCTTGTGAGTTCACTTGGGGATCGCTCAAGCGAACTGGGCCCCGTTTTCTGAAGAACAGTTACGAATTTTCACTATTTTTCACCCAAAAGCCCAAATTTTGACTACCCAATGCCCAAATTTGATAGGAAACATTACCTAGGTGTATTCTACAACCTACACATCAAATTTTTACATTAATTCAACAGATTATCTAGGTTTCTAGCAACCTAATTTGATTCAACTCTAATTTCTTCAACATCACAAATTAACAACAACAACAACAACAACAACAACAATTTAGAATTTATGTTTATGATTAATGAGAGTTAGTCTCACCCTTACCTTAGATTCTTGAATTCAGAAGGTTAGCAACTCTCTTCTCTATTCCTCTTCACTTCTCTGACTTTTCTCTGTTTTCTCTCTTTTCTCAGTTTTGAACGTGTCTGACTAATTCTCCCTCAACCCTTCCTATTCTTAACTTCCTATTCTCCTTATTTCCCAAACTACCCCTCCTCTATTTATTTTAATTAAATACCATTCATTAATAAAAAGTCATACCACTTAATATCATTATAACCAACAATTACACACCAAAAATCATATAACACAACTTTAAATAAATAAATATATATATAAAATACTATAACTTAATAAAATAAATAATTAAATAATTAGGGCGTTACAAGAACGATCACCGGAAATTGCACCGCGTGATCGGTCCAGGTAAGAAGAAGCACGTATGCAGCGGGCAGAGAAATCAGGTGTGCTGTGCAGAAATCAACAACGAGGCCGAGCTCCAAACAGGCCTCAATCTCCTTGAGTGCTAGAAAGAGTAGATGAAGTTTATGACAAAGAATTCCCTAAGCTTCTCAACACTGGTGCATATGATAGTAATCAGGCAAAAGAAAAATTTGCTGCAAACACTGATGCGAAACAGTTAGTTTCGTTCTATTTTACTAATGTGCCTGAATACATTCCATATATTTATCTTCGGCAAAGTTTTGAGGTTTATGGGATCTTGGAGGATTTATTTTTGGCGAAGAAATATAACGCTCAAGGTAAGGTATATGGTTTCGTTTGTTTTGGTAACGTTAAGAACATAGAAAAATTGACAAAAGCTTTGAATGAGGTGCACTTTGGAACGTATCGAGTTTTTGCTAAGGTTGCTCGTTTCGATCGTTTTGTGAAGTGTGTGGAAGGAGGTGTGAAAGGAAAGGAGAAGGAGCTGTTGGAGTTTGAGGGAGAAAAACAACAGTGATAGATGGTGAGATTGTAGAAGGTGGGGGAGAAAAAAAAGAGGGTATGTCGAAAGGTACGAAGAAGGAGGTGGTTTTCTGAGGTAGGGGGCGGTCTAGAGGTTCCGGGGGAGTGAAAATAATGGTTGGCGAAGTAGATTGTTCAGGTGAAGGAAATACGGTGGATGAACATGTGAAGGATGTGGGTTATGTGAATGATGTAATGAAACAAAAATTGGTGAGGGAGAATGTCGTTGTGCCGAAGGTTCGAAGTAGAACTGTGGGAGCCAAAGTGAAGTTTATGGCATCCGTTGAGGCATCAGGTGCTGATCAAGGGGAGACAAACAGTGGTTCAAAATTCATTATTAAATATCGGCCTACTGTAAAAGATGTGTCTTGGGCTCAAAAAGGTGTGGTGGTGACGGTGTTTAATGGTTAGTCAATACTGTTATTGTTGGAACAAAGGTGTTCAGCAATACCACGTTTTGAGTTTTGATGATAACAAGGTATTAAAAAGTTGTCAATTGGATATTGCTAATATTTGTTTAAGTATGCAGGATATCAATTAAGATTTGTATCTTAGAAAGTATTCTGTTTGAACAATGTTAAAGAGCAATAAATCCAGATAAGCTTGTTGCTTCTGAAGACTGTATCGAAGAGAGTCTGAAGACTGTACCGAAGAGAGTCTGAAGACTGTATCATAGTCTGAAGACCATCAGAATCTGAGAACCAAGAGATTCTGAAGATTATCAGAAGCTTAGTGCTACAGTGAGTCTGAAGCCACAAATTTTGATGATCTGCTAACAGTGATCTCTACTGCATTGCTATGCACAAAGAAACTCTAATGGAGTAACGGCTAGCTTCTAAGTCAACTTGAGCGTGGGAAGCACAAAGACAAAGATTGCAGGTCAGTACAGAGTACGTTGTACGAACTCTGTTTCCACTACTCCACTACCTCGTACAGTTTGGCAACTGTGTCTACCGGTATTAATCCTCAAAGGGAATGGAATTCAAATGATGCTATTGAAGGACTATTACCAAATCAAGCAACAGATCAACAGTCATTGATCAAGCTTCAGAAATCATCCTGATGCGCTGGATGACTCAACGTCTCTTTCCTACGCCTATATAAAGGATAGAAGACTTGAAGAATTGTTGGACTCTACAACTTGAAAAATTGCATTGTGCTGCTTTCGTATTCAACTGAGTCTTAACAAAAGCACATCATCAACTTAGATTCTTACAAACTGAGTATTCTAGAATTTCTAAGTTTCACAGAAAAACAGAGTCTGTCTTTTGTGTAAAACAGAGTCTGTCTTTGTTGTAATTGAAACACATTTTGATTGTTGTCAAGTGTTTCAACTGTATTCAATTTTCTGTAATTGTGTAAAAGTCTCTTGCTTTTGTGCTTGAGCAAAGGAAGTCTCTTGGCTGCGTCCTTGAGCAAAGGAAGTCTCTTAGTTGTGTCTTTGAGCAAGGAAGTCTCTCGCCTGTGTGCTTGAGCAAGGAAGTCTCATACTGTGTGTTTGAGCAACTTGTAATTTGATATTACATTTTAGTGAACTCTCCTTGGAAGTACAAGGAGGACAGGACTACTTCCGGTTTGTGGAAGGAACCTGTATAATTTCTTGCGTTCTCTCTTCTCTCTTTATCTCTTGATTATTCCGCTGCAATCAGAACCTAATCTCCTATCAGACTCTGATCTCGTTCAGACTCTGAGTTTAAAGGAATTATATTCTCACTCTTCAAGAGTTGCGAAAAGAAAACACAATTCAACCCCCCCCCCCTTCTTGTGTTTTTCTCACCTTCAGTTATTACAACAACGCATCTATGACGCTGGTTTTGAAATTTAAATTTAATTCCTATGGGGGTGGACAAGGTACTAGTGAAGGCATCCGGTATCGACGAGGTTAAATCAATTTTATCAGGTACTGCTGAATTTTTTAATTCTTTATTTTATTCCTTTATACCTTGGAATAAAGAATGTAGAAACTTTGAGCGGGGTGCTTGGATCCGTATGTTTGGAGTACCGTTACAAGCTTGGAATGAATTTTTTTTAGACTACCTGCTTTTGATTTTGGCCGTGTATTGAGGGTTGATGTTCAAACAGTTGATAGAGAGCGGTTATATTATGCTTGTCCACGTCTTCTCTGGATATCATTAATGCTTCAATAGGTGTCTTGATTGATGATATAATATTTTCTATTAAATTAGTGGAGGAATGGGGTTTTTCGTTAGGGGAGGATGCTTGTCTGGCCGAAGAAGAATCGACTTGTGATGTAAACGAAAATGGGGAAGAACATGGTGATTTAGTAGTAAATAATGATGTGACAGAAGGTGATTTGGTTGACAACTTGGTGAATGACATTTCTGAAGATGTGTTGGAGACTGAAAGGGTGGTAGTGCATCATGAGAAGGTGGAGGTTGAGCTCTTTACTGTTAAAACCATGGAGACTCCTTGTGAGATCAGGTCGTTGTCTAATGATGTTTTGAAACATTGTAATGAGGTAGACGATGTTGAAGAGGGTGGTAAAGGTTCTATTTTTGATATGGCTGATGTTAATTTGTCTGGTGGGGAAGAGCATGTTAGAGGGCCGCAGGTTGATGCTGTGGCGTGTCAGAAGAGGACTCCTTACACTCGAACATGGTCTTGTCCACCTAGTTGGGACCGTTCTAGGATTGCGGGGCCGTGGAGCTTAGAGTGGTTACGTGACTATAATCATGAAGATGCTGGTGTCATTTTTGCTTCAAGAAAGAAATCTAAGAAAAAACCTTCCTTAAGCCAACGACAACATGGTAAAAATAAAGATGTTCATATGCCTAAGAAAAAATTAGATGGTGTGTTGCGACATCCAGGATGGTGTCTGAAGAAGGTTGCTCGGCTGCCGACAATGGATAGAAATGCGGCGTTACATGAGTTGAAACATCAGGTCCGAAAGCGAGGTGATGGTAATGGTGGTAACAACGTGCACAATACATCAAATGAAGGTAATTCAGAATCAACTTCTGAGGCTTCTGTCAATAATGACTGGAAAAATTATGTTATGTTGCATGGTAATGACCAAGTGGCGGTGGATGATGTTTAGGGCATTGGTAAATTGATTGGCTTAAAATTTAATGGGGACAAAGCTAATATGTTTAATGTGTTATCTCATCGAGGGAGGAAGAGTGGGTGTGGATGGGGCAGTTTGGTTGGTGAGGGAATGGTGATGGAGGGTGAGGATGTGGAGATGGTGTAGGTGAGGGTGGTGTGAGGGTTTGGGTGTGAGGTGTTGGTGGTTTTTGATGAAAATCATTTCTTGGAACAAGGGTGTTCAGCAATACCACGTTTTGAGTTTTGATGATAACAAGGTATTAAAAATTGTCAATTGGATATGCTAATATTTGTTTAAGTATGCAGGATCTTAATCAAGATTTTAATTTTAGAAAGTATTCTATTTGAACATTTTGAGAGCAAAATCAAGAGAAGCTTGTTGCTTATGATTCTAAAGATCTAGAGAGTCTGAAGAATCATCAGAAGTTGTGTCAAGAAGTCCTGAAGATGATCAGAACCTGAAGTTCAAGAGAGTCTGAAGACTATCAGAACCTGAAGACCAAGAGAGTCTGAAGATCATCAGAACCTGAAGTGCTACAGTGAGTGTGAAGCCTACAATCTGAAGATCTGTTTAGAAGGATTTCTAAAGGGATTTCTATGCATAAGAAACACTCACTTGGAGTAACGGCTAGCTTCAAAGTCAACTTGAGCGTGGGATGCTCAACGACAAAGAATGCAGAATAGGACAGAGTACGTGTGTACGAACTCTGGTTCCACTACTCCACTACCTAGTACAGTTTGGCAACTGTGTCTACTGGTATTAAGCTTCAAAAGGAATGGAATTCAAAATATGCATTTGAAGGACTATTACCATATCAAGCAACAGATCAACAACTATTGATCAAGCTTCCAGAATTCTCTTGATGTGTTGGATTGTCTCAACGTCTCTTTCCAACGCCTATATAAAGGATAGAAGACTTGAAGAATATGTTGGACTCTACAACTGAAAAACTACGCTGTCAAGCTATTGTATTCTAACTGAGTCAAACCACAAACACATCAACAACTTAGATTATTCTTACAAACTGTGAATTCTAGAATCTCTAAGTTCATCAGAAAAACAGAGTCTGTCTTTGTTTATATTATTGGAACACATTTGATTGTTTGTCAAGTGTCTCCAACTCTATTCAATTTTCTGTAAATTGTGTCAGAAGTCTCTTGCTTGTGTGCTTGAGCAAAGAAGTCTCTTAGTTGTGTCTTTGAGCATTGGAAGACTCTTGCCTGCGTGCTTGAGTAATTGGAAGTCTCTTACTGTGTGTTTGAGCAACTTGTAATTGATATTACATTTTAGTGAAACTCTCCTTGGAAGTGCAAGAGGGACATGACTACTTCCGGCTTGTGGAAGGAACCTGTATAATTGCTTGTGTTCTCTCTTTCTCTCTATCTTTTGTTAATTTCCGCTACAACAGAATCTGGTCTTCCATCAGACTCTGAATCCATTCAGACTCTGATCTTGAAAAAAACAGATTCTTACTCTTCAAGAGTTTCGAAAAAGAAAACACAATTCAACCCCCCCCCCCCCCCCCCTTCTTGTGTTTTTCTTACCTTCAGTTGGTATCAGATCTCCGGCTCTGTTGTCATAACACTTAACCATGTAACAGAAAAGATTCAGAGAAAAACATGTCTTCCAGTGAACCTTCTACTTCTGGTGCTGCTATACCATATGACTATGGATCCAATAACAGCAGTAAGAAAGCTGATTATGGGAAAATTCCAAAGTTTAATGGTGATCCTGAAGAATTTTATTGGTGGAAAACCAACTTCTATAGCTATGTCATGGGTCTTGATGAAGAACTCTGGGACATACTTGAAGATGGTGTTGGTGACTTACAACTTGATGACGAAGGTGCTGCCATTAACCGTAAACTTCACACTACTGCTCAGAAGAAGATCTACAAGAAACATCGTATCATCAGAGGAGCTCTTGTCACTGTTATTCCTAAGTCTGAATACATGAAGATGAGTGACAAATCTACTGCTAAAGCCATGTTTGCTTCTCTTTGTGCAAACTATGAAGGGAGCAAGAAGGTCAGGGAAGCTAAAGCTCTTCTATTGGTTCATCAGTATGAATTATTCAAGATGAAAGAAGATGAAAGCGTTGAGCAGATGTACTCAAGATTTCAAACTCTAGTATATGGACTTTAGATACTAAAGAAGAGTTACATAGCTTCTGACCATGTTAGCAAGATTCTAAGGAGCTTACCTTCTAGGTGGAGACCAAAGGTTACTGCAATTGAGGAAGCTAAGGATTTAAACACTTTGAGTGTTGAAGATCTTGTCAGCTCTCTCAAAGTTCATGAGTTAAGTCTCAATGAACATGATTCTGCAAGAAAGTCTAAAACCATTGCTTTAAAGTCAAAGGGAAGATCCTCAAAAGCTCTCAAAGTTGAAGAGTCTGAAAATGAATCTTCCGCTTCTAAAAGCTCTGAGGAAGATCCTGATGTTGCTAAAGAAATGGCTATGCTTTCAAGCAGAATGCAATACCTTGCAAAAAAGAACAAGAAGTTTCTGAGTAAGAGCAGTGGTAATGGTTTCAAGAAGAAAGAACAAAAAGGTTGCTTCAACTGCAAGAAGCCTGGGCGCTTTATTGCTGATTGTCCAGAGTTGCAGAAAGAGAAATCCAAATCAAAAAGGCCAACCTTTAAGTCAAGCAAGTTTAAGAAGCAAATCAAGAAAAGTCTGATGGCTACCTGGGAAGATCTTGATAATGAGTCAGGGTCTGACGATGATGATGCTGATGGTGAAGCTAATGTAGCTGTTGGATTAATGGCTACAACTGAATCAGTAAAAGAGGCACCTGAGGCAGAATCAGATGCAGACTCTGAAAGTGAGACTGAGGTATTTTCTAAACTCACAAAATCTGAATTAGTAGATTCTATCAAAGAACTTCTTGGTCACTATGAAGCTAAATCCCTTGTGTTGAAGAAAGTCAAACAACAGCTTGATAAGTTGTCAAAAAGGCATAACTCAACTCTGTTGGAGTTAGAAAGTTTAAAAGAAGAAAATGATTCTTTATTGATCAAGAAGTGTAGTTGTAAATACTTGAGTGAGCAAGATGTTGCTATACAAGAATTTATTGCTACTGGAATTGATAGATCCAGGGTAGCATCTATGATCTATAACACATATCAGAACAGAGGACAGGGTCTTGGATTCATTGGAGGTAGCTCAAATGAAGTGATCCTGAAACCTGGTCCTGATGGCGCCAGAGAAGCATTGAAAAATCACTTTGTAAGTGAGTCTGATGAAGTCAACACAGTAACTCATTTAGAACCTAAAGCTTCAAGTTCTAAAGTTATGACTTAGTCAAAATCTCAGAACGTAAAGTCAAAGGTTCTGAAAAACTTTGAACCTAAGGCTTCAATGAGTCAGATTCTGAAAAAATCAGAGTCTGGTAAACAGACTCTGAAGAAGCCAGAGTCTGAAAAACAAAAGCCTAAGTTTCAAAGAAGAGAAACTGTGAAAGGTAAGTTGGATCCTAAACTGACAGGTTCTAAACCCAAAGTTTGGAGGAAAACAATGCCAATGACTTCAAGACACACAATACATAAGGGATTCAATGGTTCAAGGACTAACCCAAGAGGACCCATGAGAATATGGGTACCTAAGTCTGAAATTGTTGATGCTGCAGGTATGTCTAAAAGGACAAGAAAGGCAGAAGGTCTAGTACCTGGACAGTGGCTGCTCGCGACACATGACAGGAGAAAAGTCTATGTTCCTAACCCTAACCATGAAAGAGGGAGGAACTGTGGGATTTGGAGGAAACCCGACTGGCAAAATCATTGGTACTAGAACCATTGGTAACTCTCTAATCTCTATTAGTAATGTGTGGTTTGTTGATGAGCTTAGACATAACCTACTGAGCATAAGTCAATTGTGTGACAGTGGTTATGATGTTTTGTTTAATAAGAACAACTGCACTGTAGTCAACAAGGATGATCAATCCATAGTCTTTAAGGGAAAGAAAAGAAACAATGTCTACAAAATAAAGTTCTCTGAACTGACTGATCAGAAGGTAGTTTGCCTTTTGTCAATGGGTTATAAGAAATGGTTGTGGCATAGACGGTTGGGACATGCAAACTGGAGGTTAATCTTTAAGCTTAGCAAGTTGCAACTAGTCAAAGGCTTACCGGACATTGACTATCATTTAGATGCTCTTTATGGAGCATGTCAAAAAGGGAAAATTGTTAAGAGTTCTTTTAAACCAAAAGAAATTGTTTCTACCTCCAGACCCTTGGAGTTACTTCACATTGACTTATTTGGACCAGTTAGCACTGCATCCTTATATGGAAGTAAGTATGGACTAGTCATTGTTGATGATTACAGCAGATGAAGTTGGGTTAAGTTTCTGAAAACTAAAGATGATTCATATTCTGTGTTTAGCAAATTCTGCATCCAAATTCAATCTGAAAAAGAATTGAAAATTTTGAAAGTCCGAAGTGATCATGGAGGAGAATTTGAAAATGAGCCATTTGAACTTTTATGTGCAAAACATGGAATTATCCATGAAATCACTGCACCTAGAACTCCACAACAGAATGGAGTTGTAGAGAGAAAGAACAGAACCTTACAAGAAATGGCAAGAACCATGATCCATGAGAACAGTCTGGCTAAACATTTTTGGGCAGAAGCAGTAAATACAACATGTTATGTTCAGAACAAGATCTACATCAGACCTCTGTTGAACAAAACAACATATGAACTCTTTAAAGGCAGGAAACCTAACATATCTTATTTTCATCAGTTGGGATGTACATGTTATATCCTGAACAATAAAGTCTATCTAAAGAAATTTGATGCCAAAGCTCAGAAGGGAATCTTTTTAGGTTAGTCTGAAAGATCTAAGGCATCCAGACTGTATAATTCAGAAACACAATGTGTTGAAGAATCTATGCATGTCAGATTTGATGACAAAGTGCCTGGAAGTGAAACTCCAGAGCAAGATGAAAGCTTTGCAGGATCTCAAGATTCTGATATCAACTCAGAATCTGATCAGATTCCAGAATCTGAAGATACTCCAGAAGCTGTAGCATCCCCTGAAGTTCCTAATGAAGAAGCTTCTGAAGAAGCTCAAGATGGTTCTCAGCAAGCTAGTCAATCCAAACATTCTTTCAAATACAAGTCTTCACATCTTGAGGATCAAATCATTGGCAACAAAGATAGTCCCAGAAGAACAAGATCATATTTCAGACAAGAAGAGTCTGCCTTGGGATTATTATCTGTTATTGAACCAACCTCTGTTGAAGAAGCACTTGGAGATGAAGGATGGATTCTGGCAATGCAAGATGAACTTAATCAATTCAAAAGGAATGAAGTGTGGGATCTAGTAGCTAAGCCTGAACACAAGAACATTATTGAAACTAAATGGGTGTTCAAAAACAAGCTTAGTGAACAAGGAGAAGTAATCAGAAACAAAGCAAGACTTGTTGCACAAGGCTACAATCAACAAGAAGGAATTGATTACACTGAAACATTTGCTCCAGTTACAAGATAAGAAGCAACCAGGTTACTTCTTTCCTATGCAGTCAATCACAACATAATCTTGTATCAAATGGATGTTAAGAGTGCTTTTCTTAATGGTGTCATTTCTGAAGAAGTTTATGTCAAACAACCTCCTGGCTTTGAAGATTTAAAACATCCAGAGCATGTTTATAAATTGAAGAAATCACTATATGGCTTGAAACAGGCTCCCAGAGCTTGGTATGAAAGACTAAGTAATTTCTTAATTCAAAATGATTTTGAAAGAGGACAAGTTGACACTACACTATTTAGAAAGACTCTGAAGAAGGACATTCTTATAGTTCAAATCTATGTTGATGATATCATTTTTGGTTCAACTAATGGTTCACTTTGCAAAGAGTTTTCTAAGGCAATGCAGGATGAATTCGAAATGAGCATGATGGGAGAATTGAAGTTCTTTTTAGGAATTCAAATCAACCAATGCAAAGATGGAGTCTATGTTCATTAGTCCAAATACACTAAAGAGCTCCTGAAGAAGTTCAATCTTGAGGACTGCAAAGAAATGAACACTCCAATGCATCCAACCTGCAGTCTGAGCAAAGAAGATCAAGGAACCAAAGTTGATCAGAAGCTGTATAGAGGTATGATAGGTTCTTTGTTATACCTAACTGCATCCAGACCAGATATTTTATTCAGCGTATGTCTGTGTGCAAGGTTTCAATCAGATCCTAGAGAGTCTCACCTTAACAGCTGTTAAGAGAATCTTTAGATATCTGAAAGGAACTACTAATCTTGGACTTCTGTATAAGAAATCTTCTGATTATAAGCTAGTTGGATTCTGTGATGCTGACTATGCTGGAGACAGGATTGATAGAAAATCAACCAGTGGCAATTGTCAATTTTTGGGAGAGAATCTGATATCCTAGGCTAGCAAGAGAAAAGCAACTATTGCTTTGTCTACAGCAGAAGCAGAATACATCTCAGGTGCTAGTTGTTGTACACAGCTACTCTGGATGAAACATCAGCTTGAGGATTATCAAATAACTGAAAACTGTATCCCAATTTATTGTGATAATACAGCTGCTATATGTTTATCTAAGAATCCAATTCTGCATTCAAGAGCAAAGCACATTGAGATTAAACATCATTTTATTAGAGACTATGTTCAAAATGGGATTCTAGATATTCAATTGATTGATACTGATCATCAATGGGCTGATATATTTACTAAACCTTTGACTGTTGAAAGATTTGATTTCATAAAGAAAAATTTGAACATGTGTTATGTCTCTAGTTAATGTGTGCTTCTGAAGACAGAATTCAGTCTCTGAAAGTTACTCAGAAGCTAATTGAGAATCAGACTCTCTCTTAGAGACTCTGATGAATATAAGCTTCTGAAGAGACTCAAACTCTGTTAAGGAAACTTAGACTCTTAAGAAGCTCGTATTAGTGGAAGGATGACTGTTGAGTTCAGTAACACCTGCCCCACTACGGTGACAATTTATTTTTAAGTTCTCAGACGTGGCCTGTCTGTATTGGGTAGGAATTCAAAGGGCAATGATTTTATTCCGTTTAACAAGTAACCCTCGCGTCTTCCCAACACTTTTACGGCTGCATGCTCTCTAGTCTTTATTGCTTATGTTTGTTTGTCCCCTTCTCATTTTTAAACGGTTTTCCACTTTCATTATAAATAGCAATCACACACAACCCACTTCACTTTCCACACTTTGATTTTTCTCTGAATTACTCTTTCGTTTTTAGTCTCTGAAAAACCTTGTTTCTCAAAATCAAACCTAGAACCTTACAAATGGCAAGTGAAATCGTTCAATCTGGTGTGATCGTCAAAACTGGAAAATCCTATGTGATTAAACCCAGAACAATGAACATCATCAAAGAGACTTTGGAAGTTCAAGTTGAATCTCCAGTTGACTTTGGATCCTTGATGAGGCATGGTATTGACGTCTCTTCTCATTTCTTAGCACAAGGAATGATGAGTTACTTTGGTGTGTTGAATGAACCAACATATCAAGAATTGGTTAGAGACCTATAGGTGAGGGCTGAAGTTTTTGACAAAGATGATGCAACCCTAGAAGAAATTGCTGCAATCATGAACAACCCTTCTTTGGTTGGAAAAAACAGGAAGCAAATGGGTCTGAGACCGTACAATGGTCTAGAAATAAGATCTGCTGTGATGGGGATTCCAATCCTTATCTATGAAGAAATAGTTGCCAGGGAATGCAGGGCAACAAATGATGGAAAATTTCAGTGGAATGTGGATAAGAGTGAATGGATGGGCATCTGCAACAAACTCTTATTTGACGGAAGACCCTCAAATAAGTTGGTAGACATGCATCCAGAACATAGGATGCTTCTGAAGATCATTCTAGACAGTATGCTTCAGATAGGTGGAGGAACAGACACTCTATCTGTGGATCATAAAGTGCTTATGTACTTTTTGATCAAAAAGAAGAAGATCAACTTTCCAAGATACGTGATGCACCACATGTGCTGGGCCATCAGGGAAGGCCAAATCAAATCCAGAAGACAAGTTCCTTTTGGAAGATTGATCTCTGAGATTCTGTATCAAGGAGGCCTCTTGAAGGTCTTGACAGAATCTGGTGTTGTATCAGACGCTCAGCTTGGAACAGTAACATGGAGAATCATCAACGGCAAGACTCTTCAATACATGAAGATTGTCAAGAAGTACAACCCTTTTAATCTAGATATGAAGGAGTCTTCTGTACAATCTGATCTGATGATGGACTTCCCCCTATTTCCAAAGAAGACAATCCTGAAGTCCTTGCAAGATTTGTAGTAGATTACTACAATGAGACTGATAGAATAATCAACTATTATGCCTTCCCTGAGACTGCTAGAGGAGGACCTCTTAAGGTTAAAGGCAAAAAGACCAAGGAAGTCAATCTAGAAGAGGAAGAAGAGAAGCAAGAACCTCCTAAGAAGAAGAAAAAGTCCAAATCAACAGCTCTTCCAGGAGTGACTATTGGTGCCTCTGAAACCATAGCTCCTATGCCTCTATCTGTCTCTCCTGCATCCAAGGAAATTAAGGAAAGGATAAAGAAATCCAAGGATGAGAAGAAAACAAAGGACGAGAAGAAGGCAAAGGATGAGAAGAAAGCTAAGAAAGGCAAAGCTGACAGAGATCACAAAATGCTGGTTGAAGAAATTGCTGAATTTCTTGATGCTGATTCTGATGAAGAAGAAAGTCAGGTCAAGAAAAGGAAGAAAGAAGATGTTCCTGTGGCTAAGGATGTAGCACAGAAGATAGATACCTCTGTATCTCTGATATATTTTGCTATATTTATCTAAGTACATCTGAAGTCTAACTATCGTATTCTACTTAAAATCTGTCATGTTTTAACAGACTCTAATGTGTTTTTGCTCTGAATCTTCTCTTCTCAATTCTCTCTAACATTTTTTTCCCTCACTTGAAGTCGTATAAAAAGGGGGAGAAACTTGTCTTTAAACCTTTTTGTTGATGACAAAAGGGGGAGAAAGATCAGTGAGTATTTTTTTTAAGTTATTCATGCTAAGTCTGAAGAAAAGGGAAGTTTTGCGATAGGTACTTCGTTAGATTCTGAGCCCCATTAAATTAAATTCTTCAATTTAATTTCAAAAGAATCTTCTCTCATATTCTTTTTATTATTCTGAGATTTGATTCAGCTATTTGTGCTAAACATGAATTTAATTAAAATGGATAAAACATAGGGGGAGCTTACAAACCTCAACTTAAGGACTATGAGACTCAGGGGGAGTCAGAGCTTACAAACCTCAGACTCTGAGCTTACAAACCTCAGACCCTTTAGTCAACCTGTTAATTAGATTAACAACAATTGACCTTTTAAATACTGATGTTTGTCATCATCAAAAAGGGGGAGATTGTTGGAACAAGGGTGTTCAGCAATACCACGTTTTGATTTTTTTATGATAACAAGGTATTAAAAATTGTCAATTGGATATGCTAATATTTGTTTAAGTATGCAGGATCTTAATCAAGATTTTAATCTTAGAAAGTATTCTGTTTGAACTTTTGAGAGCAAAATCAAGAGAAGCTTATTGCTTGTGATTCTGAAGATCTAGAGAGTCTGAAGAATCATCAGAAGCTGTGTCAAGAAGTCCTGAAGATGATCAGAACCTGAAGTTCAAGAGAGTCTGAAGACTATCAAAACCTGAAGACCAAGAGAGTCTGAAGATCATCAGAAGCTGAAGTGCTACAGTGAGTCTGAAGCCTACAATCTGAAGATCTGTTTAGAAGGATTTCTAAAGGGATTTCTATGCATAAGAAACACTCACTTGGAGTAACGGCTTGCTTCAAAGTCAACTTGAGCGTGGGATGCTCAACGACAAAGAATGCAGAATAGGACAGAGTACATGTGTACGAACTCTGTTTCCACTACTCCACTACCTCGTACTGTTTGGCAACTCTGTCTACCGGTATTAAGCTTCAAAAGGAATGGAATTCAAAATATGCATTTGAAGGACTATTACCATATCAAGCAACAGATCAACAACTATTGATCAAGCTTCCAGAATTCTCTTGATGTGCTGGATTGTCTCAACGTCTCTTTCCAACGCCTATATAAAGGATAGAAGACTTGAAGAATATGTTGGACTCTACAACTGAAAAACTACGCTGTCAAGCTATTGTATTCTAACTGAGTCAAACCAGAAACACATCAACAACTTAGATTATTCTTACAAACTGTGTATTCTAGAATCTCTAAGTTCATCAGAAAAACAGAGTCTGTCTTTAATTATATTATTGGAACACATTTGATTGTTTGTCAAGTGTCTCCAACTCTATTCAATTTTCTGTAAATTGTGTCAGAAGTCTCTTGCTTGTGTGCTTGAGCAAAGAAGTCTCTTAGTTGTGTCTTTGAGCATTTGAAGACTCTTGCCTACGTGCTTGAGCAATTGGAAGTCTCTTACTGTGTGTTTGAGCAACTTGTAATTGATATTACATTTTAGTGAAACTCTCCTTGGAAGTGCAAGGGGGACAAGACTACTTCCGGTTTGTGGAAGGAACCTGTATAATTGCTTAAGTTCTCTCTTTCTCTCTATCTCTTGTTAATTTCTGCTGCAACAAAATCTGGTCTTCCATCAGACTCTGAATCCATTCAGACTATGATCCTGAAAAAAATAGATTCTTACTCTTCAAGAGTTTCGAAAAAGAAAACATAATTCAACCCCCCCCCCCCCTTCTTGTGTTTTTATCACCTTCAGTATTGATAGATTTTTATTGTCGGAAAATTGGTGTCGGAGGTGGCCAAATAGTATTCTAATAGCTCAGTTACGTGGGTTGTCAGATCACTGTGCTTTGGTTTTATCTGTTGATGAACAAAATTGGGGTCCGAAACCCATTCGTATGTTGAAGTGTTGGGAGAATATAACGGGGTATAAAAATCTTGTAAGCTCCAAATGGAGGTCGGTTCATGTGGAGGGCTGGGGAGGTTATGTTATGAAGGATACGTTTAAAATGATAAAGGTTGTTCTTCGGGAGTGGCATCAGGAACATTCTCTTAATATTCCAGGTAAAATTTCGACCGTTAAACACCGTATGTCTGTGCTAGATGAAAAAGAGGAAATGTCTTCTTTGGGGGAGGAGGAAGTAGAGGAATTACATGGACTCTCTGCTGAGTTACATTCTTTATCTCGAATGCATTCTAGTATTTGTTGGCAGCAGTCTAGGTTGAACTGGCTTCGGGAAAGGGATGCTAATTAAAAAAAAAAAAATTCACGGTACAATGTCGAGTAGAAGGCGTGTTAATAATATCTCAATTCTTGATGTCGGTGGTGTATCAGTGGAGGGGGTGGACAATGTCAGGTCGGCGGTGTTCAATCATTTTGAGGAGCACTTCAAATCACCCTTAATGGTGCGTCCCCGAGCTATTGATTTAAATTTTCGTCAATTAACATACAAGGAGGGGGCGGATCTCATAAGGCCTTTCACCTTGGAGGAGGTTAAGAACGCAGTCTGGGATTGTGATAGTTACAAGTGTTCGAGGCCGGATGGAGTTAATTTTGGGTTCATCAAGGATTTTTGGGCTGATATGAAAGATGATTTATTTCAGTTTGTGTATGAGTTCCACCGCAATGGGAAGCTCTGAAAGGTATAAATAGCACTTTTATTATTCTAATTCCGAAGAAGGATTGCCCGCAGCGGTTAAATGATTATCGGCCTATCTCTTTGGTTGGTAGCTTGTATAAGGTGTTGGCCAAGGTTTTATCTAATCGTCTGAAAGGGGTAATGGGTATTGTTATATCAGATTCTTAGTAAGCTTTTGTAAGAGGAAGACAAATTCTTGATGGAATTTTAGTAGCCAATGAGGTGGTAGATGAATTGAAAAAATTAAATAGAGACCTGTTACTAATTAAAGTTGATTTTGAGAAGGCCTATGATTCGGTAGAATGGAGTTACTTGGATGATCTTTTGTGTAAAATGCCTTTTCCTGTCCTTTGGAGGAAGTGGATGAGAGAATGTGTTCCAACGGTAACGACGACTGTAACGCCCTATTTATTTATCTATTTTTTATTTAATTATTTTTATTGAGTTTGGAGTCTTTTGTTGATTTATTTGATTAGTTGTGATATTTGATGCTATGTGATGATTTTTAAGATTTATTAGTAGGTTGTTATAACATAAAAAGTGAAGGAATCTAATTACATTAGATTTAATGAGGCATAAGGGTAGGTTGGTAATTGGAGGAGTTTGTTAGGTTAAAATTAGGAGAGATTATAAATAAAGGAGAACATTAGAGATTAGGGTTGGAACAAGAACACAGTTTTTGGGAGAAAAGAGGAGAAACTTGTAGAGTTATGAAAAATCAACCAATCTAAGGTAAGGGTGTGACTAACCTTCTTTAATCATAAGTATATAGTTCTTAAAATGTTAATCTGTTGTTGTTGAATTTTTGTTGTTGTGAAAACTAGGTTTTGAATTGAATTTAATTAATAAAAACATAGGTAATCACATGAATTAATGTAAAAGTTGTTGTCTAGGTTGTAGTTTATCTGTAGGTAATGTTTCCTATTAATTTTGGGAGTTAGGGTGTCGAAAATTGGGTTTTTGGGACAAATTCTGAAATTCTGTTCTTGCTGTTCGTAGTTCTGTTCGTCGTCACTTGCCACAACGAGCGATGATCCTCGCCCCGCGAGTAGTAGATAACTCGTCACAGCAAGTACTTTTGGTCGCCTCGCGAGTGACCCAGTTGTCGCTCGCCACAACGAGTGATTTCCTCGCCACGGCGAAATCTTTACAGTGAGCTACTGTCAGCTCGCCACGGCGAGTAGCCCTACTCGCCCCAGCGAACTGCTTGATGGCAGTATGCCATGTTTCGCGTTCTTGTGTCTTTTTCACATGTTTTTGTTTTGAATTTGTCTCTGGTTTGAATATGAAAATTGTTGATGATTAAGTTATGTTCCCAACAGCTTTGGTTTGACATGAAAATCTTATATGGATATTTTGGTGTGTGAATTACGATGTTATAGTTGTCGCATTTCTGAGTCATATCATTGCATAAGCATTTGTCTAAGTTGGAGGCTTGATGCCTTGTCAAAGTTGGGGGCTTGATGCCCTGTTTAGTCGAATTACGACATTATGTTGAGAGCTTGACACTCTGTTGGTACCACATGCATAATTATATCACATATGCTGAGTTGTTGTTGTTGCATGTTGAGTTGGTCTTGTTGCATTGTTGAGTCTTTGTTTTTGCATTGATAAATGAAGTTAATTGATAATTGTATCTGAAATTATATGAAGTACTTGTTGATGATTAATTGTTGTTGTTTATATTGATTAATTCTTCTTTATGAATTGCTGCTTATTATTAAGGAATGTGAAATCTCAACCCTTCTGTTTGAATGTTGCCTCTACGTGGGTAACGTGCAGATAACCAGGAGTAACCGCTGATGTGAGTTGATCATTGTGCCGTCATAGGAGTCTTGCTCTGATATGTAACGGGATGGGGACATTTATGTTTTGTTTTTCCTTTGTTACGTATCTCTTTATAAGATGTTGTTGAACCACTTTTAATTTGGAAATTGAATTTTATTATGTTGTTGACATTGAGGCCTAGTGCCAAGTTTTGAATTAAACATTTAATGTTTTCCGCTGCGACATTGTTTAATTTACTGAAAGCAGGTGTTTATTTAAATAGTGGATTTTAATCCTATTTTGATGAAATGAGTTTTGAAGTACGAAATGTGACATCCTGTTTATGATGCACTCTGATATGTTTTACCTTCAAAGCTCGCTCAGGTATAATCTCTTCTATTGATTCTCTTTTAATTCGTTTTTTTGGGGGGATGTGAGGATAATAGAAAAATCTCTTGGATAGACTCGGATATTGTTTGTTTGGATAAGGGGGTTGGAGATTTGGGGGTAAGGAGACTTAGGGAGTTTAATATGGCGTTGTTAGGAAAGTGGTGTTGGCGGCAGGTAACAGGTAAAAAAGGTTTATAGTTTAGATTACTAGCAGCCAGATTTGGCTTAGAGGGAGGGCGGTTACAGGCTGGAGGTCAAGAGGTGTCTGTTTGGTGGAGCGATATGATCAGGATCCGTGACGGTGTAGGATCAGCGTTGGGCAATTGGTATGCTGACAACGTTCGACTTAAAACTAGAAACGGAGTAGAAACTTTATTTTGGTTGGATAGGTGGTTAGGTGAGGTGCCTCTTCGGCGTCGTTATCCGATTTTGTTTGAGTTATTAGAGAATAAACTATTAACTGTGGCTCAAATGTATGCTTTGGGCTGGGGTGTCAGTGTAACGCCCGTCTCAATTATTTAATTAATTTGTCGAGTTAGAATATATTTAAGTGATTTGTGTGTTTTGTTGTGATTATATTAGGTGGTCTATTTTATTATTTAATAGAATAAGGGTTGAAAATAGAATAAATATTAGGTTGTGGGGCTATTTTCGAATTAGGTAGAATTATGAGGGATTAAATGAAATAAGATAAAACAGAATAGAAGTGGTTTAAAAAGGAAAATTAGGTTTAGAATTGTACAGTACGTACAATTCAGTTTTTGGGAGAAAGAGGAGAAACCTAGAAGAGGCAAGAACAAGAGAGAAGAACGCAACTTTGATTCAGGATTTTATTATCAGGTAAGGGTGAGCCTAGCATTGCAATTCATTAAGCTTATGATTCATGATTATAGTTAACATGTTTAGGAATTGTTCATGAGAATTTAAGAACTAGGAATTAGGTTAAAAAGTGATGAATTGGTGATTAGATGATGAGAAACTGTACCGATGACGTAGAAAACTGTTTAGAGACCTTAGAATAACCCTTGTACATCATTATAGTCGAAATTTGGAAGGTTTAGGATGAAATTTGGGGTTTTGGGTGAAAACCCTCGTAATCCCGTAACTGTTCTGTCGCAGCTCACCACAACGAGCAATCAACTCGCCACGGCGAGTGCCCTTCACCAGCTCGCCAGGCGAGCAACCCACTCGCCATAGCGAGTGAACCCTAGAAAGCTCGCGAGGCGAGCAAACCACTCGCCATAGCGAGCAACCCATGATGGCTCGCCAGGCGAGCAACCCTTCTCGCCATAGCGAGAAGTACCCTTGAAGCTCGCCAGGCGAGCAACCCAACTCGCCATAGCGAGTTACCCCTGATGGTTCGCGAGGCGAGGATTCCACTCGCCATAGCGAGTAGTCCTGTATCAGACTACCTTTCGAATAATGCGACTCTTGTCGCACATTTGATTATGAGATTAACCCTGGTTTAGATTAAAACTGAGGTATTAAGAATAAATGTGGAGCTGTTAACGGATACTTGATTTGATATTGTGACCTATGCATTAGTATATGTTTCCTTTGAATTATAAGAGATGATGTATGTGAATGCTTGTGATGATTCGTTGCTGCCACGTTGCCATGTTGTTAATAAATAAAAGCTGCATGTGTCGTCAAAGATTTATGATGTTATGGTCCAAACTATTGGAGTTCATTTGAGATGTCTAAGATTCTAGAAGTTGAGTCCATGCATATTCATCCAGAGACGAGGGCTCATGCCCTAGGAGCTTTTGCTCAATAGCGACGAGAGCTTATGCTCTAGGAGTATTGTTATACTCAATAGCGACGAGAGCTTATGCTCTAGGAGTATTTTTATGCTCAATAGCGACGAGGGCTTATGCCCTAGGAGTATATTTATACTCAATATGGTACCACATGCATGATTAAGAGTCTAAGTTGCATTGTCGAGTCGAGGTCGCATTGTAGAGTCGAACTAAGATTGTTGATTAAGACGTTGATTTATGATGTTAATTATGATTATGACGTTGATTATGATTAAGATGTTACTTGACGGTTGTTGTGATATTAAGATGATGAAGTTATGTAGTTAAATATAATTATTGGATTATATGTTTAATGTTTTGTTTTGTGAATCTCACCCCTTCTGTTGGAATTGCCGCCTCGTGGGCAAGTGCAGGTATTTACGCTTTAGTTGCTGTTGCTGTTGTGAGTGGCTACCCTCACTGTGTCCTTAGGTGCTCTGATACGTAACGGGATGGGGACTTTTATGTATTTTCTATTCCTTACGTATTACCTTGAACTGACATGAATAAGAGTAGTTTTGAATTATGTTAGATTTTGATTAGGCCTGCGAGCCAGAACCATTATGTTAATTTGAATTTCATCCGCTGCGAAGTTTAAATGATTTTGATTAGAATAAATTATTATTTATTCCGTTGTTTTTGATGTATTATGAAATGTAGCATTCTGTTCTTGCGATACTCTGATTTAATCAAGAAATTTTAATGTTGGGAAAACGGGGAGTTACAATTGGTATCAGAGCAGGTCGGTCCGTCCGGCCAAGTAGATCGAGTTGTCCGTGTCGAGTGGTAGTTTAATTCTATTTGAATTTCTCTAACCCGTTCTCGTTATGTAGTGAACTAAGATGGCTGGGAGAAATGATGCTGCTCTTGCTGCTGCATTACAAGCGATGGCTCAAGCTGTTGGGCAACAACCTAACGCTGGTGGTAACAATGGAGTTCGAATGTTGGAGACGTTTCTGAGGAACCATCCACCTACCTTCAGAGGCAGATATGATCCCGATGGAGCTCAGACTTGGCTCAAAGAGATTGAAAGGATTTTCCGAGTCATGGAGTGCACTGCACCTCAGATGGTTCGTTTTGGTACGCATTGTTTGGCCGAAGAAGCTGATGACTGGTGGGTTAGTGTTCGTCCGAATCTGGAGAACGAGGGTGAAGTTACTTGGGCTGTGTTCAGGAGGGAATTCCTGAATAGATACTTTCCAGAGGATGTTCGCGGAAAGAAGGAGATTGAGTTTCTGGAGCTGAAGCAAGGCGACATGTCAGTCACGGAGTATGCTGCTAAGTTCGTTGAGCTGGCTAAGTTTTATCCGCACTACACTGTTGAGACTGCTGAATTCTCCAAGTGTATCAAGTTCGAGAATGGCTTGCGTGCTGAGGTTAAGCGAGCAATTGGGTATCAGAAGATCCGTCAGTTCTCCGAGTTGGTAAGTAGCTGCAGAATTTATGAGGAGGACACCAAAGCTCATTATAAGGTTCTGAAGGAGCGGAAGGGTAAGCGCCAACAAGGTCGTGATAAGCCGTACAGCGCCCCGGCTGATAAGGGTAAGCATAAGGTAAATGATGAGAGGAGACCTCAGAAGGAAGATGCTCCTGCAGAGGTCGTCTGTTATAACTGTGGAGAAAAAGGCCAGAAGAGTAATGCTTGTACGGGAGATGTGAAGCGGTGTTACCGTTGTGGTAAGAAAGGACATGCTACTACGGCATCCAAACATGATGACATCGTGTGCTTTAACTGTAATGAAGAAGGTCATATTGGTTCGCAATGCAAGAAGCCGAAGAAGGCTCAGACTACTGGGAGAATTTTCGCTTTGGCTGGTACTCAGACCTGAACGAGGTAAATTTTCGAGGACGAAAATTCTATAAGTTGGGGAGAGTTGTAACGCCCGTCTCAATTATTTAATTAATTTGTCGAGTTAGAATATATTTAAGTGATTTGTGTGTTTTGTTGTGATTATATTAGGTGGTCTATTTTATTATTTAATAGAATAAGGGTTGAAAATAGAATAAATATTAGGTTGTGGGGCTATTTTCGAATTAGGTAGAATTATGAGGGATTAAATGAAATAAGATAAAACAGAATAGAAGTGGTTTAAAAAGGAAAATTAGGTTTAGAATTGTACAGTACGTACAATTCAGTTTTTGGGAGAAAGAGGAGAAACCTAGAAGAGGCAATAACAAGAGAGAAGAACGCAGCTTTGATTCAGGATTTTATTATCAGGTAAGGGTGAGCCTAGCATTGCAATTCATTAAGTTTATGATTCATGATTATAGTTAACATGTTTAGGAATTGTTCATGAGAATTTAAGAACTAGGAATTAGGTTAAAAAGTGATGAATTGGTGATTAGATGATGAGAAACTGTACCGATGACGTAGAAAACTGTTTACAGACCTTAGAATAACCCTTGTACATCATTATAGTCGAAATTTGGAAGGTTTAGGATGAAACTTGGGGTTTTGGGTGAAAACCCTCGTAATCCCGTAACTGTTCTGTCGCAGCTCGCCACAGCGAGCAATCAACTCGCCACGGCGAGTGCCCTTCACCAGCTCGCCAGGCGAGCAACCCACTCGCCATAGCGAGTGAACCCTAGAAAGCTCGCGAGGCGAGCAAACCACTCGCCATAGCGAGCAACCCATGATGGCTCGCCAGGCGAGCAACCCTTCTCGCCATAGCGAGAAGTACCCTTGAAGCTCGCCAGGCGAGCAACCCAACTCGCCATAGCGAGTTACCCCTGATGGTTCGCGAGGCGAGGATTCCACTCGCCATAGCGAGTAGTCCTGTATCAGACTACCTTTCGAATAATGCGACTCTTGTAGCACATTTGATTATGAGATTAACCCTGGTTTAGATTAAAACTGAGGTATTAAGAATAAATGTGGAGCTGTTAACGGATACTTGATTTGATATTGTGACCTATGCATTAGTATATGTTTCCTTTGAATTATAAGAGATGATGTATGTGAATGCTTGTGATGATTCGTTGCTGCCACGTTGCCATGTTGTTAATAAATAAAAGCTGCATGTGTCGTCAAAGATTTATGATGTTATGGTCCAAACTATTGGAGTTCATTTGAGATGTCTAAGATTCTAGAAGTTGAGTCCATGCATATTCATCCAGAGACGAGGGCTCATGCTCTAGGAGCTTTTGCTCAATAGCGACGAGAGCTTATGCTCTAGGAGTATTGTTATACTCAATAGCGACGAGAGCTTATGCTCTAGGAGTATTTTTATGCTCAATAGCGACGAGGGCTTATGCCCTAGGAGTATATTTATACTCAATATGGTACCACATGCATGATTAAGAGTCTAAGTTGCATTGTCGAGTCGAGGTCGCATTGTCGAGTCGAACTAAGATTGTTGATTAAGACGTTGATTTATGATGATGATTTATGATGTTAATTATGATTATGACGTTGATTATGATTAAGATGTTACTTGACGGTTGTTGTGATATTAAGATGATGAAGTTATGTAGTTAAATATAATTATTGGATTATATGTTTAATGTTTTGTTTTGTGAATCTCACCCCTTCTGTTGGAATTGCCGCCTCGTGGGCAAGTGCAGGTATTTATGCTTTAGTTGCTGTTGCTGTTGTGAGTGGCTACCCTCACTGTGTCCTTAGGTGCTCTGATACGTAACAGGATGGGGACTTTTATGTATTTTCTATTCCTTACGTATTACCTTGAACTGACATGAATAAGAGTAGTTTTGAATTATGTTAGATTTTGATTAGGCCTGCGAGCCAGAACCATTATGTTAATTTGAATTTCATCCGCTGCGAAGTTTAAATGATTTTGATTAGAATAAATTATTATTTATTCCGTTGTTTTTGATGTATTAAGAAATGTAGCATTCCGTTCTTGCGATACTCTGATTTAATCAAGAAATTTTAATGTTGGGAAAACGGGGTGTTACAGTCAGAGGAGAGGCGTGGAAGTGGAGAAGGCGGTTATTGGCGTGGGAGGAAGAGTTGGTAGAGGAGTGTAGGACTTTATTACTGACAGTTTCTTTGCAGGAGAATATCAATGATGTCTGGACGTGGATTCCTGACCCTTCGATAGGTTATACAATGAGAGGGGCGTACCGTACTCTTACTAATGGTGCGCTCTATAACGCCCGTTTCGATTATTTAATTAATTTGTCGAGTTTAGAATATATTTATATGATTTACGTGATTTATGTGATATGTTGTGATTTTATTAGGTGGCCTATTTTATTATTTAATAGAATAAGGTTTGAAAATAAAATAAATATTAAGTTGTGGGGCTGCTTTTGAATTAGATAGAATTATGAAGGAATAAGTGGAATAAGGTAAAATAGATAGAAAAGGTATAAAAGGGAAAAACCTAGGTTTAGAAACAGACAGTACGTACAATTAGTTTTGGGGAGAAAAATGGAGAAAACTAGAAGTGAGGAACCAAGAGGCTGCTGCTCCAATTTTCTTAAGGTGATCCAGAGTAGTGCAGATGTGAGTAGATCCACGTGTCGTCATAGGAGTGTCGCTCTGATATGTAACGGGATGGGGAATATCATTTATTATGTTTATCCTTATTGATTACGTAACTTTTGAAATTGTCGTTGAACCATTTTAATTGGTATTTGAATTATGTTGATGATGTTGAGGCCTAGTGCCAAGCTTGAATTTTATAAGCTAATTAAGATTAAGTTTTCCGCTGCAATATTATTTAATTGTTTGAAAGCAGGTGTTTATTTAAATAACGGATTTTAAAACCTATTATGTTGAAAGGATTTTTGAAGTATGAAAATGTGACATCCTGTTTTTATGTTGAACTCTGATAAATTATGTATTATTTTACACGTTGGGAAAACGGGGTGTTACAATTGGTATCAGAGCAGGTCGGTCCGTCCGGCCAAGTAGATTGAGTCGTTTGTGTGGAGTGATAGTTTTACCGTCACTGTTTTCTTAACCTGTTCCCGTTGTGTAGTGAACTGAGATTGAGCTGAGATGGCTGGAAGGAACGATGCTGCCCTCGCTGCTGCTTTGCAAGCTATGGCTCAAGCTGTTGGGCAACAACCTAACGCTGGTGGTAACGATGGAGTTCGAATGTTGGAGACGTTTCTGAGGAACCATCCACCTACCTTCAGAGGCAGATATGATCCTGATGGAGCTCATACTTGGCTCAAAGAGATTGAAAGAATTTTCCGGGTCATGGAATGCACTGCACCTCAAATGGTTCGTTTTGGTACGCATTGTTTGGCTGAGGATGCTGATGACTGGTGGGTTAGTGTTCGTCCGAATCTGGAGAACGACGGTGAAGTTACTTGAGCTGTGTTCAGGAGGGAATTCCTGAATAGATACTTTCCAGAGGATGTTCGCGGAAAGAAGGAGATTGAGTTTCTAGAGCTGAAGCAGGGCGACATGTCAGGCACTGAGTATGCTGCTAAGTTCGTTGAGCTGGCTAAGTTTTATCCGCACTACACCGCTGAGACTGCTGAATTCTCCAAGTGTATCAAGTTCGAGAATGGCTTGCGTGCTGAGATTAAGCGAGCAATTGGGTATCAGAAGATCCGTCAGTTCTCCGAGTTGGTAAGTAGCTGCAGAATTTATGAGGAGGACACCAAAGCTCATTATAAGGTTCTAAGGGAGCGGAAGGGTAAGCACCAACAAGGTCGTGATAAGCCTTACAGCGCTCCGGCTGATAAGGGTAAACAGAAGGTGAATGATGAGAAGAGGGTGAAGGATGAGGAGAAACCTAGGAAAAGAGATGCTCCTACCGAAGTTGTTTGTTTCCGATGTGGAGAGAAAGGTCACAAGAGTAATGCTTGCAGTGTGGGTGAAGTGAAACGGTGTTTCCGTTGTGGCAGGAAAAGGCATACAATTGCGGATTGAAAGCATGATGATGTGGTTTGTTTTACTTGTGGTGAAGAAGGACATATTAGCCCTCAGTGTCAGCAACCTAAGAAAGCTCAGGCTAATGGAAAGGTGTTTGCTCTAGCTGGTACTCAGACATGAATGAGGTAATATTTCCGAGGACGAAAATTCTATATGTTGGGGAGAGTTGTAACGCCCGTTTCGATTATTTAATTAATTTGTCGAGTTTAGAATATATTTATATGATTTACGTGATTTATGTGATATGTTGTGATTTTATTAGGTGGCCTATTTTATTATTTAATAGAATAAGGTTTGAAAATAAAATAAATATTAAGTTGTGGGGCTGCTTTTGAATTAGATAGAATTATGAAGGAATAAGTGGAATAAGGTAAAATAGATAGAAGAGGTATAAAAGGGAAAAACCTAGGTTTAGAAACAGACAGTACGTACAATTAGTTTTGGGGAGAAAAATGGAGAAAACTAGAAGTGAGGAACCAAGAGGCTGCTGCTCCAATTTTCTTAAGGTGATCCAGAGTAGTGCAGATGTGAGTAGATCCACGTGTCGTCATAGGAGTGTCGCTCTGATATGTAACGGGATGGGGAATATCATTTATTATGTTTATCCTTATTGATTACGTAACTTTTGAAATTGTCGTTGAACCATTTTAATTGGTATTTGAATTATGTTGATGATGTTGAGGCCTAGTGCCAAGCTTGAATTTTATAAGCTAATTAAGATTAAGTTTTCCGCTGCAATATTATTTAATTGTTTGAAAGCAGGTGTTTATTTAAATAACGGATTTTAAAACCTATTATGTTGAAAGGATTTTTGAAGTATGAAAATGTGACATCCTGTTTTTATGTTGAACTCTGATAAATTATGTATTATTTTACACGTTGGGAAAACGGGGTGTTACAATTGGTATCAGAGCAGGTCGGTCCGTCCGGCCAAGTAGATTGAGTCGTTTGTGTGGAGTGATAGTTTTACCGTCACTGTTTTCTTAACCTGTTCCCGTTGTGTAGTGAACTGAGATTGAGCTGAGATGGCTGGAAGGAACGATGCTGCCCTCGCTGCTGCTTTGCAAGCTATGGCTCAAGCTGTTGGGCAACAACCTAACGCTGGTGGTAACGATGGAGTTCGAATGTTGGAGACGTTTCTGAGGAACCATCCACCTACCTTCAGAGGCAGATATGATCCTGATGGAGCTCATACTTGGCTCAAAGAGATTGAAAGAATTTTCCGGGTCATGGAATGCACTGCACCTCAAATGGTTCGTTTTGGTACGCATTGTTTGGCTGAGGATGCTGATGACTGGTGGGTTAGTGTTCGTCCGAATCTGGAGAACGACGGTGAAGTTACTTGAGCTGTGTTCAGGAGGGAATTCCTGAATAGATACTTTCCAGAGGATGTTCGCGGAAAGAAGGAGATTGAGTTTCTAGAGCTGAAGCAGGGCGACATGTCAGG
The DNA here is from genome assembly GCA_946800305.1 of Medicago arabica. Lineage (NCBI taxonomy): Eukaryota > Viridiplantae > Streptophyta > Magnoliopsida > Fabales > Fabaceae > Medicago > Medicago arabica. Next base: position 20,781,159 of record OX326967.1, read on the forward strand.
CACTGAGTATGCTGCTAAGTTCGTTGAGCTGGCTAAGTTTTATCCGCACTACACCGCTGAGACTGCTGAATTCTCCAAGTGTATCAAGTTCGAGAATGGCTTGCGTGCTGAGATTAAGCGAGCAATTGGGTATCAGAAGATCCGTCAGTTCTCCGAGTTGGTAAGTAGCTGCAGAATTTATGAGGAGGACACCAAAGCTCATTATAAGGTTCTAAGGGAATGGAAGGGTAAGCACCAACAAGGTCGTGATAAGCCTTACAGCGCTCCGGCTGATAAGGGTAAACAGAAGGTGAATGATGAGAAGAGGGTGAAGGATGAGGAGAAACCTAGGAAAAGAGATGCTCCTACCGAAGTTGTTTGTTTCCGATGTGGAGAGAAAGGTCACAAGAGTAATGCTTGCAGTGTGGGTGAAGTGAAACGGTGTTTCCGTTGTGGCAGGAAAGGGCATACAATTGCGGATTGCAAGCATGATGATGTGGTTTGTTTTACTTGTGGTGAAGAAGGACATATTAGCCCTCAGTGTCAGCAACCTAAGAAAGCTCAGGCTAATGGAAAGGTGTTTGCTCTAGCTGGTACTCAGACATGAATGAGGTAATATTTTCGAGGACGAAAATTCTATATGTTGGGGAGAGTTGTAACGCCCGTTTCGATTATTTAATTAATTTGTCGAGTTTAGAATATATTTATATGATTTACGTGATTTATGTGATATGTTGTGATTTTATTAGGTGGCCTATTTTATTATTTAATAGAATAAGGTTTGAAAATAAAATAAATATTAAGTTGTGGGGCTGCTTTTGAATTAGATAGAATTATGAAGGAATAAGTGGAATAAGGTAAAATAGATAGAAGAGGTATAAAAGGGAAAAACCTAGGTTTAGAAACATACAGTACGTACAATTAGTTTTGGGGAGAAAAAGGGAGAAAACTAGAAGTGAGGAACCAAGAGGCTGCTGCTCCAATTTTCTTAAGGTGATCCAGAGTAGTGCAGATGTGAGTAGATCCTCGTGTCGTCATAGGAGTGTCGCTCTGATATGTAACGGGATGGGGAATATCATTTATTATGTTTATCCTTATTGATTACGTAACTTTTGAAATTGTCGTTGAACCATTTTAATTGGTATTTGAATTATGTTGATGATGTTGAGGCCTAGTGCCAAGCTTGAATTTTATAAGCTAATTAAGATTAAGTTTTCCGCTGCAATATTATTTAATTGTTTGAAAGCAGGTGTTTATTTAAATAACGGATTTTAAAACCTATTATGTTGAAAGGATTTTTGAAGTATGAAAATGTGACATCCTGTTTTTATGTTGAACTCTGATAAATTATGTATTATTTTACACGTTGGGAAAACGGGGTGTTACAATTGGTATCAGAGCAGGTCGGTCCGTCCGGCCAAGTAGATTGAGTCGTTTGTGTGGAGTGATAGTTTTAACGTCACTGTTTTCTTAACCTGTTCCCGTTGTGTAGTGAACTGAGATTGAGCTGAGATGGCTGGAAGGAACGATGCTGCCCTCGCTGCTGCTTTGCAAGCTATGGCTCAAGCTGTTGGGCAACAACCTAACGCTGGTGGTAACGATGGAGTTCGAATGTTGGAGACGTTTCTGAGGAACCATCCACCTACCTTCAGAGGCAGATATGATCCTGATGGAGCTCATACTTGGCTCAAAGAGATTGAAAGAATTTTCCGGGTCATGGAATGCACTGCACCTCAAATGGTTCGTTTTGGTACGCATTGTTTGGCTGAGGATGCTGATGACTGGTGGGTTAGTGTTCGTCCGAATCTGGAGAACGACGGTGAAGTTACTTGAGCTGTGTTCAGGAGGGAATTCCTGAATAGATACTTTCCAGAGGATGTTCGCGGAAAGAAGGAGATTGAGTTTCTAGAGCTGAAGCAGGGCGACATGTCAGGCACTGAGTATGCTGCTAAGTTCGTTGAGCTGGCTAAGTTTTATCCGCACTACACCGCTGAGACTGCTGAATTCTCCAAGTGTATCAAGTTCGAGAATGGCTTGCGTGCTGAGATTAAGCGAGCAATTGGGTATCAGAAGATCCGTCAGTTCTCCGAGTTGGTAAGTAGCTGCAGAATTTATGAGGAGGACACCAAAGCTCATTATAAGGTTCTAAGGGAGCGGAAGGGTAAGCACCAACAAGGTCGTGATAAGCCTTACAGCGCTCCGGCTGATAAGGGTAAATAGAAGGTGAATGATGAGAAGAGGGTGAAGGATGAGGAGAAACCTAGGAAAAGAGATGCTCCTACCGAAGTTGTTTGTTTCCGATGTGGAGAGAAAGGTCACAAGAGTAATGCTTGCAGTGTGGGTGAAGTGAAACGGTGTTTCCGTTGTGGCAGGAAAGGGCATACAATTGCGGATTGCAAGCATGATGATGTGGTTTGTTTTACTTGTGGTGAAGAAGGACATATTAGCCCTCAGTGTCAGCAACCTAAGAAAGCTCAGGCTAATGGAAAGGTGTTTGCTCTAGCTGGTACTCAGACATGAATGAGGTAATATTTCCGAGGACGAAAATTCTATATGTTGGGGAGAGTTGTAACGCCCGTTTCGATTATTTAATTAATTTGTCGAGTTTAGAATATATTTATATGATTTACGTGATTTATGTGATATGTTGTGATTTTATTAGGTGGCCTATTTTATTATTTAATAGAATAAGGTTTGAAAATAAAATAAATATTAAGTTGTGGGGCTGCTTTTGAATTAGATAGAATTATGAAGGAATAAGTGGAATAAGGTAAAATAGATAGAAGAGGTATAAAAGGGAAAAACCTAGGTTTAGAAACAGACAGTACGTACAATTAGTTTTGGGGAGAAAAATGGAGAAAACTAGAAGTGAGGAACCAAGAGGCTGCTGCTCCAATTTTCTTAAGGTGATCCAGAGTAGTGCAGATGTGAGTAGATCCACGTGTCGTCATAGGAGTGTCGCTCTGATATGTAACGGGATGGGGAATATCATTTATTATGTTTATCCTTATTGATTACGTAACTTTTGAAATTGTCGTTGAACCATTTTAATTGGTATTTGAATTATGTTGATGATGTTGAGGCCTAGTGCCAAGCTTGAATTTTATAAGCTAATTAAGATTAAGTTTTCCGCTGCAATATTATTTAATTGTTTGAAAGCAGGTGTTTATTTAAATAACGGATTTTAAAACCTATTATGTTGAAAGGATTTTTGAAGTATGAAAATGTGACATCCTGTTTTTATGTTGAACTCTGATAAATTATGTATTATTTTACACGTTGGGAAAACGGGGTGTTACAATTGGTATCAGAGCAGGTCGGTCCGTCCGGCCAAGTAGATTGAGTCGTTTGTGTGGAGTGATAGTTTTACCGTCACTGTTTTCTTAACCTGTTCCCGTTGTGTAGTGAACTGAGATTGAGCTGAGATGGCTGGAAGGAACGATGCTGCCCTCGCTGCTGCTTTGCAAGCTATGGCTCAAGCTGTTGGGCAACAACCTAACGCTGGTGGTAACGATGGAGTTCGAATGTTGGAGACGTTTCTGAGGAACCATCCACCTACCTTCAGAGGCAGATATGATCCTGATGGAGCTCATACTTGGCTCAAAGAGATTGAAAGAATTTTCCGGGTCATGGAATGCACTGCACCTCAAATGGTTCGTTTTGGTACGCATTGTTTGGCTGAGGATGCTGATGACTGGTGGGTTAGTGTTCGTCCGAATCTGGAGAACGACGGTGAAGTTACTTGAGCTGTGTTCAGGAGGGAATTCCTGAATAGATACTTTCCAGAGGATGTTCGCGGAAAGAAGGAGATTGAGTTTCTAGAGCTGAAGCAGGGCGACATGTCAGGCACTGAGTATGCTGCTAAGTTCGTTGAGCTGGCTAAGTTTTATCCGCACTACACCGCTGAGACTGCTGAATTCTCCAAGTGTATCAAGTTCGAGAATGGCTTGCGTGCTGAGATTAAGCGAGCAATTGGGTATCAGAAGATCCGTCAGTTCTCCAAGTTGGTAAGTAGCTGCAGAATTTATGAGGAGGACACCAAAGCTCATTATAAGGTTCTAAGGGAGCGGAAGGGTAAGCACCAACAAGGTCGTGATAAGCCTTACAGCGCTCCGGCTGATAAGGGTAAACAGAAGGTGAATGATGAGAAGAGGGTGAAGGATGAGGAGAAACCTAGGAAAAGAGATGCTCCTACCGAAGTTGTTTGTTTCCGATGTGGAGAGAAAGGTCACAAGAGTAATGCTTGCAGTGTGGGTGAAGTGAAACGGTGTTTCCGTTGTGGCAGGAAAGGGCATACAATTGCGGATTGCAAGCATGATGATGTGGTTTGTTTTACTTGTGGTGAAGAAGGACATATTAGCCCTCAGTGTCAGCAACCTAAGAAAGCTCAGGCTAATGGAAAGGTGTTTGCTCTAGCTGGTACTCAGACATGAATGAGGTAATATTTTCGAGGACGAAAATTCTATATGTTGGGGAGAGTTGTAACGCCCGTTTCGATTATTTAATTAATTTGTCGAGTTTAGAATATATTTATATGATTTACGTGATTTATGTGATATGTTGTGATTTTATTAGGTGGCCTATTTTATTATTTAATAGAATAAGGTTTGAAAATAAAATAAATATTAAGTTGTGGGGCTGCTTTTGAATTAGATAGAATTATGAAGGAATAAGTGGAATAAGGTAAAATAGATAGAAGAGGTATAAAAGGGAAAAACCTAGGTTTAGAAACATACAGTACGTACAATTAGTTTTGGGGAGAAAAAGGGAGAAAACTAGAAGTGAGGAACCAAGAGGCTGCTGCTCCAATTTTCTTAAGGTGATCCAGAGTAGTGCAGATGTGAGTAGATCCTCGTGTCGTCATAGGAGTGTCGCTCTGATATGTAACGGGATGGGGAATATCATTTATTATGTTTATCCTTATTGATTACGTAACTTTTGAAATTGTCGTTGAACCATTTTAATTGGTATTTGAATTATGTTGATGATGTTGAGGCCTAGTGCCAAGCTTGAATTTTATAAGCTAATTAAGATTAAGTTTTCCGCTGCAATATTATTTAATTGTTTGAAAGCAGGTGTTTATTTAAATAACGGATTTTAAAACCTATTATGTTGAAAGGATTTTTGAAGTATGAAAATGTGACATCCTGTTTTTATGTTGAACTCTGATAAATTATGTATTATTTTACACGTTGGGAAAACGGGGTGTTACAATTGGTATCAGAGCAGGTCGGTCCGTCCGGCCAAGTAGATTGAGTCGTTTGTGTGGAGTGATAGTTTTACCGTCACTGTTTTCTTAACCTGTTCCCGTTGTGTAGTGAACTGAGATTGAGCTGAGATGGCTGGAAGGAACGATGCTGCCCTCGCTGCTGCTTTGCAAGCTATGGCTCAAGCTGTTGGGCAACAACCTAACGCTGGTGGTAACGATGGAGTTCGAATGTTGGAGACGTTTCTGAGGAACCATCCACCTACCTTCAGAGGCAGATATGATCCTGATGGAGCTCATACTTGGCTCAAAGAGATTGAAAGAATTTTCCGGGTCATGGAATGCACTGCACCTCAAATGGTTCGTTTTGGTACGCATTGTTTGGCTGAGGATGCTGATGACTGGTGGGTTAGTGTTCGTCCGAATCTGGAGAACGACGGTGAAGTTACTTGAGCTGTGTTCAGGAGGGAATTCCTGAATAGATACTTTCCAGAGGATGTTCGCGGAAAGAAGGAGATTGAGTTTTTAGAGCTGAAGCAGGGCGACATGTCAGTCACTGAGTATGCTGCTAAGTTCGTTGAGCTGGCTAAGTTTTATCCGCACTACACCGCTGAGACTGCTGAATTCTCCAAGTGTATCAAGTTCGAGAATGGCTTGCGTGCTGAGATTAAGCGAGCAATTGGGTATCAGAAGATCCGTCAGTTCTCCGAGTTGGTAAGTAGCTGCAGAATTTATGAGGAGGACACCAAAGCTCATTATAAGGTTCTAAGGGAGCGGAAGGGTAAGCACCAACAAGGTCGTGATAAGCCTTACAGCGCTCCGGCTGATAAGGGTAAACAGAAGGTGAATGATGAGAAGAGGGTGAAGGATGAGGAGAAACCTAGGAAAAGAGATGCTCCTACCGAAGTTGTTTGTTTCCGATGTGGAGAGAAAGGTCACAAGAGTAATGCTTGCAGTGTGGGTGAAGTGAAACGGTGTTTCCGTTGTGGCAGGAAAGGGCATACAATTGCGGATTGCAAGCATGATGATGTGGTTTGTTTTACTTGTGGTGAAGAAGGACATATTAGCCCTCAGTGTCAGCAACCTAAGAAAGCTCAGGCTAATGGAAAGGTGTTTGCTCTAGCTGGTACTCAGACATGAATGAGGTAATATTTTTGAGGACGAAAATTCTATATGTTGGGGAGAGTTGTAACGCCCGTTTCGATTATTTAATTAATTTGTCGAGTTTAGAATATATTTATATGATTTACGTGATTTCTGTGATATGTTGTGATTTTATTAGGTGACCTATTTTATTATTTAATAGAATAAGGTTTGAAAATAAAATAAATATTAAGTTGTGGGGCTGCTTTTGAATTAGATAGAATTATGAAGGAATAAGTGGAATAAGGTAAAATAGATAGAAGAGGTATAAAAGGGAAAAACCTAGGTTTAGAAACATACAGTACGTACAATTAGTTTTGGGGAGAAAAAGGGAGAAAACTAGAAGTGAGGAACCAAGAGGCTGCTGCTCCAATTTTCTTAAGGTGATCCAGAGTAGTGCAGATGTGAGTAGATCCTCGTGTCGTCATAGGAGTGTCGCTCTGATATGTAACGGGATGGGGAATATCATTTATTATGTTTATCCTTATTGATTACGTAACTTTTGAAATTGTCGTTGAACCATTTTAATTGGTATTTGAATTATGTTGATGATGTTGAGGCCTAGTGCCAAGCTTGAATTTTATAAGCTAATTAAGATTAAGTTTTCCGCTGCAATATTATTTAATTGTTTGAAAGCAGGTGTTTATTTAAATAACGGATTTTAAAACCTATTATGTTGAAAGGATTTTTGAAGTATGAAAATGTGACATCCTGTTTTTATGTTGAACTCTGATAAATTATGTATTATTTTACACGTTGGGAAAACGGGGTGTTACAATTGGTATCGGAGCAGGTCGGTCCGTCCGGCCAAGTAGATTGAGTCGTTTGTGTGGAGTGATAGTTTTACCGTCACTGTTTTCTTAACCTGTTCCCGTTGTGTAGTGAACTGAGATTGAGCTGAGATGGCTGGAAGGAACGATGCTGCCCTCGCTGCTGCTTTGCAAGCTATGGCTCAAGCTGTTGGGCAACAACCTAACGCTGGTGGTAACGATGGAGTTCGAATGTTGGAGACGTTTCTGAGGAACCATCCACCTACCTTCAGAGGCAGATATGATCCTGATGGAGCTCATACTTGGCTCAAAGAGATTGAAAGAATTTTCCGGGTCATGGAATGCACTGCACCTCAAATGGTTCGTTTTGGTACGCATTGTTTGGCTGAGGATGCTGATGACTGGTGGGTTAGTGTTCGTCCGAATCTGGAGAACGACGGTGAAGTTACTTGAGCTGTGTTCAGGAGGGAATTCCTGAATAGATACTTTCCAGAGGATGTTCGCGGAAAGAAGGAGATTGAGTTTCTAGAGCTGAAGCAGGGCGACATGTCAGTCACTGAGTATGCTGCTAAGTTCGTTGAGCTGGCTAAGTTTTATCCGCACTACACCGCTGAGACTGCTGAATTCTCCAAGTGTATCAAGTTCGAGAATGGCTTGCGTGCTGAGATTAAGCGAGCAATTGGGTATCAGAAGATCCGTCAGTTCTCCGAGTTGGTAAGTAGCTGCAGAATTTATGAGGAGGACACCAAAGCTCATTATAAGGTTCTAAGGGAGCGGAAGGGTAAGCACCAACAAGGTCGTGATAAGCCTTACAGCGCTCCGGCTGATAAGGGTAAACAGAAGGTGAATGATGAGAAGAGGGTGAAGGATGAGGAGAAACCTAGGAAAAGAGATGCTCCTACCGAAGTTGTTTGTTTCCGATGTGGAGAGAAAGGTCACAAGAGTAATGCTTGCAGTGTGGGTGAAGTGAAACGGTGTTTCCGTTGTGGCAGGAAAGGGCATACAATTGCGGATTGCAAGCATGATGATGTGGTTTGTTTTACTTGTGGTGAAGAAGGACATATTAGCCCTCAGTGTCAGCAACCTAAGAAAGCTCAGGCTAATGGAAAGGTGTTTGCTCTAGCTGGTACTCAGACATGAATGAGGTAATATTTTCGAGGACGAAAATTCTATATGTTGGGGAGAGTTGTAACGCCCGTTTCGATTATTTAATTAATTTGTCGAGTTTAGAATATATTTATATGATTTACGTGATTTCTGTGATATGTTGTGATTTTATTAGGTGGCCTATTTTATTATTTAATAGAATAAGGTTTGAAAATAAAATAAATATTAAGTTGTGGGGCTGCTTTTGAATTAGATAGAATTATGAAGGAATAAGTGGAATAAGGTAAAATAGATAGAAGAGGTATAAAAGGGAAAAACCTAGGTTTAGAAACATACAGTACGTACAATTAGTTTTGGGGAGAAAAAGGGAGAAAACTAGAAGTGAGGAACCAAGAGGCTGCTGCTCCAATTTTCTTAAGGTGATCCAGAGTAGTGCAGATGTGAGTAGATCCTCGTGTCGTCATAGGAGTGTCGCTCTGATATGTAACGGGATGTGGAATATCATTTATTATGTTTATCCTTATTGATTACGTAACTTTTGAAATTGTCGTTGAACCATTTTAATTGGTATTTGAATTATGTTGATGATGTTGAGGCCTAGTGCCAAGCTTGAATTTTATAAGCTAATTAAGATTAAGTTTTCCGCTGCAATATTATTTAATTGTTTGAAAGCAGGTGTTTATTTAAATAACGGATTTTAAACCCTATTATGTTGAAAGGATTTTTGAAGTATGAAAATGTGACATCCTGTTTTTATGTTGAACTCTGATAAATTATGTATTATTTTACACGTTGGGAAAACGGGGTGTTACAATTGGTATCAGAGCAGGTCGGTCCGTCCGGCCAAGTAGATTGAGTCGTTTGTGTGGAGTGATAGTTTTACCGTCACTGTTTTCTTAACCTGTTACCGTTGTGTAGTGAACTGAGATTGAGCTGAGATGGCTGGAAGGAACGATGCTGCCCTCGCTGCTGCTTTGCAAGCTATGGCTCAAGCTGTTGGTCAACAACCTAACGTTGGTGGTAACGATGGAGTTCGAATGTTGGAGACGTTTCTGAGGAACCATCCACCTACCTTCAGAGGCAGATATGATCCTGATGGAGCTCAGACTTGGCTCAAAGAGATTGAAAGAATTTTCCGGGTCATGGAATGCACTGCACCTCAAATGGTTCGTTTTGGTACGCATTGTTTGGCTGAGGATGCTGATGACTGGTGGGTTAGTGTTCGTCCGAATCTGGAGAACGACGGTGAAGTTACTTGAGCTGTGTTCAGGAGGGAATTCCTGAATAGATACTTTCCAGAGGATGTTCGCGGAAAGAAGGAGATTGAGTTTCTAGAGCTGAAGCAGGGCGACATGTCAGTCACTGAGTATGCTGCTAAGTTCGTTGAGCTGGCTAAGTTTTATCCGCACTACACCGCTGAGACTGCTGAATTCTCCAAGTGTATCAAGTTCGAGAATGGCTTGCGTGCTGAGATTAAGCGAGCAATTGGGTATCAGAAGATCCGTCAGTTCTCCGAGTTGGTAAGTAGCTGCAGAATTTATGAGGAGGACACCAAAGCTCATTATAAGGTTCTAAGGGAGCGGAAGGGTAAGCACCAACAAGGTCGTGATAAGCCTTACAGCGCTCCGGCTGATAAGGGTAAACAGAAGGTGAATGATGAGAAGAGGGTGAAGGATGAGGAGAAACCTAGGAAAAGAGATGCTCCTACCGAAGTTGTTTGTTTCCGATGTGGAGAGAAAGGTCACAAGAGTAATGCTTGCAGTGTGGGTGAAGTGAAACGGTGTTTCCGTTGTGGCAGGAAAGGGCATACAATTGCGGATTGCAAGCATGATGATGTGGTTTGTTTTACTTGTGGTGAAGAAGGACATATTAGCCCTCAGTGTCAGCAACCTAAGAAAGCTCAGGCTAATGGAAAGGTGTTTGCTCTAGCTGGTACTCAGACATGAATGAGGTAATATTTTCGAGGACGAAAATTCTATATGTTGGGGAGAGTTGTAACGCCCGTTTCGATTATTTAATTAATTTGTCGAGTTTAGAATATATTTATATGATTTACGTGATTTCTGTGATATGTTGTGATTTTATTAGGTGGCCTATTTTATTATTTAATAGAATAAGGTTTGAAAATAAAATAAATATTAAGTTGTGGGGCTGCTTTTGAATTAGATAGAATTATGAAGGAATAAGTGGAATAAGGTAAAATAGATAGAAGAGGTATAAAAGGGAAAAACCTAGGTTTAGAAACATACAGTACGTACAATTAGTTTTGGGGAGAAAAAGGGAGAAAACTAGAAGTGAGGAACCAAGAGGCTGCTGCTCCAATTTTCTTAAGGTGATCCAGAGTAGTGCAGATGTGAGTAGATCCTCGTGTCGTCATAGGAGTGTCGCTCTGATATGTAACGGGATGTGGAATATCATTTATTATGTTTATCCTTATTGATTACGTAACTTTTGAAATTGTCGTTGAACCATTTTAATTGGTATTTGAATTATGTTGATGATGTTGAGGCCTAGTGCCAAGCTTGAATTTTATAAGCTAATTAAGATTAAGTTTTCCGCTGCAATATTATTTAATTGTTTGAAAGCAGGTGTTTATTTAAATAACGGATTTTAAACCCTATTATGTTGAAAGGATTTTTGAAGTATGAAAATGTGACATCCTGTTTTTATGTTGAACTCTGATAAATTATGTATTATTTTACACGTTGGGAAAACGGGGTGTTACAATTGGTATCAGAGCAGGTCGGTCCGTCCGGCCAAGTAGATTGAGTCGTTTGTGTGGAGTGATAGTTTTACCGTCACTGTTTTCTTAACCTGTTACCGTTGTGTAGTGAACTGAGATTGAGCTGAGATGGCTGGAAGGAACGATGCTGCCCTCGCTGCTGCTTTGCAAGCTATGGCTCAAGCTGTTGGTCAACAACCTAACGTTGGTGGTAACGATGGAGTTCGAATGTTGGAGACGTTTCTGAGGAACCATCCACCTACCTTCAGAGGCAGATATGATCCTGATGGAGCTCAGACTTGGCTCAAAGAGATTGAAAGAATTTTCCGGGTCATGGAATGCACTGCACCTCAAATGGTTCGTTTTGGTACGCATTGTTTGGCTGAGGATGCTGATGACTGGTGGGTTAGTGTTCGTCCGAATCTGGAGAACGACGGTGAAGTTACTTGAGCTGTGTTCAGGAGGGAATTCCTGAATAGATACTTTCCAGAGGATGTTCGCGGAAAGAAGGAGATTGAGTTTCTAGAGCTGAAGCAGGGCGACATGTCAGTCACTGAGTATGCTGCTAAGTTCGTTGAGCTGGCTAAGTTTTATCCGCACTACACCGCTGAGACTGCTGAATTCTCCAAGTGTATCAAGTTCGAGAATGGCTTGCGTGCTGAGATTAAGCGAGCAATTGGGTATCAGAAGATCCGTCAGTTCTCAGAGTTGGAAAGTAGCTGCAGAATTTATGAGGAGGACACCAAAGCCCATTATAAGGTTCTAAGGGAGCGGAAGGGTAAGCACCAACAAGGTCGTGATAAGCCTTACAGCGCTCCGGCTGATAAGGGTAAACAGAAGGTGAATGATGAGAAGAGGGTGAAGGATGAGGAGAAACCTAGGAAAAGAGATGCTCCTACCGAAGTTGTTTGTTTCCGATGTGGAGAGAAAGGTCACAAGAGTAATGCTTGCAGTGTGGGTGAAGTGAAACGGTGTTTCCGTTGTGGCAGGAAAGGGCATACAATTGCGGATTGCAAGCATGATGATGTGGTTTGTTTTACTTGTGGTGAAGAAGGACATATTAGCCCTCAGTGTCAGCAACCTAAGAAAGCTCAGGCTAATGGAAAGGTGTTTGCTCTAGCTGGTACTCAGACATGAATGAGGTAATATTTTCGAGGACGAAAATTCTATATGTTGGGGAGAGTTGTAACGCCCGTTTCGATTATTTAATTAATTTGTCGAGTTTAGAATATATTTATATGATTTACGTGATTTCTGTGATATGTTGTGATTTTATTAGGTGGCCTATTTTATTATTTAATAGAATAAGGTTTGAAAATAAAATAAATATTAAGTTGTGGGGCTGCTTTTGAATTAGATAGAATTATGAAGGAATAAGTGGAATAAGGTAAAATAGATAGAAGAGGTATAAAAGGGAAAAACCTAGGTTTAGAAACATACAGTACGTACAATTAGTTTTGGGGAGAAAAAGGGAGAAAACTAGAAGTGAGGAACCAAGAGGCTGCTGCTCCAATTTTCTTAAGGTGATCCAGAGTAGTGCAGATGTGAGTAGATCCTCGTGTCGTCATAGGAGTGTCGCTCTGATATGTAACGGGATGTGGAATATCATTTATTATGTTTATCCTTATTGATTACGTAACTTTTGAAATTGTCGTTGAACCATTTTAATTGGTATTTGAATTATGTTGATGATGTTGAGGCCTAGTGCCAAGCTTGAATTTTATAAGCTAATTAAGATTAAGTTTTCCGCTGCAATATTATTTAATTGTTTGAAAGCAGGTGTTTATTTAAATAACGGATTTTAAACCCTATTATGTTGAAAGGATTTTTGAAGTATGAAAATGTGACATCCTGTTTTTATGTTGAACTCTGATAAATTATGTATTATTTTACACGTTGGGAAAACGGGGTGTTACAATTGGTATCAGAGCAGGTCGGTCCGTCCGGCCAAGTAGATTGAGTCGTTTGTGTGGAGTGATAGTTTTACCGTCACTGTTTTCTTAACCTGTTACCGTTGTGTAGTGAACTGAGATTGAGCTGAGATGGCTGGAAGGAACGATGCTGCCCTCGCTGCTGCTTTGCAAGCTATGGCTCAAGCTGTTGGTCAACAACCTAACGTTGGTGGTAACGATGGAGTTCGAATGTTGGAGACGTTTCTGAGGAACCATCCACCTACCTTCAGAGGCAGATATGATCCTGATGGAGCTCAGACTTGGCTCAAAGAGATTGAAAGAATTTTCCGGGTCATGGAATGCACTGCACCTCAAATGGTTCGTTTTGGTACGCATTGTTTGGCTGAGGATGCTGATGACTGGTGGGTTAGTGTTCGTCCGAATCTGGAGAACGACGGTGAAGTTACTTGAGCTGTGTTCAGGAGGTAATTCCTGAATAGATACTTTCCAGAGGATGTTCGCGGAAAGAAGGAGATTGAGTTTCTAGAGCTGAAGCAGGGCGACATGTCAGTCACTGAGTATGCTGCTAAGTTCGTTGAGCTGGCTAAGTTTTATCCGCACTACACCGCTGAGACTGCTGAATTCTCCAAGTGTATCAAGTTCGAGAATGGCTTGCGTGCTGAGATTAAGCGAGCAATTGGGTATCAGAAGATCCGTCAGTTCTCCGAGTTGGTAAGTAGCTGCAGAATTTATGAGGAGGACACCAAAGCTCATTATAAGGTTCTAAGGGAGCGGAAGGGTAAGCACCAACAAGGTCGTGATAAGCCTTACAGCGCTCCGGCTGATAAGGGTAAACAGAAGGTGAATGATGAGAAGAGGGTGAAGGATGAGGAGAAACCTAGGAAAAGAGATGCTCCTACCGAAGTTGTTTGTTTCCGATGTGGAGAGAAAGGTCACAAGAGTAATGCTTGCAGTGTGGGTGAAGTGAAACGGTGTTTCCGTTGTGGCAGGAAAGGGCATACAATTGCGGATTGCAAGCATGATGATGTGGTTTGTTTTACTTGTGGTGAAGTAGGACATATTAGCCCTCAGTGTCAGCAACCTAAGAAAGCTCAGGCTAATGGAAAGGTGTTTGCTCTAGCTGGTACTCAGACATGAATGAGGTAATATTTTCGAGGACGAAAATTCTATATGTTGGGGAGAGTTGTAACGCCCGTTTCGATTATTTAATTAATTTGTCGAGTTTAGAATATATTTATATGATTTACGTGATTTCTGTGATATGTTGTGATTTTATTAGGTGGCCTATTTTATTATTTAATAGAATAAGGTTTGAAAATAAAATAAATATTAAGTTGTGGGGCTGCTTTTGAATTAGATAGAATTATGAAGGAATAAGTGGAATAAGGTAAAATAGATAGAAGAGGTATAAAAGGGAAAAACCTAGGTTTAGAAACATACAGTACGTACAATTAGTTTTGGGGAGAAAAAGGGAGAAAACTAGAAGTGAGGAACCAAGAGGCTGCTGCTCCAATTTTCTTAAGGTGATCCAGAGTAGTGCAGATGTGAGTAGATCCTCGTGTCGTCATAGGAGTGTCGCTCTGATATGTAACGGGATGGGGAATATCATTTATTATGTTTATCCTTATTGATTACGTAACTTTTGAAATTGTCGTTGAACCATTTTAATTGGTATTTGAATTATGTTGATGATGTTGAGGCCTAGTGCCAAGCTTGAATTTTATAAGCTAATTAAGATTAAGTTTTCCGCTGCAATATTATTTAATTGTTTGAAAGCAGGTGTTTATTTAAATAACGGATTTTAAACCCTATTATGTTGAAAGGATTTTTGAAGTATGAAAATGTGACATCCTGTTTTTATGTTGAACTCTGATAAATTATGTATTATTTTACACGTTGGGAAAACGGGGTGTTACAATTGGTATCAGAGCAGGTCGGTCCGTCCGGCCAAGTAGATTGAGTCGTTTGTGTGGAGTGATAGTTTTACCGTCACTGTTTTCTTAACCTGTTCCCGTTGTGTAGTGAACTGAGATTGAGCTGAGATGGCTGGAAGGAACGATGCTGCCCTCGCTGCTGCTTTGCAAGCTATGGCTCAAGCTGTTGGTCAACAACCTAACGTTGGTGGTAACGATGGAGTTCGAATGTTGGAGACGTTTCTGAGGAACCATCCACCTACCTTCAGAGGCAGATATGATCCTGATGGAGCTCAGACTTGGCTCAAAGAGATTGAAAGAATTTTCCGGGTCATGGAATGCACTGCACCTCAAATGGTTCGTTTTGGTACGCATTGTTTGGCTGAGGATGCTGATGACTGGTGGGTTAGTGTTCGTCCGAATCTGGAGAACGATGGTGAAGTTACTTGAGCTGTGTTCAGGAGGTAATTCCTGAATAGATACTTTCCAGAGGATGTTCGCGGAAAGAAGGAGATTGAGTTTCTAGAGCTGAAGCAGGGCGACATGTCAGTCACTGAGTATGCTGCTAAGTTCGTTGAGCTGGCTAAGTTTTATCCGCACTACACCGCTGAGACTGCTGAATTCTCCAAGTGTATCAAGTTCGAGAATGGCTTGCGTGCTGAGATTAAGCGAGCAATTGGGTATCAGAAGATCCGTCAGTTCTCCGAGTTGGTAAGTAGCTGCAGAATTTATGAGGAGGACACCAAAGCTCATTATAAGGTTCTAAGGGAGCGGAAGGGTAAGCACCAACAAGGTCGTGATAAGCCTTACAGCGCTCCGGCTGATAAGGGTAAACAGAAGGTGAATGATGAGAAGAGGGTGAAGGATGAGGAGAAACCTAGGAAAAGAGATGCTCCTACCGAAGTTGTTTGTTTCCGATGTGGAGAGAAAGGTCACAAGAGTAATGCTTGCAGTGTGGGTGAAGTGAAACGGTGTTTCCGTTGTGGCAGGAAAGGGCATACAATTGCGGATTGCAAGCATGATGATGTGGTTTGTTTTACTTGTGGTGAAGAAGGACATATTAGCCCTCAGTGTCAGCAACCTAAGAAAGCTCAGGCTAATGGAAAGGTGTTTGCTCTAGCTGGTACTCAGACATGAATGAGGTAATATTTTCGAGGACGAAAATTCTATATGTTGGGGAGAGTTGTAACGCCCGTTTCGATTATTTAATTAATTTGTCGAGTTTAGAATATATTTATATGATTTACGTGATTTCTGTGATATGTTGTGATTTTATTAGGTGGCCTATTTTATTATTTAATATAATAAGGTTTGAAAATAAAATAAATATTAAGTTGTGGGGCTGCTTTTGAATTAGATAGAATTATGAGGGAATAAGTGGAATAAGGTAAAATAGATAGAAGAGGTATAAAAGGGAAAAACCTAGGTTTAGAAACATACAGTACGTACAATTAGTTTTGGGGAGAAAAAGGGAGAAAACTAGAAGTGAGGAACCAAGAGGCTGCTGCTCCAATTTTCTTAAGGTGATCCAGAGTAGTGCAGATGTGAGTAGATCCTCGTGTCGTCATAGGAGTGTCGCTCTGATATGTAACGGGATGGGGAATATCATTTATTATGTTTATCCTTATTGATTACGTAACTTTTGAAATTGTCGTTGAACCATTTTAATTGGTATTTGAATTATGTTGATGATGTTGAGGCCTAGTGCCAAGCTTGAATTTTATAAGCTAATTAAGATTAAGTTTTCCGCTGCAATATTATTTAATTGTTTGAAAGCAGGTGTTTATTTAAATAACGGATTTTAAACCCTATTATGTTGAAAGGATTTTTGAAGTATGAAAATGTGACATCCTGTTTTTATGTTGAACTCTGATAAATTATGTATTATTTTACACGTTGGGAAAACGGGGTGTTACAATTGGTATCAGAGCAGGTCGGTCCGTCCGGCCAAGTAGATTGAGTCGTTTGTGTGGAGTGATAGTTTTACCGTCACTGTTTTCTTAACCTGTTCCCGTTGTGTAGTGAACTGAGATTGAGCTGAGATGGCTGGAAGGAACGATGCTGCCCTCGCTGCTGCTTTGCAAGCTATGGCTCAAGCTGTTGGTCAACAACCTAACGTTGGTGGTAACGATGGAGTTCGAATGTTGGAGACGTTTCTGAGGAACCATCCACCTACCTTCAGAGGAAGATATGATCCTGATGGAGCTCAGACTTGGCTCAAAGAGATTGAAAGAATTTTCCGGGTCATGGAATGCACTGCACCTCAAATGGTTCGTTTTGGTACGCATTGTTTGGCTGAGGATGCTGATGACTGGTGGGTTAGTGTTCGTCCGAATCTGGAGAACGATGGTGAAGTTACTTGAGCTGTGTTCAGGAGGTAATTCCTGAATAGATACTTTCCAGAGGATGTTCGCGGAAAGAAGGAGATTGAGTTTCTAGAGCTGAAGCAGGGCGACATGTCAGTCACTGAGTATGCTGCTAAGTTCGTTGAGCTGGCTAAGTTTTATCCGCACTACACCGCTGAGACTGCTGAATTCTCCAAGTGTATCAAGTTCGAGAATGGCTTGCGTGCTGAGATTAAGCGAGCAATTGGGTATCAGAAGATCCGTCAGTTCTCCGAGTTGGTAAGTAGCTGCAGAATTTATGAGGAGGACACCAAAGCTCATTATAAGGTTCTAAGGGAGCGGAAGGGTAAGCACCAACAAGGTCGTGATAAGCCTTACAGCGCTCCGGCTGATAAGGGTAAACAGAAGGTGAATGATGAGAAGAGGGTGAAGGATGAGGAGAAACCTAGGAAAAGAGATGCTCCTACCGAAGTTGTTTGTTTCCGATGTGGAGAGAAAGGTCACAAGAGTAATGCTTGCAGTGTGGGTGAAGTGAAACGGTGTTTCCGTTGTGGCAGGAAAGGGCATACAATTGCGGATTGCAAGCATGATGATGTGGTTTGTTTTACTTGTGGTGAAGAAGGACATATTAGCCCTCAGTGTCAGCAACCTAAGAAAGCTCAGGCTAATGGAAAGGTGTTTGCTCTAGCTGGTACTCAGACATGAATGAGGTAATATTTTCGAGGACGAAAATTCTATATGTTGGGGAGAGTTGTAACGCCCGTTTCGATTATTTAATTAATTTGTCGAGTTTAGAATATATTTATATGATTTACGTGATTTCTGTGATATGTTGTGATTTTATTAGGTGGCCTATTTTATTATTTAATAGAATAAGGTTTGAAAATAAAATAAATATTAAGTTGTGGGGCTGCTTTTGAATTAGATAGAATTATGAAGGAATAAGTGGAATAAGGTAAAATAGATAGAAGAGGTATAAAAGGGAAAAACCTAGGTTTAGAAACATACAGTACGTACAATTAGTTTTGGGGAGAAAAAGGGAGAAAACTAGAAGTGAGGAACCAAGAGGCTGCTGCTCCAATTTTCTTAAGGTGATCCAGAGTAGTGCAGATGTGAGTAGATCCTCGTGTCGTCATAGGAGTGTCGCTCTGATATGTAACGGGATGGGGAATATCATTTATTATGTTTATCCTTATTGATTACGTAACTTTTGAAATTGTCGTTGAACCATTTTAATTGGTATTTGAATTATGTTGATGATGTTGAGGCCTAGTGCCAAGCTTGAATTTTATAAGCTAATTAAGATTAAGTTTTCCGCTGCAATATTATTTAATTGTTTGAAAGCAGGTGTTTATTTAAATAACGGATTTTAAACCCTATTATGTTGAAAGGATTTTTGAAGTATGAAAATGTGACATCCTGTTTTTATGTTGAACTCTGATAAATTATGTATTATTTTACACGTTGGGAAAACGGGGTGTTACAATTGGTATCAGAGCAGGTCGGTCCGTCCGGCCAAGTAGATTGAGTCGTTTGTGTGGAGTGATAGTTTTACCGTCACTGTTTTCTTAACCTGTTCCCGTTGTGTAGTGAACTGAGATTGAGCTGAGATGGCTGGAAGGAACGATGCTGCCCTCGCTGCTGCTTTGCAAGCTATGGCTCAAGCTGTTGGTCAACAACCTAACGTTGGTGGTAACGATGGAGTTCGAATGTTGGAGACGTTTCTGAGGAACCATCCACCTACCTTCAGAGGCAGATATGATCCTGATGGAGCTCAGACTTGGCTCAAAGAGATTGAAAGAATTTTCCGGGTCATGGAATGCACTGCACCTCAAATGGTTCGTTTTGGTACGCATTGTTTGGCTGAGGATGCTGATGACTGGTGGGTTAGTGTTCGTCCGAATCTGGAGAACGATGGTGAAGTTACTTGGGCAGTGTTTAGGAGGGAATTCCTAAATAGATACTTTCCAGAGGATGTTCGCGGAAAGAAGGAGATTGAGTTTCTAGAGCTGAAGCAGGGCGACATGTCAGTCACTGAGTATGCTGCTAAGTTCGTTGAGCTGGCTAAGTTTTATCCGCACTACACCGCTGAGACTGCTGAATTCTCCAAGTGTATCAAGTTCGAGAATGGCTTGCGTGCTGAGATTAAGCGAGCAATTGGGTATCAGAAGATCCGTCAGTTCTCCGAGTTGGTAAGTAGCTGCAGAATTTATGAGGAGGACACCAAAGCTCATTATAAGGTTCTAAGGGAGCGGAAGGGTAAGCACCAACAAGGTCGTGATAAGCCTTACAGCGCTCCGGCTGATAAGGGTAAACAGAAGGTGAATGATGAGAAGAGGGTGAAGGATGAGGAGAAACCTAGGAAAAGAGATGCTCCTACCGAAGTTGTTTGTTTCCGATGTGGAGAGAAAGGTCACAAGAGTAATGCTTGCAGTGTGGGTGAAGTGAAACGGTGTTTCCGTTGTGGCAGGAAAGGGCATACAATTGCGGATTGCAAGCATGATGATGTGGTTTGTTTTACTTGTGGTGAAGAAGGACATATTAGCCCTCAGTGTCAGCAACCTAAGAAAGCTCAGGCTAATGGAAAGGTGTTTGCTCTAGCTGGTACTCAGACATGAATGAGGTAATATTTTCGAGGACGAAAATTCTATATGTTGGGGAGAGTTGTAACGCCCGTTTCGATTATTTAATTAATTTGTCGAGTTTAGAATATATTTATATGATTTACGTGATTTCTGTGATATGTTGTGATTTTATTAGGTGGCCTATTTTATTATTTAATAGAATAAGGTTTGAAAATAAAATAAATATTAAGTTGTGGGGCTGCTTTTGAATTAGATAGAATTATGAAGGAATAAGTGGAATAAGGTAAAATAGATAGAAGAGGTATAAAAGGGAAAAACCTAGGTTTAGAAACATACAGTACGTACAATTAGTTTTGGGGAGAAAAAGGGAGAAAACTAGAAGTGAGGAACCAAGAGGCTGCTGCTCCAATTTTCTTAAGGTGATCCAGAGTAGTGCAGATGTGAGTAGATCCTCGTGTCGTCATAGGAGTGTCGCTCTGATATGTAACGGGATGGGGAATATCATTTATTATGTTTATCCTTATTGATTACGTAACTTTTGAAATTGTCGTTGAACCATTTTAATTGGTATTTGAATTATGTTGATGATGTTGAGGCCTAGTGCCAAGCTTGAATTTTATAAGCTAATTAAGATTAAGTTTTCCGCTGCAATATTATTTAATTGTTTGAAAGCAGGTGTTTATTTAAATAACGGATTTTAAACCCTATTATGTTGAAAGGATTTTTGAAGTATGAAAATGTGACATCCTGTTTTTATGTTGAACTCTGATAAATTATGTATTATTTTACACGTTGGGAAAACGGGGTGTTACAATTGGTATCAGAGCAGGTCGGTCCGTCCGGCCAAGTAGATTGAGTCGTTTGTGTGGAGTGATAGTTTTACCGTCACTGTTTTCTTAACCTGTTCCCGTTGTGTAGTGAACTGAGATTGAGCTGAGATGGCTGGAAGGAACGATGCTGCCCTCGCTGCTGCTTTGCAAGCTATGGCTCAAGCTGTTGGTCAACAACCTAACGTTGGTGGTAACGATGGAGTTCGAATGTTGGAGACGTTTCTGAGGAACCATCCACCTACCTTCAGGGGCAGATATGATCCTGATGGAGCTCAGACTTGGCTCAAAGAGATTGAAAGAATTTTTCGGGTCATGGAATGCACTGCACCTCAAATGGTTCGTTTTGGTACGCATTGTTTGGCTGAGGATGCTGATGACTGGTGGGTTAGTGTTCGTCCGAATCTGGAGAACGATGGTGAAGTTACTTGAGCTGTGTTCAGGAGGTAATTCCTGAATAGATACTTTCCAGAGGATGTTCGCGGAAAGAAGGAGATTGAGTTTCTAGAGCTGAAGCAGGGCGACATGTCAGTCACTGAGTATGCTGCTAAGTTCGTTGAGCTGGCTAAGTTTTATCCGCACTACACCGCTGAGACTGCTGAATTCTCCAAGTGTATCAAGTTCGAGAATGGCTTGCGTGCTGAGATTAAGCGAGCAATTGGGTATCAGAAGATCCGTCAGTTCTCCGAGTTGGTAAGTAGCTGCAGAATTTATGAGGAGGACACCAAAGCTCATTATAAGGTTCTAAGGGAGCGGAAGGGTAAGCACCAACAAGGTCGTGATAAGCCTTACAGCGCTCCGGCTGATAAGGGTAAACAGAAGGTGAATGATGAGAAGAGGGTGAAGGATGAGGAGAAACCTAGGAAAAGAGATGCTCCTACCGAAGTTGTTTGTTTCCGATGTGGAGAGAAAGGTCACAAGAGTAATGCTTGCAGTGTGGGTGAAGTGAAACGGTGTTTCCGTTGTGGCAGGAAAGGGCATACAATTGCGGATTGCAAGCATGATGATGTGGTTTGTTTTACTTGTGGTGAAGAAGGACATATTAGCCCTCAGTGTCAGCAACCTAAGAAAGCTCAGGCTAATGGAAAGGTGTTTGCTCTAGCTGGTACTCAGACATGAATGAGGTAATATTTTCGAGGACGAAAATTCTATATGTTGGGGAGAGTTGTAACGCCCGTTTCGATTATTTAATTAATTTGTCGAGTTTAGAATATATTTATATGATTTACGTGATTTATGTGATATGTTGTGATTTTATTAGGTGGCCTATTTTATTATTTAATAGAATAAGGTTTGAAAATAAAATAAATATTAAGTTGTGGGGCTGCTTTTGAATTAGATAGAATTATGAAGGAATAAGTGGAATAAGGTAAAATAGATAGAAGAGGTATAAAAGGGAAAAACCTAGGTTTAGAAACAGACAGTACGTACAATTAGTTTTGGGAAGAAAAAGGGAGAAAACTAGAAGTGAGGAACCAAGAGGCTGCTGCTCCAATTTTCTTAAGGTGATCCAGAGTAGTGCAGATGTGAGTAGATCCTCGTGTCGTCATAGGAGTGTCGCTCTGATATGTAACGGGATGGGGAATATCATTTATTATGTTTATCCTTATTGATTACGTAACTTTTGAAATTGTCGTTGAACCATTTTAATTGGTATTTGAATTATGTTGATGATGTTGAGGCCTAGTGCCAAGCTTGAATTTTATAAGCTAATTAAGATTAAGTTTTCCGCTGCAATATTATTTAATTGTTTGAAAGCAGGTGTTTATTTAAATAACGGATTTTAAACCCTATTATGTTGAAAGGATTTTTGAAGTATGAAAATGTGACATCCTGTTTTTATGTTGAACTCTGATAAATTATGTATTATTTTACACGTTGGGAAAACGGGGTGTTACAATTGGTATCAGAGTAGGTCGGTCCGTCCGGCCAAGTAGATTGAGTCGTTTGTGTGGAGTGATAGTTTTACCGTCACTGTTTTCTTAACCTGTTCCCGTTGTGTAGTGAACTGAGATTGAGCTGAGATGGCTGGAAGGAACGATGCTGCCCTCGCTGCTGCTTTGCAAGCTATGGCTCAAGCTGTTGGTCAACAACCTAACGTTGGTGGTAACGATGGAGTTCGAATGTTGGAGACGTTTCTGAGGAACCATCCACCTACCTTCAGGGGCAGATATGATCCTGATGGAGCTCAGACTTGGCTCAAAGAGATTGAAAGAATTTTTCGGGTCATGGAATGCACTGCACCTCAAATGGTTCGTTTTGGTACGCATTGTTTGGCTGAGGATGCTGATGACTGGTGGGTTAGTGTTCGTCCGAATCTGGAGAACGATGGTGAAGTTACTTGAGCTGTGTTCAGGAGGTAATTCCTGAATAGATACTTTCCAGAGGATGTTCGCGGAAAGAAGGAGATTGAGTTTCTAGAGCTGAAGCAGGGCGACATGTCAGTCACTGAGTATGCTGCTAAGTTCGTTGAGCTGGCTAAGTTTTATCCGCACTACACCGCTGAGACTGCTGAATTCTCCAAGTGTATCAAGTTCGAGAATGGCTTGCGTGCTGAGATTAAGCGAGCAATTGGGTATCAGAAGATCCGTCAGTTCTCCGAGTTGGTAAGTAGCTGCAGAATTTATGAGGAGGACACCAAAGCTCATTATAAGGTTCTAAGGGAGCGGAAGGGTAAGCACCAACAAGGTCGTGATAAGCCTTACAGCGCTCTGGCTGATAAGGGTAAACAGAAGGTGAATGATGAGAAGAGGGTGAAGGATGAGGAGAAACCTAGGAAAAGAGATGCTCCTACCGAAGTTGTTTGTTTCCGATGTGGAGAGAAAGGTCACAAGAGTAATGCTTGCAGTGTGGGTGAAGTGAAACGGTGTTTCCGTTGTGGCAGGAAAGGGCATACAATTGCGGATTGCAAGCATGATGATGTGGTTTGTTTTACTTGTGGTGAAGAAGGACATATTAGCCCTCAGTGTCAGCAACCTAAGAAAGCTCAGGCTAATGGAAAGGTGTTTGCTCTAGCTGGTACTCAGACATGAATGAGGTAATATTTTCGAGGACGAAAATTCTATATGTTGGGGAGAGTTGTAACGCCCGTTTCGATTATTTAATTAATTTGTCGAGTTTAGAATATATTTATATGATTTACGTGATTTATGTGATATGTTGTGATTTTATTAGGTGGCCTATTTTATTATTTAATAGAATAAGGTTTGAAAATAAAATAAATATTAAGTTGTGGGGCTGCTTTTGAATTAGATAGAATTATGAAGGAATAAGTGGAATAAGGTAAAATAGATAGAAGAGGTATAAAAGGGAAAAACCTAGGTTTAGAAACAGACAGTACGTACAATTAGTTTTGGGAAGAAAAAGGGAGAAAACTAGAAGTGAGGAACCAAGAGGCTGCTGCTCCAATTTTCTTAAGGTGATCCAGAGTAGTGCAGATGTGAGTAGATCCTCGTGTCGTCATAGGAGTGTCGCTCTGATATGTAACGGGATGGGGAATATCATTTATTATGTTTATCCTTATTGATTACGTAACTTTTGAAATTGTCGTTGAACCATTTTAATTGGTATTTGAATTATGTTGATGATGTTGAGGCCTAGTGCCAAGCTTGAATTTTATAAGCTAATTAAGATTAAGTTTTCCGCTGCAATATTATTTAATTGTTTGAAAGCAGGTGTTTATTTAAATAACGGATTTTAAACCCTATTATGTTGAAAGGATTTTTGAAGTATGAAAATGTGACATCCTGTTTTTATGTTGAACTCTGATAAATTATGTATTATTTTACACGTTGGGAAAACGGGGTGTTACAATTGGTATCAGAGCAGGTCGGTCCGTCCGGCCAAGTAGATTGAGTCGTTTGTGTGGAGTGATAGTTTTACCGTCACTGTTTTCTTAACCTGTTCCCGTTGTGTAGTGAACTGAGATTGAGCTGAGATGGCTGGAAGGAACGATGCTGCCCTCGCTGCTGCTTTGCAAGCTATGGCTCAAGCTGTTGGTCAACAACCTAACGTTGGTGGTAACGATGGAGTTCGAATGTTGGAGACGTTTCTGAGGAACCATCCACCTACCTTCAGGGGCAGATATGATCCTGATGGAGCTCAGACTTGGCTCAAAGAGATTGAAAGAATTTTCCGGGTCATGGAATGCACTGCACCTCAAATGGTTCGTTTTGGTACGCATTGTTTGGCTGAGGATGCTGATGACTGGTGGGTTAGTGTTCGTCCGAATCTGGAGAACGATGGTGAAGTTACTTGAGCTGTGTTCAGGAGGTAATTCCTGAATAGATACTTTCCAGAGGATGTTCGCGGAAAGAAGGAGATTGAGTTTCTAGAGCTGAAGCAGGGCGACATGTCAGTCACTGAGTATGCTGCTAAGTTCGTTGAGCTGGCTAAGTTTTATCCGCACTACACCGCTGAGACTGCTGAATTCTCCAAGTGTATCAAGTTCGAGAATGGCTTGCGTGCTGAGATTAAGCGAGCAATTGGGTATCAGAAGATCCGTCAGTTCTCCGAGTTGGTAAGTAGCTGCAGAATTTATGAGGAGGACACCAAAGCTCATTATAAGGTTCTAAGGGAGCGGAAGGGTAAGCACCAACAAGGTCGTGATAAGCCTTACAGCGCTCTGGCTGATAAGGGTAAACAGAAGGTGAATGATGAGAAGAGGGTGAAGGATGAGGAGAAACCTAGGAAAAGAGATGCTCCTACCGAAGTTGTTTGTTTCCGATGTGGAGAGAAAGGTCACAAGAGTAATGCTTGCAGTGTGGGTGAAGTGAAACGGTGTTTCCGTTGTGGCAGGAAAGGGCATACAATTGCGGATTGCAAGCATGATGATGTGGTTTGTTTTACTTGTGGTGAAGAAGGACATATTAGCCCTCAGTGTCAGCAACCTAAGAAAGCTCAGGCTAATGGAAAGGTGTTTGCTCTAGCTGGTACTCAGACATGAATGAGGTAATATTTTCGAGGACGAAAATTCTATATGTTGGGGAGAGTTGTAACGCCCGTTTCGATTATTTAATTAATTTGTCGAGTTTAGAATATATTTATATGATTTACGTGATTTATGTGATATGTTGTGATTTTATTAGGTGGCCTATTTTATTATTTAATAGAATAAGGTTTGAAAATAAAATAAATATTAAGTTGTGGGGCTGCTTTTGAATTAGATAGAATTATGAAGGAATAAGTGGAATAAGGTAAAATAGATAGAAGAGGTATAAAAGGGAAAAACCTAGGTTTAGAAACAGACAGTACGTACAATTAGTTTTGGGAAGAAAAAGGGAGAAAACTAGAAGTGAGGAACCAAGAGGCTGCTGCTCCAATTTTCTTAAGGTGATCCAGAGTAGTGCAGATGTGAGTAGATCCTCGTGTCGTCATAGGAGTGTCGCTCTGATATGTAACGGGATGGGGAATATCATTTATTATGTTTATCCTTATTGATTACGTAACTTTTGAAATTGTCGTTGAACCATTTTAATTGGTATTTGAATTATGTTGATGATGTTGAGGCCTAGTGCCAAGCTTGAATTTTATAAGCTAATTAAGATTAAGTTTTCCGCTGCAATATTATTTAATTGTTTGAAAGCAGGTGTTTATTTAAATAACGGATTTTAAACCCTATTATGTTGAAAGGATTTTTGAAGTATGAAAATGTGACATCCTGTTTTTATGTTGAACTCTGATAAATTATGTATTATTTTACACGTTGGGAAAACGGGGTGTTACAATTGGTATCAGAGCAGGTCGGTCCGTCCGTCCAAGTAGATTGAGTCGTTTGTGTGGAGTGATAGTTTTACCGTCACTGTTTTCTTAACCTGTTCCCGTTGTGTAGTGAACTGAGATTGTGCTGAGATGGCTGGAAGGAACGATGCTGCCCTCGCTGCTGCTTTGCAAGCTATGGCTCAAGCTGTTGGTCAACAACCTAACGTTGGTGGTAACGATGGAGTTCGAATAATGGAGACGTTTCTGAGGAACCATCCACCTACCTTCAGAGGCAGATATGATCCTGATGGAGCTCAGACTTGGCTCAAAGAGATTGAAAGAATTTTCCGGGTCATGGAATGCACTGCACCTCAAATGGTTCGTTTTGGTACGTATTGTTTGGCTGAGGATGCTGATGACTGGTGGGTTAGTGTTCGTCCGAATCTGGAGAACGATGGTGAAGTTACTTGAGCTGTGTTCAGGAGGTAATTCCTGAATAGATACTTTCCAGAGGATGTTCGCGGAAAGAAGGAGATTGAGTTTCTAGAGCTGAAGCAGGGCGACATGTCAGTCACTGAGTATGCTGCTAAGTTCGTTGAGCTGGCTAAGTTTTATCTGCACTACACCGCTGAGACTGCTGAATTCTCCAAGTGTATCAAGTTCGAGAATGGCTTGCGTGCTGAGATTAAGCGAGCAATTGGGTATCAGAAGATCCGTCAGTTCTCCGAGTTGGTAAGTAGCTGCAGAATTTATGAGGAGGACACCAAAGCTCATTATAAGGTTCTAAGGGAGCGGAAGGGTAAGCACCAACAAGGTCGTGATAAGCCTTACAGCGCTCCGGCTGATAAGGGTAAACAGAAGGTGAATGATGAGAAGAGGGTGAAGGATGAGGAGAAACCTAGGAAAAGAGATGCTCCTACCGAAGTTGTTTGTTTCCGATGTGGAGAGAAAGGTCACAAGAGTAATGCTTGCAGTGTGGGTGAAGTGAAACGGTGTTTCCGTTGTGGCAGGAAAGGGCATACAATTGCGGATTGCAAGCATGATGATGTGGTTTGTTTTACTTGTGGTGAAGAAGGACATATTAGCCCTCAGTGTCAGCAACCTAAGAAAGCTCAGGCTAATGGAAAGGTGTTTGCTCTAGCTGGTACTCAGACATGAATGAGGTAATATTTTCGAGGACGAAAATTCTATATGTTGGGGAGAGTTGTAACGCCCGTTTCGATTATTTAATTAATTTGTCGAGTTTAGAATATATTTATATGATTTACGTGATTTCTGTGATATGTTGTGATTTTATTAGGTGGCCTATTTTATTATTTAATAGAATAAGGTTTGAAAATAAAATAAATATTAAGTTGTGGGGCTGCTTTTGAATTAGATAGAATTATGAAGGAATAAGTGGAATAAGGTAAAATAGATAGAAGAGGTATAAAAGGGAAAAACCTAGGTTTAGAAACATACAGTACGTACAATTAGTTTTGGGGAGAAAAAGGGAGAAAACTAGAAGTGAGGAACCAAGAGGCTGCTGCTCCAATTTTCTTAAGGTGATCCAGAGTAGTGCAGATGTGAGTAGATCCTCGTGTCGTCATAGGAGTGTCGCTCTGATATGTAACGGGATGGGGAATATCATTTATTATGTTTATCCTTATTGATTACGTAACTTTTGAAATTGTCGTTGAACCATTTTAATTGGTATTTGAATTATGTTGATGATGTTGAGGCCTAGTGCCAAGCTTGAATTTTATAAGCTAATTAAGATTAAGTTTTCCGCTGCAATATTATTTAATTGTTTGAAAGCAGGTGTTTATTTAAATAACGGATTTTAAACCCTATTATGTTGAAAGGATTTTTGAAGTATGAAAATGTGACATCCTGTTTTTATGTTGAACTCTGATAAATTATGTATTATTTTACACGTTGGGAAAACGGGGTGTTACAATTGGTATCAGAGCAGGTCGGTCCGTCCGGCCAAGTAGATTGAGTCGTTTGTGTGGAGTGATAGTTTTACCGTCACTGTTTTCTTAACCTGTTCCCGTTGTGTAGTGAACTGAGATTGAGCTGAGATGGCTGGAAGGAACGATGCTGCCCTCGCTGCTGCTTTGCAAGCTATGGCTCAAGCTGAGGGTAACAACCTAACGCTGGTGGTAACGATGGAGTTCGAATGTTGGAGACGTTTCTGAGGAACCATCCACCTACCTTCAGAGGCAGATATGATCCTGATGGAGCTCAGACTTGGCTCAAAGAGATTGAAAGAATTTTCCGGGTCATGGAATGCACTGCACCTCAAATGGTTCGTTTTGGTACGCATTGTTTGGCTGAGGATGCTGATGACTGGTGGGTTAGTGTTCGTCCGAATCTGGAGAACGATGGTGAAGTTACTTGAGCTGTGTTCAGGAGGTAATTCCTGAATAGATACTTTCCAGAGGATGTTCGCGGAAAGAAGGAGATTGAGTTTCTAGAGCTGAAGCAGGGCGACATGTCAGTCACTGAGTATGCTGCTAAGTTCGTTGAGCTGGCTAAGTTTTATCCGCACTACACCGCTGAGACTGCTGAATTCTCCAAGTGTATCAAGTTCGAGAATGGCTTGCGTGTTGAGATTAAGCGAGCAATTGGGTATCAGAAGATCCGTCAGTTCTCCGAGTTGGTAAGTAGCTGCAGAATTTATGAGGAGGACACCAAAGCTCATTATAAGGTTCTAAGGGAGCGGAAGGGTAAGCACCAACAAGGTCGTGATAAGCCTTACAGCGCTCCGGCTGATAAGGGTAAACAGAAGGTGAATGATGAGAAGAGGGTGAAGGATGAGGAGAAACCTAGGAAAAGAGATGCTCCTACCGAAGTTGTTTGTTTCCGATGTGGAGAGAAAGGTCACAAGAGTAATGCTTGCAGTGTGGGTGAAGTGAAACGGTGTTTCCGTTGTGGCAGGAAAGGGCATACAATTGCGGATTGCAAGCATGATGATGTGGTTTGTTTTACTTGTGGTGAAGAAGGACATATTAGCCCTCAGTGTCAGCAACCTAAGAAAGCTCAGGCTAATGGAAAGGTGTTTGCTCTAGCTGGTACTCAGACATGAATGAGGTAATATTTTCGAGGACGAAAATTCTATATGTTGGGGAGAGTTGTAACGCCCGTTTCGATTATTTAATTAATTTGTCGAGTTTAGAATATATTTATATGATTTACGTGATTTATGTGATATGTTGTGATTTTATTAGGTGGCCTATTTTATTATTTAATAGAATAAGGTTTGAAAATAAAATAAATATTAAGTTGTGGGGCTGCTTTTGAATTAGATAGAATTATGAAGGAATAAGTGGAATAAGGTAAAATAGATAGAAGAGGTATAAAAGGGAAAAACCTAGGTTTAGAAACATACAGTACGTACAATTAGTTTTGGGGAGAAAAAGGGAGAAAACTAGAAGTGAGGAACCAAGAGGCTGCTGCTCCAATTTTCTTAAGGTGATCCAGAGTAGTGCAGATGTGAGTAGATCCTCGTGTCGTCATAGGAGTGTCGCTCTGATATGTAACGGGATGGGGAATATCATTTATTATGTTTATCCTTATTGATTACGTAACTTTTGAAATTGTCGTTGAACCATTTTAATTGGTATTTGAATTATGTTGATGATGTTGAGGCCTAGTGCCAAGCTTGAATTTTATAAGCTAATTAAGATTAAGTTTTCCGCTGCAATATTATTTAATTGTTTGAAAGCAGGTGTTTATTTAAATAACGGATTTTAAACCCTATTATGTTGAAAGGATTTTTGAAGTATGAAAATGTGACATCCTGTTTTTATGTTGAACTCTGATAAATTATGTATTATTTTACACGTTGGGAAAACGGGGTGTTACAATTGGTATCAGAGCAGGTCGGTCCGTCCGGCCAAGTAGATTGAGTCGTTTGTGTGGAGTGATAGTTTTACCGTCACTGTTTTCTTAACCTGTTCCCGTTGTGTAGTGAACTGAGATTGAGCTGAGATGGCTGGAAGGAACGATGCTGCCCTCGCTGCTGCTTTGCAAGCTATGGCTCAAGCTGTTGGTCAACAACCTAACGTTGGTGGTAACGATGGAGTTCGAATGTTAGAGACGTTTCTGAGGAACCATCCACCTACCTTCAGAGGCAGATATGATCCTGATGGAGCTCAGACTTGGCTCAAAGAGATTGAAAGAATTTTCCGGGTCATGGAATGCACTGCACCTCAAATGGTTCGTTTTGGTACGCATTGTTTGGCTGAGGATGCTGATGACTGGTGGGTTAGTGTTCGTCCGAATCTGGAGAACGATGGTGAAGTTACTTGAGCTGTGTTCAGGAGGTAATTCCTGAATAGATACTTTCCAGAGGATGTTCGCGGAAAGAAGGAGATTGAGTTTCTAGAGCTGAAGCAGGGCGACATGTCAGTCACTGAGTATGCTGCTAAGTTCGTTGAGCTGGCTAAGTTTTATCCGCACTACACCGCTGAGACTGCTGAATTCTCCAAGTGTATCAAGTTCGAGAATGGCTTGCGTGCTGAGATTAAGCGAGCAATTGGGTATCAGAAGATCCGTCAGTTCTCCGAGTTGGTAAGTAGCTGCAGAATTTATGAGGAGGACACCAAAGCTCATTATAAGGTTCTAAGGGAGCGGAAGGGTAAGCACCAACAAGGTCGTGATAAGCCTTACAGCGCTCCGGCTGATAAGGGTAAACAGAAGGTGAATGATGAGAAGAGGGTGAAGGATGAGGAGAAACCTAGGAAAAGAGATGCTCCTACCGAAGTTGTTTGTTTCCGATGTGGAGAGAAAGGTCACAAGAGTAATGCTTGCAGTGTGGGTGAAGTGAAACGGTGTTTCCGTTGTGGCAGGAAAGGGCATACAATTGCGGATTGCAAGCATGATGATGTGGTTTGTTTTACTTGTGGTGAAGAAGGACATATTAGCCCTCAGTGTCAGCAACCTAAGAAAGCTCAGGCTAATGGAAAGGTGTTTGCTATAGCTGGTACTCAGACATGAATGAGGTAATATTTTCGAGGACGAAAATTCTATATGTTGGGGAGAGTTGTAACGCCCGTTTCGATTATTTAATTAATTTGTCGAGTTTAGAATATATTTATATGATTTACGTGATTTATGTGATATGTTGTGATTTTATTAGGTGGCCTATTTTATTATTTAATAGAATAAGGTTTGAAAATAAAATAAATATTAAGTTGTGGGTCTGCTTTTGAATTAGATAGAATTATGAAGGAATAAGTGGAATAAGGTAAAATAGATAGAAGAGGTATAAAAGGGAAAAACCTAGGTTTAGAAACAGACAGTACGTACAATTAGTTTTGGGAAGAAAAAGGGAGAAAACTAGAAGTGAGGAACCAAGAGGCTGCTGCTCCAATTTTCTTAAGGTGATCCAGAGTAGTGCAGATGTGAGTAGATCCTCGTGTCGTCATAGGAGTGTCGCTCTGATATGTAACGGGATGGGGAATATCATTTATTATGTTTATCCTTATTGATTACGTAACTTTTGAAATTGTCGTTGAACCATTTTAATTGGTATTTGAATTATGTTGATGATGTTGAGGCCTAGTGCCAAGCTTGAATTTTATAAGCTAATTAAGATTAAGTTTTCCGCTGCAATATTATTTAATTGTTTGAAAGCAGGTGTTTATTTAAATAACGGATTTTAAACCCTATTATGTTGAAAGGATTTTTGAAGTATGAAAATGTGACATCCTGTTTTTATGTTGAACTCTGATAAATTATGTATTATTTTACACGTTGGGAAAACGGGGTGTTACAATTGGTATCAGAGCAGGTCGGTCCGTCCGGCCAAGTAGATTGAGTCGTTTGTGTGGAGTGATAGTTTTACCGTCACTGTTTTCTTAACCTGTTCCCGTTGTGTAGTGAACTGAGATTGAGCTGAGATGGCTGGAAGGAACGATGCTGCCCTCGCTGCTGCTTTGCAAGCTATGGCTCAAGCTGTTGGTCAACAACCTAACGTTGGTGGTAACGATGGAGTTCGAATGTTGGAGACGTTTCTGAGGAACCATCCACCTACCTTCAGAGGCAGATATGATCCTGATGGAGCTCAGACTTGGCTCAAAGAGATTGAAAGAATTTTCCGGGTCATGGAATGCACTGCACCTCAAATGGTTCGTTTTGGTACGCATTGTTTGGCTGAGGATGCTGATGACTGGTGGGTTAGTGTTCGTCCGAATCTGGAGAACGATGGTGAAGTTACTTGAGCTGTGTTCAGGAGGTAATTCCTGAATAGATACTTTCCAGAGGATGTTCACGGAAAGAAGGAGATTGAGTTTCTAGAGCTGAAGCAGGGCGACATGTCAGTCACTGAGTATGCTGCTAAGTTCGTTGAGCTGGCTAAGTTTTATCCGCACTACACCGCTGAGACTGCTGAATTCTCCAAGTGTATCAAGTTCGAGAATGGCTTGCGTGTTGAGATTAAGCGAGCAATTGGGTATCAGAAGATCCGTCAGTTCTCCGACTTGGTAAGTAGCTGCAGAATTTATGAGGAGGACACCAAAGCTCATTATAAGGTTCTAAGGGAGCGGAAGGGTAAGCACCAACAAGGTTGTGATAAGCCTTACAGCGCTCCGGCTGATAAGGGTAAACAGAAGGTGAATGATGAGAAGAGGGTGAAGGATGAGGAGAAACCTAGGAAAAGAGATGCTCCTACCGAAGTTGTTTGTTTCCGATGTGGAGAGAAAGGTCACAAGAGTAATGCTTGCAGTGTGGGTGAAGTGAAACGGTGTTTCCGTTGTGGCAGGAAAGGGCATACAATTGCGGATTGCAAGCATGATGATGTGGTTTGTTTTACTTGTGGTGAAGAAGGACATATTAGCCCTCAGTGTCAGCAACCTAAGAAAGCTCAGGCTAATGGAAAGGTGTTTGCTCTAGCTGGTACTCAGACATGAATGAGGTAATATTTTCGAGGACGAAAATTCTATATGTTGGGGAGAGTTGTAACGCCCGTTTCGATTATTTAATTAATTTGTCGAGTTTAGAATATATTTATATGATTTACGTGATTTATGTGATATGTTGTGATTTTATTAGGTGGCCTATTTTATTATTTAATAGAATAAGGTTTGAAAATAAAATAAATATTAAGTTGTGGGGCTGCTTTTGAATTAGATAGAATTATGAAGGAATAAGTGGAATAAGGTAAAATAGATAGAAGAGGTATAAAAGGGAAAAACCTAGGTTTAGAAACAGACAGTACGTACAATTAGTTTTGGGAAGAAAAAGGGAGAAAACTAGAAGTGAGGAACCAAGAGGCTGCTGCTCCAATTTTCTTAAGGTGATCCAGAGTAGTGCAGATGTGAGTAGATCCTCGTGTCGTCATAGGAGTGTCGCTCTGATATGTAACGGGATGGGGAATATCATTTATTATGTTTATCCTTATTGATTACGTAACTTTTGAAATTGTCGTTGAACCATTTTAATTGGTATTTGAATTATGTTGATGATGTTGAGGCCTAGTGCCAAGCTTGAATTTTATAAGCTAATTAAGATTAAGTTTTCCGCTGCAATATTATTTAATTGTTTGAAAGCAGGTGTTTATTTAAATAACGGATTTTAAACCCTATTATGTTGAAAGGATTTTTGAAGTATGAAAATGTGACATCCTGTTTTTATGTTGAACTCTGATAAATTATGTATTATTTTACACGTTGGGAAAACGGGGTGTTACAATTGGTATCAGAGCAGGTCGGTCCGTCCGGCCAAGTAGATTGAGTCGTTTGTGTGGAGTGATAGTTTTACCGTCACTGTTTTCTTAACCTGTTCCCGTTGTGTAGTGAACTGAGATTGAGCTGAGACGGCTGGAAGGAACGATGCTGCCCTCGCTGCTGCTTTGCAAGCTATGGCTCAAGCTGTTGGGCAACAACCTAACGCTGGTGGTAACGATGGAGTTCGAATGTTGGAGACGTTTCTGAGGAACCATCCACCTACCTTCAGAGGCAGATATGATCCTGATGGAGCTCAGACTTGGCTCAAAGAGATTGAAAGAATTTTCCGGGTCATGGAATGCACTGCACCTCAAATGGTTCGTTTTGGTACGCATTGTTTGGCTGAGGATGCTGATGACTGGTGGGTTAGTGTTCGTCCGAATCTGGAGAACGATGGTGAAGTTACTTGAGCTGTGTTCAGGAGGTAATTCCTGAATAGATACTTTCCAGAGGATGTTCGCGGAAAGAAGGAGATTGAGTTTCTAGAGCTGAAGCAGGGCGACATGTCAGTCACTGAGTATGCTGCTAAGTTCGTTGAGCTGGCTAAGTTTTATCTGCACTACACCGCTGAGACTGCTGAATTCTCCAAGTGTATCAAGTTCGAGAATGGCTTGCGTGCTGAGATTAAGCGAGCAATTGGGTATCAGAAGATCCGTCAGTTCTCCGAGTTGGTAAGTAGCTGCAGAATTTATGAGGAGGACACCAAAGCTCATTATAAGGTTCTAAGGGAGCGGAAGGGTAAGCACCAACAAGGTCGTGATAAGCCTTACAACGCTCCGGCTGATAAGGGTAAACAGAAGGTGAATGATGAGAAAAGGGTGAAGGATGAGGAGAAACCTAGGAAAAGAGATGCTCCTACCGAAGTTGTTTGTTTCCGATGTGGAGAGAAAGGTCACAAGAGTAATGCTTGCAGTGTGGGTGAAGTGAAACGGTGTTTCCGTTGTGGCAGGAAAGGGCATACAATTGCGGATTGCAAGCATGATGATGTGGTTTGTTTTACTTGTGGTGAAGAAGGACATATTAGCCCTCAGTGTCAGCAACCTAAGAAAGCTCAGGCTAATGGAAAGGTGTTTGCTCTAGCTGGTACTCAGACATGAATGAGGTAATATTTTCGAGGACGAAAATTCTATATGTTGGGGAGAGTTGTAACGCTCGTTTCGATTATTTAATTAATTTGTCGAGTTTAGAATATATTTATATGATTTACGTGATTTATGTGATATGTTGTGATTTTATTAGGTGGCCTATTTTATTATTTAATAGAATAAGGTTTGAAAATAAAATAAATATTAAGTTGTGGGGCTGCTTTTGAATTAGATAGAATTATGAAGGAATAAGTGGAATAAGGTAAAATAGATAGAAGAGGTATAAAAGGGAAAAACCTAGGTTTAGAAACATACAGTACGTACAATTAGTTTTGGGGAGAAAAAGGGAGAAAACTAGAAGTGAGGAACCAAGAGGCTGCTGCTCCAATTTTCTTAAGGTGATCCAGAGTAGTGCAGATGTGAGTAGATCCTCGTGTCGTCATAGGAGTGTCGCTCTGATATGTAACGGGATGGGGAATATCATTTATTATGTTTATCCTTATTGATTACATAACTTTTGAAATTGTCGTTGAACCATTTTAATTGGTATTTGAATTATGTTGATGATGTTGAGGCCTAGTGCCAAGCTTGAATTTTATAAGCTAATTAAGATTAAGTTTTCCGCTGCAATATTATTTAATTGTTTGAAAGCAGGTGTTTATTTAAATAACGGATTTTAAACCCTATTATGTTGAAAGGATTTTTGAAGTATGAAAATGTGACATCCTGTTTTTATGTTGAACTCTGATAAATTATGTATTATTTTACACGTTGGGAAAACGGGGTGTTACAATTGGTATCAGAGCAGGTCGGTCCGTCCGGCCAAGTAGATTGAGTCGTTTGTGTGGAGTGATAGTTTTACCGTCACTGTTTTCTTAACCTGTTCCCGTTGTGTAGTGAACTGAGATTGAGCTGAGATGGCTGGAAGGAACGATGCTGCCCTCGCTGCTGCTTTGCAAGCTATGGCTCAAGCTGTTGGGCAACAACCTAACGCTGGTGGTAACGATGGAGTTCGAATGTTGGAGACGTTTCTGAGGAACCATCCACCTAGCTTCAGAGGCAGATATGATCCTGATGGAGCTCAGACTTGGCTCAAAGAGATTGAAAGAATTTTCCGGGTCATGGAATGCACTGCACCTCAAATGGTTCGTTTTGGTACGCATTGTTTGGCTGAGGATGCTGATGACTGGTGGGTTAGTGTTCGTCCGAATCTGGAGAACGACGGTGAAGTTACTTGAGCTGTGTTCAGGAGGGAATTCCTGAATAGATACTTTCCAGAGGATGTTCGCGGAAAGAAGGAGATTGAGTTTCTAGAGCTGAAGCAGGGCGACATGTCAGTCACTGAGTATGCTGCTAAGATCGTTGAGCTGGCTAAGTTTTATCCGCACTACACCGCTGAGACTGCTGAATTCTCCAAGTGTATCAAGTCCGAGAATGGCTTGCGTGCTGAGATTAAGCGAGCAATTGGGTATCAGAAGATCCGTCAGTTCTCCGAGTTGGTAAGTAGCTGCAGAATTTATGAGGAGGACACCAAAGCTCATTATAAGGTTCTAAGGGAGCGGAAGGGTAAGCACCAACAAGGTCGTAATAAGCCTTACAGCGCTCCGGCTGATAAGGGTAAACAGAAGGTGAATGATGAGAAGAGAGTGAAGGATGAGGAGAAACCTAGGAAAAGAGATGCTCCTACCGAAGTTGTTTGTTTCCGATGTGGAGAGAAAGGTCACAAGAGTAATGCTTGCAGTGTGGGTGAAGTGAAACGGTGTTTCCGTTGTGGCAGGAAAGGGCATACAATTGCGGATTGCAAGCATGATGATGTGGTTTGTTTTACTTGTGGTGAAGAAGGACATATTAGCCCTCAATGTCAGCAACCTAAGAAAGCTCAGGCTAATGGAAAGGTGTTTGCTCTAGCTGGTACTCAGACATGAATGAGGTAATATTTTCGAGGACGAAAATTCTATATGTTGGGGAGAGTTGTAACGCCCGTTTTGATTATTTAATTAATTTGTCGAGTTTAGAATATATTTATATGAAAGGATTTTTGAAGTATGAAAATGTGACATCCTGTTTTTATGTTGAACTCTGATAAATTATGTATTATTTTACATGTTGGGATAACGGGGTGTTACACGCTCCTCAACCATGATGTGACTTGGATCCCAGAAGACATTTTGTGGAGGAAGGACATCCCGCTCAAGGTTCCGATTTTCGCGTGGCGGCTGTTTCAAAATAGGTTGACTGCTAAGGCTAACTTATTTCGCCGAGGGATTATACATATCGATCAACAACTTTGTGTTGGTGGGTGTGGAGTGCAGGAGACTGATGTTTACTTTTTTTAAAATTGTGGTACCTTTGGTATTATTTGGCAAAAGGTTCAGAGGTGGTTAGGAGTTTACACAGCTTTGCCGACAAATTTAGCAGAGCATTTCTTTCAATTTAGTACCGCTTCAGGTTATGCAAAAGGGAGGAAAAACTTCATGTTTTTGATTTGGTTTGCGACATCTTGGGTTATCTGGATGGAAAGAAATAACAAAATTTTCAGAGGCGAAGAGAACACTACTCTTAAACTTCTGAAAAATATTAAAATTCTTTACTTCTGGTGGCATAAGGCATAATTTACAGCTTTCCCTTATCAGTTTCATGATTGGTGCCAAAACCCTATGCTTTGTTTGGGTGGTGCCTAATTTTTGTGTTTTCCTCTTGTTTGAACTATCATTGTAATCTTTGAGCTTTCTTCATCGGCACACCTTTGTGCTGGAGGAGAAAGCTGGTTGTTAATATAATTCATTTTGATTTTTTCAAAAAAAAAATTATTTTAGTTATTTTTAACTATCATTTTATTTAATTATTTATTTCATAAATAATTATCTTGGTGTCTTAGTAATATTTTAAATTATGAGTGAGTAAAATAAAATTAGTTTATATTATTCATGGGTGAACAGAATAAATGGGTGGGTATATAGTTGGGTGGGGATAAATAGTAGGAAATGATATAAACCAATGAGTGTTTGAATAGATTGACCTATATGCAATGTATTCAGAATAAGAGAGGCATAAAACCCTAGTAACCATAAGAAACGAGAGAAACAGAAGAATGTATAGCAGCTGCGCTATGTTAACTGAAAGGGATTAGCACGGCACCGTGTACACTATTTTACTAGAGCAGCATAAGTGAGTGATCATTACTTGGTGATTTGGTGCTGTATGAATCACAAGGATGTAGCGATCAGATTTCAACATAGCACCATTGTTTTATAGGTGAGTAGATTTCATCTCTATTTTATCATTAAATATTCATTGCACTAGTATCATATTTATATACTGACTTTCATGTCTCACTAAAATTTCACAATAGCTAAATTTATGATTTTCCAATAGAACACAGAGGTTATATACATTGTTTCAGGATTATAGATCCTTAGAAAATATATTAATTTTTAGTTGTAGTGATTAGGGAATTTGCAAATTTATGATATATCACTCATGTAAATTAGAAATTCTTGAGTGTTTAATTTTGGATGCTTCTCGATTTGTGTTGAGTTCTAAACATCAAGATCTCTTATTTTTCAAATTTGGATCTATATCTAATGATGTAATTCCTATTTCTAAGATTATAACAATATCCTCGAAAATAAGGTTAATAATTCGGACTATTATAAGTTATATTTTGTAATGATAAATCATTAATTTATATTTTTTTTGGTTCATGTCTATATTGTTTGGTCTTTCATGGGTTATCGATTACAATGTTGACAAAAAGGAGAAATCAAACTGTCAAGCCATTTGGATTCGTTACCGTTGTGGAGTTTGTTATTCTATGTGAAAGCTTCAGAAAGGTATGGGGTGAGAGAGAAGAGTTCGAGATCATGAGTGTAAATTAACTGAGATGAACCGAAAAGTCGTATTTCCTAAAGTTCAGTTGTAGCCGTCTGAAAGAAAAATTAAATTAATGTGCAAATTTGGAAGTGTGATGTTAAAAGAAGAATTAGAAACTATATTAAGGGGTTGCTTAATTTAAACTATACTGTTTGTGTGGTAATTGATGATATTGTGGAATTAATATTTTGACTTTGGTGACGATATGTGGTGAATTGAATATTAATTTTGATATTGTTAATGGTCAGAAAAATATATAAATTCTGGTGATGCTAATGATGAGTATAATATGTATATTACGGTGATGTAACGATGAGAAAAATATGTAGAGCCTGGCAAGGTAAATGATGAGTAAAACATATAAATTCTAGCGACGGCAATGATGAGAAAAACATATAAATTCTGGTGACGATATTGATGAGCAAAACATCTAAATTCTGGTGACGATAATGATGAGCAAGACACATAAATTTTGGTGACGTTCTGGGTGAATAAATGTGTAAAATTCTGGTGTTGTCATTGATGAGTTTTCTTCATGCATCATATCATTATTAGGATTCTGGTGATGATTCTGGTGACGTGTATTGCTCAGTAACATAACTCTAACATACACTTTTGGTGAGTAGAGACTGGTACCGGCATGCATATAGGTGATAGGAAGAGTTGCATATTTGTATATAAATGACGATGTTTGAACATTGTGCATGATGTGAATGATGTGTAATTGTTGATGTTTAAATTTATGAGTGTTGTAAACGATGTTGATTGTCTCATGAGATCATGTTCTTGATTGTCTTGTATGTCATTTGGGACTATTTTTACCATTGTTTGAGTTGTATCTATTTTGGAATTAAATTGTGACATTGCGTTTGTGAAGATTTTGGTTTTTATGTTGTCGTTATATTTTGTACTAATGTGGATTGAGTTGATATAGTATATTATTCAAGGTTCTGAATATTATGTTTGTGATGTTATACAACTTTGACTTAATTGTTTATGTGTTGTTCTCA
Source organism: Medicago arabica (assembly GCA_946800305.1). NCBI lineage: Eukaryota > Viridiplantae > Streptophyta > Magnoliopsida > Fabales > Fabaceae > Medicago > Medicago arabica. The sequence goes on from OX326967.1 coordinate 20,821,049, forward strand.
TTTATTTTAAACTATTACATGTTCTCGAAACTCACCCCTTCGTTGTTTGTGTTTCCTGGCTTGGCCCTGCGGTTTAGTTCTATAGGTTATGACTCTTGGAGTCAAGTACATGCCTTCCATGAAGATTTATCTTGTGTCGTATGTTCTGATAGTGACACTATGAAGGGATATGCTTACTTATTTAGTTTTGTACAAGAAAATAATTTTCTATAATGTAAAAGAAAAGTATTATATTTTACAAGGAAGTTAAATGTGAATTATGTTTGTTATGAGTCAATGTGGTATCCTAAATCTCATAGAAGAATTCAGTTATTAATTTAAAAGTTTTTATTTGACAGTTTTCGCTGCGAATCAAACTCATGTTTTCGAATGAATAATAGTACTAATTATTCTTGGAATTTAGGGTTGTTGAAACAAAGGTGTTCAGCAATACCACGTTTTGAGTTTTGATGATAACAAGGTATTAAAAAAGTTGTCAATTGGATATTGCTAATATTTGTTTAAGTATGCAGGATATCAATCAAGATTTATATCTTAGAAAGTATTCTGTTTGAACAATGTTAAAGAGCAAAAATCCAGAGAAGCTTGTTGCTTGTGATTCTGTATCGAAGAGAGTCTGAAGACTGCATCGAAGAGAGTCTGAAGACTGCATCGAAGAGAGTCTGAAGACTGTACCGAAGAGAGTCTGAAAGACTGTATCAGAGTCTGAAGACTATCAGAATCTGAAAACCAAGAGAGTCTGAAGATTACCAGAAGCTTAGTGCTACAGTGAGTCTGAACCCCAAAATCTGATAATCTGCTAACAAGGATTTCTACAGCATTGCGATGCAAAAGAAACTCTCAAATGGAGTAACGGCTAGCTTCAAAGTCAACTTGAGCGTGGGAAGCACAAAGACAAGAATGCAGGCCAGTACAGAGTACGTTGTACGAACTCTGTTTCCACTACTCCACTACCTCATACAGTTTGGCAACTGTGTCTACCGGTATTAATCTTCAAAGGGAATGGAATTCAAATTATGCAATTGAAGGACTATTACCAAATCAAGCAACAGATCAACAGCCATTGATCAAGCTTCAGAAATCATCCTGATGTGCTGGATGACTCAACGTCTCTTTCCTACATCTATATAAAGGATAGAAGACTTGAAGAATTGTTGGACTCTACAACTAGAAAAATTACACTGCGTTGCTTTCGTATTCAACTGAGTCTTAACAAAAACACATCATCAACTTAGATTCTTACAAACTGAGTATTCTAGAATTTCTAAGTTCCACAGAAAAACAGAGTCTGTCTTTTGTGTAAAACAGAGTCTGTCTTTGTTGTAATTGAAACACATCTGATTGTTGTCAAGTGTTTCAACTCTATTCAATTTTCTGTAATTATGTAAGAAGTCTCTTGCTTGTGTGCTTGAGCAAAGGAGTCTCTTGGCTGCGTCCTTGAGCAAGGAAGTCTCTTAGTTGTGTCTTTGAGCAAGGAAGTCTCTTTCCTGCGTGCTTGAGCATTGGAAGTCTCTTACTGTGTGTTTGAGCAACTTGTAATTGATATTACATTTTAGTGAACTCTCCTTGGAAGTACAAGGGGGACAGGACTACTTCCGGTTTGTGGAAGGAACCTGTATAATTGCTTGTGTTCTCTCTTCTCTTTATCTCTTGATTATTCCGCTGCATCAGAACCTAATCTCCTATCAGACTCTGATCCCATTCAGACTCTGAGTTTAAAGGAATTATAGTCTCACTCTTCAAGAGCTGCGAAAAGCAAACACAATTCAACCCCTCCTTCTTGTGTTTTTTCTCACCTTCAGTTGGTATCAGAGCTCCGGCTCTGTTGTCATAGCACTTAAGATCCAGAGAAAAACATGTCTTCCAGTGAACCGTTTTCTTCTGGTGCTACTTCTGGTGCTGCTATACCATATGACTATGGATCCAATAACAGCAGTAAAAAGGCTGATTATGGAAAAATTCCTAAGTTCAATGGTGATCCTGAAGAATTTTCTTGGTGGAAAACCAACTTCTATAGTTATGTCATGGGTCTTGATGAAGAACTCTGGGACATACTTGAAGATGGTGTTTGTGACTTACAACTTGATGACGAAGGTGCTGCCATTGACCGCAAACTTCACACTGCTGCTCAAAAGAAAATCTACAAGAAACATCATATCATCAGAGGGGCTCTTGTCACTGCTATTCCTAAAACGGAATACATGAAGATGAGTGACAAATCTACTGCTAGAGCCATGTTTGCTTCTCTCTGTGCTAACTATGAAGGAAGCAAAAAGGTCAGGGAAGCTAAAGCTCTTCTGTTAGTTCATTAGTATGAACTATTCAAGATGAAAGAGGATGAAAGTATTGAGCAAATGTACTCAAGATTTCAAACTCTAGTATCTGGTCTTCAGATACTGAAGAAGAGTTATATAGCTTCTGATCATGTTAGCAAGATTTTAAGAAGCTTACCCTCTAGATGGAGACCAAAGGTCACTGCAATTGCGGAGGCTAAAGATTTAAACACTTTAAGTGTTGAAGATCTTGTAAGCTCACTCAAGGTTCATGAGTTAAGTCTCAATGAACATGATTCTGCAAGAAAGTCCAAAACCATTGCCTTGAAATCAAAAGGAAGGTCTTCAAAGGCTCTCAAGGTTGAAGAGTCTGAAAATGAGTCTTCAGCTTCTGAAAGCTCAGAGGAGGATCCTGATATTGCAAAGGAAATGGCTATGCTTTCAAGCATAATGCAGTACCTTGCTAAGAAGAACAAGAGATTTCTGAGCAAGAGCAGTGGGAAGGGGTTCAAAAAGGAGGAACAGAAAGGTTGCTTCAACTGCAAGAAGAATGGACATTTTATTGCTGAGTGTCCAGAACTGCAGAAGGAGAAATCCAAGTCAAAGAGGCCAACCTTCAAGTCAAGCAAGTTTAAGAAGCAGATCAAGAAAAGTCTGATGGCCACCTGGGAAGATCTTGATAATGAGTCAGGGTCTGAAGATGATGATGCTGATGGTGAAGCTAATGTAGCTGTTGGACTAATGGCTACAACCGAATCTGTTAAAGAGACACTTGAGGCAGAATCAGATGCAGACTCTGAAAATGAAACAGAGGTATATTCTGAACTCACAAGATCTGAACTTGTAGAATCTGTCAAAGAGCTTCTTGGTCATTTTAAAGCTAAGATAAGCTGAGGCATTTTAAAGTCAAACAACAGCTTGATAAGCTGTCAAAAAGACATAATTCAACTCTGTTGGAATTAGAGAATTTAAAAGAAGAAAATATATCTTTATTGATCAAGAAGTGTAGCTGTAAATACTTAAGTGAGCAAGATGTTGCTCTGCAAGAATTTATTGCTACTGGAATTGACAGATCAAGGGTTGCGTCCATGATCTATAGCACGTATCAGAACAGAGGACAGGGTCTTGGATTCATTAGAGGAAACTCAAATGAAGTGACTCTGAAACCTGGTCCTGATGGAGCCAGAGAGGCGTTGAAAAATCACTTTGTAAGTAAGTCTGATGAAGTCAACACAGTGACTCATTCAAAACCTACAACTTCTACTTCTAAGGTTCTGACTAAGTCAAAATCTCAGAATGTTAAGTTAAAGGTTCTGAAAAACTTTGAACCCAAAGCTTTAAAGACTCAGACTCTGAAACATTCAAAGTCTGATAAACAGACTCTGAAAAAGCCAGAGTCTGAAAAACTAAAGCCTAAGTTTCAAAGAAGAGAAACTGTGAAAGGCAAGTTGAAACCTAAACCAAACGGTTCCAAACCCAAGGTATGGGAGAAAACATTGCCAATGACTTCAAGACATAATTTATGAAAGGAGTTCAATGGTTCTAAGACTAACCAAAAAGGACCCATGAGAATATGGGTACCTAAGTCTGAAATTATTGATGCTGCAGGTATGTCTGAAAGGACTAGAAAAGCACAAGGCTTGGTACCTGGACAGTGGTTGCTCGCGTCACATGACGGGAGAAAGGTCTATGTTCCTAACCCTAACCATGAAAGAGGGAGGAACTGTGGGATTTGGAGGAAACCAGACTGGCAAAATCATTGGTACTGGAACCATTGGTAACTCTCTAATCTCAATCAGTAATGTGTGGTTCGTTGATGGACTTAGACATAACTTACTAAGCATAAGTCAATTATGTGACAGTGGTTATGATGTATTGTTTAATAAGAACAACTGCACAGTGGTTAACAAGGATGATTAGTCCATAGTCTTTAAGGGAAAACGAAGAAACAATGTATACAAGATAAAATTCTCAGAACTGACTGATCAGAAGGTAGTGTGCCTTTTGTCAATGGGTGATAAGAAGTGGCTGTGGCATAGACGTTTGGGACATGCTAACTAGAGATTAATCTCTAAGCTTAGAAAGTTGCAACTTGTCAAAGGCCTACCAGACATTGACTATCACTCAGATGCTCTTTGCGGAGCATGTCAGAAAGGGAAAATTGTCAAGAGTCCCTTCAAGCCTAAAGAAATTGTTTCTACTTCCAGACCCTTGGAGTTACTTCATATTGACTTATTTGGACCCGTTAGCACTGCATTCTTATATGGAAGTAAATATGGACTAGTCATTGTTGATGACTACAGCAGATGGTGTTGGGTTAAATTTCTGAAAACCAAAGATGATTCATATTCTGTGTTTAGTAAATTCTGCATCCAAATTCAATCAGAGAAGGAATTGAAAATCTTGAAAGTCAGAAGTGATCATGGAGGAGAATTTGAAAATGAACCGTTTAAGGTTTTCTGTGAAAAACATGGAATTATTCATGAATTCTCTGCACCTAGAACTCCACAACAAAATGGAGTCGTAGAGAGAAAGAACAGAACCTTACAAGAGATGGCTAGAACCATGATCCATGAGAACGATCTGGCTAAGCATTTTTGGGCAGAAGCAGTAAACACAGCTTGTTATGTTCAGAACAGAATCTATTTTAGACCTCTGTTGAACAAAACAGCTTATGAACTCTTTAAAGGAAGGAAACCCAACATATCTTATTTTCATCAGTTCGGATGTACGTGTTATGTCCTGAACAACAAATTCTACCTAAAGAAATTTGATGCCAAAGCTCAAAAGCGAATCTTTTTAGGTTACTCTGAACGCTCTAAGGCATACAGGCTGTATAATTCAGAAACACAATGTGTTGAAGAATCTATGCATGTCAGATTCGATGACAAAGTGCCTGGAAGTGAAACTCCAGTGCAAGATGAAAGTTGTGTAGAATCTCAAGATTCTGATGACAACTCAGAAGCTGATCAGATTCCAGAATCTGAAGATACTTCAGAAGCTGGAACATCCCCTGAAGTTCCTAATGAAGAAGCTTCTGATGAAGCTCAAGATGGTTCTTTGCAAGCTAGTCAATCCAAACAATCTTTCAAATATAAGTCTTCACATCCAGAGGATCAGATAACTGGCAATAAAGAAATTTCCATGAGAACAAGATCGCATTTCAGACAAGAAGAGTCTGCCTTGGGATTATTATCTGTTATTGAACCTACCTCTGTTGAAGAAGCTCTTGGAGATGAAGGATGGATTCTGGCAATGCAAGAAGAACTGAATCAATTCAAAAGGAATGAAGTATGGGATCTAGTAGCTAAGTCTGATCACAAGAACATCATTGGAACCAAGTGGGTGTTCAGAAATAAGCTTAGTGAACAAGGAGAAGTAATCAGAAACAAGGCCAGACTTGTTGCGCAGGGCTACAGTCAACAAGAACGCATTGATTACACAGAAACGTTTGCTCCAGTTGCAAGATTGGAAGCAATCAGGTTACTTCTTTCCTATGCAGTTAATCACAACATAACCCTGTATCAAATGGACATTAAGAGTGCATTTCTTAATGGTGTCATTTCTGAAGAAGTATATGTCAAACAACCTCCTGGCTTTGAAGATTTAAAACATCCAGAGAATGTTTATAAATTGAAGAAATCACTATATGGCTTGAAACAAGCTCCCAGAGCTTGGTATGAAAGACTAAGTAATTTCTTAATTCAAAACAACTTTGAACGAGGGCAAGTTGACACTACTCTATTCAGAAAGACTCTGAAGAAAGACATTCTTATAGTTCAGATTTATGTTGATGATATCATTTTTGGTTCTACAAATAGTTCACTTTACAAAGAGTTTTCGAAAGTAATGCAGGATGAGTTTGAAATGAGCATGATGGGAGAATTGAAGTTCTTTCTTGGAATTCAAATCAACCAATGCAAAGATGGAGTCTACGTTCATCAGTCCAAATACAGGAAAGAGCTTCTGAAGAAGTTCAATCTTGAGGACTGCAAAGAAATGAATACTCCAATGCATCCAACCTGCACTCTGAGCAAAGAAGATCAAGGAATCAAAGTTGATCAGAAGCTGTATAGAGGTATGATTGGTTCTTTGTTATACCTAACTGCATCCAGACCAGATATTTTATACAGTGTATGTTTGTGTGCAAGGTTTCAATCAGATCCTAGAGAGTCTCACTTAACTGTTGTTAAGAGAATCTTTAGATATCTGAAAGGAACTACTAATCTTGGACTTCTTTACAAGAAATCCTCTAACTACAAGCTAGTTGGATTCTGTGATGCTGACTATGTTGGAGACAGGATTGAAAAAAAATCTACCAGTGGCAATTGTCAATTCTTGGGAGAGAATCTGATATCCTGGGCTAGCAAGAGACAAGCAACCATTGCTTTGTCTACAACAGAAGCAGAATACATCTCAGCTGCTAGTTGTTGTACACAGCTACTCTGGATGAAACATCAGCTTGAGGACTATCAAATAACTGAAAACTGTATCCCAATTTATTGTGATAATACGGCAGCTATATGTCTGTCTAAGAATCCAATTATGCATTCAAGAGCAAAGCACATTGAGATTAAACATCATTTCATAAGAGACTATGTTCAAAAAGGAATTTTAGATATTCAATTCATTGATACTGATCATCAATGGGCTGATATATTTACTAAACCCTTATCTGTTGAAAGATTTGATTTCATAAAGAAAAATTTGAACATGTGTTATGTCTCTGGGTAATGTGCGTCTCTGAAAACAGAATTCAGACTCTGAAAATATTCAGAATCTATTTGGGAATCAGACCCTCTTTTAGAGACTCTGATAAAAGCTTCTGATAAACTATTCAGACTCTGGTAAGGAATCTTTAGACTCTCAGAAGCTCGTATTAGTGGAAGCATGACTGTTGAGTTTAGTAACACTTGCCCCACTACGGGGACAGTTACTTTATAGTTTCTCAGACGTGGCCTGTCTATATTGGGTAAGAACTCAAAGAGCAATGATTTCATTACGTTGAACAAGTTACCTTCGCATTGTCCCAATACTTTTACGGCTACATGCTATATGTATTTATTGTTTGTGTTTGTTTGTCCCCTATTCTTTCCAAACAGTTATCAAACTTTTTTCTATAAATACATAACACACACAACTCACTTCTCTTTTCACTCTTTGATTTTCTCTCTGAACAAATTTCTTGTTTTCAATACTTTGCAAAACTTTTTGTTCTCAAATCAAAACACTTAGAAACCCCTATAATGGCAAGTGATCTCATCCAATCTGGTGTCATAATCAAGTCTGGAAAATCTAACGTTATTAAACCCAGAACAATGAACATCATCAAGGAGACTCTGGAAATTCAAGTTGAATCTCCAGTAGATTTTGGTTCTCTCAGTCGTCATGGAGTTGACATTTCTTCTCATTTCTAATCACAAGGAATGATGAACTACTTTGGTATGTTGAATGGACCAACATATCAGGAGCTTGTTAGAGATTTTTGGGTTAGGTCAGAAATCTACGACAAAGCTGAAGCTACTTTGGAAGAAACAGTTGCAATCTCAAACAACCCCAGTCTGGCTGGCAAGAACAGAGACCAAATGGGTTTAAGACCGTACAATGGTCTTGAAATAAGGTCTGCTGTGATGGGAATACCAATAGTTATCACTGAAGAAGTGGTAGCCAGGGCGTGTCAAATGGAGAGCGCTGGGAAATTTCAGTGGAATGTCAACAAGAAAAGTGAATGGGTTGTTGTCTGCAACAAACTATTATTTGAAGGGAGACCCTCAAATAAACTGGTGGATATGCATCCTGAGCATAGGGTTCTTCTGAAGATTATACTGGACAGTATGCTTCAAAAAGGAGGAGGAACAGACACATTGTCTGTTGATCACAAAGTTCTTCTTTATTTTCTCATCAACAAAATAAAGATCAACTTCCCCAGATATGTGATGCACCACATGTGTTGGGCCATCAAGAAGAGTCAATCAGAAACCAGAAGGCAAGTTCCTTTTGGAAGATTAATATCTGAGATTTTGTATCAAGGAGGCCTCTTGAAGGTCTTATCAGAATCTGGTGTGGTATCAGATATTCATCTAGGAACTGTGACCGGGAGAATCATAAATGGCAAGACTCTGCAGTACATGAAGATTGTCAAGAGATTCAACCCCTTTAAGCATGATATGAGGGAATCCTTTGTGCAATCTGACTTGATGATGGACTTCCCTCCCATATCCAAAGAAGATAATCCTGAAGTTCTTGCAAGATTTGTGATGGATTACTTCAAGGATACTGGTAGAATAATCAATTATTCTGCCATTCCTGAGACTGCTGGAGGAGGACCTCTTAAGGTCAAGGGAAAAAGGACCAAGGAAGTGGTTCTCAAGGAAGAGGAAGAGAAGCAGGAGCCTCTCAAGAAAAAGATCAAATCTACTGCTCTTCCAGGAGTGACAATTGGTTCCCCTAAGACCATAGCTCCTATGCCTTCATCAGTATCCTCTGCACTTCGTGAAATTAAGGATAGGATAAAAGAAACCAAGGATGAGAAGAAAGCCAAGAAAGACGATAAGAAGGCTAAGAAAGATGAGAAGAAAGCGAAGAAAGGCAAGGCTGACAGAGACTATGACAGAATGGCTCAAGATATTGCTGATTTCCTTGATGCTGACTCTGATGGTGAAGAAAGTCAGATCAAGAAGAGAAAGGTGGACGTGGTTCCTGTGGCTAAGGATATAGCACAGAAGATAGGCACTTCTGTATCTATGATTGAAGATGAACATGCTGCTGGCAAGGCAATGGCAGCATAAGTGGTTGCTGAAGAATTAAGGGAAGAGACTGTCAAAGAAGCTGCTAAGTTGCTTGCTTCTGCTCTTAAATAGAAGGATCCTGTAGCTACTGCAGAAGCTGAGTTATCAGAAGCTACTGTGTCTGATCATTATGCTTCTCCAGAAGCTGGCATTGGCACCTCTGGCAACGTAGCATATAGCTCATCTTCCTCTTTGAATCAAGAGTCAGAATCTGATTCAGAATCAGACAACAAACCCTTAAGCCAAATTCTTCCATCCCTCAAAAATTCATCCCCCTCACCAATCAAACTCATATCATCCCAAAACCCACTGGACCCTGCAGTAGTTGAATAAGTTGATTCAACTATGGACAGAGTAATTCAAGACACAATCACAGTGTCTATGAATCTTCCTGCTGACCATCCTGCTCAACCTTCATTTCTCAATCAACTTCAGGCAATTCAACCTTCTGAAAAGCCTAAAGTAACCATTCAATCTAAACAGCCATCCCCCCAACATGAAACCATTTGTGTAGACTCTCCAGACACTCTAGATTCACTTGAAAAACATCTAGGAGGAGAACTACCAAAAACCCCTGCAAAATCCAAATCAACAAAAGCTACAGAATCTGTTTCCAAACCAGACCCTGTACCTGAACCTACAGAAAGTCTTACCTTAGCTTCTGCTGAACTTTCAGAACCTGTTGTTGAACCAGCCTCTAAAAATCTGGAACAAGCTTCTGATATCATATCAGAAACTGTAACAGAATGTAGAGCAGAAACTAGAAGAGTTCCCAACCTCTTTGTGATCCTATAACTATCTTCCCAGAGTTTGAAGCTTTTCTAACCTTAAGAGCCTCTCTACCCTCAACCTCTGAACCTCATATTGACTTATTTGATTCAAACAAGATAGATGAGTTCTATGCTTCTTCAAGCAATAAGCTCAAAGACATTATTGAGCAAAGGTTTGTGCCCATCTTCAATGTGAGCTATGAGGACAGGTTCTCTACAGTGAAGACTGAGTTCTTGGAATTTATCACCAAAATTCAGAAGGCTGCTGCCAGGGAACAAGCACTTGTCACTGCCAAGCATGTTGAAGAAGTCAAGCGGGCTGAGAAAGCTATTATCTTGGAAAGAACTCCTATTCTGAGGATTAGAGATACACCATTCTTTGATGAAGATCAGTATAATCCTAGGGAATCAATGGTTTATAACTCTTTGAAGAGGAAACTATACAGAGTTCAAGAAGAAGCCAGACTAGAAAGAGAAGCGCATTTAAGAAGAACTGAGGCTCTGGAAGAGATGGTAAAGAAACAACAAGAGGATCTCCAGAAATTGATGGATCATCTTGCCAAACAAAACCAACCTTAGTTTAATTTCGTTTTGTTTTGTTCTGTAATTCTTGTTTGCTATCTTCTGAACTGTTTTTGCTTACAATTTATACAAGTTTTATTTGATTCTATTTGCATTCAATTTTTTTATGCTCTGAATCTTCTATGTTTTTCCCTCTGAATCTCATTTTTCCTTAAAATATGTTTATACCCTTATCTTAAGTCATTTAAAAAGGGGGAGGAAATTGTTCTAAACCTTTTTTTTGTTGATGACAAAAGGGGGAGAAGGTAAAGTATTTGTTTGTATTTTCTCAACAGGGAGAAGGGAAAATTATGAGATTTGTATTTCTTTTAAATACATTGCATGTTCTATGTAAAAGTTAAAGGGAAATCTGCGAAAGGTGCTTAGTTAGACTCTGAGCCCCTGTTTAAGAATCAGTTCTCTAAATTCGTTTATTATTCTGAGAATGAATTCGATTGCTTATAAAAATGAATTTAATTAACCTGGATAGAACTTAAGAGAGGTTACAAACCTCAACTTAAAAACTATCAGACTCAGGGGGAGTCAGAGCTTACAAACCTCAGACTCTGAGCTTACAAACCTCAGATCCCTTAAGTCAACTTGTTAATTAGATTAACAACAATTGACCTTTTAAATACTAATGTTTGTCATCATCAAAAAGGGGGAGATTGTTGGAACAAAGGTGTTCAGCAATACCACGTTTTGAGTTTTGATGATAACAAGGTATTAAAAAAGTTGTCAATTGGATATTGCTAATATTTGTTTAAGTATGCAGGATATCAATCAAGATTTATATCTTAGAAAGTATTCTGTTTGAACAATGTTAAAGAGCAAAAATCCAGAGAAGCTTGTTGCTTGTGATTCTGTATCGAAGAGAGTCTGAAGACTGTATCGAAGAGAGTCTGAAGACTGCATCGAAGAGAGTTTGAAGACTGCATCAAAGAGAGTCTGAAGACTGCATCGAAGAGAGTCTGAAGACTATACCGAAGAGAGTCTGAAAGACTGTATCAGAGTCTGAAGACTATCAGAATCTGAAAACCAAGAGAGTCTGAAGATTACCAGAAGCTTAGTGCTACAGTGAGTCTGAAGCCCAAAATCTGATAATCTGCTAACAAGGATTTCTACAGCATTGCGATGCAAAAGAAACTCTCAAATGGAGTAACGGCTAGCTTCAAAGTCAACTTGAGCGTGGGAAGCACAAAGACAAGAATGCAGGCTAATACAGAGTACGTTGTACGAACTCTGTTTCCACTACTCCACTACCTCGTACAGTTTGGCAACTGTGTCTACCGGTATTAATCTTCAAAGGGAATGAAATTCAAATTATGCAATTGAAGGACTATTACCAAATCAAGCAACAGATCAACAGCCATTGATCAAGCTTCAGAAATCATCCTGATGTGCTGGATGACTCAACGTCTCTTTCCTACACCTATATAAAGGATAAAAGACTTGAAGAATTGTTGGACTCTACAACTAGAAAAATTACACTGCGTTGCTTTCGTATTCAACTGAGTCTAAACAAAAACACATCATCAACTTAGATTCTTACAAACTGAGTATTCTAGAATTTCTAAAGTTCCACAGAAAAACAGAGTCTGTCTTTGTTGTAATTGAAACACATATGATTGTTGTCAAGTGTTTCAACTCTATTCAATTTTCTGTAATTGTGTAAGAAGTCTCTTGCTTGTGTGCTTGAGCAAAGGAGTCTCTTGGCTGCGTCCTTGAGCAAGGAAGTCTCTTAGTTGTGTCTTTGAGCAAGGAAGTCTCTTGCCTGCGTGCTTGAGCATTGGAAGTCTCTTACTGTGTGTTTGAGCAACTTGTAATAGATATTACATTTTAGTGAAACTCTCCTTAGAAGTGCAAGGGGGACAGGACTACTTCCGGTTTGTGGAAGGAATCTGTATAATTGCTTGTGTTCTCTCTTCTCTTTATCTCTTGATTATTCCGCTGCATCAGAACCTAATCTCCTATCAGACTCTGATCCCATTCAGACTCTGAGTTTAAAGAAATTAGATTCTCACTCTTCAAGAGCTGCGAAAAGCAAACACATTTCAACCCCCCCCCCCCCCCCTTCTTGTGTTTTTCTCACCTTCAAGGGTGTCACATGAAGCGTCTTGAATCTTTAGCCGGGTCGTACAAAGTACGAGCACATGTCTTTTACAAAAGGGTATGGGTAGGATATGATAAGGACAACCCATGTGTAAATTGACAAAAGGGTACAACTTGCAGTTGTTTGCCTTTTACTATAAAAAAAGACATTCATGTCTTAGTGCCAAGGATCCACAAATTCATCTTAGAATTGGAAAAGTCAATTTACGGCTAGGGTTAGTAGCCGTAAAGATTTAATTTCATCTCATTTTCTTCATAGACTAGAGTTATTATAGTTAGATTACCTGGTGAAGCTTTAGCTCACCACTCTCATTCAAGAATTGTAATCTTGTACTAACTCTATTTATTATATCAATTTAGTTTTCATTATTTTCATTTATGTAATTTTCATTTCCATTTCTATGGTTCTGCTTACCATGAGCTAAACCCCTTCTTGTGGTTTAGACATGGTGAGGTTATGATTTATTTATTTACTTGTAATATATAAAAGTTTAGCGTCGAGCTTTAATCTAGCAAACTGTTTGAACTCAAAACCTTTTGAAATAAATTTTGATTATTTTTATTTCTAATGATATAGCTCCCTGATCCTTAATGTAACACCCTGAATTCCTAGTTTATTAAATTAATGAGGCCAAGTAGACAGAGTTTTATTTATTATTGTGATTAATAGGTGATGAGGATTAATATGATGAGAAAATGGAAGTGGGAGGTGCAGAGTAGAAGTAATAAAATAAGCGGGGGAGGTAGAAGTAAAATTATGGTAAGTTAAGGAGAGGAAAATTAATAATTGTTGAAAAGCCCAATTCTCTAGTATGTGAGTGTACAATATATAGAAGCTCCCGTTACTCTTTTAGGTCTTGCTGTTTGAGTTAATTGACATAAAAGTTAAGATTATTCACTACAAGATGAAAAATTACAAATCAAGTATATATTATAATATACTAGCGGAAAGACGCCCGTCTGTCTGCTCTTTCTACTACGCTAACGCATGTGATTATTTTATTATGTTTGTTTGTATAATTTTGATTAAATAGAATGTGGGAGCTAATGTAAAAGTGAGATTGTTCCGGGGCTATGCTACAACAACAGCAGCGAGGGAAAGCCATTTGAAAATATTGGAGGTCCTTATCAATGGTAGGGCGTCACAATTTGCATGTGAAGAGGACAACCATTCCTGACTAAACTAACTTAAAAAAACCATTGATGAAGAAGGAGATAGTACTCCAAAAGAAATTGCAAGTGGTGAATTGTAATGATCCATGTTTCCTTTTTGTACACTTTATGTGAAACTCATATTATAAGTTGATGGATCAAAGTAATTAGGTTGCGATGAATCTAAGGTATGAAAGGTCGAAAATTGTTTTTCACATGAGTACATGTTGTTAGATTCTTGATCTATTTTATGATGATAATTATGATCTAGCATAAAGTCTTGATAGTAAGGTTTAGGTTCATCATGCATGAAGAAGAAAGAGAGATATATAGAAGCAAAAGAGAAGAATGGGAAACAAAGATCACATAGAAAGCATAAAGGAGTTGAGTGATAGAGTTTTCAATGTCATCATCGGGATCGACGTTACACACGTTGCTGAAGCTATATTGCCTTTATTAAACAAAATAATGATTTATTAAATAATTAATAAAAAACTACGGTTCTCTATATATAAAAAAAAGACAACTATCATAGTTTGTATAAGAAATTATAAACCAGCAAAGTCAACTAATCCTTAAAATTAATCTTAAACAATTTGGATCATAATTGCTTATAAACCAACAAAGTCAAATAATCCATAAAATTAATCGACTTTGATTAGTTGTAACATGGAAAAAAAAACTTACAGGTTAATTCTGAATTCTGATGCAGAGGGTTGAGAGAGGTTGAGAAAACTAAACAATGCGAGAACGAACTATGAATTGTGAGAATCCTACTTATTAATATTTAATATAGTGCTAACAAATATTTTTCTAATATATTTTGAGTCCTAATCTTTTTTTTAGAGGATTTAAAGTTTAATCTTTAACATTATTTTTTCCTCAAGTTTGTTAATAATATTATTTTTAGAGGATTTAAAATTCAATCTTTAACATTATATTTTACTCACGTTTGTTACTAATCTTTTTTTCGGAGGATTTAAAGTCCAATCTTTAACATTATTTTTTGCTCACGTTTGTCACTAAACTTTTTTTTAGAATATTTAAAGTCCAATCTTTAACATTATTTTTTGCTCACGTTTGTTACTAATCTTTTTTTTAGAGGATTTAAAGTCCAGTCTTTAACATTATTGTTTGCTCGCATTTGTTAATTATCCTTTTTTAAGAAGATTTATAGTCCAATCTTTAACAATATTTTTTGCTCACGTTTGTTACTAATCTTTTTTTAGAGGATCTAAAGTCCAATCTTTAACATTACTTTTTGCTCATGTTTGTTACTAATAGTTTTTTTAGATTAAAGTCCAATATTTATCATTATTTTTTGCTCACGTTTGTTACAATTGATCAAAGGCTAAGGAAGAATAACTTATATTAATAAAATAATATGGAAATAGTGTTTTTTGTGGAAGAGGTATGAAAATACTTGATAATCTTTGTCGGTTGTATTGTGGGGAACAACACAGATGTACAACATAAAAGCGGTTGATTAAAAAGTAACATGAGTTTTTGTTTTGTGCTAGTTTTTTGTGAGTTTGATTTTTGGTTAACGGAGGTAAAAGAGGGTTAACAGGGACGATTAATGACATGGATTACTAATCCAGGTATTATTTTATAATTAGTTATTTGTATTTAAAATTAAGAGTATTTTTCAAAAGAAAAGTCCAAACCAAAAGTGTGCTAAAAGGGGTAGTTTTCTTTATATATATAGTATAGATAAATAATTAAAATATGTTAAATGACAGATGTTTGACACGTGTGCATGATTACACAGTCAGTGAATGCCACATAGACAAAAATGCGTCAAATCAACAGTAAGGTGGACCCAAAGACTATTTTAAATTTTTTTTTTTTTTGCAGGGATGGATTTCAATTTTTACAGGGACCAAAACCCAACCTCGCCATATTTGCCGGGAACAAAAACATATTTTAGCCTTTTTTATTTAAAGGATATATTTTTCTCTTCTTATCAATATATATATATATATATATATATATATATATATATATCTTCGTTAACATTTATTAGTTATGGTTCAAAAAAAAAAGTTCATAAAAGAAGTATCTCTTAATTTTGTGCAAATATTCAACTAATTTTACATTTTTTATTTTATTTTTTCTATTATTGATTTTAAAAAGGCCACAAAATCCTTAAAACCCAACCAACCTAAAACTTTGTTTAAGCTAAGAAAAATATATTAAGAAAAGAAGAAATACAAAAAGCCTAGGGGGCATAAACCTGACTCAACAACCACATGATCTGCCCTAAAATGGGTACTACCCACCTTAAACTTATTTCCAAAATAGGACAACAATTTTATTTTTATTTTTTAGGGAAGACAACCAAGTTCCTCTTAGTGCGAAAACTAATTCTTATAATCCAATGAAAATAAACAAAATTCTTTATATATATTTTTTGCCCCAAATGTTTCAAACACCTTTGGTGCATGCTTCCTGTAACACCTTAAACTCTCAAGGAGATAAATTACACTAATGATACGACATATAAGGAATCTAGATGTTACATCTTCAATTAAATCACCAAGCATCCATAAATAACAATTTTCTCAAAACATCACAGCGGAATAAAACATCATAACTTCAACACCTAAATAAAATATCTCAACATTCATCCCACATAAATAAGTCTCCAAGTAGCCATGTCTCCAAATCATAATACATCAAAAATCTTTTTGATGGATGTTTTAATGATAACAAACCTTATGGAATAAACGCTAAGCTTTATGCATGGTGATCTATTGATGTTTGCAGTTAAGTTTTTTCAGAGAAGTAGACAAGAAATAAGTCTCTTACAAGTGTGTGTATATATATATATATATATATATTCAATGAAAGAATACCAAAATAGTAGCATCACAGGCTCAAAGAAGATATAAAAAGAATATTGTTTGAATCAAATTGACTCATCATCGTCACCACATGATTTTCAACAAAGCCTCAAAAGATTCGAGGAATAAAGGGTTAATATTTGAAAGACACTCAATGAACAAGAAACATTGTGTGGAATCACTGAGAAGAATTGCATCATCAAACAATTCAAGTTTGATTGACCAAGAAGATATTGCCTTCTTATATAGAAGAGAACATTATCAACTTTGATGAAAAGAAGGTTCTCATGATGAAGATGATTATTACACTCGAAATTATTCTCATTACTTCATCGAAATAATTAGAATCAAATTTGAAGAGAAACCAACCGATGAATGAATTATTTATTAATTGAAGAATTATCAAGGAATAAAATACATGTCATACAAAGTGAAGAGAACATCCTGGTCATACAAAGAACATTTTGGTCGTACAAAGTGAAGAGAACATCCTCACTTTATTTTTTTTAACACATAAAACGGAATGCTACATTTCTTAAATTCTCAAAAATAGAATAAATAATGATTTATTCTTCGTAAGATGATAGTCAAAATTATTCAAACTTCGCAGCGGATAAAATTCAAGTTAACAAAATAGTTTTGGCACGCAGGCCTCATAAAAACTTCTCAACATAAATTCAACTGAAAACTTAATAATATTAAATCATAATCAATACATAAGGAATAGAAAATGGTTATAAAGGTTCCCATCCCGTTACGTATCAGAGCACCTAAGGACACAGTGAGGGTAGCCACTCACAACAGCTAAAGCTTAATCACCTGCAAGTTACCCATAGGGAAGATAACATTTCCAAGCAGAAGGGGTGAGATTCACAAAACAATAACATTAAACATATAATTCAATAATTACATTTAACAACATAAACGTCAAATATATTCATAATAATAATCATATAACATCTTTAACCTGTTGGAACAAAGGTGTTCAGCAATACCACGTTTTGAGTTTTTATGATAACAAGGTATTAAAAGTTGTCAATTGGATATGCTAATATTTGTTTAAGTATGCAGGATATCAATCAAGATTTATCTTAGAAAGTATTATGTTTGAACATTTTAAGAGCAAAGATCTAGAGAAGCTTGTTGCTTGTGATTATGTATCGAAGAGAGTCTGAAGACTGTATCAAAGAGAGTCTGAAGACTATCAGAGTCTGAAGAATATCAGAATCTGAAAACCAAGAGAGTCTGAAGATCATCAGAAGCTAAAGTGCTACGGTGAGTCTGAAGCCTGCAACCTGAAGATCTGCTAACAAGGATTTCTAAAGGCATTACGATGCAAAAGAAACTCTCATTTGGAGTAACGGCTAGCTTCAAAGTCAACTTGAGCGTGGGATGCCCAACGACAAAGAATGCAGGTCAGTACAAAGTACGTTGTACGAACTCTATTTCCACTACTCCACTACATCGTACAGTTTGCCAACTGTGTCTACCGATATTAATCTTCAAAAGGAATGGAATTCAAAATATGCAATTGCAAGACTATTACCATATCAAGTAACAGATCAACAACTATTGATCAAGCTTCAGAAATCATCCTAATGTGCTGGATGACTCAACGTCTCTTTCCTACGCCTATATAAAGGATAGAAGACTTGAAGAATTGTTGAACTCTACAACTGAAAAACTACGCTGATAAGCTATCATATTCAAACTGAGTCTTAACAAAAACACATCAACAACTTAGATTATTCTTACAAACTGAGTATTCTAGAATTTCTAAGTTAAACAGAAAAACAGAGTCTGTATTTGTTTGAAACAGAGTCTGTCTTTGTTGTAATTGAAACACGTTTGATTGTTTGTCAAGTGTTTCAACTCTATTCAACTTTCTGTAAATTGTGTCAGAAGTCTCTTGTTTGTGTGCTTGAGCAAAGAAGTCTCTTGGCTGCGTCCTTGAGAAAAGAAGTCTCTTAGTTGTGTTTTTGAGCATTGGAAGTCTCTTGCCTGTGTGCTTGAGCATTGGAAGTCTCTTACTGTGTGTTTGAGCAACTTGTAATAGATATTACATTTTAGTGAAACTCTCCTTAGAAGTGCAAGGGGGACAGGACTACTTCCGGTTTGTGGAAGGAACCTGTATAATTGCTTGTGTTCTCTCTTCTCTCTATCTCTTGATTATTTCCGCTGCAACAGAACCTAATCTCCCATCAGACTCTGATCTCCTTCAGACTCTGATATTAAGGAATTAGATTCTCACTCTTCAAGAGCTGCGAAAAGCTAACACAATTAAACCCCCCCCTTCTTGTGTTTTTCTCACCTTCATAACCAACTTCATAATCATCATCATAACTCAGCATCATAGTTCAACTTATTAGTCTAACTCGACAATGCAACTTCAACTCGACATATGCAACTTAGACATCTTATACATGCATGTGGTACCAATCTAGGGCATAAGCCCTCGTCGCTATTGAGTATAAATATACTCCTAGGGCATAAGCCCTCGTCGCTGTTGAGCATAAAAATACTCCTAGAGCATAAGCTCTCGTCTCTGTTGAGCAAAAGCTACTAGGGCATGAGCCCTCGTCTCTGAATGAATATGCATGGACTCAACTTCTTAAACCTTAGACATCTCAAATAAACTCTAATAATTTGGATTACAACTCATAATTCTTATAATGACACATGCAGCTTTTAATCAATAACATATGGCAGCATGGCAGCACATCAAACATCTCAAAACATAGTAATATCGTAAGCATTCACATAAATCATCTCTTATAATTCAAAAGAAAGCATACACAATTGTATACGTCACCATTAACAAAATCAAGCATTAATTGACAGCTCTACAGGTCGTCTTAATATTACAGTAGTACTTAATTCTAATCCAGGGTTAATCTCATAACTAATCGTGCAACAAGAGTCGCATTATTCCAAAAGGCAGTCTGATACAGAACTGCTTGCTATGGCGAGTGGGATCTCTCGCCAAGTGAGCCATCAGAGGTCACTCGCTACGGCGAGTTGAACTGCTCGCCTTGCGAGCATCAGGGTGCTACTCGCTATGGCGAGTGGGGTTGCTCGCCTCGCGCGCCACTAGGGGTTACTCGCTATGGCGAGTAGGTTTCTCGCGACGCGAGCTCCAGGGTACTGCTCGCTATGGCGATTGGGATCGCTCGCCTCGTGAGTCTGCTAGGGGTTGCTCGCTATGGCGAAGCGTATGGCACGCCTCGCGAGCTGATGAGTACTCGTCGTGGCGAGCTGGTTGCTCGCTGTGGCGAGCGACGACAGATTTGTTACGGGTTTACGACAATTTTCACCAAAAACCCCAATTTTCATCATGTTAATCTCTAAATTCGCCTAAGGTGATGTACTAAGGTTACCCTATGGTCTGTAAACAGTTTTCTACAACAATGGTACAATTTTTCATCATCTAAACCTCAATTCCTCACTTTTGACCTAATTTTCAAATCCTCAATTCACATGAATTAACCCTAGAATCTGTTAACTATAATCATGAATTACATGTTCTAATGAAATTGTAATGATAGGCTCACCCTTACCTTAAGAAAATTGAGCAGCAGCCTCTCTGGTTCTTCTCTTCTGTTTTCTCCCTTTTTCTCCCAAAAGCTGAATTGTACGTTCTGTACAATTCTAAACCTAATTCTCTCTTTTAAATCACTTTTTGTTTTATTTTATCTTATTTCACTTAATCTCTCATAATTTTATCTAATTCTAAAAACAACCTCACAACTTAATATTTATTTTATTTTCAAATCTTATTTTATTAAACAATAAAATAAGTCACAACACCTCATAAAATCACATAAATCATATAATTCACTTAATTCACACCAAATCATATAAATATTCTCTATGCCATATAAAATAATTAAAATAATCAAAACGGGCGTTACAACTCTCCCCAACTTATAAGATTTTTCGTCCTCGAAAATTTACCTAAGTAAACAACTCAGGATAAGACTCCAGCATCTTACTCTCTAGCTCCCACGTCAGGCTCTCACCAGTTGCTCCGTCCCACACAACTTTCACAAGAGGTATGTCCTTGCCTCTCAACCTCTTTACTTCACGGCCTTTGATCCTCACTGGTAAGGTCTCAACCGCAAGGTTATCTCTAAATTGCACATCATCCCTTTGAATCACATGAGATGGATCCGGAACATACTTCCGAAGTTGCGACACATGAAACACGTCATGCAAATTCGAGAGGTGCGGCGGTAGACCTACTCGATACGCCACTGTTCTAATTCTCTCTGATATCTGATACGGACCAATAAACTTCGGAGTTAACTTCTTTGACTTCAGTGCACGACCCACACCGGTCATGGGAGTAACTCTTAGGAATACATGATCTCCCTCTTGAAACTCAAGGTCTTTCTTACGCTTGTCATGATAGCTCTTTTGTCGACTCTGCGACGCCTTCATCTTTTCTTGAATCATTTTCACCTTCTCTGTAGTCTGTTGAACAATCTCTGGTCCTAAAACCATATTCTCTCCTGACTCAAACCAACACAATGGAGTTCTACACCTCCGACCATACAAAGCCTCGAAAGGTGCCATTCCGATACTAGAATGATAACTGTTATTGTACGTGAACTCTATCAACGGAAGATGACTATCCCAAGTCCCTCCTTGCTCAAGTACACAACTCTCAGTAAATCTTCTAACGACTGAATCGTTTTTTCCGACTAACCATTTGTCTGCGGATGATACGCCGAACTCAACTTCAACTTAGAACCTAAAGCCTCTTGCAAACTCTTCCAAAATCTAGAAGTAAACCTCGGGTCTCTATCTGATACGATGCTCGAAGGAACACCATGCAGCTTCACTATTTCTCGAATATAAATCTCCACCAATTGAGCTATAGGAAAACTGATGTTAATCAGAATAAAATGCGCCGACTTCGTCAATCTGTCAACAATCACCCAAATAGCGTCATTCCCTTTAGGCGTATTCGGCAAACTCGTCACAAAATCCATGGATATACTATCCCATTTCCACTCTGGCACATCTAAAGGTGTCATCAATCCTGTAGGTCTCTGATGCTCCACTTTGGACTTCTGACAAATCAAACAAGAATACACAAACTGTGCCACATCACGTTTCAATCCAGACCACCAAAACAACCTTTTCAAATCATGGTACATTTTTGTAGCTCCCAGGTGAATACTCAAGCTACTTCTATGACTCTCTTCAAAAATCATCTTCTTCATCTCGTCATCATCTGGAATGCAAATTCTACCGCGAAACCTCAACACACCTTGATCATCGACCTTAAAGTCACTGTCTTCAGTCTGATTACTAGCAACCAACAAGTCCACAAACTTAACATCCAATTTCTGCACTTCTTTAATGTTCCTCAAGAAATCACTATCAATCTTCAGCATTCCCAGTTTTACACTCTGAGGTGACCATTCACAAACTAAACTCAAATCTCTAAACTGTTCCAGCAACTCAAACTCTTTAGCCATCAAAGCGGACATATGTAAAGTCTTCCTACTTAAGGCATCTGCAACAACGTTAGCTTTACCCGGATGATAATTCAAACCAAAGTCATAATCCTTCAATAACTCAAGCCACCTTCGCTGTCTCATATTCAACTCCTTCTGATCGAACAAGTACTTCAAGCTCTTGTGATCGCTGAACACTTCAAATCTCGAACCATACAAGTAATGTCTCCAAATCTTAAGCACAAATACCACTGCAGCTAATTCAAGATCGTGAGTAAGGTAATTTCGTTCATGGATTCTCAACTGTCTCGATGTATAAGCAACCACTTTACTGTCTTGCATAAACACCCCACCTAAACCCAATTTGGACGCATCGCAATACACAACAAAAGGTTCATCGGACTTCGGCAAAATCAAAACTGGAGCCGTCGTCAGACGTTTCTTCAATTCATTAAAATTGTTCTCACAATGAACATCTCACACGAAAGCTTTACCTTTGCAAGTCAACTGCGTTAACGGAAGTGCCAACTTTGAAAATCCTTCTATAAACCTTCTATAATAACCAGCTAATCCCAAAAAGCTTCTAATTTCTGCAACCGACTTAGGAGTCTCCCATTGCGATACTGCTTCAACTTTAGACGGATCAACTGCAATACCTTTACCAGAAATGACATGGCCAAGAAAACTCACCTCATTCAACCAAAATTCACACTTTGATAATTTCGCATAAAGCTTCTTCTCCTTCAGCACTTGCAAGACTATCCTCAAATGTTCAGCATGCTCTTCCTTAGACTTGGAGTAAATCAAAATATCATCGATGAACACAACCACGAATCGATCCAAGAATGCATGGAAGATGCGATTCATATATTCCATAAACACACCAGGTGCATTCGTAACACCGAAAGGCATCACTTTATACTCATATTTTCCATAACGTGTCCTAAAGGCTGTCTTCTGCATATCTTCATCCTTCACTTTAATCTGGTGATAACCCGATCTCAAATCAATCTTGCTAAACACGCGTGCACCCACTAACTGGTCCATCAAGTCGTCGATTCTTGGAAGTGGATACCTATTCTTTATAGTTACTTTATTCAACTGTCGGTAATCAATACACAACCTCATGCTGCCATCCTTCTTCTTAACCAACAATACAGGCGCTCCCCAAGGAGAAACACTTGGTCTCACAAACTTCTTGTCAAGCAAATCTTCTAACCGTTTCTTCAGCTCAGCCAACTCAGAAGCTGACATGCGGTAAGGTGTCATAGAGACAGGCTTCGTTCCCGGAATGAGATCAATCGAAAATTCAACTTCTCTTTCTGGAGGCACATCTGGAATTTCATCGGGAAAGACTTCTGGAAAATCGCATACCACTTTCTGCTTATCAATCATCGTTTGGTTCTCAATAGATAAAGATGCCATCAAGGAAAACATCAACATTCTGTCACATTCTAACTGCTTCAGCTGTTTAGTAGATAAAAACTCTCCTCCACTTTCTTCTTCATCAGAAGAGAAATACACCGACTTACGAAAACAATTAATATGTACATGATTGTACTCTAACCAATTCATACCGAGGATTACATCCATACCACTCAAAGGTAAACAAACTAAATCAATCTCAAAATCACGATCATACATAGACAAAGGACATCCTAAACACACAAGAGAAGTGGTCACCGAACCCTTAGCTGGAGTTTCGACAACCATTTCTCCATTCATATTTGACATAGTAAGACCCAACTTAGCAGCACAATCAATAGCGATAAAACAATGTGTAGCACCAGTATCAATAATAGCAATTAAAGGAGTACTATCAAAATAGCAAGTACCTCTGATCAAACGATCCTCATTCTCTGTCTGTGTGCCAGTCAAAGCAAAAACTCTCCAGTAGTCTGAGCCTTCTTAGGCTTCTTGCATTGCGAACCAATGTGACCTTCTTCATTGCAGTTAAAGCACATAACATCATCATATTTGCATGCTGAAGTAGCATGTCCTTTCTTACCACAACGGTAACACCGCTTCACATCTCCAGTACAAGCATTACTCTTGTGGCCTTTTTCACCACAGTTATAGCAGACGATATCAGCAGGGGCATCTTTCTTCTGAGGTCTCCTCTCATCATTAACTCTTTGTTTGCCCTTATCAGCCGGGGCACTATAGGGCTTAGGACGGCTCTGCTGACCTTTACTTTTCCTCTCATTCACCACCTTGTAATGAGCCTTAGTATCCTCCACATAAATCCTGCAGCTGCTCACCATTGTTTCAACTCAAGGAACTCAATCTCCTTCTTCCCGCGAACATCTTCCGGAAAGTATCGGTTCAGGAACTCTCTCCTAAACACAGCCCAAGTAACAGCGGCACCTCCATTCTCTAGACCGGTTGGACACTCACCCACTAGTCATCCGCTTCCTCAGCTAACATGTGTGTGCCAAAGCACACCATCTGAATGTCCGTACACTACATCACCTTGAAAATCCTTTCGACCTCCTTGAGCCATGTCTGAGCTCCATCAGGGTCATATCTTCCCTTAAAAGAAGGTTAATGATTCCTCAGAAAAGTCTCCGACATCCTCACTCCATCATTTCCACCAGCATTCTGTTGTTGGCCCACAGCTTGAGCCATCGCTTGTAATGCAGCAGCAAGAGCAGCATCATTTCTTCCAGCCATCTTAGTTCACTACGTAACGAGAACAAGTTAGGGAAATCTAAACAGAATTAACTAACACTCGACACAAAAGACTCGATCTACTTGGCCGGACGGACCCACCTGCTCTGATACCAATTGTAACACCACGTTTTTCCAAAGTAAAAATTTCATAAACAAATCAGAGTATCACGTAAAACAGAATGCTACATTTCTTAAATTCTCAAAAATAGAATAAATAATGATTTATTCTTCGTATGATGATAGTCAAAATTATTCAAACTTCGCAGCGGATAAAATTCAAGTTAACAAAATAGTTTTGGCACGCGAGCTCCAGGGTACTGCTCGCTATGGCGAGTGGGATCGCTCGCCTCGCGAGTCTGCTAGGGGTTGCTCGCTATGGCGAAGCGTTTGGCTCGCCTCGCGAGCTGATGAGTACTCGTCGTGGCGAGCTGGTTGCTCGCTGTGGCGAGCGACGACAGATTTGTTACGGGTTTACGACAATTTTCACCAAAAACCCCAATTTTCATCATGTTAATCTCTAAATTCGCCTAAGGTGATGCACTAAGGTTACCCTATGGTCTGTAAAAAGTTTTCTACAACAATGGTACAATTTTTCATCATCTAAACCTCAATTCCTCACTTTTGACCTAATTTTCAAATCCTCAATTCACATGAATTAACCCTAGAATCTGTTAACTATAATCATGAATTACATGTTCTAATGAAATTGTAATGATAGGCTCACCCTTACCTTAAGAAAATTGAGCAGCAGCCTCTCTGGTTCTTCTCTTCTGTTTTCTCCCTTTTTCTCCCAAAAGCTGAATTGTACGTTCTGTACAATTCTAAACCTAATTCTCTCTTTTAAATCACTTTTTGTTTTATTTTATCTTATTTCACTTAATCTCTCATAATTTTATCTAATTCTAAAAACAACCTCACAACTTAATATTTATTTTATTTTCAAATCTTATTTTATTAAACAATAAAATAAGTCACAACACCTCATAAAATCACATAAATCATATAATTCACTTAATTCACACCAAATCATATAAATATTCTCTATGCCATATAAAATAATTAAAATAATCAAAATGGGCGTTACAGGTAACCTCGGGGAAAACCTAGGGTTACCACGTGTCTACAATGCAACCTGCCGGTTGTCTATACGTGTGTGGATGATGCTTATCTAGACGGTCATGCATGCTAGATCCGTCATGGATTCTTCTTAACTTAGGTCATAGGTCTTCTCATACTTATATGTGTCATGGCGGTTAAGGGTTCCTAAGACCGTTATACTAAGATACGAGAACCGCATCATAGTTTGAACATAACTCATTCATGACACGATCCTAAACCGGACGATCGGAGAAACCTAATGTCGTCAACGGTGTAACTTCAAGCTCTTGTCTTGCTACTTAACTTATACATGTAATGCAATATCTCATGATCATATCATATTCTATAACTCGTTATATTGCATAGGCTTGCACATCTTGTGACATAACCTAACTCATAAAACTTGATGCATGATTCATTCATATTAAGTTAGAGGTTAGCGTTGAACAAACATAATTATCTTGATTCATTTTACGGAGTGTATCAGGTGGAGTAACCCCGAGTACAATTAGATCACAAGTCTATTGGGCTTAATAGTTTGTGATAGAAAAGTTCCAACCTTTCTTGGGCGAAAGCAAAGAATTGTAGAAGCCTGTTGAGGTTTATAATACAAGTGTTCCTTACTGATCTGGTGTGATCAAGACCTTATAGTGCTAGTTAGAAGTTTTCTACTAGCTGAATACTATAGTGGATAATCTCACACGAAGTGTGGGGACTGGAAGTAGTCGGGTTTGGTGAACTAGAACATCTCTCATGTGTTATTCTTCTCTCTCTCTCTCTCTCTCTCTCTCTCTCTCTTACTTTTTACATAATATGCACACATGATCACACACATTAATATTTATTTATCTCGAGAATATTCTTGTCCTAATTAATCACAACCATATTAATCCAGAGTTCTCTGGTCTTAATTTAATCTTTACATTATTAGGAATAATTTATTTAGGAATAATTTTAAAAGGGTCACAATTCAAACCCTCTTTCTTGTGACTATTTCTTCCACTTAAATCACAACAACTAAATCATAAAGATAACAAATAGTCAAAAGACTCAAGACATAAAGACGTCCTAATCAGAGCCAACACACTAGGACGTCCTAATCATGCACACCATCTACCCATCCATGCAGATAAGGAAGGAGGTCAACCGAACGACTACTAGGGGTTAGTTAATAATTCACAATTAAATTATTATCAAACATAAGCATTAAAGGATTTCATGCATAGCACATATACATACTCAACATTCCTAGAATACTACCATCACATATATTACCCCCCATTCCATACACATCATGTTTTCACACTTCTATCATAGCATAGAAAGCATATTCAATCCCTTATCAAGTCATCAACACAAGCTCATCACTTAACAACATCAATCATGTATATCACATAAACTCTTGCCTAATCAACTCAACAAATACAATCCATCATTTCAAAGCATAGGCAAAGAAATCATCATTATCAAAGGAATTACCAAATCATATATATATAGACACACACACATACACACACACAATTCTCACCTCCATACTGTTACCAAAATAATTACCATCGACTAGATTCACCAAGTGTATAAGCACAAGCACGTAAGACATACAATTAGAGTCTGGTTCAATTAATCACAACCGTCAACAAAATTTCACCAATGCACATATACGGCAATCCACATAATCACAACATTCATCAAATTTCACCAATGCATAAATTCACCAAGTCACATATTCAATTATGACACGACTCACCAAATATTCAAATGCATGCAATGTTCTAGACTCTTTTAGATGCATGTGGTACCATAGGATTTCAGAGATAATTCTACCGTTAATGAATCCACCAACATAATAAACACCACCAATTATGTTCTGCATAAGTTATGTAATAAACACCATCAATTACATTCTTCAAATCACCTCATTATGACTATGAATGCATGGACTTTAAGTAAGGACTCGACAATGCACAACTCACCAACATAGACATTAACATAATAATCACCACCAATTATGTTATACACTGACAATTGCATTATCAAATACTTACATCCATACAATAACCAATTCATCAAATTAAAATCACCTAAATAATTATCAACATATCATCATCAATCATCATCAAAATTTAACACCTCAAAGAAACGATAAAGTTTCAAGTTCACATTTCACCTAAAAGACGGACATCTATCGACATCATGATACTCATCATATTAAACACCCAATCCTCATCAATTCATTCACATTAAATCATACTAACATTGTCATACCCTAATTTTTGACCAACTTATTTTTTATTTATTCGTACGTTGATCGTTTTCAGTCTTTCGTTCGCGCGCTAATTCCCGTAATATCTGTTTTCATTCGTATTGTGATCGCATTTATTTCTCTTTCGTCGTTTATATTTTAATGTCGCTCGCGTATTAATTTCGTAATTTTACTCGCGTTTTGTGCGTATTTTAGTGTAGCGTAACGTTTGCGTTCTTAAAGTTCATTTTATTCACGTCGTTGATTTATTAGTTTATTAGCGTTAAAAAAGCCGCGTATTTCAGTCGTATTAGACGAAATTTCGGCAGAGAGGTATTTTAAAATACCTCATTTTTTTGGTTCCGACGGGACATTTTTATTTTTATTATTTAATTTTCGTTTTTATTATTTAATTATTTATTTAGTTATTTCTTTTTCCATTTATTTAATCAGTTGTTATTTATTTATTTGTTTTATCATTTTTTTTAAGTCATTTAGTACACTTGTCAACTTGTCATTTGTCCTGTCCAACTTTTTCTCCAATAAACAGCAGGGGTATTTTTGTCATTTTCAGGGTATCAAAGACTCAGTACTATAAAAGTACTGTCCAACTTGCTCTCCGGCCGACCACCGCGCCGGAGCTCCTCCTCCACCACCTTCTTCATGCGCGGCGAGGCAAGTGTTAAAGAGAGGGGAGAGCAATTTTTTTTTCTATGTTGTTTTTAGAGAGAGGGAGATAGGAAGAAAATGAAGAAAAGCTATAAATAGAGCCTTTTATACTCATTTATTTGAGCTGGGCGGGTCACCCATGGGTTGCACCAGTAACCCGCCCCAGCTTTCTAACCCAACCCGCCCCAGTATCAGTTTTCTTCCTTGGCCTTTTTTCTTATTCTGCTTGCTATTCATACACTTGTGTTCTACTGTTTGCACCCCCCTCCCTGCATATTTATCCTTTATAGTATTGTTTGTGTTATTTTTATTTTATGTAGTTATTTCTTTTCTTTTTTTTTTAGTCACATAATGCTTAAACTATATTTCTTGCGTTTTTTAAATTAGCATTTTAATCTTAACATCATGCATATTTTTGTTTAGTTTATAGCTAATTTTCTATTCCATATAATTTTTGTTCATTTAAGCATTTTAAAAATAAAAAAAAACTTCTCATGCACTTTTATTTCTTTTAATTTTGTTTACCTTGCATTTATATTTATTTCGTATGTTTTCATTTTATTGTCATATTGCTCTAATTTGTTTGAATTGCATTTTAGTTTATGGAAATGATTCTCATTAGAAATATTGCATGCATATTTAAATTTCTTGCCATTTATTTCATTTTTGGTTTAGTTTGTAATTAGGAAATGATGTAATTTATTTTTACGCATTTTTTTTCTTTTGAGACCATAGAATGTATTTAGGGTATGTAATATGTAACCGGCACACGCACTGACACTCGCACCGACACTCCACTTTATTTATCGCTTTACGCTTATTTATTTTTCCGCCGTTACACGATTTCGTCGTTAGTTTAGAAAATATTTTCATCCAAAAAATAAAAAAAATCAAATTCAAATTTCTTTAAAGTAAACCTTGGCTTGTAACCCAAGTGCTTTTCCTTTTATTTTCCTTAATCAAATGTTAATTAATTTAATATCCACATTAGACATGGATTTCGTGCAATTAAAATTAACCAACTTCATCGTATTTTCTTCTCATGCCTTGAGGCCTCTCATCTCTTCTTAAAATCTTTCTTTCAAAAATGTTAAAATAAATTCAACTCATCAAATAAGTTCTTTAGCCGAACTACTTGATTTTGATCCCGATTTATTTGGGTAAGTAGGCAAAGGGTTTTGACCCTTCCAAATCAATAAAAATAACCAAAAACATGCTTCATCTTTCTCCTTTCTTTCACTTTAACTCTTAACTTTTTTTTAATAAGTAAAATTAATTTAGCGCAAGATTAGAGAATAGGTAGAAGGTTCCTATGGGATACCATAGTCGGTTCGGGTGCCTAACACCTTCCCCAATCGAAACCAACCTCCGAATCCAAGGTCTTATAGGGGTTTTTACTCACTTTTTCCCTTCCCGCGAATAAAAGTTGAGAGTTCAATGATTAAAGGTTCAAATCCAATCAATGATTTTGATACCCGAAAATCACGAGCACAGAAATGGCGACTTCACTGGGGACCTTTCAGAGGGTTGAGCCTATTTTATCTTTCTTTACTTTTGCGCTTTATTATTTGCTTACACTTTGTAAATACGTGCTTATTTGTTTACTTTCTTACGTGAGTGGCGAGATAAGTCCCCCTACCCGGACTTGAGAGGAAATTAGGATAGGATGGTGGTATAATCATAGTACCTTACCAAGAGTGATTTTTGGTTGTGGTACATGTGATAACCCCACTCGACTAAGGAATCTTGGAAGTATAATTTGTTGACATGAGTATTCGTGTTTGGCATGTTATTTTCAAGTGACCGTCGAAGTTGAGAACCTAGAGTTACATTTAACCCATCTCAGCCTTTTAGGATGTAGTGCGGTGGCTAAAATCATGAGTCAGTCTTGGTTTAGTCGTTACGCGATACTACACTCAAACTAGACTTCCTCGTGAATGTTATGGGACTAGAAGTATTCCTAGGCCCCAATATATTCAAAAGGGGGTTGTAATTTGGGAACTTGGTAGAACCCGTGATACAGGTACATTTGAAACCATAGTCCTTACCTAACGACGCGTTTTACCCTCAGCTCCAACTTTGTGGACTTAACCCCACCATGTTTTCTATGTTCTTTAGCATAATCATGCATACATGCATTCATCCATAAATATATTTTTGCATCCGATAAAATATCGAAGGACTTATTTAAACTTTTCTTGTAAACATCTTTAGATATGGACAAAGTAAGGAGGTGCACTAGGAAGTATGCTTTCCATAAGCCGGATGTGTTAAAGCTAAGAGATTTGGCAAATAAGGTAACTAGTCAGGAAGCTTTTCACAAGCGTCATGGGAGATTGTTGGGTATCCTCAAGACGGATGTTGAAAAAGGAATCTTGGAAACTTTGATCCAGTTCTACGATCCACTCTACCACTACTTTACTTTCCCTGATTACCAATTGGTTCCCACCCTTGAAGAGTATTCCCACTTAGTTGGTCTGCCAGTGCTTGACGAAATACCGTTCAGTGGCCTTGAACCCGTTCCTAAATTCGCAACTATTGCTGCAGCTCTCCACCTTGGAGCCTGTGTCATAAAAGCCCACCTCACTACCAAAGGAGGTCTTCTAGGCCTGTCTACTGATTTTCTTTACCAACAAGCTTCCACCTTTGCCGACGCATCCAGTAATGAGGCATTCCATTCCATTTTAGCTTTACTTATATACGGCATTGTGCTTTTCCCAAACCTCGACAACTTTGTCGATATCCATGGTATCCAAATTTTTCTCACCAAAAACCCTGTCCCTACCTTGTTAGCCAATACATACCATTCTATCCATGACCGAACCCTCGCGAGACGTGGGACTGTCTTTTGTTGTGCGCCTTTACTCTCCAAATGGTTTACCTCCCATCTACCTCAAACCCACTCATTTCAAGCCAATCAAGAGGGTCATCCGTGGTCTCGAAGAATCATGTCTCTAACCCCATCCGATATAGTCTGGTACCGTGCAGTTAATGATGTGGAAGCTATCATTGTCAGTTGTGGTGAGTATTCTAGTGTACCCCTTCTCGGTATACACGGGGGAATTAACTACAACCCCATTCTAGCCAGACGTCAGTTTGGATATCCGTTGAAAACTAAGCCAGATAATATTCACCTAGAGAATGAATTCTATCTCAATAACAAAGATCACCTGAACCAGAGAGGGTTGTTTGTGCAAGCTTGGCGTGGCATCCATAGACTTAGCAAAGGTCAATTAGGAAGAAGAGAAGGTTTTTTGCACGAATCCTATACCCAATGGGTCATTGACAGGGCTGCAGACTTTGGAATGTCTTATGTTTTACCGAGATTCCTATCTTCAACTGTACCAGCACCAATCTTGCCCTTACCTCCTCAGACTGCGGAAGAGTATCAGATACGTTTGGCTAAGTTAGAACGCGAAAAGGCTGAGTGGGAAGGAAAGTATCAAGTAGCTAAGCGTGAGAATGACACCCTCATGAACTTATTAGAAGAAGAGAATTGGAAAAATCACAAGAAAGATCAAGAGATTGCTGAGCTGAAAGAGCGTATCAGGGTGAAAGATGCTATACTCGAACAGGTTCCCAGGAGTAAGAAGAAACGCATGGATTTCTTCGCTGGCCCGCATTCAGATTTGGAGGAGTAGTCTACTTCAAGAGCTTGAGATCTTCACTTTTGTTTCCTTTTATGTATTTTTCTAGTTTTCTGTTATGTACTTTGAAGTCTATCCCTTGGCTCAGTGTGTTAAAAAGGGAATTATCTTGTATTTGTTTTTTATTGTGTAATGAATGTTTAAGGTTGTTATGTTTACAAAAATTGTCCTTATAAGTTCTTCGATGATTTAAAAAAAAATTGCATTGTTTTTGCATTTAGCATATCATGCATCATACTGCATTCATAAAATGTCAAAACCGAGTCTCATAATTCTCCCCTTTCTGCCTCAGTCAAGGAAAGTGGCCCGGCGTATTCAGTACAAGCCTTCTCGCATCCACAACACTCGGGCATTTGTTAAGAAGAAGATGGATTTGATGGAACAAGAGAACAGGGATCTCAAGGAACAGGTTATTACGCTCAGAGAAGGGATGGATAAGTTAACAGTTATGATGGAAGCTATAATGGCCACTCAGGCACAAGCGGCAACTGCCTAACCGGTTCTTGATGTTATCCCAGTCCAACCGGTTCTTGATGCTCAGCCGATTCTTGTTGTTGTCTCTGCTACACCTAATTCTCCTGTGGTTGTTTCGTCTGCCCATACTGGTCCTACACAACCGACCCCTACTGCTGTGATTTCTGCTACGTCTGCTGGTACTACACAGCCCACCCCGGCTGGTTTTTCTTTTGGAGATGCATCAAATATGTACAATGAAGCTCTTCGTCCTCCTGGATTTGCTTATCACCCTCAGAACTACATGTCCAAAGAGTATCCTTGGAGTATGCCTCTTACAGCTAATGAAGGTGTTCGCTTTGCTGGCCCAGAAATGCCAATTCCTTATGGACAACAGGCAACACCACTTTTTCATCCAGGACAATCATTCCCTCAAGCTGTTATGAATCACACGGCACCCATTGTGCATACTGCCCAGCAAGAGGAAGGACCAATCTATCATTCGGGTAGTGTAGCAGGAGATGACAGAATGGTAAGTCTGGAAGAGAAGTATGACGTAGTGCAGAAAGAACTGAGGGCCCTTCGTGGTAAGGACATATATGGTCAGAATGTGCACGATCTTTGTTTGGTCCCAAATGTGGTAATGCCTCCCAAGTTCAAGACACCGGATTTCGTAAAATATGAGGGGAATACTTGCCCACAGAGTCATCTGGTTATGTATGTGAGGAAGATGACAGCCTATAAAGACAATGAACCTTTGCTCATTCATTGTTTCCAAGACAGTTTGACTGGTCCCGCACAAATATGGTACATGAATCTGAAGGGTATCACCACCTTCGAAGAACTGGCCAGGGCTTTCATACAGCAATACCGGTATAACATACACCTGGGGCCCACTCGAAGGG
The DNA here is from genome assembly GCA_946800305.1 of Medicago arabica. Lineage (NCBI taxonomy): Eukaryota > Viridiplantae > Streptophyta > Magnoliopsida > Fabales > Fabaceae > Medicago > Medicago arabica. The sequence continues at coordinate 20,854,703 of OX326967.1, forward strand.
AATTGCAAGCTATGGCTCAAAAGGATAAAGAGTCTTTCAAAGAGTATGCTCTCCGCTTTATTCAAAAATCGGCCCAAATTCGCCCAGCTCTGGAGGAAAGAGAAATGGCTGATTTATTCTTTGAAACTTTGAGTCCCTACTACTCGGAAAAAATGATTTGTTGCGCGTCGCAGAAGTTTACTGAGATGGTTGACGCTGGGGTTCGCATTGAAGATTTGGTCCGTACAGGAATTTTGGCCAAAGAAGGTAGCGTGTCAAGTGCTTCGTCAGGTGGGTCGTCTAATGGATCCAAGAAATTTGGAAATGGTTATCCAAAGAAGAGTGCTCATGAAGTCAGTATGATAGCCCAGGGTGGATCCCAACCAATATATCCAAACTACCCCTTCATTGCCAATATTCCACCACCTTTTCCAGCTCCACAAAATCAACTTTACCACCCACAAACGCCCCAAAGGCCTCCACCATTCTATCCACCACTATACCAACAACCGTATCCGCAACCTTTTTACCAGCAACCATATTATCCACCACCACCTCAGCAACAACAACCTCGTAATCGAGCTCCACAACAAACAAATCTCCTTCCCAGAAAAGAATTTCCTCCTATACCTATGTTGTATGCAGACTTGCTACCCTATTTACTAGCAAGAAATCTTGTGCAGACTAGGCAGCCTCCTCGCCTACAGAATCCATTACCCCCATGGCACCGTGCTGACCTTACCTATGCCTTTCACCAAGGGGCACCTGGGCATGACGTTGAGCACTGCTACCCGCTCAAAGAAGAAGTTCAGAGGTTGATTCAAAGCAAGGAGTTGTCCTTCGAGGACACCAATCCCAACACTCAGAATAATCCTTTGCCACCTCATGGACCGGCTGTTAATATGATTCAAGAGGATCAGGATTTGGGTCTAATTCTCAGGGCTCAAGATATCAGAACTCCTTTGGTCCCGATTCACGCCAGGATGTGCAAAGCAAACATGTTTAACCACGATCGCGATGCTTGTGAAGTGTGTTCTATGGATCCCCAAGGGTGTGGGCAAGTCCAGGAGGATATACAAGGACTGATTGACAAAAAAGAGTTGATTGTCAAGAAGGAAACCAAGAATGTTTGTGTTATTACCCCGGTGTTTAAGAATCTTGAGGTAGCCCGTGGTAGTGTGAAGTCAGACGTCACTCCTCTAGTGATCCGCTTGCCAGGACATGTTCCCTATACTTCTCAGAAAGCCATACCCTACAAGTATGAGGCAACCATCGTGGAGAATGGTAAAGAAATACCCTTGCACTCTACAGATGTCGTCGTGAATATAGCAGGTGTGTGCAAAGTAATGAGAAGTGGGCGTATTCTCCCCATTGTTGTGCGCAACGAGAATATTGCTCCGAATGTGCCAGTGCAGAATCTTGATAAAGGAAAAGGTGCCAGTCAACCTGAGGGGATCATTCAGGAAGATAGTGATGAGATCTTGAAGCTGATCAAAAAGAGTGAATACAAGATAATCGATCAGCTGTTGCAAACCCCGTCCAAAATTTCCATAATGTCTTTACTAATGAACTCTGGAGCTCATAGGGACACTCTGATGAAGATTTTGGCTCAAGCATATGTGGATCCCGATGTTACTCTGGGGAAATTCGGGAGCATAGTTGGGATTGTAACTGCGTGTAATAACCTGAGCTTTAGTGATGAGGACCTCCCGGCGGAGGGAAGAAACCATAACTGGGCTTTGCACATCTCTGTCCTTTGCAAGTCAGACTCGCTGTCGAATGTGTTGATAGATACCGGTTCCGCCCTCAATGTGATGGTGAAAACTACCTTAGAAAGGCTGGCATACCGTGGCGCTCAGTTGAGGCCGAGTGCAGTAATGGTAAAAGCATTTGATGGATCTAGGAAGTCGGTAATTGGGGATATAGACTTGCCTATTACGGTGGGCCCTCATACCTTCAAGGTCACATTCCAAGTCATGGACATTCAAGCTTCGTACAGTTGCTTACTTGGAAGACTGTGGATCCACGAGGCTGGAGCTGTGACCTCCACTCTTCATCAGAAGCTGAAATTCGTAAGTTGTGGGAAATTGATAACAGTAATTGGTGAATCAGCTTTGTTGGTTAGTCATTTGTCTGCTTTTTCCTATATTGGTGCTGATGATGTGGAAGGAACTTCATTTCAGGGGTTCTCTGCGGAAGAAGGAGCTGCTAAGAAGAGTGAGACTTGTATGGCCTCCCTGAAGGACGCCCAAAAAGTTGTACAAGGAGGAAAAGCAGGAGGCTGGGGTCAGTTGGTACAGCTGCCTGAGAACAAGCGGAAAAAAGGTCTCGGTTTCTCTACCAGTCAGTCGAGTGCAATTTTCAAGCCAGCTGAGGGCATCTTCCATAGTGCTGGGTTTATTCATGCTCCACCGGAAACCAATGCTATCCTTGAGGATCAGTCGGAAGAGGTTGCACCTGTCTTTGTAACACCCGGAGGAGCCTGTAGTAGTTGGATCGATGTGGATATTCCTTCCGTGATGCATTTGTCTGAGTAATGTGTTTGTCTACTTTTTTCGTTTTTTTAAGAAAACTCTTTTCGTCCTGCCCCAGACGAAAATGAAATCTTGTAGGGCTTTCGGTTTTATCTTCAAGTATTGTCGTTGTTAATGAAAAAACGTCGTTTCTATCATGACTGTTTTATTTTTATTTACTGCTTTTTCTGGAAAAATGGTAATAGAAAAATCCCAAAAAAAAAATTCATTCTCTTTTTCTTTTAAAAATCAATCAATTTCAAAAGTCTGCATTTACTCATTTACTAAAATCAATCATAAATCATGTGCAGACTGAACATACATAAGCCCGTTGAACATAGTGACCCTATGCTTCTGCCCAACTTTGAATCCCCTGTTTACGAGGCTATGGTAGAGGAGGATGATGAGATTCCTGATGAGATCAGATGGATGTTAGAGCAAGAGAAAAAGATCATTCAGCCTCACGAAGAAGAGTTAGAATTGATCAATCTGGGTACTGAGGAGGATAGAAAAGAGATCAAGATGGGAGCGTCGTTGGAAATTACCGTTAAAGAAAAGGTAATTGAACTGCGCAGGGAGTACGCTGACATATTTGCTTGGTCATACAAAGACATGCCGAGATTAGATCCTGAGGTGGTAGAACATCGCTTGCCTTTGAAACCTGAGTATCCTCCGGTCAAACAGAAGCTCAGAAGGTCACATCCTGATATGGCTCTCAAGATCAAAGAAGAAGTGCGGAAGCAGATTGATGCAGGCTTCCTAGTTACATCCGAGTATCCTCAGTGGTTGGCCAACATTGTGCCTGTTCCAAAGAAAGATGGTAAGGTCCGAATGTGTGTTGATTACCAAGATCTGAACAAGGCAAGTCCGAAGGATGATTTCCCTCTACCTCATATTGATGTATTGGTTGATAGTACTGCTCAATGCAAAGTTTTCTCCTTCATGGACGGGTTCTCTGGTTACAATCAGATCAAGATGGCTCCTGAAGATAGAGAAAAGACGTCTTTCATCACGCCGTGGGGCGCTTTCTGCTATGTAGTAATGCCATTTGGTTTGATAAATGCTGGTGCCACTTATTAGAGGGGTATGACCAAGATATTCCATGATATGATGCACAAAGAGATAGAAGTTTATGTGGATGATATGATTGTCAAGTCTGGTACTGAAGAAGAACATGTTGAGTATCTGTTGAAGATGTTCCAACGTTTGAGAAAGTACAAGCTCCGTTTGAATCCTAATAAATGTACTTTCGGTGTCCGATCAGGGAAACTTTTGGGCTTCATTGTTAGTCAGAAGGGCATTGAAGTAGATCCCGACAAAGTCAGAGCCATCCGGGATATGCCCGTTCCAAGAACAGAGAAACAAGTCAGAGGTTTTCTCGGAAGACTGAATTATATCTCCAGGTTTATCTCTAATATGACTGCTACTTGTGGGCTGATATTCAAGCTACTCCGAAAAGATCAAGGGATCGTTTGGACTGAAGATTGCCAGAAAGCCTTCGATAGCATCAAGGAGTATTTGTTAGAACCTCCAATTCTTGTCCCTCCAGTTGAAGGAAGACCGTTGATCATGTACTTGACTGTGTTAGAAGATTCTATGGGTTGTGTACTCGGACAACAAGATGAAACTGGTAGAAAAGAGCATGCAATTTACTACTTAAGCAAGAAGTTCACAGATTATGAATCCCGATATTCGGCTCTTGAGAAGACTTGTTGTGCTTTAGCCTGGGCTACCAAACGTCTTCGGCACTATATGATCAATCATACCACTTGGTTGATATCCAAAATGGATCCAATCAAGTATCTCCTGGAGAAGTCTTCGATATCAGGAAGAATTTCTCGTTGGCAGATGTTGTTTGCCGAATTTGATATTGAATACCATACTCAGAAAGCAATCAAAGGGAGTATCCTTGCAGATCACTTGGCTCATCAACCGGTTGAAGATTACCAACTTGTTAAGTTTGATTTCCCTGATGAAGAGGTCATGTATTTGAAGATGAAAGATTGTGATGAACCGTTGTTTGGTGAAGGTCCAGATCCTGAATCTAAATGGGGTTTGATATTTGATGGGGCCGTCAATGCCTATGGTAATGGAGTCGGGGCAATCCTTATCACACCTGAGGGTACTCACACCCCTTTTACTGCAAGGCTACGATTTGACTGTACAAACAATATTGCAGAATATGAAGCTTGCATCATGGGCATTGAAGAAGCAATCAATATGAGGATTAAGAATATTGATATATGTGGAGATTCAGCTTTGGTAATTAATCAGATCAAAGGGAAGTGGGAAACTCACCATGCCGGTCTGATCCCTTACATAGATTATGCAAGACGGTTGTTAACTTTCTTTAACAAAGTGGAGTTACGTCACATTCCCCGTGATGAGAATCAGATGGCAGATGCTTTGGCCACCTTGTCTTCGATGATCAAAGTAAATTGTCACAATGATGTGCCATTAATCAGTGTCCAGTTCCTTGAAAGGCCCGCTTATGTGTTTGCAGTTGAAGTACTTGATGATGGTAAGCCATGGTTTCATGATATCAAGGTTTTCCTTCAAACTCAAGAGTATCCGCTTGGAGCATCTCGCAAAGATAAGAAGACTTTAAGAAGACTGTCTGGTAATTTCTTCCTGAATGAAGATGTATTGTACAAAAGAAACTTTGATGCAATGTTGCTTAGGTGTGTGGATGAACGTGAAGCAGATTTATTGATGCATGAGATACATGAAGGTCCATTTGGCACTCATTCTAGTGGACATGCAATGGCTAAGAAAGCATTGAGGGCAGGTTATTACTGGATAACGATGCAAGCTGATTGTTATAATCATGCCAAGAAATGCCACAAATGTCAGATTTATGCAGATAAAAGCCATGTACCACCATCTATGCTCAACGTTATCTCTTCGCCGTGACCTTTCTCCATGTGGGGCATTGATATGATTGGTCGGATTGAACCAAAAGCTTCTAATGGACATCGTTTCATACTAGTGGCTATTGATTACTTTACCAAGTGGGTTGAAGCGGCATCTTTCGCCAATGTGACCAAGCAAGTAGTGGTTCGGTTCATCAAGAATAATATCATCTGCCGTTATGGTATTCCTAACAAGATCATCACGGATAATGGTACAAATTTGAACAACAACATGATGAAAGAACTGTGCGATGACTTCAAGATTGAACATCACAACTCTTCTCCATACAGACCTCAGATGAATGGTGCAGTCGAGGCTGCAAATAAGAATATCAAGAAAATTGTGCAAAAGATGGTGGTTACTTACAAAGATTGGCATGAGATGTTACCCTATGCTTTACATGGATATCGTACCTCAGTGCGTACTTCAACAGGGGCAACCCCGTTCTCCTTGGTATACGGTATGGAAGCAGTGCTCCCTGTGGAGGTGGAAATCCCATCTTTGAGAGTCTTGATGGAGGCTGAATTAACTGAAGCTGAGTGGTGCCAGAGTAGGTATGATCAATTGAATTTGATTGAAGAGAAACGCATGACCGCTTTGTGTCACGGACAACTATATCAATCAAGGATGAAACAGGCGTTTGACAAAAAGGTTCATCCCCGTGAATTCAAAGAAGGAGACCTTGTGATCAAGTGTATCAAATCTTTTCAACCGGACCCCAGGGGCAAGTGGTCTCCCAATTATGAAGGTCCTTATGTGGTCAAAAGAGCTTTCTCTGGTGGTGCTTTAATCCTTACAACTATGGATGGAGAAGATTTACCTCGTCCTGTGAATTCTGATGCAGTCAAGAAATACTTTGTCTAAAGATATATGAAAAGAACAGCTCGGTAGGTCGAAAACCCGAAAGGGCGGCATAAACCAAAAAAGAGCGTCTCGGTAAGTCGAAAACCCGAAAGGGCGGCTTAGGAAAAAATTAGAGACACAAAAAAAAAGAGAAAAAAAGATTTGAAAAAAAGAGTTTATCCTGATAGGTCGAAAACCCGAAAGGGCGGCCTATGCAAAAGTTAAGGATTATGACAAAGTAACTGCATCAGATCAAGCATCACCCGTTTGGGACACCTTAACTGTCAGAAGTCCTCCAATACTAAAGCATCTAAGCAGTGGTTCAAAGTTTTTAGGGAATGTAGTGGTTATTGTGTTCAATGTACCTTCCTATGTAATTACCATTTTCCAACTTTTGTAATCTGTGGAACCATGCCTTTGGCCGGTTACCACCCTATTACATTAATTTGAGTCTGTGCACTCTTTTGGAATTCTTGTTTATTCTATATGCAAATTTTCTTCTTCCATTTTTAATGTCAATACTTGAAGTAAAAACTTTGAAAATTCTTTTACTTTTTATGTTTTCTTTTGAACAAAACAAAAAATGACAAACATATTATCTGTAGGTTCATATATCATGGAAACATATGTCAACATCCATTCAAACACAGGTGAATTCAACAGAGAGGATCATAGTCTTGCAAAAAAAGAAAAGAAAAAAGAAGCAAAAAGAATAGAAAAAGAAAAAGAAAAGCTCGCTAAGTCGAAGACCCGAAAGGGCGGCTTAAGCCAAAAATGAGCGTCCCGGTAGATCGAAAACCCGAAAGGGCGGTCCAGGCAAAAATTAGGGACATACATAGAATATATTCCCGGTGGATTGAAAACCCGAAAGGGCGGTCCAGGCAAAAGTTAGGGATTTCAAGAAAAAGAAGAAAAATACAAAAAAAGCAATGACTATGTGAAGCACGATTTTGAGAAGGTACTTTGGTTCAGTTTGGAAATGGCGACCTCAGCCAGGTTTTTGTGTTATGTGTTCCTTACCCAGCATTGGTTCGGTTAACGGGTGGTACCCCGATTGTGTTTTTGATTCATCTCCAGTGATATTATCCCCAGTGAAGAATGTTAAGTGTTGGCACTGTAATACCGGGTCACTACCCTTACGACCTGCCCAATTTTGTCTCATCAGTCTCACCAGTATATTTTCATACATGTTCATTCATTCATGCATACATATCATGCATACTGATATCATTCATATGCATTTTACCTGTGTGTCTTACTCCATGTGTATCCAGTAAAATTTGTCATCACCAATGTGTTCATTTCAGTTTGCTTACCAATCAAGTTTATTTCAAGTGGCAGGTCCCACCTTTCAATTTTCCCTAGTATCTTGTTTAAGCTACATTTCGTACAAAGAGTATTCGTTTGTACTTTGTTTTGTTTGGCTAAATTGCCTCGGTAATAGTAACGCATCACCAGTTTTACCCTTCGTATGTTCGTCGTTACCCCAGTAAAGGTAATTGACAGTTTTACCCTTCGTATGTTCGTCGTTACCCCAGTAAAGGTAATTGACAGTTTTACCCTTCGTATGTTCGTCTTTACCTCAGTAAAGGTAATTGACAGTTTTACCCTTCGTATGTTCGTCGTTACCCCAGTAAAGGTAATTGACAGTATTTCATTTCGTATGTTCGTCGTTACCTCAGTAAAGGTAATTGACAGTTTTACCCTTCGTATGTTCGTCGTTACCCCAGTAAAGGTAATTGACAGTTTTACCCTTCGTATGTTCGTCGTTACCTCAGTAAAGGTAATTGACAGTTTTACCCTTCGTATGTTCGTCATTACCCTAGTAAAGGTAATTGACAGTATTTCATTTCGTATGTTCGTCGTTACCTCAGTAAAGGTAATTGATAGTTTTACCCTTCGTATGTTCGTCATTACCCCAGTAAAGGTAATTGACAGTTTTACCCTTCGTATGTTCGTCGTTACCCCAGTAAAGGTAATTGACAGTTTTACCTTTCGTATGTTCGTCGTTACCCCAGTAAAGGTAATAGACTGTATTTCATTTCGTATATTCGTCTTTACCCCAGTAAAGGTAACAGACATCTTTTTCTCCCCAGTAACACTTTATTTGGTTCTCGAGTTAGTATCTTCGTCGTCATTGCATTCGTACTGGCATAACAGAAAATTCATATCATCGCAATCATAGAGCTTCCTCGATTTCTGAGTTGGTCAAAAATTGGTGTACTTGATATTTAAGTCTCTCCGACCCGTCGTTTCAAAAAATTTCGTCTTTTTAAATCCTCGTGACGGAGAAACTTAAATAGGGGCATCTGTCATACCCTAATTTTTGACCAACTTATTTTTTATTTATTCGTACGTTGATCGTTTTCAGTCTTTCGTTCGTGCGCTAATTCCCGTAATATCTGTTTTCATTCGTATTGTGATCGCATTTATTTCTCTTTCGTCGTTTATATTTTAATGTCGCTCGCGTATTAATTTCGTAATTTTACTCACGTTTTGTGCGTATTTTAGTGTAGCGTAACGTTTGCGTTCTTAAAGTTCATTTTATTCACGTCGTTGATTTATTAGTTTATTAGCGTTAAAAAAGCCGCGTATTTCAGTCGTATCAGACGAAATTTCGGCAGAGAGGTATTTTAAAATACCTCATTTTTTTGGTTCCGACGGGACATTTTTATTTTTATTATTTAATTTTCGTTTTTATTATTTAATTATTTATTTAGTTATTTCTTTTTCCATTTATTTAATCAGTTGTTATTTATTTATTTGTTTTATCATTTTTTTTAAGTCATTTAGTACACTTGTCAACTTGTCATTTGTCCTGTCCAACTTTTTCTCCAAGAAACAGCAGGGGTATTTTTGTCATTTTCAGGGTATCAGAGACTCAGTACTATAAAAGTACTGGTCACGCGTCAGAATGGTCCCCAGAGTCAGAAAGGTCAGAATCAGTCACAATCAAGTCAGAAAATCATCAAAAACACCAATCTTTTTCTCTCTCTCATTTTTCAGAATCAAAATCACAAAAAACTAAAGAACTCATGAACACTCATGAATGTTCATCATGAACATAAACAACCACAATTTCAAATCCGAATCTGAACATCATAAACAATAACTATAACATCAAATCCAAAACAACAACATCAAAACCGAATCAAATCCAAAACAACAACATCAAAACCGAATCAAATCCATAACAACAACATCAAAACCGAATTAAACCAAAATAACAACACCAAATCCGAACCACCATACCAAATCCGAAAATAACCATACCAAATCCGAAAATAACAACACCGAATCAACCACAAACAACTCAGATCCGAATCCGAATCAAACACATTTTCGGCCTTAGAACCAAACACCACAAAACCATTTTTCGAACCAACAACAAGAAGAAGAAGTAGAAGAAAAATGTAGCAAGGCAGATTCGAACACTCAAAGAACAAAAACAAACCGAAAAGAAGAAGAAATAAGGGTATTTTCCATGAACTTTTTGTGTTTTTTTGTTGATATTCTTTTGTAGATCTAGGGCTGTTTGTAGCTTTTCTTTGAAAACTAAGTTTGGATCCATGAAGAGGGGAAGGAGAGGAAGCTTTGGATGTAAAAAAATTTAAAAAAAATGAAGTTAACCGCTCCGGCGCGGCGGCTCTCCGGCCGACCACCGCGCCGGAGCTCCTCCTCCACCACCTTCTTCATGCGCCGGCGAGGCAAGTGTTAGAGAGAGGGGAGAGCAATTTTTTTTTCTATGTTGTTTTTAGAGAGAGGGAGATAGGAAGAAAATGAAGAAAAGCCATAAATAGAGCCTTTTATACTCATTTATTTGAGCTGGGCGGGTCACCCATGGGTTGCACCAGTAACCTGCCCCAACTTTCTAACCCAACCCGCCCCAGTATCAGTTTTCTTCCTTGGCCTTTTTTCTTATTCTGCTTGCTATTCATACACTTGTGTTCTACTGTTTGCACCCCCTCCCTGCATATTTATCCTTTATAGTTTTGTTTGTGTTATTTTTATTTTATGTAGTTATTTCTTTTCTTTTTTTTTTTAGTCACATAATGCTTAAACTATATTTCTTGCGTTTTTTAAATTAGCATTTTAATCTTAACATCATGCATATTTTTGTTTAGTTTATAGCTAATTTTCTATTCCATATAATTTTTGTTCATTTAAGCATTTTAAAAATAAAAAAAAACTTCTCATGCACTTTTATTTCTTTTAATTTTGTTTACCTTGCATTTATATTTATTTCGTATGTTTGCATTTTATTGTCATATTGCTCTAATTTGTTTGAATTGCATTTTAGTTTATGGAAATGATTCTCATTAGAAATATTGCATGCATATTTAAATTTCTTGCCATTTATTTCATTTTTGGTTTAGTTTGTAATTAGGAAATGATGTAATTTATTTTTACGCTTTTTTTTTCTTTTGAGACCATAGAATGTATTTAGGGTATGTAATATGTAACCGGCACACGCACTGACACTCGCACCGACATTCCACTTTATTTATCGCTTTACGCTTATTTATTTTTCCGCCGTTACGCGATTTCGTCGTTAGTTTAGAAAATATTTTCATCCAAAAAATAAAAAAAATCAAATTCAAATTTCTTTAGAGTAAACCTTGGCTTGTAACCCAAGTGCTTTTCCTTTTATTTTCCTTAATCAAATGTTAATTAATTTAATATCCACATTAGACATGGATTTCGTGCAATTAAAATTAACCAACTTCATCGTATTTTCTTCTCATGCCTTGAGGCCTCTCATCTCTTCTTAAAATCTTTCTTTCAAAAATGTTAAAATCAATTCAACTCATCAAATAAGTTCTTTAGCCGAACTACTTGATTTTGATCCCGATTTATTTGGGTAAGTAGGCAAAGGGTTTCGACCCTTCCAAATCAATAAAAATAACCAAAAACATGCTTCATCTTTCTCCTTTCTTTCACTTTAACTCTTAACTTTTTTTTAATAAGTAAAATTAATTTAGCGCAAGATTAGAGAATAGGTAGAAGGTTCCTATGGGATACCATAGTCGGTTCGGGTGCCTAACACCTTCCCCAATCGAAACCAACCTCCGAATCCAAGGTCTTATAGGGGTTTTTACTCACTTTTTCCCTTCCCGCGAATAAAAGTTGAGAGTTCAATGATTAAAGGTTCAAATCCAATCAATGATTTTGATACCCGAAAATCACGAGCACAAACATGAATTCAAAGTCTTCATGAGTTATCCGACCATAAAACATTAGTTTGACAAATTTCGTTTAAGTTTATGAGAATTAGCATTTTCCGACAAATCCCTCAAAACCAAACTAAACGAATTTAAATGCCTCAACCAGGTATACACACAAATCACATATGAGTGCAGTAGTGTGTACACATACGTTTCATAGGCCAAAGCCGACAAATACCCAAATTCCCTAAGTTCGTATCGTTTTATAATTTTCCAAGTTATCCGACAAAACAAATCAAACAAGTTCAAATGCCTCAACTAAGCTTACACACAAGTCACATATGAGTGCAGTAGTGTATACATAAACGTCTCATAGGCTAATTCACTTCAGTCCCAAAGTTTCACATAGTTAGTATCATTTTACCGTTTTTCAAAGAATTCAAGTTTTTAAAGCAAAACCAAGTTAAGTCCATAATTCCCATCCAAAACATGTTTACAAATCATAACAATATAGACAACCCTAATCCTATTATTTTACCTTGAGAAATCGAGTTTTCAGAAATTTCATGTTCTTGAACTATTTTCAAAAAAGTTATGATACGATTCACAAACCCAAGTCCAATCTAACTCAATTGATGTTTCCAAAGGTTTAGAAAGCTCAAAGACATTTAAGTACATCAAAAGAATTAGTTTGGAACCACCCTGATTGACCCCCATAGCCTGGAACACCTAAAACGGGGTGTTCTATTACTGGGCAAATCGCCTTGACGAGATACTTCTTGCCAATCCAAGCTTTCTCTCTCTAGATCTTCTTCTAACCCTTGTGGCCTCACTTTCTCTTTCTACCTCTCCCTCCAAAATGTTTTGAAATGTGTGTATGAGTGTAAAAATGACCTAGTTTCTCTTAAGACTAATGGGCTCAACCCTAAACTGTCTTAATGTGCTCAAAGTTCACACTAACTAATTCCCCAAGTTTCTACTCACTTAACGGATAAATATAACGAATAGTTACTGTCCCTTAATTAATTACCCCAACCCACTAATAACTTAGTAACGTAATTATTGCCACCAAAACACTAAAAATAATTCTCGTAACCAAAAGACTATTTTACCCTTGCTCAGCAAATGACCAAAATACCCTTAAGTCCAAAATGACTAAATTACCCTTCTTAAGCCAAAATCTACTAATCCCGAATAACATACACACAGAGACAATTGATCACATACAAGCACATATAAAAACACGTAATAAATAATTATAATAATTATAGCGAGAATCGGGCTGTTACACTTCCCATTTTCATTTGAATATTTTTCATATCCAAATCGATCACTTGTCTCCTATAGGAATCTCTTGACTATCTCCATGCTTGGCCTAATCACAATCTCTTGATGCAAATGTTTATAATCTTTTCCCCTTAAAAAGGCCTCAAAGACTACCGTAGAATCAATTTTGTGCAACGGGGTAATGAGTACAAGTTTATGTAAAATTTAGTTCTCCTAGTTCCTGCTGCAATGAATATGAACAAAACCTTGTTTCTTCTTTTCATCTATGGTTGGGGTAGTGAAAGCCATGAGACTTTTTGGATGGAAAGAATAAGCAACACATTAAAAATAATAAAAATTAGTAAAAAGTAAATTTGAACTAAAATTGAAATGCATTATTTCTAGCTATCTTCTTAGTAAGGGAGTTTGTTATACCAAAAAGTGGGTTGATTTAAACCCTATTATTAGAGTAGAACATGTTTGTGAACAATGTGTGAGTAAAGTTACATTTTTTTTTATGTGATGAGAGAAGTGAACTCAACTATGTTATATATATATATATATATATATATATATATATATATATATTCAGTACTGCTATATTCTACGAAAAAGTCACAAACGAATTTTAAGAATGTCATGTGTCGCTGCTTTAATGAAATGAAAAATTAACAAGTCCATATTTGGTGGAAATCATGACCATGCAATGATAAAAATCAATGGAGGATAACAGTTCGTGGTTTTCGTTAGTTCGGAATTTGCGGGATCAAGCATTATCCATATATTTTTTTAGTTATTAAGAGACGCTTTCATTTCAAACAAAAAGTATACAAAAGTTCAGTAAATCCAATACAACAATTTCAACTTTCAATGACATCTAGGTTATTTAAAATCACCAGTGCTGTTTTGTTTCAATGGTTGAAGGTTCTTTAGACCCTCTTCCTTCGCATACCAGGTTGGTATTATCTTTGAAACATGGGGATAGAGATCCTTGTATGAGTTCCTAATGGTTCCTTCCGAAACTCCTGTAGCAACTGATATATCTTTCAGGGATTTTTTATCATCCGAAAGCTGAGTTATGATGTATATAACTGTTGCAACAATTGATATGGGACTTCTCCTTATATCACATTTTTCTGATTTATGAATGGATTCCTGAGCAGCTTTAACAGCTTGATGATTCATACCAAGATTAGAACAAAATCGTCTCATAAAGTCCCCAACATGAATTATTTCCATTTCAACAGATTGACCACCATTCTCCAAACCCAGTTGTTTAACTATGTATTGTTTTTCACGGACAATTTCCTTCTTGGTGGCTCCATTGGCAATCAAGCAAATTTCCTTTACAGTGCGTGGTTTGTCTTCTTGTCGACAAGCAATGTAGAGGCAAGCAGCCATTAATGCTTCCTGATTTCTTCCCCTACTAGACTTCTGTTCTTCAACCCGCTTATATATATCATTAGCTCGCTCCTTAATGGTCGGAACTAGTCCCAACCTCTCAGCCATAATATCAATAGTTTGGAACGCAAGGATCAACCCAAGATCATGTGTAGAACCATGATTCTGCCAACTTCCATGAGACGATGAGAGAAAATCACCAGATGCTCCATTCGGCTTACCAATGACGGTGGAGAGACCATCATCGGTGAGGATAGGGTCACTGGGACTACTGTTATTGTTGTATTCGTTAGCGAAGGTTCGCCACTCGGAGGTTTCATCGATGGAGAGAGATCCAAGGACAAGACCACACTCCGAACAGATTGTTTTGCCGGCAGAGTGGTCAAACACTACATCTGTCGCTTGCTTGCAGTCTCTGCAAAACGCATCGAACATGGTTCCGAGTTTCTCACTCTAGGGTTTCAAGAAGAAAATATTTTTTTTGCTGAAAGAACAAGAGAAAGAACTATACTATATATTGAGTTCAAGGAAACCCTGCGATACATTATAATATAGTGTTGGAAAATATGATTTTTATGTTTGGTCAAATTGAAAAATAATTGCTATGTAGTAATTATTAAATATTAACTAATATTGCAGTCAAAAATATTTAAATATTATTATTATTTATTACCTATTATAAATGTGAAAAAAACTTTATACATATTATATAATAAAAATAGTAAGAAATTTAGTAAGAATTATATAATAGTCTTTAATTCAGTCAATGGTCATACATTTTATTGTTTGAAAAAATTCCTTTAAGAAAATTATATTAATGTTATTTATATATTTCTTTATAAAAAAATGTTTATTTTTTAGGTTTACAAAAGTAATTTCTACTTTCTTTCATAAAATAATGTAATTTATACGGTACACTTGCGGTGTGTTTGACATGCTCAAAAATATGTATTGAACATAACAACATAAAATATAACTGAACAACACTAGAGAGAACAATAAAAACAAATTTTTATGGTATTGAATAATTTTTTTTTTATGGACAAAAGATTATTTTTATATTTTAGACGGGTTGTACTTTAGACAAAAAGTTGTGTTGTGATTTAGTGAGGGATAAAATTTTAGTTTTTGTCATATCCATTGCCTCCAGCGAAGAAGTTTTGTTACGTCCTTCATTTTTTTAAGGCAAGAGAAAAATTACATAAAAAAAAGAGGTTCCCAAATTACGTCCTTCATTTTATCAAATGCTCATAAATATTATTAAATAAAAAGGATAAAATACATAAAAATTGCGGGGGACATAAACCTAACTCAGTTAAACCACACAAGAGTGTAAGTCGACCCTAAATGGATGATACAAAAATTAAAACAACACCCAAGTGTATCAACCTCTAATTAATCCTAAAACTAACTAAAGGTCTTTGATGCGGTGATAGAACCCTCTGTCAACACAGAGGCGGTTCATGTACCCTCAACTCCCTGCAACAATCACATCCATCTTGCAAGTTAAACACGGAACCATACCCGTGTTTTTAACATTTAAAAGTCACGTTTAAATATTTAATATGTACTGGTACATATCTAGTATTAAATTTAAAAGTGAAAAGAACTAATTTTCATTTACAATCATATAATAACTTAATATCATTTACCATAATATTCAAGAAATAAAATTTATTTTTATTTGATAGAGGAATTTCATTGAATTTTTATTACTCATTGATGACAGGTCATCGTACGTTATTCTTAGCATGTTTTTCAGTTGTTTTTAGTAGGTTTTACTAGAAAAATAAAGGAGTGTTAGATCAATTGCCTATGATTTCGAGACATTTGTATTGTTTTCTATAATTGAGTTTGTAATTCAATTCATCCCGAAACATAGCAATTTTAGGGCGTTCTTGAGGTAATTAAAGAAGAAATCAAGCAAATCAATCAGATCAATACATCCAAATATTTACGTGGACCTTGGGAAGATGAAGAATGAAGATTCAAGATGTAACGCTCGTATTATAAGTGTCTAGAATATATAACACGTGCATTAAATCTTGTACTGGATACATTAATATCACAATACTAAATGACATAAGTCGAAATTCTGATACATAAATTTTCTCAATGTCATATGATACATTTATTTCTACATAATCAGTCGATTGAACATATAAAACTGAAGTTCGTCACCACATAATCATACAGCATAATATATCATGGAACAGAGAGTCATAAAACTGAAATCACAGCACGATCAATCTGAAGCTTTCTTCTTACCTTTGCTTCGAGCAACCTGAGGACCTGAACAAATGAAGGAATGGGATGAAACATAATGTCTCAGAAAGCTCTAACTAAATCCTAGGTTGCGGATAATCTTGAGGGAAAACAAACAGTTATCACGTGTCTACATTACAACCGATTGGTTGATTATACATGTGTGAACTTACACATTTCTAAACGATCGTGCGGGGAACTAGATCTTCTTTTATGTATCTAACTTGTAACGTGTCTGTTATTCTTTCATTATAATATACTTTATCTAAATAACTTTTACGGAGTGTATCGAATGGAGTAAGCCCGATTACATTCCCTGATAAACCGAAGAAACCTAGCTAAGGTTCAATGGACTCCCTCAGTATCGTGCGGGCCTACCTTACGGAGCGTGTCCCGTTCACCTGCGTGAACCCCTCGTATCCACCTGACGTGGATAACAAAAGCCACAATACCTACAATTCTTAGCTCTTAACTTAGTTATACTTACTGATTCTTGCGTTGTTCGCACCATGCTAACTATTCTCGATTACTATATCGAGGCTCTAGGTTTCTCAAAGATACTATCATTGCTATCTCATCATATCATCATAAATAAGGATATAAACCATTGCTTGATTATTTTCTCAAATCTCATACATCTAGTCATGTTACAAAATTAGAGTTAAGGTTGTGCATTGATGTATGTCAAAGTTGATAATTACTCTTTAAACTTGTAAATGTATTTTCAAGATCATCGCAATGGCAAGGAAAGACATTATACTTAGAAAGTGAAATGGTTTTGAAGAGTAATAGGTCCTGCCTATTTCGCTAATGGCGAAAACTTCCGGAAGTCCAGAGGGATTTTGCTATCAGCGAATTTTGAGACGTTTTCCTGCAACATTTCTCTATAAGCGAAATAAACACGCCATTGGTGAGTTTTGATGAAAAACATTGCTAAACTCAGGAGAGATTCGTCATTGGCGAGTTTCTTGGAACTGTACAGGAGAATTTCGCTATTAGCCTAAATTTCTCTGATGGCGAATTTCTCCAGGAAAATTGCAGAATTTCATTCTCTTTTAAACAAACAGACATCAATTCAATCATCAATGCAAACCCTAACTCTTCTATGTACATGAAAATCAAAGAAAACACTTTGCATGGCATCAAACAATCAGAATCAAGCAATAATCTATTCATTGGCAACATGCATAAACTCATTTCCCTACCAACATTCATCAAGACTTAAGCTTATGGACTTAAACTCAAATAGGGTGGTTCTATTCCTAAGAACTCACCTGAAAAGAGGAACAACAAGGAACAACAACACAAACCCTAGCTTGATATTGATTGCATGGAAGGATTGGTGAGTTCTTTTGTTAAAATCATCACCAACCAAGGATGAAGAACCTAAACACAAGCATACAACTTCTAAGCAATGGAAATTTGGAATTGTTTGGCTACTAAGAGAGGGAGAGGGCGCAACTCTAGAGAGAGAAGAGAGGGAATTCCAAAATTCTGAGTTGTTAGAGAGAGAAGTAAAATGAAAAGTGGTGGTTTTTGGGGTTAATCTTGCTTAAATACTCCCCAAGCACGATTACTTAAATGCCCCTTAGATTACTACGCTAAAGACGAGTTAACAGATAAAACACAGAGAAATTGATAAGCGGGATATTACACTCTACCCCCATTAAAAGAAATTTCGTCCTCGAAATTTAGAATTTACCTGAGAATAGATGTGGTTACTGATTTAACATCTATGATCCGAGTTCCCACGTAGCTCACCACCTGGTGAACCTTTCCATACAACTTTCACTATAGGAATCTCTTTACTTCTGAGGGATTAGACATCGCGATCTACGATTTTCTCTGGCTTTGGCTGAAAGGTCAAGTCCGACTTCAACTCTATAGAACCTAATTCAATTGGCTGGAACAGATCGGGAATGAACTTCTTCAGTTGAGATACATGGAAAACATCATGTAATCCCGACATAGCTAGAGGTAATGCTAACTTATAAGCTACCATACCAATACGTCTGAGTATCTGGAACAGTCCTATAAACCGGGGACATAGCTTCTGGGTTTTGAAAACACCTCCAAACCGAACTTAGGCGTGACTTTTAGAAATACATGATCTCCCTCGCTGAATTCTAAAGGTCTTCGCCTCTTATCTGCATAACTCTTCTGACGACTCTGCGCCGCTTTTATCTTTTCCTGAATAGACTTAATCTTTAGAGTTGTTTCTTGAACAATCTCCGGTCCAATGATACCCTTGTCTCCGACTTCAGCCCAACACAAAGGGGTTCTACATTTCCTACCATATAATGCCTCGTAGGGTGTCATACCGATGCTTGAATGGTAACTGTTGTAGTAGGAGAACTCTATTAGTGGTATATGATTAATCTAACTTCCATCATCTTCAAGAATACAAGCATGCAACATATCTTCTAAAGTCTAAATGGTTCTCTCTAATTGACCATCCGTCTGCGGATGATGAGACGTGCTCATTTTCAATCGAGTCCCCAAGGCCTTCTAAAAAGCCTTCCAAAAGTGTGAAGTGAATATTGGATCTCTGTCTGACACAAAACTCACTAGAACGCCATGCAATTTGACAATCTCTGAGATAAACAAATCTACATACTGAGATGTTTTGTAAGTAGACTTAACCGGTAAGAAATGAGCCGATTTAGTTAATCTATCTACAATCACCCTAACTGAGTCATGACCTTTCTGAGCACCGGGTAAGCCTTCAACAAAATCCATTGATATATGTTCCCATTTCCATTGTGGAATTTCTAACGGTTCAAGTAATCTTGTTAGCCTTTGATGCTCAATCTTAACTTTCTAACATACTATACATCTTGCTACAAACTCTGCAATATCAATCTTTATACACAGCCATCAGTAATCTCTCTTTAAATCTTGATACATCTTAGTTGCACCAGGATGAATCAAGAAACTACTCTTGTGTGCTTCTTCTAAGATTAATCTTCTGAGTTCTGGTTCATTCGGAACGCAAATTCTTCCTTCAAACATTACTGCTCCGTCAGAAACTACAAGGAATTCCGAGTGACCGATTCTTCTCTGAAGATCCATATCTGCATTCTGTGCTTGTACGATCTTTGATCGTAAGTCGCAAGAGATTTCTAACTTGTGCAACCAGATACCACCATCAACTTCTGTAGCTTCAAGGTTAAGGTCTCGAATCTTCTCATACAATTTACATGTATGCTTCATAACTTCAGCTCGAGCTAATGTCTTACGACTCAAAGCATCAACTACTACATTGGCCTTTCCGAGATGATACTTCATATCAAAATTAAAATCTTTCAGATACGCCATCCATCTTCTTTGCCTCATGTTTAGATCTTTTTGATCAAACAGATACTTCAAACTCTTATGGTCACTGAACAGATCGAACTGCGCTCCGTACAAGTGATGCCTCCAAACTTTCAATGCAAACACTATTGATGCTAGCTCTAAATCATGAGTGGGATAATTCTCTTCGTGAGGTTTGAGTTGTCTGGAAGCATAAGCTATCACATTGTCTCCTTGCATTAGTACACTACCAAGACCCTTAGACGATGCATCACTGAAAACGATGAATCTCTTCTCGGGATCTGGTATAGTTAACACATGAGCTTTAGTTAGCTTCTTCTTCAAAGTTCTGAAACTCTTCTCACAATCTTCTTCCCATATGAATGGTATGTCCTTCCTTGTGAGTCGTATCAAAGATAAAGCAATTTGGGAAAACTTCATGATGAAACGCCGATAGTAACCAGCTAAACCCGAAAAGCTTCGAACCTCTGAAATGTTCTTTGGTCTCGACTAATTCTGAACAACTTATACCTTGGAATTATCAACCACCACTCCTCCTTGAGAAATGACATGACCAAGGAATTTGACTTCTGACAACCAAAATTCACACTTGCTGAATTTGGCATACAACTGCTTCTCCTGAAGGATACTCAACATTATTCTCAAATGTTGATCGTGTTCTTGTGGGCTCTTGGACTAGATCAATATGTCATCAATGAAGATAATAACAAACTGATCTAGATATGGCTGAAAGATCCTGTTCATATAATCCATGAACACTGCTGGAGCATTAGTTACACCGAATGGCATAACTAAAAATTCATAGTGTCCGTAACGTGTTCTGAAAGCTGTTTTAGACACATCTGAAGACTTGACACGAATTTGGTGATAGCCTGATCTGAGATCAATTTTAGAGAATATTGTTGCTCCCTTAAGTTGATCGAGCAAGTCATCGATTCTGGGTAGAGGATACTTG
Source organism: Medicago arabica (assembly GCA_946800305.1). Classification (NCBI taxonomy): domain Eukaryota; kingdom Viridiplantae; phylum Streptophyta; class Magnoliopsida; order Fabales; family Fabaceae; genus Medicago; species Medicago arabica. The sequence goes on from OX326967.1 coordinate 20,875,318, forward strand.
TTCTTGATAGTTACCTTGTTTAATTGACGGTAATCGATGCACAACCTCATACTACCATCTTTCTTCTTGACCAACAATATCGGTGCACCCCAAGGAGACACACTGGGTCTGATAAAGTGCTTCTGAATAAGCTCTTCTAATTGAGACTTCAATTCTTTGAGTCCCACGGGCGACATTTTGTAAGGTGCTACTGACACTTGCTCTGCTCCTAAAATCAAATAAATTGAAAACTCAATTTCTCTTTCCGGGGGTAAGCTTGATATATCCGAAGGGAAAACATCTGGATATTCATTGACAATTGGAATATCACTGGGACTTATATCTGATTCTGAAGTCACATTGAGCATGACATAGAAACCCTTATCTTGAGCACAAATAAACTGAACCATTTGATAAGTATGCTTGAGCAATTCAGACAAAGCTACTCCTTCGGCCGTATTACTGGTTTGCATGTAAATACTCTTCTCTGAACATCCAATATACACATGGTTTGCTAAAAGTCAATCCATGCCTAAGATCGCTATGTTTAAGACGAGTTAACAGATAAAACACAGAGAAATTGATAAGCGGTATATTACACAAGAGGCCTTAGAAGACTTTACAAAGGGAGGAATTTTGTTTCCAAGTTCCAAGACATTTTAGTTTTAAGAAAACACCTAAAAAGGCGATGAAAAAAGGCATTTAAGCACCAACTATTGCGTTGAAGCGCCCAGGCGCAGCGAAGGGGGCGCTAGGTACTGTGAAGGCTAAAAATTAGTAAAAAAATTAGTATGATTCTATAAACAATGAATAAATGTTTTGTCTTATGAAATGATATTTTTTAAAGCGTAAAAATTGATAAATAATTTTTTATTTCATGAAAATTGTGGTTAATTTATTAATTTAAAACGCACAAATAATAATACATTTTAATATGTGAGTGTGCCATATATTGAAGCTCCCGATACTCTTTTAAGTCTTACTATTTGAGTTAATTGATGCAAAAGTTAAGTTTTTTTTTATTAAGCAACTAGTTAAAAACCCGTGCTTCGAATGGGTTGAACAACGTTTTCTTGAAAAATTTCGCTCTAAAGGAGAAATGAGCAAATTACGAAAAATAGCTACATCTTTATAAGAAATTGTTGTCCTTCATAAATGTGGAAATCAAGCAAACATATTGCACAAATCCCAGATATATGCACATTCAAAATTCTTTGTTTTATGTTTATAAATTCTAGAGTCCAGACAATCAATCCTATGTCTGTATGTCCGGTTTTTCCTACTGCGCTAATGTATGTACTACCCATACATGGAGGTAAGTCATAGAATATACTACGAATGCTTGGGAAATTTTCCTTTAAAAATGGTCTTTGATATATATATATATATATATATATATATATATATATATATATATATATATAGGATGTATACTATGAGAATGAATAACTTATGAGAATGGTGAGAATGATCATCAACCATTAGATTAAGAATAGATGGTTGAGATTTAAAAAAAGTTCGTGACAAAAACATCTATTAATTAATGATGTGAATGATCATCAGCCATTAGATAAGAATGATCATCAGCCATTAGATCTAAAATAGATGGTTAAGATTAAAAACTCACATATATAACTTTCCACACTCAATCAAAATGGAACCTTTCACTTTCTCATCTCCACCAGATCCACCGTTCTGCAAAATTGTATGTCTAGCTAGTATTATATCATCAATAAACCACGCCATGTTCTAATTGGTTTTAATTTATTTATCAGTAAACCACCATGTTTCAATTGTAAGAATTCTTAAAATCTCGTTTCCAAAAAAAATTAAAAAAAATTCCCAAACCATAATAATTCTTAACCGTAACTCTTGTTCTGGATCCTAGTAGCGATGGCAATGGTTGTTGAGATGATGAATAAGCAAAAGGCAAATACTTTTACTATCTCTTGAATTCGGTTTTAATTAATTTTTTTCATGGAACAACCAAAATCGAAAACACCGGAGTAGGCAGAGACGGTGGTTGGTGTCGTCTTGCCGACATAAACAGTCACATATTGAAGAAGAAGCTTTGATCGTTAAATTGATTCAATCAACACAAACAGTCAGGTTCATGAAACCATTGTTTTGCCTTGATTCAATCCAACAAAAAAAAAACCGAGTTATGTAACGTTCACACACACCATTAATTTAAGAAAGCAATCATACATAATTTAAAGTTCCATTTTTATATGTTCTATGATCTGGCTATAGAAATTCTGGTTGTGGGAAGAAGAAGATGAAAAGGGAAATGAGTTTATACAAATTGATATAATAAGGTGAAGTGCATATGTGTGTTTTTAATCTCAACCATCTATTCTTAATCTAATGGTTGATCATTGTAACACCCTATTCCCATTAAGCGGTAAAACGCGCGAACATACAAAATATATTCTAGAAATAGATGTTACGCCAACAACAAAATTTCAAAGTTCACAAGTATAAATTATCATGGTTCATAAACATAACAGCGGAATATATCAAATATATAAACAACATCTTCAATCTCATGATAATAAATACATAACATTATCCTCAAACATCAAATATAAAATAATCATGACATATCTCCTCGGATCAACATAAGATAAATAAAATCTAACATATGATAAATAAAACTCAACACATATACGCTATCCTAGATCAGAGCCCTAATCTAGACGTGCGCAAAAGAAAAAGAGGAATCCTGCTCCTCAGCAACATCAAGCAACAAGCTACTAATCCTGCACTCCATCTACCCGTCCGCACGGAAAGGTAGGTGGTAAACCACTGAGGGTTAGCATTACATCAACATAATTCTCGATCAATCAATTAATAATATCATGTATAAAGATTACCAAATAATACAAACATCATATATATATATATATATATATATATATATATATATATTCAAACAATGATCCAATATTAATTCAATTCACCAATCAAGTTCACATTAATCAAATGCATGCATCACACATCACGACTTAATGCAATTCACCAAACAATGTATGCAATGTTCTAGACTCATCTAGATGCATGTGGTACCAAATCACCTCAAGGTCGTCACCTTCGATGCAACAAAAACATCGTATGTAAGGTTTCACACCCCGCCTTACATTTGGACATAAGTCCGTCACCAAACAATTAATGCATGAACATATGACTCGACTCAATGCATATGTTCACACAAAGATCACCTCATCAATCAACGTGCATATAACCTTATGCAATCATCACCAAACAGTGCATATACAACTATGCAATCATCACCAAACAATGCATATAGAACTATGCAATCATTACCAAACAATGCATATACAACTATGCAATCATCACCATCATTCAACAAGTATGCACACACCAACATACAATCAACATATATGCATTCAACAATTTCATCTCCTTTGCATACTTCGGTATAAACATACATCTCTTTCACAAATTCGGATAACGGAGACGCGTATACCATAACAAGATATATACCATTATCAACATCTATCATTCATTCACAAGTCTCCATTTAATAATATAAAATCAGTCACAAAAGGTTTGCCAAACAATTGGTCTTTAAGCTAAGTTTTCATGAAGTTCTACTCATAATTCACAACTTTGAAAATATCTAAGTATTGAACCAAAACCAACCAAACAAGGTCAAATGCCTAAGCCATGTATACTCTTAAGTCACATTTGTGTGCAGTAGAGATTACATAAGCCTTTCATCGGCCAATCGCGATGTTTTCACAAAAATCGCGAAGTTCGTCTCACTTTGTCATTTTTCCCAAAACTCCAAGTTTCCAAGACAAAACAAGATATAGTTAATTGGAACCAATTGAAATCATTTTCATTTATTATATAATCTCTACACTACTTTAATCCCATTCCATTTCCTTGAATTTCAAATTTCGGAAAAATCAACGTTCTTGACAATTTTTCAAAGTTGGAATTCAATTTCTTAAACCAAGTCCAATTCTTGTTCAAGGAAATGTTCCAGTAGGATTAATTGTACAAACAGTGATTATATAAGTTAAAAGAAGTGTTTTAAGAAGTTCGGATTGGCCCTCGGAAGCTCGGAACAAAGTTTTAAAAGTGCTGGGAAAAGTTCTGCACGCTTAAGCGTCCACCTGCACGCTTAAGCGACCACAAGTCAGTAGCTTCTGGTCCTGTTCGCTTAGCGTTCACTTAAGTGAACAGTCATCAGACAGCAACTGCAGCGCCGCTTGCAGAGTCGCTTACAGCGTCGCTTAAGCGACTATTCAAAATTCTGCAGAAAAAAAGTGCTACGGGTTCCAACCCATTTTCACCCAAAACTCCCAATTTTGATCCCCCAAATCCTAAAACGTGTTCCAGAAAGTGTTTATAGGCCACAATGGTTATAACACACCTAAAGGAACTCAAATTATGCATCATAAACAACAACTCAACTCATTTCAACAAATTTCATAAATTTCTCAAAACACCAACAACATTCACAAATTTCATCTCCAATTCACACAAAGTGATTCCAGTTCAACAATTCAACTAGAAATAGTTCATAAATCATTCACAACATCAACCGAACACAAATTCATACATGTTACAACATCACAACCTCATTTCTCATCAATTTTTCACATAACCTCAAATATTCATTTTCATACATTTTCGACATGCTAATTCAACAACGATTACACCATCACCATATAATTCATGTTTAAAAACATAAAATCAACATCCAAACAAGAATTTACATAATCATTTCAATTGATCAAAATCATAGAAAAGGGTAGAAATGAGAATTGGAAAATTATGCATGAAAACTAGCCCTCTTACCTCCAACACTAAGAATCCTAGATCAAGCTTCAATTTGGCTCCTAGATTCAATTCCCCGTTTAGCTTCAACCCTCTCTTCTAGCTCCTCTTTCTAACCTCTATTTCTCTACTCTTTCTGTTTTGTGTGAATGTCAAGGTCTAACCCTAGTTTCTCAAAGTTATGGGTCAATTATTCACAAACCCTTAATGGGCTCAACTCAATTATAGTGGACTTAACCCACTTTAGCTAAATTCTAAAACGTTACTACTATTCTCAATGGTAAAATGCTAGTAACGCTCAATTAACGGTAAAACGTCGATAACGGTCACTAAACGGTAAATCACTAATTACTACACCGATAACTTAGTAAAATGATAATTCTCACTAATCACTAAACTAATCTATCTCCAAATTACCAATTTACCCCTTTCTAGTGAAATGACTAAAACACCCTTCTGATACGAAAACTCATGAAAATGCACACGGACATGATTATACACACATAAAACAATTAAAATCAAATAATCACAAAATCGGGCTGTTACAACTCTCCCCCCTAAAAGAATTTTCGCCCTCAAAAATTACCTGACGGAAACAACTCTGGAAACGAAACCTTCATCTTACTCTCTGATTCCCAAGTGGCACTTTCACCTGTCGGTCCAACCCAAATCACTTTAACTAAAACAATCTCTTTGCCACGCAAACGTTTCACCTCACGATCCTCAATCTTAACCGGCCACGTCTCAACGGTCAAATTGTCTCTCACTTCCAAATCATCCACTTGAATCACGCGAGACTCATCATACACATACTTCTGCAACTGAGACACATGAAACACATCATGAAGATTCGACAAAGATGGTGGCAACGCAATCTGATACGCTACAACCCCAATTTTCTCTACAATCTCAAACGGTCCAACAAAACGAGGAGTCAACTTCTTACACTTTAAAGCTCTCCTAGCACCAGTTATAGGATTCACTCGCAAAAACACATGGTCACCTACCTGAAACTCAATATCCTTTCTTCTCTTATCATGATAACTGTTCTGCCTACTCTGAGACATTTTCATCTTCTCTTGAATCATTCGAACCTTTTCCGTAGTCTCTTGCATCAATTCCGGTCCTAACAAGGCACTCTCACCGGACTCATACCAACACAACAGTGTCCTACACCTCCCATACAAAGCCTCAAACGGAGCCATTCCAATACTAGAATGAAAACTGTTGTTGTAAGTAAACTCAATCAACGGTAAACATTCAATCTAACTGACACCTTGCTCCAAAACACAAGCCCTCAACAGATCCTCTAAACTCTGAATAGTCCTCTCCGTTTGCCCATCAGTCTGAGGATGATAAGCAGAACTCAACCTCAACTTGGTTCCCAAAGAAGCTTGCAAACTCTCCCAAAACTTAGAAGTAAACCTCGGATCCCGATCCGACACAATACTAGAAGGAATTCCATGCAGCTTCACAACCTGCTCAATGTAGATCTCAGCCAACTTCGCCACAGACATACTGGTCTTAATAGGAATGAAATGTGACGACTTCGTCAAACGATCAACGACTACCCAAATCGAATCAAAACCCTTAGCGGTCTTTGGTAAAGCCCCAACAAAATCAATAGAGATACTTTCCCACTTCCACTCGGGCATAAACAACGGCTGCATCAAACTTGACGGCCTCTGAATCTTCGACTTCTGACAAACCAAACAAGCATAAACAAACTCGGCGATCTCTTTCTTCATTCCAGGCCACCAAAACAACTTCCTCAAATCCTGATACATCTTAGTCGCTCCTGGGTGAATACTCAGACTACTCCTGTGACCTTCTTCCAAAATCCTCTTCTTAAGATCAGGCACACTCGGTACACAAACTCGATCACGAAACATCAAAACACCGTTCCCATCCAATTTAAAGTCCACACCTTTACCTTGATTAACCAACACCATTTTATCCACGAGTGCCAAATCTTCCTTCTGACCACTCTTAATCTCTTCCAAAATGTTGCTTGTCAGCTTCAACATACCCAGCCTCACATCATCCGGCGTCAACTCACTAACCAAACTCAAATCTCGAACTGTTCAATCAATTCCAATTCTTTGACCTTCAAAGCAGACATATGCAAAGTCTTCCTACTCAAAGCATCTGCTACCACATTAGCCTTCCTAGGATGATAACTCAATTGAAAATCAAAATCCTTAAGATACTCCATCCATCTCCTCTGCCTCATATTCAACTCTTTCTGATCAAACAAATACTTCAGACTCTTATGATCACTGAACACTTCAAACTTAGAACCATAAAGAGAATGCCTCCAAATATTCAAAGCATACACAACTGTCGCCAATTCCAAATCATGAGTCGGATAATTCTTCTCATGCACTTTCAATTGCCTCGAAGCATAAGCCACAACTTGACGATTCTGCATAAGCACGCCACCAAGACCCATCTTAGAAGCATCACAATACACAACAAACGACTCCGTCGGATTCGGTAAAATCAACACTAGAGCTGAAGTCAACCTCTTCTTCAACTCTTGGAAACTCTCCTCACACTTAGCATCCCAAACGAAAGTTTGTCCTTTCCGAGTCAACTGCGTCAATGGCAACGCTAACTTAGAGAACCCCTCGATGAATCTCCGATAATAACCTGCCAATCCAAGAAAGCTTCTAATCTCAAAAACAGACTTAGGTGATTCCCACTGCAACACTGCACCAACCTTCGCCGGATCTACGGCAATACATCCCTTAGAAATCACGTGACCAAGGAAACGCACTTCCCGCAACCAAAACTCACACTTCGACATCTTAGCATACAACTTGCTCTCCTTCAAGACATTCAACACAATTCTCAGATGCTCAGCATGCTCCTCCTCAGACTTAGAATATATCAAAATATCATCTATAAACACCACAACAAAACGGTCCAGATAAGGATGAAATTTCTTATTCATATACTCCATGAAGATACCTGGGGCATTAGACACTCCAAACGGCATCACGTAATACTCATAGTGTCCATACCTCGTTCAAAATGTGGTTTTGGATATATCTTCCGCCTTCACTCTAATTTGATGATATCCTGACCTCAAATCAATCTTACTAAACACCTCTGCACCAACCAATTGATCCATCAAATCATCAATCCTCGGAAGCGGATACCGATTCTTAATCGTCACCTTGTTCAATTGTTGATAATCCACACACAACCTCATGCTTCCATCCTTCTTCTTAACTAACAACACAGGAGCACCCCACGGCGAAACACTCGGTCTAATGAACTGCTTCTCAAGCAACTCTTCCAACTGCTTCTTCAATTCACCCAACTCAGATGCAGACATCCGATACGGTGCAATCGAGATAGGACTCGTTCCAGGCACCAAATCAATTGCCAACTCGACTTCTCTCTCTGGTGGCAACTCAGTAATGTCGTCCGGAAAGACTTTTGGAAACTCCTGTACTACCGGCAATTCACCAACTCCTTTCTCCTTACTTTCCTTCAAAGAAGCAAACAACATGAACACACTAGCTTCACCATCCAAGGACTTCTTCACTTGCTCCGCGGTTAACAAACCTCCACTTACCTCAGCTACCGGCTTCAAAAACGTTACACTCTTGGTTAAACAATTGATGCTAACACCAAACGCTAACATCCAATCCATGCCAAAGATTACATCCATATTCTTCAACGGAAGGCACACAAGATCCAACTTGAAATCAACATTACCAAAATTAATGGGACACTTAGCACACATCAAAGATGTAGTCACCAAACCATCTCACTTCTACACTAAACCAAACCAACAGATAAGAACAACAGCACAACAAAACAAGTACCGAAGGTAACTCAATACCATTCGTGCACAACAGGAAAATCTACCGAATACTAGTTCGGACAAGACTGACCACGGCTCTGATACCAACTTGTAACACCCTATTCCCATTAAGCGGTAAAACGCGCGAACATACAAAATATATTCTAGAAATAGATGCTACGCCAACAACAAAATTTCAAAGTTCACAAGTATAAATTATCATGGTTTATAAACATAGCAGCGGAATATATCAAATATATAAACAACATCTTCAATCTCATGATAGTAAATACATAACCTTATCCTCAAACATCAGATATAAAATAATCATGACATATCTCCTCGGATCAACATAAGATAAATAAAATCTAACATATGATAAATAAAACTTAACACATATACGCTATCCTAGATCAGAGCCCTAATCTAGACGTGCGCAAAAGAAAAAGAGGAATCCTGCTCCTCAGCAACATCAAGCAACAAGCTACTAATCCTGCAGTCCATCTACCCGTCCGCACGGAAAGGTAGGTGGTAAACCACTGAGGGTTAGCATTACATCAACATAATTCTCGATCAATCAATCAATAATATCATGTATAAAGATTACCAAATAATACAAACATCATCATATATATATATATTCAAACAATGATCCAATATCAATTCAATTCACCAATCAAATTCACATTAATCAAATGCATCCATCACACATCACGACTCAATGCAATTCACCAAACAATGTATGCAATGTTCTAGACTCATCTAGATGCATGTGGTACCAAATCACCTCAAGGTCGTCACCTTCGATGCAACAAAAACATCGTATGTAAGGTTTCACACCCCGCCTTACATTTGGACATAAGTCTGTCACCAAACAATGAATGCATGAACATATGACTCGACTCAATGCATATGTTCACACAAAGATCACCTCATCAATCAACGTGCATATAACCTTATGCAATCATCACCAAACAATGCATATACAACTATGCAATCATCACCAAACAATGCATATACAACTATGCAATCATTACCAAACAATGCATATACAACTATGCAATCATCACCATCATTCAACAAGTATGCACACACCAACATACAATCAACATATATGCATTCAACAATTTCATCTCCTTTGCATACTTTGTTATAAACATACATGTCTTTCACAAATTCGGATAACGGAGACGCGTATACCATAACAAGATATATACCATTATCAACATCTATCATTCATTCACAAGTCTCCATTTAATCATATAAAATCAGTCACAAAAGGTTTGCCAAACAATTAGTCTTTAAGCTAAGTTTTCATGAAGTTCTACTCATAATTCACAACTTTGAAAATATCGAAGTAATGAACCAAAACCAACCAAACAAAGTCAAATGCCTAAACCATGTATACTCTTAAGTCACATTTGTGTGCAGTAGATATTACATAAGCCTTTCATCGGCCAATCAGTAGCTTCTGGTCCTGTTTGCTTAGCGTTCGCTTAAGCGAACAGTCATCAGACAACAACTGCAACGTCGCTTGCAGCGTCGCTTAAGCGACTATTTAAAATTCTGCAGAAAAAAAGTGCTACGGGTTCCAACCCATTTTTACCCAAAACTCCCAATTTTGATCCCCCAAATCCCAAAACGTGTTCCAGAAAGTGTTTATAGGCCCCAATGGTTATAACACACCTAAAGGAACTCAAATTATGCATCATAAACAACAACTCAACTCATTTCAACAAATTTCATAAATTTCTCAAAACACCAACAACATTCACAAATTTCATCTCCAATTCACACACAGTGATTACAGTTCAACAATTCAACTAGAAATAGTTCATAAATCATTCACAACATCAACCGAACACAAATTCATACATGTTACAACATCACAACCTCATTTCTCATCAATTTTTCACATAAACTCAAATATCCATTTTCATACATTTTCGACATGCTAATTCAACAACGATTACACCATCACCATATAATTCATGTTTAAAAACATAAAATCAACATCCAAACACGAATTTACAGAATCATTTCAATTGATCAAAATCATAGAAAATGGTAGAAATGAGAATTGGAAAATTATGCATGAAAACTAGCCCTCTTACCACCAACACTAAGAATCCTAGCTCAAGCTTCAATTTGGCTCCTAGATTCAATTCTCCCTTTAGCTTCAACCCTCTCTTCTAGCTCCTCTCACTAGCCTCTATTTCTCTACTCTTTGTGTTTTGTGTGAATGTCAAGGTCTAACCCTAGTTTCTCAAAGTTATGGGTCAATTATTCACAAACCCTTAATGGGCTCAACTCAATTATAGTGGACTTAACCCACTCTAGCTAAATTCTAAAACGTTACTACTATTCTCAATGGTAAAATGCTAGTAACGCTCAATTAACGGTAAAACGTCGATAACGGTCACTAAACGGTAAATCACTAATTACTACACCGATAACTTAGTAAAATGATAATTCTCACTAATTACTAAACTAATCTATCTCCAAATTGACAATTTACCCCTTTCTAGTGAAATGACTAAAACACCCTTCTGATACGAAAACTCATGAAAATGCATAGAAACATGATTATACACACATAAAACAATTAAAATCAAATAATCACAAAATTGGGCTGTTACAATCATTCTCACCATTCTCATATAAGTTATTCATTCTCATAATATACATCCTATATATATATATATCAAAGACCTTTTTCAAAGGAAAATTTCCCAAGCATTCGTAGTATATATTAACACTAACAAGCGATCTGTTTAGGACAAGGTGTACCAAAGAGACCACTGAGAATTTACAAAGTCAGCACCTGAATACAGATACATATCAGTCGATGCCCAAACATACAAGCTAGCTCGACCACTACATATGAGTCCCAAAAACAAAACTGACTTTTTTACCTTGAAGCCACCATAAAGAATAAGACTTAACCATAGCTAAGAAAAATATATTCAAAAAATAAGAAATACAAAAACTAAGGGAGCATAAACTTGACCCAGCAACCACATAATCTGCCCTAAGAGTGTTACTACCCACCTAAAACTTATTCCCATAGGAAAATAGGACAACAATTTTATTTTAGGAGAAGACAATTGAGTTCTTCTTAGTGTGAAAACACATCTATCCATCTATCCAAATGAAAATACAATCATATTTTGGAAGAAATGCAATGGTTGGGTCCTCAATTAATTTTTTTAGACAAGAATTGGACCCTTTTACAATAATAAGTAGGTGTCCATTGCAAATTATGAGATCTATGGATTCAAGCACGTGCTTGCAAAAATAATTCAAGTAAAATCATATTGGTGATGCCTAATATGTGATGCAGAATCGAACAACATTCAAGTTCCGGTACCTTATTTGTGACAATATCAAGACCCTTATAGACTTGAATTTTGTCCGAGTTCAGCGGGGTAATGAGTACCCTAGTTTATGGAAACTTTAGTGTTCCTAGTTCTTGTTGCATCCAATATGAACAAAACCTTGTTCTTCTTTTCATGTAGGGTTAAGGTAGTGAAAGCCATGAGACTTTTTGGATGTAAAATTTGATGAAAAAGCAACACATTGAAAATAATAAAAATTAGTAAAAAGTAAATTTGAACTAAAATTGAAATGCCTTATTTCTATCTTTCTTCTTAGTAAAGGAGTATGTTATATCAAAAAGAGGGTTGATCGAACCTCTTTATTAAAGTATAACTTTTTTTTTCTAGTTACAATTAGAATAGAACTTGTTTGTGAGTAAATTTACAATATATTATATATTTTTTTTGTAATAAGATAAGTGAAGTCACCTGTGCTATATATTTTAATTTTTATTTAGTTATTAAGAGACGCTTTTATTTCAAACAAAAAGTATACAAAGTTCAATAAATCTAATACAACAATTTCAACTTTCAATGACATCTAGGTTGTTTAATATCACCAGTATCTATGTTGTTTAATATCACCAGTACAATCTAGGTTGCAAAGGTTCTTCAGATCCTCTTCCTTCGCATACCAGGTTGGTATTATCTTTGAAACATGGGGATAGAGATCCTTGCATGACTTCTTAATGGTTCCTTCTGCAACTCCTGTAGCAATTGATATATCTTTTAGGGTTTTTTTTATCATCTGATAGCTGAGTTATGATGTATATAACTGCTGCAGCGATTGATATGGGACTTCTCCTTATATCAAATTCTTCTAATATCTGAACACATTCCTGAGCATCTTTAACAGCTTGATCATTCATACCAAGATTAGAACAAAATCGTGTCAGAAAGTCTCCAACATGAATTGTTGCCATTTCTACAGATTGACCACCATTCTCCAAACCCAGTTGTTTCACTATGTATTGTTTTTCGCGGACAATTTCCTTCTTGGTGACTCCATTGGCAATCAAGGAAAGTTTTTTCTTAGTGTGTAACAATCTTCAGGTCTTCACTCCTTTATATAGAGGTGTGAAAGATACATTGAAAATTTCCAGCACATCACAAAACAGTCGTTGTTAGAGCTTGATCAAATCACCAATGATTTAATGCTTGATTTGGTTATTGTTCTGTGAGAGAACAAAATTCCCTTCCAAGAATAGAGAGAAACCAGCGTTGATATAGCTGTTATGTTGTACTATAACAGACATGGAGAGTGGAGTAGTGTAGTGGTTGTACAATTGTACTATTGTCCTTTTCCTGTGCTCTTCAGTGGATAAGCATCCAATGCCTTCAAATTCCTCTGAATTAGTCGTTGTTTCAGGCTTCCATTCCTTCTGCGATCATATGCTTTCAGAATAACAACATATAGCTAACTTCAACTTCCAGTCTTCAGTTTTTGATGATCTTCAACTTCTGATGACGTCAGCTTCTGGTAAACAACTTCTGTTGACATATTCTGATGAACATCTTCTGATGAACTTCTTCTGATGTCTTCAGATGCTATTCTCTTCAAACTATATCTTGTAACACAAGCTTCCTTTTTTCAAATTCCATTGCTTTCATTTGTTATTTCAGAACCTATGCTTGATATAAAGACACTAAATTTTTTGTCTATGGTTCTCCACACTTGAACAAATATTAGCATATCCTTTTTATCATCAAAACTCAATGATGAAGAGAACACATTTTGTTCCAAATTCCTCGACCTCTTGGTAAGGTAGATGCTGATAGGGCTGCTCGTTTGTAAAACTACAAAGGGGAGAAGGAGAGTGTGTTACGAGTGTCCTAAGATTCATAGATAAGAAGACCTTCCAGAACATTGGCCTTCATTGCCTTTGGAAACCTAGGAACGCCAATTTAAGTTTATGTTTCAATTAACTTTGAATTAGCAAGACCCGACACATAAGGATTACCGTGCGATCAACAGGTGCAGTTAGCCATAAGAGAGATAAACCTATATCAACCGAGATAATATGTGCCTCATGTGTAAGAATCACCGTGCAATCAACAGGTGCAGCTTGTATAGTCTACTTAAGATAACTAAACGCGACATGAATATAATTTAATTCCTACAAAATAAATAGGGGAATTCAAAGAATACTAACTACAACTTTCTTTTTTGCAACCAAACAGGTAATTTGCTTTGTTGCAAACAGATTAAAATTACAAACTCTAACCCTTTTCTCTTTTATTTTATATCGTCAACATAAAATAAGTAACACAAATTGTTTGGACAAAACGACAATCCTTGTGAATACGATACATTACTTATCACTTTACTACATGGTAACCGATTTGGTATACTTGCCTAATCCGACCATCACTCATACCAGTGAATATTAACTATTTTCTAAGATAAAATATAAAAAATTTAGTATAATTCTATAAACAATGAATAAATTGTTTTGTCTTATGAAATGATATTTTTTAAAGTATTGACAAATAACTTTTTATTTCATGATGCCTAGGATACAAAACCATAGTCTACACCGTCCTTCATTTTTTTAATATATTCTTTTTAAGGCAAGAGAAAAATTACATAAAAAAAAGAGATTCCCAACTAAAAGTGTACTTTACTCTAATCTTTTATCAAATTCTCATAAATATTATTAAATAAAAAGGAGAAAATACATATAAATTGGGAGGGACATAAACCTAACTCAGTAAAACCACACAAGAGTGTAAGTCGACCCTAAACGGGTGATACGAAAATTAAAACAACACCCAAGTGTATCAACCTCTAATTAATCCTAAAACTATCTAAAGATCTTCGTTGCGGTGATTGAACCCTTTGTCAACATGGAGACAGTTCATGTACCATCAACTCCCTGTAACAATGGCATCAAACTAAACGACCCTTTTGAGCCTCACAGTCCAAATCAAACAATGCGAATGACAAATATTATTAAACTGACGAATGAATCGTCTGCCAACACAAAAACAATTCAAGATCCATAAACTTCTGACACGGCAACAAGCATTAACGACTCCTTCGAGTCTACTCTATCCTATGTCAAACAAAATGATGCCTAGGATACAAAACCATAGAGTACACAAGTTCGAAATTCTGTCGAAAATGAACCTTCTCTTTCAAAGTGTGACCCATCTTCTCTTCCACGGAGGACGCAATCCCAAAAATTTAAAACCCTGCAGATCTCAACAAATCTGTAATGGAATCAGGAAAACAAATCCAAAAATGAACCGCATCCATCTTGCAAGTTAAACACGGAACCATAGCCATGTTTTTAGCATATCAACGTCACGTTTAAATATTTAATATGTACCAATACATATCTAGTATTAAATTTAAAAGTAAAAAGAGCTATTTTTCATTTACAATCATATAATAACTTAATATCTTTACCATAATATTCAAGAAATAAAATTTATTTCTATTTGAGAGAGGAATTTCGTTGAATTTTTATTACTCATTGATGACAGGTCATCTTACGTTATTCTTAGCATGTTTTTTAGTCGTTTTTAGTAAAAAAAATAAAGGAGTATTAGATCAATTGTCTATGATTTCGGGACATTTGTATTGTTTTCTATAATTGAGTTTGTAATTCTATTCATCCTGAAACATAGCAATTTTAGGGTGTTCTTGAGGTAATTCCAGAAGAAATCAAGCAAATCAATCAGAGCAATACATCGAAAGATTTACGTGGACCTCATCAGTTCTATAAAGTTAAACTTATTTACTCCATTAATTTGTAACTATCTATCATTAGAAATTATAAGAAACATAAATGCATTTGGAAAAAAAAAACAGTAGACTAGAGATCTCTTAAACTACAGACTCGGACACATATGACACACACACATAGGCACTAGGCAGTTCAAAATGTACTCCTACCTATACTATCCATGCCAGAACAAAATACAACATAATGAAAGCCAACACTAATTTAAAACTTGAGAGAAGTACAAAATACTAATCTAATGGGCGATATTGATTGTTTGTTCGGTAAGTTGTATCAAAGCTGATGACATCGCCAAATAGAGAATAATCTAGTTGCATAATTCCATCTGCCCAAAAAATGCTAGCTATGTCTTCTGCAGCATCCACTTGGATATCATAGTAAAAGATGGTTTCGAGAGAGCTTCATTTCTAAAGAATTCTTGAATTACAGTTGTTTCACCAACCACCATCTCCTTTTGACGAATTGTCATTAGATAGTTCTTTAAGTCTGAAAACCGAAAAGGAAGATTCTCCGTGCCTCCAACTCCTTGACCCATAACTTTATAAGACGTTCTCATCGACATTCTAGCTTTAGAATTTATTAAAGCGAGTTGTCCTTGAACTTCATTTACTTCTCGAAATGATCTCAGGTAACACAAATGCTCTGGTTTATGTAATGGATGACAGTGAGCCACATCCCATCTATATATCTTATAGACATTCAAAACTTCATCCAACTTCAAAAATATTCCAGCTCTACAACAAACCCCTTTCTCAGGTTTTTCTTTCATTTTCACAAACTCAATAACCACTGGACTGTCTGATGTTGGCCTATTGTTAGGATTAAGAAGACTTCCCTTCTTGAAATCTTGTTTGTTACAAACATAACGCACATAATGTACCTTATCTGATTTCTTATTTTGTGAATTGTTCTTCGACTTCAACATACTCCTAATAGAGAATCCAGTGTTATATGCATAATTACCATAAAAATCTTCAATCTCTTTAATAGATTCAAAGACTAAAGACTTCCATGATTCTTTATTGGTAGGGGAGTAACATTGAGAACTATCAGCATGAATCAGTGAACTATCATCATGGATCAGTGATGAAGTTTCAACAGTCAATTGTCCACTCTCAGATGAAGTTGCACTACAAGAAACATTGCATTTTGCCAGGGGCAAAACCCTTGTCAAAAGGACAGAATCCCTGGCAAAACAGACGTTTGTGAGGGATTTTCCCAGGGGCGGAAGCAGTGGCAAAAGCGCTCGTCGCAAACACTTTGCCAGGGATTTCACCCCTGGGATGAATGCGAGGGACGTAACCCCTGGGAAATGTCCTGGCATATATCCCTGGCATAACCCCTGGCAAAATCCGTCACTTTTTTCTGTTGCCTGACGCACTGACGACTGATTGATGGACGCAATGATGGTAATTCTGATTCGAGAATACCAGGGACATGTGAGGGGTTTTACCCCTGGCAAATTGCAAATTATTTTGTTTTTAAAAAAATGTTTTATTTAATAAACCGAATATTTCTATTATTAATTAAATATTTTAAATATATTTTTAATTAATAAATTATATTTAAATTAATTAAAAATTCGATTTTTTTAAATACATTAAATCTTTCTAAAATAATTTTAATTAATAAAATATATTTTAAACAAAATTTAAAATTAATTTTATCACACATAATAATATTAAGTCATTAATTAACAGTCATGAAAAATAAAATGTACTTAATAATTATACAAACCGTGCAGGAAAATAAAAATTGTGCCGGGAAGCATAGAAAACCTCCCATAGTCATACAAACCATAGTAAAACAATAATTATAGAAACACGCAATAAAAACCATCATGCATCAATCATCCTCATCGAGCCCAAGATCATCGTCGTCGTCGCCATCGCCTTCACCATACACTTCATAGGGGTCGTCCACATCATCATCAGACACTGGATCAATTCTCACATTTTGCTGGCTTCCACCCTGCTGCCCAACACTCTGCTCATCCGTAGGCCAGCCTTGCTCTTGCCTAAATGCGGCCAACTGAGCATCAAAGAATTCCCACTGTTTCCTAACCACATCCCGGATAAGCTCCTCTTGGGTTTTCATTTGCGCAGCAAGTTGCTCTTGAGTCAACCTAGCGATCATTTCCCGCATCTCGGGAGTAAGCTCAGGTTGCCGAGAAGACCCCTCTCCAGAATTAAGGGTAAGCTTTAGTGTGGCAGCAATACCCTTCCTGTAGTTTCCAGCTAAGTTTCCTGCACCGTATAACCGCCCCTTTGTCTTCTCGCCAGCAACTTTTGTCCAAGTGCGGAGTGTCAGAGCTTCGTCAACTGAGCATCCACGAGAGAGCGACTCTGCTAGCTGTCGATCGTACTCCTCCTAAAATAGATAATAACAAAATAGTTAAAAGACAAATTAAAAATTAACAAAAAATTATAAAACAAATAAAATTAATTAAAATATACTTATTTACAATTACCTGACATATCCTGGAGCGATCGTCAACATACTGGCCTGATTTATAAGTGTGGGTCTTCTTGTGAAGCTCATTTATGTATGGATCTCTACCCAACTTCTTTGCCTAATTGAAAAACGAAACACAGTTATTAATTAGTTAGTAAAACATTAAAATATTTAACCACATAATTTAAAAACATACATTGTAGAATTAATTAATAGTTATTATTTTTACCAGACGGCGGGCATGCTCTGCTGCGCTTATGCAGCCTCTGGTGTGAATGCATCCTCCTTTCTCTGATGCTCTGTTCTTCTTTGCCTTATCTGATTTCTGCTTAAACTCTGGAGTCCCCCAGTAGTCCACCAGCTTCTTCATCAGTACCGGACCGATCCAATATGGAACCTTTCCAGCAGCTTCATGACGAAGTCGGGCATGTCGCAGCAGGTCCGAGAGGCATGCAGCAGCTCTAATGTGAAATTTCCTTCTTACCCGATCATAGTACCTGGGGTTCCAGGTACACTTAGTCTGCATTTTTGTTAACATATTTCAGAAAATTAATATATTATAACATATGTATATGTAAATTAAAATACATATTATGGCAAATATTAATGTAACCTTAAAAAGGTCGAACCAGGCATCATTCTCATCATCGGGGACATCACCATATGTCCTCCAAAATCCATGATACCTTCCCTGGATGATGTCTCTAATGGCACTGGCGACTGGCTTGCAGGGCATGAAACTACAAACAATAAAAAGCTCATAGCATTACATAAATTTATAACAAAATACATATTGAAAACAAATACAACAATTACTTACGAGTTGCCACTAGGCTCAATGATATAGCGATCCATTTCATCTTGCGGATAATCCTGCATCTCCTCATCTTCATCTTCAGCACCCTGTTGGGGTTGGGGAGGGGGTTGCTGTGGTTGAGGTGGGGGTTGTTGTTGTTGGAGTGGGGGATGTTGAACTTGGAGTGGGGGTGGTTGTTGTTGGAGTGGGGGTTGTTGTTGTTGGGGGATCATAAAGCCAGTCGGCCCATAGGGAAATGGTGGTGAAGGAGAAAACTGAAAACCTGTAGGGAGGATAAAACCATGAGTAGATGATCCATAATTAGGAGGGGACACTCCAGCGGGTGCAGCAACACTAGCCTGGGATGCCCCATTCGATCCTTGGCTAGAAGAAGTGGCCAGATTGGGGAAAGGAGTAAGGTTTGCAAGCGTCGCTGCATCTGCAACATGCGTACGGTACCGCCTCCTGTTGTCCTTGCTCTTGCCTTTCCCCTTTTCCTTCGGAGGCATTGCGAATCTGGTTTATCAAAAAAAAAAAAGATCAATAACTAAAAGGAAAATAATTAACAAGTGATATCATCATTCAAACTCATATGTATTCAAGATTACAACGTAACAAATTCATCCATTACAAGTGTGGATAACCATAACCTTCAAGTGTTATTATCAGACGCATAGTCATATTCATCGACATCACCATTATTAACTTGCGTGTCTTGTTGGTCTCCTTCATCATTCTCATCAACAACTTCCTCATTCTCATCTTCAACTTCATTAGCCATCTCCAATATAGAAGGATCAACCTGGTCCCCTTCAACTTGAGAGTCACGCCAACCTGTAACTTGATCTACTTCGATTATCTCATTAACATGTGTCATATCATCGGCTTGGTAAGCAACTTCTTCATTTGGTTCCTCAGTCTCGATGCGGCCCCTCGGTTTTGTTTTGATTGCAACAGACCACCCTCGTTTGCGAGGCAGAGTTGGGGGATAAGGAACATAGTACACTTGCCTAACATTTTGTGCCAAGATAAACGGGTCATACTCTTTATACTTTTTGTCGACTCGAATGTCAACAGTGTTGCATGATTTATTAATTTTTGTCCATCTAGGAGTGGGATCAAACCAGTCACAATAAAACAACACCACTTTATTCTCATTATATGACAGCTCATAAATGTGTTTTATCACTCCATAGAAATCATCTTCACCTCCATCTGTAACTCCTTTTACATAAACACCACTATTAATAGTCTTTTTGCCTTCCGTCCAAGAGTGGGTATGAAATTTATAACCATTCACGAAGTAGGTGTGAAATTCACTAACACCTTGTAAAGGACCCTGAGATAAATACCGTAAACGAATGACTTCATTAGTTGGTTCGGCATTGTACACTCTTTGTTTGAACCAAGCTGGAAAATATTCGTGTACCGAACCAACTGCCGAACCTTCACCAAACTCCGCGTAAAAAGAATTAAATTCCCTATTCCAAAATTCAATACAAAGTTGTTAGATGATTTACAACTTATTAATCAAAATTCAATAAAATTGTTTGATTTACTTACTCAAGGTATGGTTTAACTTCCGCACAATTAATCAAAACATGAACATGAGCAGACCGATACTCTCTTTCATCTACCATCCAATATTGAAGCACCTTGCCCGCATGTCGACCAGGAAGATTGAATACGGATAAGGTTGACGGATCCCTTTCACCATTAACCTCAACTTCATTTCTTGTATTTGATGGAGTAAGTAGACGATCAACGAAATAGTAACTGAAAAAGTGTGTGGTTTCCTTGGAAGTGTAAATAGCAACAATTGATCCTTCCACTCTGGCCAGATTTTTAACAGCTTTCTTTGAGTCACCCATGAATATTTCAAAAGGGTACATCCACCTATATTGAATAGGACCACCAAGTATAGCTTCATATGCCAGATGCACAGGAAGATGTTCCATAGAGTCAAAGAAACCTGGTGGAAAAATTTGCTCCAACTGACAGATAATGATTGGCATATTCTTCTCCATTTTCTCAAGTTCATCAACTCTCAAAGTTGAAGCGCACAAATTTTTAAAAAACTGACTAATCTCAATAAGTGGATTTAGCACATGTTTGGGCAGTGAACTAAATGCAGTTGGGATTAAGTTCTCCATGAAAATGTGAGAGTCATGACTTTTCATCCCATGCAACCTTCATGTGTTGACATCGGCACATCTGCCTAAGTTAGAAGAATATCCGTCGGGCATTCTCAAATCCTTCAACCATTGACACACTAATTTCGCTTCTTGGGCAGATAGGGTGTAGTTGGCTTTCGGTTTCAACAACTTCCCATTCGGTTGAGGTTTCAACTCCAAATCCTTTCTTTTGCAGTATACTTCTAAGTCTTTTCTTGCTTTTATCGCTTTTACAAAAATATTAGTTTTAATTAAAAAACAATTTTTAGTTTATTAAAGAAACCGATTTTAATATAAATAAAATAATTTTAACATAGTTTTAATTTAAATAAACAACTTTCTTGTACTATACTATTTTTTAACTATATGCATTAATAAATAGCCTTATTTTAACTTGTAAATATTGTATAAACATACACACATATTTTAACTTGTAAAAAGATAATCAGTTTTTTTATTTTTTTAATAAATAGCTTTATTTTTATTATATTATTAAAACAAATTTTAATTTTTATTATATAAAAAGATTTAAAATTTAAATGTTGTATTATTTTTTTTATATATAAACAGATTTTAATTTGTTAAAAAAACAGCTTTATATTACATTGTTTCTACTATTTTAAAACAATAGGCATTACTATATATATTAAATTATTTTTTTTAAATATGTACAGATTTTAACTTGTTAAAAAAACAGCTTTAATTTTATTATATTCTTAAAACAGATTTTAATTTTTATTATATAACATTGTTACATTGTTTTATTTTTTTATTATAAAACAATTTTCCAACAATAAACCTTTTTAGTACATTCTTTATATAAACGAGTTTTTGAAATTGAATAAATAATAAATTTTTCAAAATAGATTGTGTTTGACAAACTGTTATTTTTTTTTTTAAAATATCAGAAAAAGAGTTGCCCTAAATAAACCATATTCTATAATTTATAAAAAACCATATTCTATAATTTTTAAAATATCAGATCATGTTCTGATTTTACTAAATAAACCATATTCTATAATATATAAAAAACCAACCTAATAACTATATATTCAACAACATGCATATATTTCATTTTATCACAAAAAAACATGCATATTTCATTTTATCACAAACAAACATGCATATATCACAAAACAAACATGCATATATTCAGCATCAATTTATGGAAAATTAACATTTAAATATTCGAAAAAAATAAACCAAAATTCATGCATAATAAGAAAAAACGAAGAAACAATCACTAACTTGTTGAAGCTTGACAATAGCAGATCTGCAATGCAATCCAAAGTTGGAGCACTAGCTAACCACAGGAGGAGGCATATAAGTATACAAAATAAATAACATTAGTAAGTCGTAAAAATTAATATCATGATAAAAAATATAACAAGTGAAGTATTTTTACCAAATAAAAAGAAGAAGTTTGATGAATGTGTTGTGTTTTATGTGAAGAAATTGTGTTTTAAGTGAAGAATTTTTCTAAGTGTTGAGCAAACAATCAAAACCGGTGCATGCATACTTATATAGGAAAGAAAATAAGCCAGGGTTTTTGCCATGGCCATGCCCCTCGCATAGATGGTCAAATCCTAGCTTAGCTAGGTGCAGAATAGCCACAGAACGTTCCAAAAATTGCCAGGGATTCATGCAATTACCGAGGGGTTGTGCCCCTCGCATGTGGGCTAGTGTCTCCTTCAGCAGGGTATTGTCCCATCAACGGTCAACATAGCAGATATTCCTGTCCTTTTTGCAGTTCCGACGGACAATCCCTGGCAAATTCCCTCGCATTTTTCCTGACACGAAACAGCTTTTGACCTGCAAGCCTGCACCATGCGCGTTTTCAAATTTCAAATCTACCGCCTTGCAACATGCGACGGAATAAGTGAGGGATAACCCTTGTGTAATGTGCCAGTGGTTGTCCTTGGTATTTTCCCTGGCAAATTTGCCAGGGGTTTCAAACCCCTGTCAAAATCCCTGGCAAATTGTTAAGTTTCTTGTAGTGTTGATATCATATCCATTGAAAACAGCAACAAACACTATTAAGAAAAAAGAACCATTAGATATGCTAAATTGAAGCTAAATTGTTCCTTATAAATTAAAACTACAATTGAAGCAAAATTGATCCTTATCCAATTGCTACAACTGAAGCTAAATTGATCATTTACATAAACAAAATTGATATACTGTTAACAATTGAATCACTATTAATAACAGAAAACCATTAACAATTCCTAAATTTGTTCAAAAACAATAACAATTACTAAATTTGCTAAATTGGTCGTTTACATAAACACAATTGATATACTATTAAGAATTGAATCACTATTAACAGATGAATCAAAACCTAAATACAACAAAAAACATATACATGATCACCTCTTCAAAATGCAGTACGAATGTCGCTGGAGAAATCCGTGCAACCTCGCCGGTGAAATCACGTCGCCGTGAACCTGGCCGGATAAATCACGTCGGAGCGAGCGAGCAAGGGTGTCGGAGCAAGCGAGCAAGCAAGGGTGTGTGCGATCATATTGTGAGAGTGTGAGCTGAGAGACCTAAGATTATTACACGTGTAAAACAAATCTCATGGTTGTGAAGTGTTTATGCAGGGTGCATAAGTAACTTTTGCCAAATTTTAATGATTTCAAGCTGCAATAGACATTTTCATATTATTTAAATAGCGATGATTCTATTATTAGATTTTAACTTGAGAAGTTCCATTAGACTTGATTCCTTCCTGAGAAGTTAGGTATTATTGGCTTCATAATGTGTGGAACAAATTTTCAAGCCGTGGCTTTTGGACATGTCAAAGGTCACTGCTTGAAGAGTTGAAGTAAATTAGTTTTACTCTTTCTTTTTTTGATCATTTTGGTTTTGTTATTATTGAAGGCTGAAATAAATGATCTTTTATTGATTTAATTATTTTGCGTTTTTGGAACTTATGTATCTACTGCGAAAGGTGTGAAGTTGCCCCAATGGAAATTACACCTGCTAGAAAGACACAGAAGGTTGACCAAGAAAAGTTAAGGATGGATCGACTCAATGAACAATTTTTAGAGCTGGGTAACATTTTAGGTACATGAAACTTCACTTTCTAACATAGGAAAATAGCAAAAAGTGAGCAAAGTCACTATTTCTTGATATATTCTATTCTGATTTTAAACTACATGTGGCAAAGGTTACTTAAGATTGCAGTCATTGATAAATTTTACCAAAAACAAAATCTTTATTTGAATGTTATTCTGAGGTAGTGAACAAACCTCTCCTTATATGTGTAATATTCGGAAGCCTGCTTATCCTAGCTGTTATTGATACTAGAAATTGAAACTTCAAAGCTAAATGGCATGATCTCGAAGTGAAAATTTAATTTTATTAGATTCCGGTAATTCTATGATCCAAGAATCTATAATGTGCAGTTCTAATTTGCAAGTCAAATTTGATAATTTTTTTTAACTAACATTGTTGGATTTTGTGTTAGCTTGAGATTTTGTTCTTTTTATTTAGTGGACAAGTATGGATAACCAAGAGCTTCTTGATTATTTTGGGTCTTCTGCGGCTGTGAGAGCACGGCACTCATATGGCCCTCAAGGTCATCAAGGGATGAGTGTTTTGATGTTTGAAGCCTCAGTTGATGGTTCTCTGGAGGCAGAGCGTCTGTACAAGCATTTTAATGAGCAAGGAACTAATAGAGAAGCATGGTTTAGCAATCGCCGAAGTTTCAATTTGTTCCTCCCTGGTGGCAATCGACAGCTCTTCGGATACATGGCAACCAAAAAAGACCTGGAGGCCTTCAACAGGCATTGCCAAGGTTCATTCTCTTCAGTTATTTTTTCTCTTTATACTTTCACTATTTAGGTTGTTTGATGTCAACCAGTTGCAGGTTAACCATGCCAGAATGGTGGAAGTAAGATTTTCAAAATAATAGTCGCACGGGTTGAATAACGTATTTTTGAAAAATTTTGCTCTAAAAGAGAAATTCAAATAATTTGTTTCTTCATCAGTTGCAAATTGCAATATAAACTAATTGTTATTGATATGTTGCTGCAGTGAGCTTTGTGATCACAGGAGTGGGTCCAGGTTTCACTAAGATGAAATCATTCGGAAAAGTTGAAGAATTTGCTGACACTCTGGTGTCATTTCTTGATCAGATTCATAACTATTGTTTGCTGGTTTTCTTGCTTTCAGTTTCAGCTAATACTTAATATTCACCCTATTTTGCTTAATATGAATATGACAGATTAGTGGGTTGGACAGAAGCTGGAAAAAACCACCTGGTGTGGCTGCTAAACTCATAGATTGTAAATCATCTAAAGGTGCATACTTTTACTCTTAAATGTCATTGAATGCTGCTGCATTATATCGCAGTACATGTTATAAGGTTGCAACTATAAGGGAAAGAAAATATGTAATAGGTTATATATAGTTCTAATGTATGCTTAATGAGACAGAGAGAGACTTCTCAAAACTGAAATTATGGGTTGAATTTTGAAGTTCTAATTATTAATTTGCCTCAAAAAAACGGTTTAGGATTTTATTTCATTGAGTATACGCTGCAAAACATCTGTATTCAGCTACTGGGATGTTAACAGATGGTTGGTATAACAGACTGTATACAGCGACAAGATAGGTACTATTCGATATATTGCAGTGTCTGTGTGTGTGATGTTTCAATCTAGAGCTAAATGTTTGTTAGTCCAATGGCTATTGGGACAAGTTCTTCAACCAGCTCTCATGGGCATGGCATGAAAAGTTCTCTGATCTGCTTGCCTTTGTCCAATATAACATCTAAGTCAGGTGCATAGGGTAGTTTTTCAGGTTCTTTGATCTCTTGCCTTTGAAGACTAACAATCATTCAATCTTTCATTTAATTAATTAAAACAAATAGACATACTTAGAGGAGAGAAAACAAACTCACTTGCAGGTATTTTTAGGCAAGGTGAGTGAGTTTAACAATAGGGTATGTTTTGCCGGATTTGAAATCATTGAATAGGATCCCAACAGTAAAAAGAATGCCATCAGACAGCCAAATACGGCTGCTTTGCACATGGATTACTTGCAGCACCGACCTAACCATGCCAGAATGGGCGAAGTAAGATAAACCGAAGTTACAGAGATAAATTGTTCATTTGTTAATCTACCTTATCTGTTTCTTCAACACAAACCATCTTAATATGAATATCAAGGTGTTAAGATAAAATGTTGGTGTTGGAAATTTTTAATATGAATTCTGTATATGTTGTGAAATAACAGCTATAGTGGCGCTATAACGTGCACATTGGAATTTGAACAAATCCCTGTTGTTGTGATACACTATTTAGTACAAAGTTTTGTCAAATAGCAGTTACCAACTGCCTAAGAGATGGTCATGAAAGCGCCAATTACTCTTCTATTCGCACCATTTGTGGACAGTGGGAGCTTGATATGGATTACCAGATAAGGTACTTCTTACCCTCACAACATATGCCATGTTTTGTTTTTTGAATGGAAAAATGTATTCTTTTAGCAGAACTGTTTTGGTATTCTATTTTGTGTCTTTATTTTAACACCTACAAATCTCATACTGTTATGTATGGCCGTAATGTGTTTATTCGCACAAAACGCTTATGATTGCTCAAAGACTTCTATCTTTTTATTATACTACAGATATGTAAATTTTGTAAGCGGAATATAATTTTTTTCTGGCACTTTGATGTGGTTACAGGAGGTGGTCGATGCAATAAAAAATCATACAATCATGCATTATCCACTTCTAAAGGTGCATGATCATATAAGTAAATGCTATTTGGTCAGCTCTCTATTCCCAGCTTCTCATCCACACTCAACACATCTCGGTTCTCCACTGCTATAGCCGTCTCTTCTCATTTCTGTAAATTGGAAAAGACAACGTACGAGGATCTCCCAGACTATAATACTCAATTCCCAGGGATCTATCTTTAGCAACATTCCGACCTAAGAAATTTTCTCTTGGAAAATGGTTAATTGGTGTTTTAATGTCCATGTCCTAAGGAAATGAATTGCTGTTCTGGGGTATTAATAATCGTAGTTTCTCCGCTTATAGAATTATTTTACTTGGTTATTAACATTTGGTCTAAAGAGTAAGTAATGAAAAAGGGTGTTTGTTCATCGTGTCATAGGTCTCTCAACTACAAATCTTAATAACTTTCTTGCATTTTTGCTGCAGTTGGTGGAAATATTGCCTTCTTCTTTGGTCCTTTTCATTTTGAGGAAGCTACCGCCTAAGCGGGGCATCACACAGTATCACCCAATTCGCTGAAAAGATTATGGTGAAAACTTAGTCACGAGGCATCATTAGAGGTTATATGTTTCTTGGATGTTTCTGCACTCCAAGGATAATTTCTAGAGGACAGAGAAGTCCATAGTTTGTATGTCGAGTGAGAAAGCTAATATCTTTGATTTAAAGTTCTCCTTAAGGTTTGTAGCTTATGAAACCTGACATTATATGGATTGTCAAACGTGTTGTGCTATGTTCTGTATAATAAGATATATACTTGCACAAACAAAACAAAAAAAAGATACATACTTGCATTGTCAATGGGAAAATGTCGGTGCTTTTCATGTTCAACAATTCAACACATTGAGCAAACTTTTTTGGCAGAGGACTCTGATACTGATATATTTGTAATATAGTTTTGAAGTTTGGCTAAAATATGGTTTTGGTCCCTGCAAATATGTCTAGTTTTGGTTTTAGTCCCTCTAAAAAAATAAATAAATTTGTTTTTGATTTCTGCAAAATATTTTGTTTTTGAAAATAGTCCCTCCAGGGACTATTTTCAAAAGTAAAATATTTTGCAGGGACCTTTTTCAAAATCAAAAGATTTTGCAGGGACTATTTATCTAATAAATGGGTTCAGTCATCATGTGCCACGTGTGCAAATCATCACAAAAGTGAGACCATGGACCAAAACCAAAACGAGACATATTTGCAGGGATCAAAAACAATTTTTTTTTACAGGGACTAAAACCAAAACTAGTACAAGTGGGTGGAATGTACTGTTACTTTTCAGCCACAATCTAAATATTTCATTGGGTTAATAGGTCTTTACCTCCTGTAATTTAGGTCATTTTCGGTTTTTACTCTGTAAAATATTTTTGTTTTGATTTACCCCCTAATAGGCCAAACAAAAGAAATTTTCGTTTTTGCTTGGCCTATTAGGGGGGTAAATCAAAACAAAAATATTTTACATGGGGAAAACTGGAAATGACCTATATTACAGAGGGTAAAGGCCTGTTAACCCTATTTCATTCAATTACTGTGTATCCCTACTTTTCTTTTATTTTATTTTATTTTGTGAAGCTTAAATTTTCCTTTTGACATAAGCATAACCTTGAATTTTAATTTATTTCTGATATCGCATTCTGAAAAAGTTGGAAAAACTTGAAAGAAAGTTGCAGAGGTGCTCCAAGTCCTTGGCCGAGATGCAGAGAAAAATTGAATTAAACTTTGAAGATGATGGTGATGAAACTAATATAAGCCCTAGGTATCTGCTATTTCATAAAAAAGCCGAAACAAAAGCCTTAAAGAAGCAAGTGGAAAGTGTGAAAGCAGATTATATGGATTCTGTTTGGTATAGTAGAACCATGACCCTTGATAACCTTATAACTAGACTTCCTCGTCTCTTTGTGTCACAGGTGGAATTTTCATGTGCTTCCTCTCAAGCAATTGAGGCTATTCATTCTCAGTCAAGCCAATAGAATGCAATGACTTAGCATCACAAAACATGTTCACTTTGTGGTGCTTTGGATGGTAGTTAGTCTGCTTGTGCTTCATGCTGATATGAGCACAAAATGCATATGGTGTAAATTGTGTTTATGAATGTTTGTGTAGTGAAACAAAATTGTGCCTAGCCATTCTTTTGTCTTTTTGTATCCTTTCAACTCTCCATACCACCAACACATTCTAAAGCTTTTCAGTGGAGGAATTTGTAAGATAATACTTATATATTGTGAAACTTTTAAGAGGAATTTGAAAGAGAATATTAATATTGTGAGAAAGAAATTACCTCATCTACCTCATATTATGTGCTTGATTGAAATATTTCAATTTTTTTTGACATAAAATATCTGAAAGTATTTAATTTTTTTAATGAATTGAGTTGACACAGTGCTGGAGAAATTTTTGTATTGGTAATGGATTTGTCGATCGAGATGTTCTTGAATTCACAATTAGGAACATTAAGAACAATGGTTGGGTTGATGGGAAATAGATTCCATGATTAATATTTCTCCTAACTTGGTCATTTTTTTATCAATGTAATTCTTTTTAGTTTATAAATGTGTAACTTTGACAATTTATCATTTTAGAGTTTTTGAATCTGCAACATTTACATATATGTTCTTATATAAATTACATTAACATTATTAAAAAGAAGAGTAGAAACCTGAGCGCATATACTAATCGGTTTTAGTGATAAACAGATTTTCTAAATTATAACTTATTCAAACATATAATAGGGAATTTCAAAATACTCTAACTTGCTTGATTTCTACATTTTTAAAGGCAACAATTTCTTAAAAAGATGCAGCTATTTTCCGTAATTTGATCATTTCTCCTTTAGAGCAAATTTTTTAAGAACACGTTGTTATTCAGCCCGTGTGAAGTACGGTTTGTAATTAGTTATTATATAAAGATGATACGAATGGTTTTCCTAAAAAAAATATGATGATGATACGAATGGACTCATTTTATCTTATGATGGAAACATTTTCAGTAAAATAATAGAACAAAATCCCATTAACATTTTCGGTGACGATACTTTTAATTGTTGATTTTAATTGATAGCCTCCAATTACAAAATATTTTTATCTGAAAATATATATATTTATTTTGAAAAAGCTAAAATGGAATTATATTAAAATCGCAATGAATCTTAACTAGTACAAGGGGTGCTAGGCTAGGAATCTTAAAGGAGCAACGTACAAAAGATAGATGTGGAGCCTCCAATGGAAAACTCATACACCCATGAATCAAAGAAAAAAAAAATCCAAAGGCTAGGAATATTTTTCACTGAATATTGATCTTGCTTCTACCAATTTTTGTTTTCTTGCTCACTAATTCACTCCATCTTTTGTGCTAATAATTTTTTTATTTTTTTTATATTTTGCTAACATAGTTTTCATTTGATTTGTGTAGGGGTTTTGTGTAAAATGTATATGATATAACGACAACAATTCAATTTTATTTAAGTTTTGTCTTCTGATTGCATTTTATCTAATCAATTTGATTCATTTTTTTATTGTCTTTTTTATGTTGAAGGTTTTATTAATCTTCTAGATTTGTAAAACTATTGTTGTGTTATCAATAAAATTATGGGTACTAGACCGTATGCCTCTCTTTGTTTTCTTCACTTTCATTTTAATGTTTAGTAGCTAACTTATTATGTTAAAAAACAAAATGTATTTATTTATAATGTGACAAACATGTATTAAACATATTTTTGATGATATGGATATTCATTGTGGTCTAATAAGAAATGTCACAACATAAATGAATAGGCAATATTATATGAACATGACCAAAATTTGAGGTGCATGACAAAATTCTGAAGAAAAAAAGTAAAATAGAGGAACAAAGAAAGAATTAAATCCTCTCCTCTTCCTAAAATACATGACAATGTTC
Source organism: Medicago arabica (assembly GCA_946800305.1). NCBI lineage: Eukaryota > Viridiplantae > Streptophyta > Magnoliopsida > Fabales > Fabaceae > Medicago > Medicago arabica. Next base: position 20,906,107 of record OX326967.1, read on the forward strand.
ATTAATTGCTTCCATTTGGTTTTTATCATTAATAAATTTCACTAGTTCATGTCCAACTTAATGGCTCAAAGCAATTGAAGGAAATAAAAATGTCTTGATATTAAACATGATAAATGTATAGGCTGTCCAATTCATTGTAATTCTTTTTTGATGCAATTTTTTCACATAGTGACATATTTCTCTTTAGTGTAATCCTCTATACATTTATGATATGATAACATAGCCAAATAAGATTAGAGAAAATATAGTATGTTAAAAAAGGTAGGTTGATGGTGACTTAATAAGGGAATAGAGAAAATAAAGAAAAGGAAAAAAAAACAAAAAATGAATTTGAACATGAGAGAGAAATGATAAGGAAAAAAAGGTGTTTGTTTTGTCTGTGAGTATAGAAAATAAAGTGAGTTACTGATAATTTATAGATTTGTTGAAGAAGTTTGAGATTTTTGGATAAAGGTTTTACAAAAAAAATAGACAAATAAAAAAAACTACATAATTTTGAAAATTATAATAAATATGTATTTTGTCAACTCGCACAACACAACCACAATTTTCTATGGTAAAATTCTACCAAACACCAAAAGTGAAGGAATTTGAAATAACAACAATTTCTTTTATAATGTTACGGCTTTCAGGTGAGCCTATACACTAGGTTTGCATCATCATATTGGGTCAACATGATATCACATCTTCACATAAAACCTTAAGACATTAGTTATATGTGTTATCTCACGTACTTGTTATTTGAAATCTACTCTTTTATCTAATGTAGAACATAAATTCACATTTGACACATTAACATCTCTTAATCAAGTGTGCAACTAGATGTGTCCATAATTATGTGACATAGTAAAATACGGTCCAACGGAGGTAAAACATGTTCAAAAATTGACACATTAACATCTCTTAATTTTCATGAGAAGAGAGAAAGGAATTTAGAAAGAATTAAAAACGAATATGAAAATAAACTTGAACATGAGAGAAACGATAAGGGAAAAATATATGTAGTGAGTGTTTTGTCCATAAGAGTACAAGAAATTGACTGAGTTGTCTGTTAATTATATGAGTTTGTTGAATAAGTTGAAGATTTTTTATTAATCATTTTACCAAAAATATATACTTATTGAAAAAACATCACATCGTTCGAAAGTGTCTAATAATAATGTATTGTGTCAACTCAACACAACACATCTTAAATTTTTTTCATTGTTACATCCCACCAAAGTGCGGATGTGAATGAATTTAAAATAGTATAGGCTGAATGAAAAAAATAGCATGATAATGAGTGACATCTGAAAACTAATTTTTAAGATAAAAAATTAGACAAATGACATCAAAACACTAATAAAATAGTTCATCATCATATTGGGACGACATATGGATCCTACATTGGGTTGGATCGTCATATTAAGCTAAGAGCAGCCATACAAGTGAGATTGACATCACATATTCACTTAAAATGTCTAATAAACATGTTGTTTGTTAACTCAATATAAGATATCTGCAATTTTCCATTGTCATATTCCACCAAATACCACAAGTTAAGTAATTTGAAATAATATCTACTAACTATATAGAACAATTTAATCAGGTGTTTTTTCCCATTTTGCCCTCCTGAAAGGTGATTTAGTAATTCAAAAATTGTGGCATTTTCTTTTGTGACACGTAATGTTTTGTGTGCCTATACATACTACGATCCCTTCTTATTTCTTTCTTTTGCGTTTTCGGTGGGTGTTTTCAGCGGGTTTCAGTTTATGAAATCTCTCATCTTCTTCCTTGGTGTATTTTGGTTATTTATAAAAAAGGGTTGGTATCATATGTTTGATTGCCTTGCATGTTTATCTTTTGTGAAGCTTTTGTGGTTTCTATTTGTTTCTGGTTTGTTTGAGTGATTTTCTTTTTCTATTGAATTTTAGATGTGGTTTTTTTTTAATAAGGTTGTTTGAATTTGTTTTTTGATTGATTTTGGTTTCCTTCTTATTGATTTCAGTTGCATGTTCCAAAAAAACCCTTTTTTGCTTTGAATTGAAATATGGTGATAACCCAAAATTGGAATGGCTTTGTGGTAGAAAATGTGAATATGAAATGCTGCTTTTCTTCTGTTACATGTTGATTTTTTGTTTATGGGTTGTTTTTTTCATTTGGTTGTTTAAGTTAGTTTGTGTTGGTGGGTTTTGTTGTTTGGTGATTTGATTCTATCTTTTGTTTTTGTCTCTAATTTGATTGATGAATTTGAATTTGTCATCTTGATTTTGGTTAATTGGATTTGTTTTAGGTTTTTTTTATTGAAAATTTGGGTTTTGTTTGTGTTTCTGTACCATCCAGATGTGTGCAAAGGAAGAGATTGTGGGGTGCAGTTTCACTTGATAGGCTTATGATGTGAGTTTTCCTAAAATTTCTCTAAACTATCCTTAATTTTCATTCTTATAATTGTTTGGGTTGATTACTATTTTTAGATCCTTAAATTTCCATCTGATTGAATGTTAGGGTTTTTTTTCCTATACTTTTATTTCATTCAATTTTGATTTGGATTTGGATTTCGTAGTTTTATGGTAAATCAACAGTGTTGGAAAGTTTAATTGGACATTGTAGAAATCTAGCAGAATAAAGTATACTTATTTGGCATATGTGGTTTGAATAAGAGGGATTTGGTTGGTAGTTATGTTACCATCTCTCATCATTGACCTGTTTTATTCCTGTCATTATTAGGTTTTATTTTTGTCATCATTAGGATTAATTTGTTTCCTTTTCTGGTTCATATGGTGAGGATAGCTGAGAGGCTACTTCCTCTATTTATACCATTGTAATATATTTTCTTAATAAATCAATGAGAATACAGAAACTTATTCTCTGAAATTCTACATGGTATCAGTATCAAATCGACCCTTTCATCTTTCCCCATGACCAAATACGGCATTGCTACAGAAAAAGATACAATGTCGAAAGAGGACGGAAATGGATCCTCATCGCAAGTCAAGACCATTCTTGGTGTGACCTTGGAGGCAACCCCTCATCTTCCCATTACAGGACACAAACTAAATGGGAACAACTACCTTCAATGGTCTCAGTCAGTCTTGATGTTTGTCAGAGGCAAAGCGAAAGTTGAATACCTCACTGGTGAAATTACTGCACCAAAAACTGGATATCCAACCTACAGACATTGGAAAACTGAGAACAACATGGTCATGTGATGGCTAATAAACTCCACGACAAATGAGATAGGTGAGAATTTCCTTCTCTACACCACGGCTAATGACATTTGGAATAACGCAAAGGAATTTTATTCAAACAAGGACAACAAATCAACCATCTTTGAGATTGAAACAACCTTGCAAGATCTACGGCAAGGAGATCTCTCAGTCACACAATTCTATAACACCCTTACACGTCAATGGCAGCAGCTTGATGTGTTTGAAGAGCACAGCTGGACCTGCTCAGTTGATTCAAAGAAATACAAGGAGATCGTGGAAAAGAAAAGAATTTTTAAGTTCTTGGTGGGACTTGACAAGAACTTAGATGAAGTTAGAGGTAGAATATTTGGAACCAAACCTTTACCAAGTATTAGAGAGGTCTTCTCTGAAGTGCGTAGGGAAGAAAGTGATGCTAGGAGAACCCTCAGTTCTGCCCGTGCCAGAGCAGTTAGCACTAGCAGCTCGTGGAGTCTATAATTTTCTCATTGACAATCGTTTAAAGAAGATAAGGCCATGGTGTGATCATTGTCAAAGATATGGCCATATCGACGACACATGCTGGAAATTACATGGAAAACCAGCAAATTGGAAGCCCTCGAAACCTCACATGGACAAGAATAACCGAGGTAATCATGTCTCAACTCAAGAAGGAAGTAATACTGCTTCTCCTCAATCCACCCCTTTTAATCAAGAACAACTTGAAGCTCTCCAAAAAATGTTTTCTCAGATGTCTTCCCAAAGCAATACCAAAGTTGCTTCACTAGCACATAAAGGTAATTTCTTAGGTGCTTTTATTGTTAAAACTGGAAATCATAAGCCATGGATAGTTGACTCAAGAGCTTCAGATCATATGACGGGGGATAAATCATTATTCCATCATTACAATGCTGGCTACGATGGACTCTCTGTAAAAATTGTTGTTGGTACATTCTCTAAAGTGGCTGGTACAGGTTCAGTCACTCTCTCAAAAGATATAGAGTTAGAGTCAGTCCTACATGTACCCAATTTGGATTGCAATTTGTTGTCTGTGAGTAAACTCACTTATGATCTTAACTGTGTTGCTAAAATTGTTTCTGATTTGTGTGAATTTCAGAATTTGGATTCGGGGAGGACGATTGGCAGTGCTAGGATTTGCTCAGGGCTCTACCTTCTTCAAACAGATCAAACTCCTACAAGACAAACTCACAATGTGTAACACCCCGTTCTCCCAACGTCGTAATATTAAATAAAAAAAATATCAGAGTAAATAAAACAACGGAGTGTCACACTGCTTTTCAAAATTTTATAAATAGGAATAAACTATTTATTTTAAAACAACATAAATTCTCATAAACTGCAGCCGAATAAATTTTCAAAATTATAATTCAACTCAAATTCAATGTCAACATAATCCTGGCACAAAGGCCTCAACAGTTATAAAATATTATTTTCAACAATAATAAAACTCCAACAACATTGTCTTTTCATAGACATGATACATAAAAGAATAAAGGAAAACATTCACGACGATCCCCATCCTAATATGTATCAGAGCCCTAGACACTTACCTACTAATCTTCAGAACCTGCAGGTTACCCATATGAAGGGCAACAATTTCAAGCAGAAGGGGTGAGATACACATCCAATAATAATAATATATAATTCATCAAATTAATGAAAACAACAACAATCAACAACAAGCATCATCAAATGCATATTGTGCTTGTGATTTTCGGGTATCAAAATCATTGATCGGATTTGAACCTTTAATCTTTGAACTCTCAACTTTTATTCGCGGGAAGGGAAAAAGTGAGTAAAAACCCTTAAAAGACCTTGGATCCGGGGGTTGGTTTCGATTGAGGAAGGTGTTAGGCACCCGAACCGACTATGGTATCCCATAGGAACCTTCCACCTATTCTCTAATCTTGCGCTAAATTAATTTTACTTATTAAAAAAAAAAAAGTTAAGAGTTAAAGTGAAAGAAAGGAGAAAGATGAATCATGTTTTTGGTTATTTTTTATTGATTTGGAAGGGTTGAAACCCTTTGCCTACTTACCCAAGTAAATCGGGATCAAAATCAAGTAGTTCGGCTAAAGAACTTATTTGATGAGTTGAATTGATTTTAACATTTGTTGAAAAAAAGATTTTAAGAAGAGATGAGAGGCCTCAAGGCATAAGAAGAAAATACGATGAAGTTGATTAATTTTAATTGCACGAAATCCATGTCTAATGTGGATATTAAATTGATTAACATTTGATTAAGGAAAATAAAAAGAAAAACACTTGGGTTACAAGCCAAGGTTTACTTAAAAGAAAATTGAATTTGATTTTTTTTGATTTTTTTCGATGAAAATATTTTTCTATACTAACGGTGGATTCGCGTAACGGCGAAAAAATAAAATAGCGTAAAGCGATAAATAAAGTGGTGTGTCGGTGCGCGTGTCAGTGCGTGTGTTACCTACATTATTACAAAAAATCCTAGATACATTCTATGGCCCCTTTGCCAAGCTACAAACCAAATGATAAAAAATATACATCAAATACCTAATTTATACATACTAAACAAATGATAAGAATAACAAAAAAGGTGATAAGAGAAAAAAGGAATATGTACACTATGATCAAGGCAAGAAAATAAACCATTAGTAAGCACGAGAAATATTAATAATGATGAGCAAAATTAAAATGCATATGTCAAGGAATTAATAAACAATCGATTAAAGGGAGGAATCCAAAAATTATCAAGCAATATTAAGACCTATGAAATTTAACAAGTAAAATTGAAATATAAAAGATGAAATGCGAAAAAAAAGGAATGAAAGTGTGTTAGACAATTTTTAGAACAATTAAAAATGATAGAAAATATTTTTTAGAGTTTTGAGGTGTAAAAAAGTTAAGAAAGTGGTGAAAATAGTAAAACAGTAGTGAAAATTAAAAGTAGTTTGGGTTTAGTAAAAAAAAAACTGGACTCAGGCAGGTCAAATCTGAACCGTCTGATCAATCAGAAGGCTCAGATCTGATCTCAAAGGGAGCACATCATAGCCACTAAATAGAAATCAAAGGGAGAGGAGAGCGAGGGAGCACAGCATGCAGTAAGCAAGCACACACTGGATAAAAAGGAAAGAAAGAGATACAAATACGTTTGTTGTTGCTGTAACACACATTTTCCTTGAAAAAACCTCTTTCTAACTTCTAAAGCCATGCTCTCTCTCTCTATAATAAAAAACCAGCGCCCCCTATTTGCTCTCCTTCTCCGGCCAGAAGCAATTTTCCGGCACGGTGGCCGGTGGTGCACCACCGTGCCGGAGTTTCAAAACTCCGCCAAATCAATTTTTTTTTTTATGTTTTTAAATATCCTTTTTCATCCTAAACACAAATCCAACCTTAAAATTTTCAACAACTAAACACACTAGCCTAGATCTAAGTTCAAAGTTCACAAAAAAATCAAGAAAAAAGACATGGAAAAAAGCTACCTCGTTTTCTCTTCTTTTCTTCTTTTGCTGCGTTTTAGTTCGCGTTTCTTGCGGTTCTGCTCTTCTTCCTTGTAGTTCTGTTCGATTCGTTCCTTTTCTTCTTTTTCTTTCTTTCGTGTTTTTCCTTTTCACATTCGGCCTTGTTTTACAACGTGTTTGGTTCGGCCTTCACGTTCTGGATTTGGTGGTGTTGGATGTTTGATAGTTGGCCGAAAATGATTGTGTGTTGGTCGTTTGATGTGGCCGAAAATGATTGTGTGTTGGTTGTTTGATGTGGATCTGTTGTTGTATGGATCTATGGATTCATGAAAAGATTGGTGATGTTACTGTTAGCTTATAAAAAGGAAAGTTGTAGTGTTTTTTTTGGTGATTTTTGTTTGAATAAAGGTTCTGGAAAATTTACATTGATGAGTGTTCTTGATGAATGTTCTTGGAAATTGAGGTTTTTGATCTTTTTTTTATCACTGCTGAATTTGGATCGTGTTTGTGTGTATCAAACGTGTGCCTGCCTCTGACCCCCTTTGACTCACTCTGACAGTCCTTGAAATATCTGATACAAAGAAAAGACTGAAATGCCCCTGACTGAAACTTGGAGAAAAAGTTGGACCAGGACCAATGACAAATTGACAAGTGTACCAAATGACTTAAAAAAAATAATAAAACAGATAAATAAATAACAACAGATTAAATAAATGGAAAAAGAAATAACTAAATAAATAATTAAATAATAAAAACGAAAATTAAATAATAAATAAAAAAAATGTCCCGTCGGAACCAAAAAAATGAGGTATTTTAAAATACCTCTCTGCCGAAATTTCGTTTGAGACGACTGAAGTACACGGCTTTTTCTACACTAATAAAATAATAAATCAACGACGTGAATAAAATGAACTTTAAAAACATAAACTTTACGCTAAATAAAATACGCATAAAACACGGATAAAAATACAAGATTAATATGCGAGTGACATTAAAAAATAAGCGACGTAAAACAAATAAATATGATCACAAAACGAATAAAACAAATATTACGGGAATTATAACGCGAACGAAAAGCTAAAAAACGAACAGCGTACGAAAATAAAAAAAATTAAAATTGGTCAAAATTTGGGGTATGACAGATGCCCCTATTTAAGTTTCTCCGTCACGGGGATTTAAAAAGACGAAATTTTTTGAATCGACGGGTCGGAGAGACTTAAATATTAAGTACACCAATTTTTGACCAACTCAGAAATCAAGAAAACTCTATGGATGTAATGATATGAGTTGTCTGTTATGCAAGTACGAATGCAAGGATGACGAAAATACTAACTCGAGAACCCAACAAATGAATGTTACTGGGGAGGAAAATACTGTCTAATACCTTTACTGGGGTAAAGACGAACATACGAAAGGTAAAACTGTATATTACCTTTACTGAGGTAACGACGAACATACAAAAGGGTAAAACTGTCTATTACCTTTACTGGGGTAAAGACGAACAAAACGAAAGGTAAAACTGTCTATTACCTTTACTGAGGTAACGACGAACAACACAAAGGGTAAAACCGTCTATTACCTTTACTGAGGGTGACATCACTGATCAGACACATTGGGGGTGACACTTTTATGCGATACATTTGAAATAAGACACAAAATGGTTAATGCAATAATGTATAAATGATATTGTGCATGTTTATATGCATGAATGTTTAAATGCATGAATATGTATATGAATGAATGTATGTAGGAAACTTGTACGACCATATGATTGTATATAACTTGATGAAACAAGGCTGGACAAGTAAGATAAGAGGTGGACCGACATCGCAGTACAAACACTCGACAATCTTCAATGGGGATATCATTACTGGGGATGAATCACAACATTATCGGGGTACAGCCCGCTAACCGAACCACTGATGGGGTAAAGCTCCACAATCCAACCATTGAAGGGTGACAACCCACTAACCAATCATTCTGGCAGAAATCATCATTCATTGGGAACAAAATCCATCAATCAAACAAATCGGCAGAAGTCGCCATTCACTGGGAACAAAGTCCATCAAACAAACAAATTGGCAGAAGTCGCCATTCACTAGGAACCAAGTCCATCAAACAACAAAATGGCAGAAGTCGCCATTTGTAAACCAGCATGAAGTGCATTCTTCCATTTGGCCTACTTGAATTGTGATGCCTCTGTCTTTGTTTTTCTTTTTTTTTCATCATTTTTTTTTATTGTTTTTTTCTTTTGAATCCCTAACTTTTGCCTGGACCGCCCTTTCGGGTTTTCAATCCATCGGCAATATATTCTTTTTTGTATGTCCCTAATTTTTGCCTGGACCGCCCTTTCGGGTTTTCAATCCACCAGGACGCTCATTTTTTTGCTTAAACCGCCCTTTCGGGTTTTCGACTTAGCGAACTTTTCTTTTTTTGACAGAGGTCATCTCATAGCCTTTGGTCACACTTAACTTGCAGAGTTTAACTGTCTTTGAGACGAATGTTGATGTATGCTTCAACTACTCATAAGTTCAAAGAAGATGTACCTGTTGTTTATGCATTTCAAAAGACATGGAAAAACTATATTTTTTGAATTTTTGCTTCAAATATTAACATCAAAAATAGAAGAAAGTTTCGCAAATAAAGAATAAATGAGAATTTCAAATAAATTGGCACAGGCTCAAAGTAATGTAAATGGAGTGGTGGCCCGCCAAAAGCGTGGCTCCACAGATTTTGAAAATTTTGAAAAATGGTAATTATATGGGAAAGGTACATTGAACACAATAACCACGGTTCTCCCTAACAACTTTGAATTCCACTGTTCCAAGTTTTGATTTGTGGATGCTCCATATCGAAGGTTTTCCGACAATTAGGATGCCCCAAGTGAACTATATCTGATTTGATGCAGTTGCTTTGCCACAAGGCGAAGGTCTTTTGACGGCTGAAATGCCCCAAGTGGATCATGTCCAACCAGATGCAGTTACTTTGTCACAATCCTTAACTTTTTGCATAGATCGCCCTTGCGGGTTTCAACCTATCAGGATATACATTTTCCATTTTTCATCATTCTCTTTTTTTTTTTTACATGTCTCTAACTTTTGCGTGGACCGCCCTTTCGGGTTTTCAGTCCACCGAGACGCTCTTTTTTGCCTAAGCCGCCTTTTGTGGTTTGCGACTTATCGAGCTTTTTCACTTTAACAAAGTATTTCTTGACTGCATCGGTATTCACAGGACGGACAAGTTTATCACCATTCTTTACAATTAGACATTCTTTTGCCCCTGGAGTCTGGTAAAAATCAGATAACATATGTTTGAGCACAAGGCCACTTTTTGACATTCATGGCGACGAGCCTTCTTTGTCGAAACCTGCTTCATCCTTTTAATATAACCGTCCATGACATAAGACCACAATGTATTTAAGTGCAACAAGCTTAACCTTCATCAGAACTTCCATTGACGGGACTCTGAACTTCATGTTGTATACTGAGGGATGGTGGGAGGGATTGTCCCTGCTGAAGTGTGTACTGGAGTACAATTCTTATACAAGGCAAATGCTAACATCTCATTGCCAATTTTTGCAATTGAATGTCATTTTCTGGACAGTCTTTTTTTGATACTTCTTTGTAGCTTCAATGGCTGAGATGCACCAGTAGGCAAGATTTCTCATTGGGAATCCATCCTACTTTTCTTCAGTTTCAGACACAAGGAATTCAAAGTCGAGAGAGAGTACAAGATTAAGGTGTTCAACGGGTTTATTAATGCATGCTTTGATTATTGATTTTGACAGATAAGTGAAAATTATGATTATGCGAATATGATTAAAGAAAAAGAAATTTTTTGGTTTTTTGTATTACCATTTTTTCCAGAAAAAGCTCAAAATAAAACAAAGTCGGGATCAAAGCGACCTTTTAATTAATGATGAAAATACATAAAGCAAAAAGCCCTAAACCAGTTCACTTTCGCCTCGAGTGGGACGAAAGGATTTTTTTTTGAAAAACATAAGACAACAAACATACATATTAATTGAACAAATGAGTAGTAGAAAGAAACATCAGCAACGACCCAAGTGCAACTAAACATTCCACGTGTCAACGAATATCATGATCCAGTTAACTTCCATGTCAGAGTTCAAACTTTTAGGATGACCATAGGTTCTTTTGGACCAGCTTCTGAACTATCTTCTTCAAAGCAAAGCAGTCTTCAATATCGTGACCTGGTGCCCCTTGATGGAAGGCACAAAAACGATCGGGCCTGTACCGGGCTGGCAATTTTGCTGGCAACGGAAGAGGTGCCTTGGTGTAGACCAAATTCCTTTCAAGCAATATTGGAAACAAATCTGCATATTTCATAAGAATATGATCAATCTGTGTTCTTGGAGCCTGTTGTCGAGGCTGTTGTTGAAACTGGGGTTGACATACTGAATTTGGAACAACGTTTGTGATTGGCATAATAGAGGCCACATGGTGATACGTCAAATATTGTTGCTGAGGTTGACTTTCCACCATACTTGCTTCTTGGTCTTCGTCCTCTGATCCATCAGCGGGAACACTTCCTTTGATCAAACGTCCTTTTCGGACCAGTTCTTCAATGCGCATACCTACGGTTATCATCTCTGCGAAGCTGCCGGATGCACTTGTCAACATACGCTCATAATAGAACTGATCCAGAGTATCAAGGAAAATCTCGGGAAACTCTTTCTCTTCCAGAGATGGACGGACTTGTGCGGCGAAATCTCTCCAACGTTGGGCATAAGCTTTGAAGGACTCATTATCATCTTGGGTCATGGCCTGTAATTCACCTCTTTTTGGGGCCGAGTTCAAGTTGTAGTTGTATCGCTGGACGAAAGTCTCGCACAAATCATTGAAAGTTTTGATATCAACCTTATTCAGACCCATGTACCATATTAGTGCGGCACCAATCAAACTCTCTTGGAAACAATGGATAAGAAATTCATCATCCTTGATATGAGTAGACATCTTTCTCACATACATCACCAGATGATCCTTAGGGCAAGTGTTCCCTTTGTACTTCTCAAAATCGGGGACCTTAAATTTGGGTGGTATCACGACATTGGGAACCAAGCAAAGGTCATAAGCATCCTGGCCAAACAGTTCTGTCCCACGGAAAGCTTTCAATTCCAGCTGTATTTTATCAAACTTTTCTTCCAGTTCATCTATCCGGTTACATGCAACCACACCTTCTGAGTGATGAATGGGTTCGTGGTTTTTCTTAACAGTGTTGACCAAAGGAGATGAGTAGGTCATAGCAGCTTGAGGGAACAAAGGGCCCAATTGAGGGATAGGCGTTGTCACTTGCACAAAAGGAGTTTGAACCTCAGAGACAACAGGACTGAATACTTCATCAGAACTTAAAGGTGTGCTCCAGAGATAACCTTCCAGCATAGCATTTTGAGGAGTACTAGCGAACACCGTTGAAATCGGGGTAGTGGAAGCAACCGGCTGAGCTTGAGTGTTAGCAATAGGATGAGATAATGGGTGACTTTGTGCAACCGTCATCAAAGATACTAAGTTCCTCAAAATCTCATTTTCGGCCCGGAGGGTTGTCACCTCTTCACGAAGCTTGTGGTTCTCTTGTTCAAAGTGATCCATTCTGATTTGTCCGAGTGTTATAGATGTGAGTAGACTGATGGGTTGACCCTTTATGGAGAAGACAAAGTGTGAGACACCGACCAGAAACTATGAATGTCAAATGATGCATGATATGCTTATGCAAAATTATACAATCTTTGTTATCGAAGGATTTGTCAAAGTGAATTGTAAACATCGCAGAGGAACATGGTTTCAGTTGAAAACTCGTAAAGATATTGCAATCAGTTCCTTTTCAAAAGGTAAGAGTGTAACCAAGGGAGAAGTTCTTAATAAAAGCAAAATCTTAGTTAAGATTTTTTTTGAAGTTGTATTTCTTGGTGTTCATTCTTACAAGGTCCATACCTTTGTGATGTTTACAAAAACTTGTTTAAGTCCTTCGATTTTTTTTTGATGAGAAAAAGGTTTATGAATGAATGCATGTATGCATGATTATGCTAAAGAACATAGAAAACATGGTGAGGTTAAGTACACAAAGTTGGAGCTGAGGGTAAACACGCCATTTGGTAAGGACTAAGGTTTCAGATGCACTTGTAACCAGGGTTCTAACACAGTTCCCAAATTATAACCCCCTCCGAACTTTATTGGATTCCCGGGACGACACCCGGTCCAACAGCATCCGTAGGAAAGTCTAGTTTGAGTGTAGCATCACGTATCGACTAAGACCAAGACAACACTTGGTTAGCCACCGCACTACATCCTAATGGCCAAGATGGGTTAAAGGTAACTAAGGTCCTTAGCTTCGACGGAAACTTAAAAGCAATACTGTCTAAGCGCGACAACACACGCCGACGTATATCACTTCAAGATCCTCCGCTAAGTGTGGTTATATCACATGTTCCACCACACGAGAATACTCTCGGCATGTCACTATGATTCTACCACTCCTATCTTATATTTCGCTCAAGCCCGGGTGTAGGACTTATATCGCCACTCACGAAAAAGGTAAACAATTAGGCACGTATTTACAAGGTGTAAGCAAATAATAAAGCGCAAAAATAAAGAAAGATAAAATAGGCTTAACCCTCTAAAAGGTCCCCAGTGAAGTCGCCATTTCTGTGCTCGTGATTTTCGGGTATCAAAATCATTGATCGGATTTGAACCTTTAATCTTTGAACTCTCAACTTTTATTCGCGGGAAGGGAAAAAGTGAGTAAAAACCCTTAAAAGACCTTGGATCCGAGGGTTGGTTTCGATTGGGGAAGGTGTTAGGCACCCGAACCGACTATGGTATCCCATAGGAACCTTCTACCTATTCTCTAATCTTGCGCTAAATTAATTTTACTTATTAAAAAAAAAAGTTAAGAGTTAAAGTGAAAGAAAGGAGAAAGATGAAGCATGTTTTTGGTTATTTTTTATTGATTTGGAAGGGTTGAAACCCTTTGCCTACTTACCCAAGTAAATCGGGATCAAAATCAAGTAGTTCGGCTAAAGTACTTATTTGATGAGTTGAATTGATTTTAACATTTGTTGAAAAAAAGATTTTAAGAAGAGATGAGAGGCCTCAAGGCATAAGAAGAAAATACGATGAAGTTGATTAATTTTAATTGCACGAAATCCATGTCTAATGTGGATATTAAATTGATTAACATTTGATTAAGGAAAATAAAAAGAAAAACACTTGGGTTACAAGCCAAGGTTTACTTAAAAGAAAATTGAATTTGATTTTTTTTGATTTTTTTCGATGAAAATATTTTTCTATACTAACGGTGGATTCGCGTAACGGCGAAAAAATAAAATAGCGTAAAGCGATAAATAAAGTGGTGTGTCGGTGCGCGTGTCAGTGCGTGTGTTACCTACATTATTACAAAAAATCCTAGATACATTCTATGGCCCCTTTGCCAAGCTACAAACCAAATGATAAAAAATATACATCAAATACCTAATTTATACATACTAAACAAATGATAAGAATAACAAAAAAGGTGATAAGAGAAAAAAGGAATATGTACACTATGATCAAGGCAAGAAAATAAACCATTAGTAAGCACGAGAAATATTAATAATGATGAGCAAAATTAAAATGCATATGTCAAGGAATTAATAAACAATCGATTAAAGGGAGGAATCCAAAAATTATCAAGCAATATTAAGACCTATGAAATTTAACAAGTAAAATTGAAATATAAAAGATGAAATGCGAAAAAAAAGGAATGAAAGTGTGTTAGACAATTTTTAGAACAATTAAAAATGATAGAAAATATTTTTTAGAGTTTTGAGGTGTAAAAAAGTTAAGAAAGTGGTGAAAATAGTAAAACAGTAGTGAAAATTAAAAGTAGTTTGGGTTTAGTTAAAAAAAAACTGGACTCAGGCAGGTCAAATCTGAACCGTCTGATCAATCAGAAGGCTCAGATCTGATCTCAAAGGGAGCACATCATAGCCACTAAATAGAAATCAAAGGGAGAGGAGAGCGAGGGAGCACAGCATGCAGTAAGCAAGCACACACTGGATAAAAAGGAAAGAAAGAGATACAAATACGTTTGCTGTTGCTGTAACACACATTTTCCTTGAAAAAACCTCTTTCTAACTTCAAAAGCCATGCTCTCTCTCTCTATAATAAAAAACCAGCGCCCCCTATTTGCTCTCCTTCTCCGGCCAGAAGCAATTTTCCGGCACGGTGGCCGGTGGTGCACCACCGTGCCGGAGTTTCAAAACTCTGCCAAATCAATTTTTTTTTTTATGTTTTTAAATATCCTTTTTCATCCTAAACACAAATCCAACCTTAAAATTTTCAACAACTAAACACACTAGCCTAGATCTAAGTTCAAAGTTCACAAAAAAATCAAGAAAAAAGACATGGAAAAAAGCTACCTCGTTTTCTCTTCTTTTCTTCTTTTGCTGCGTTTTAGTTCGCGTTTCTTGCGGTTCTGCTCTTCTTCCTTGTAGTTCTGTTCGATTCGTTCCTTTTCTTCTTTTTCTTTCTTTCGTTTTTTTCCTTTTCACATTCGGCCTTGTTTTACAACGTGTTTGGTTCGGCCTTCACGTTCTGGATTTGGTGGTGTTGGATGTTTGATAGTTGGCCGAAAATGATTGTGTGTTGGTCGTTTGATGTGGCCGAAAATGATTGTGTGTTGGTTGTTTGATGTGGATCTGTTGTTGTATGGATCTATGGATTCATGAAAAGATTGGTGATGTTACTGTTAGCTTATAAAAAGGAAAGTTGTAGTGTTTTTTTTGGTGATTTTTGTTTGAATAAAGGTTCTGGAAAATTTACATTGATGAGTGTTCTTGATGAATGTTCTTGGAAATTGAGGTTTTTGATCTTTTTTTTATCACTGCTGAATTTGGATCGTGTTTGTGTGTATCAAACGTGTGCCTGCCTCTGACCCCCTTTGACTCACTCTGACAGTCCTTGAAATATCTGATACAAAGAAAAGACTGAAATGCCCCTGACTGAAACTTGGAGAAAAAGTTGGACCAGGACCAATGACAAATTGACAAGTGTACCAAATGACTTAAAAAAATAATAAAACAGATAAATAAATAACAACAGATTAAATAAATGGAAAAAGAAATAACTAAATAAATAATTAAATAATAAAAACGAAAATTAAATAATAAATAAAAAAAATGTCCCGTCGGAACCAAAAAAATGAGGTATTTTAAAATACCTCTCTGCCGAAATTTCGTCTGAGACGACTGAAGTACACGGCTTTTTCTACACTAATAAAATAATAAATCAACGACGTGAATAAAATGAACTTTAAAAACGTAAACTTTACGCTAAATAAAATATGCATAAAACACGGATAAAAATACAAGATTAATATGCGAGTGACATTAAAAAATAAGCGACGTAAAACAAATAAATATGATCACAAAACGAATAAAACAGATATTACGGGAATTATAACGCGAACGATAAGCTAAAAAACGAACAGCGTACGAAAATAAAAAAAATTAAAATTGGTCAAAATTTGGGGTATGACACATATGTATATATATAATACATCAGCAACATTATCATCAACAACATTTAACAACCACAATGTAGCGCCATTATCAGCAATGAACACCAACTACTAGACCAACAACGACAAATACGACAATGCAACTCCAACGACAACTAATGCATCATGCATGTGGTACCAACTACGCGCATTGAATGCTAAGCATTCCAGAGCATAAGCCCCCAACAGTTGGATGGTTAAAGCATCCCAGGGCATAAGCCCCCAACAGCTGAATGATAAACATTCCAGGGCATAAGCCCCCAACAGTTATGAGAATGCAAATGGACTCAATTTGTGTTTATCAACATACAACTCAACAACATCTACGACAACAACACATGTGCCTAATCATTTATGACACACTCCACAACTTAGTCAAAATCTGACACAACAACTCTTACGACAGAATTCATCAACATAACACATATACATTAATCAACTACATTCATATCAAACCAAAACATTCTTCAAAAACAAAGCAAGTGTGATCAATAAGACATAAGCCAAATACTCATAAAACACCTCAACTAAGTCCCTAATACCTAAGTTTGAAGTTGGGAAACCAACCATAAGTTTTGGACTAACTCAGAATTAGTTATGCTAAGTTTTCTTAAAATTTTCTAAATACCCACTTGGACTATATTTATCATAACTCAAAATCTAAAAATCGTTACACGTCAAACCAAGGCCATTAGAAAGCTAACTCAATTATCTACAACTTTCATGTTTACAACGAAAGCTAATTCAAAACAGAAACGGGTGAAAAGTGAGTGTTTTTCCAGTTTTGGCTTTCAGAAAATCGGTGGCCGAATTCGCTTACGGGAAAGAACAATTTTCACTCCAAAACCCAATTTTTGATCCCTTAATCACCCAAAATGATTTACAATGATGTTTACAGGTCAAATAGGCAATATAGAAATCAAAACAACATAGGAACATGCATCAAACAACACAATTCATCTCATTTTATCAATTAACATAAACTTTCTAACCCTAACTCAAGAACACAACAATTCATCAAAATTCAGAATTATGTACTATGATTATTGAAGGAAATCCCACCCTTACCTTAATTCAGCAAAATGAATTGAAAATCTACAGCGATTGATCCCTTCCTAGCCCTTCTCCTAGCCTCTTGGTCTTTCTTCTCTTTCTCTCAAAAACTCACTTTTTTTTTCTATTGTATGTGAAATGTTTTTGTCTGACTCTTTCTTACTAACTCCCAAAACATAACCCCTCTTTTCTTTCTCTTATCTCCCACTTATTCCACATAATTATAATTAATCCCCTTAATTCTAAATAAATATTATTACTACTTATTTCTATTTCTCATGTTTTATTTAAATAATAAAACAACTATATAATAAAATAACACATACTATATATCACACATAAATCATATATTTCACATAAAATCATATATATCAAATAAGTCATGCAAAATCATATAAACAATATTCAAACATCATTTAAAAATAATAGAATCAAAATGGGGCGTTACACAATGCAGTGTGTGTCGAGTCAGCCACCCAGTCAAATAAGGATAATGCTATCATGTTATGGCACTATCGTCTAGGTCATCCTAATTTTTTTTATCTTCAATAAATGTTCCCCTTCATTGTTCTCAAATAAAAATCCAAAGTCGTTTCAATGTGAAGTTTGTCAATTTTCTAAACATGTTCGTCATTCTTACTCTATGTTACCTTATACCGCTTCACGTCCTTTTTCATTGATTCATAGTGATGTGTGGGGGCCATCTATAATAAAAAATATAACTGGGTCTAGATGGTTTATGTTATTTGTGGATGATCATTCTAGGATAACATGGTTGTTCGTTATGAAGAAAAATCTGAACTTGGTCACATTTTCAGAAAATTTAACACCATGATCCAAACTCAGTTCCAAACTAAAATCCAAATTCTTAAAACTGATAATGCAAAAGAATATTTTGAAGCATCTCTTAGAGATTATCTAGACAACCATATGATCATTCACCAAAGCTCTTGTGTTAACACCCTGCAACAAAATGGGATAGCAGAAAGAAAAAAATAGACATATCCTAGAAGTTGCTAGGTATCTAATGTTCACCACACATGTTCCTAAATTCTTTTGGGGTGAGGCTGTTTCAACAGCCACCTACTTGATAAATAGAATGTCATCTCGTGTCCTTAAATTTCAAACACCTTATCAGGTCATTTCTAATTGTTTTCTACAAACCCGAATCTTGTCCACCCTTCCAATCAAAGTTTTTGGTTGTTCTGTGTTTGTCCCCCAACAAGCTAGTAAACTTGATCCAAAGGCTCTCTGTAACACCCCAAAATCCCAGCTTAAAAATTCATTTATATAATCAGAGTATAACACAATATTCAGGATGTCACATTTCATAAAATCTTTAAACAAAAAGAATAATATTTTATTCCTCATCTTTATTCAAAACGTAGCAGCGGAATCATAATTCAAACTCTTTAAAAAGATTAGTTCTTCGCACCAATGTCATAATTAATTCAAAAACGATACATAAAGGAATAGAAACAAATGATAATCCCCATCACGTTACGTATCAGAGCTCCTAAGACTCCACAAGGACCTCTCACATCGTCAATCCTACGCTTGGTCACCTGCACTTGCCCACGAGGCGGCAATTCCAACAGAAGGGGTGAGATTCACAAAACAAAACATTAAACATATAATTCCACAATTATATTTAACAACATAACTTCATTATCATAATATCACAACAACAGTCAAGTAACAACTTAATCATAATCAACGTCATAAATCCACATCATAATCATAATCAACATCATGTTCAACATCTTAGTCAACAATCTTAGTACGACTCGGTAATGCGACCTCGACTCGACAATGCAACTTAGACTCAACGATGCAACTTAGACATCTTAATCATGCATGTGGTACCATATTGAGTATAAATATACTCCTAGGGCATAAGCCCTCGTCGCTATTGAGCATAAAAATACTCCTAGAGCATAAGCTCTCGTCGTTATTGAGCATAAAATACTCCTAGAGCATAAGCTCTCGTCGCTATTGAGCAAAAGCTCCTAGGGCATGAGCCCTCGTCTCTGGATGAATATGCATGGACTCAACTTCTAAACTCTTAGACATCTCAAATGGACTCCAATAGTTTGGACCATAACATCATAAATCTTTGACGACATATGCAGTTTCCATTTATGAACAACATAGCAACATGGCAGCAACGAATCATCACAGGCATTCACATACATCATCTCTTATAATTCAAAGGAAACATATACTAATGCATAGGTCACAATAACAAATCAAGTATCAGTTAACAGCTCTACATTTATTCTTAATATCTCAGTTTTAATCTAAACCAGGGTTAATCTCATAATCAATTGTGCGACAAGAGTCGCATTATTCGAAAGATAGTCTGATACAGGACTACTCGCTATGGCGAGTAGGAACCTTCGCCTCGCGAACCATCAGGGGTAACTCGCTATGGCGAGTTGGGTTGCTCGCCTTGCGAGCTTCAGGGGTACTGCTCGCTATGGCGAGTAGGGTTGCTCTCCTGGCGAGCCATCACGGGTAGCTCGCTATGGCGAGTAGGGTTGCTCGCTTCGCGAGCCTTCGCAAAGGTTGCTCGCTATGGCGAGTTGATTGCTCGCCTCGCGAGCCCGCTAGTGGTAACTCGCTTTGGCGAGTTGGGTTGCTCGCCTCGCGAGCTACGACAGAACAAATACGGGATTACGAGGGTTTTCACCCAAAACCCCAAATTTCATCCTAAACCTTCCAAATTTCGACTATAATGATGTACAAGGGCTATTCTATGGTCTGTAAACAGTTTCCTACGTCAACGGTACAATTTCTCATCATCTAATCATCAATTCATCACTTTTTAACCTAATTCTTAGTTCTTAAATTCTAATGAACAATCCCTAAACATGTTAACTACAATCATGAATCATAAGCTTAATGAATTGCAATGCTAGGCTCACCCTTACCTTGGAAAATTGAGCAGCAGCCTCTCTTGTTCTTCTCTCCTGCTTTCTCCTTTTTTTCTCCCAAAAATCGAATTGTACGTACTGTACAATTCTAAACCTAATTTTCCTTTTTAAACCACTTCTATTTTATTTTATCTTATTTCACTTAATCCCTCATAATTCTACTTAATTCGAAAACAGCCCCAACACTTAATATTTGTTTTATTTTCAACCCTTATTCTATTAAGTAATAAAATAGACCACCTAATACAATCACAACATAACACATAAATCACATAAATATATTCTAACTCGACAAATTAATTAAATAATTGAGACGGGCGTTACAACTCTCCCCAACTTATAGAATTTTCGTCCTCGAAAATTTACCTCATTCATGTCTGAGTACCAGCCAAAGCGAAAACTCTCCTAGTAGTCTGAGCCTTCTTCGTCTTCTTGCATTGCGAACCAATATGACCTTCTTCATTACAGTTAAAGCACACGACATCGTCATGTTTGCATGCCGTAGTAGCATGTCCCTTCTTACCACAACGGTAACACCGCTTCACATCCCCCGTACAAGCATTACTCTTGTGGCCTTTCTCACCACAGTTATAGAAGACGATCTCTGCAGGAGCATCTTCCTTCTAAGGTCTCCGCTCATCATTTACCTTCTGTTTACCCTTATCAGCCGGGGCGTTGTACGGCTTGTCACGACCTTGTTGACGCTTACCCTTCCGCTCCTTCAGAAACTTATAATGAGCTTTGGTGTCCTCCTCATAAATTCTGCAGCTACTTACCAACTCGGAGAACAGACGGATCTTCTGATACCCAATTGCTCGCTTAACCTCAGCACGCAAGCCATTCTCGAACTTGATACACTTGGAGAATTCAGCAGTCTCAGCAGTGTAGTGCGGATAAAACTTAGCCAGCTCAACGAACTTAGCAGCATACTCCGTGACTGACATGTCGCATTGCTTCAGCTCCAGAAACTCAATCTCCTTCTTTCCGCGAACATCCTCTGGAAAGTATCTATTCAGGAATTACCTCCTGAACACAGCCCAAGTAACTTCACCCTCGTTCTCTAGATTCGGACGAACACTAACCCACCAGTCATCAGCTTCCTCGGCCAAACAATGCGTACCAAAACGAACCATTTGAGGTGCAGTGCACTCCATTACTCGGAAAATTCTTTCAATCTCCTTGAGCCAAGTCTGAGCTCCATCAGGATCATATCTGCCTCTGAAGGTAGGTGGATGGTTCCTCAGAAACGTCTCCAACATTCGAACTCCATTGTTACCACCAGCGTTAGGTTGTTGCCCAACCGCTTGAGCCATCGCTCGTAATGCAGCAGCAAGAGCAGCATCATTTCTTCCAGCCATCTTAGTTCACTACATAACGAGAACGGGTTAGAGAAATTCAAATAGAATTAAACTAACACTCGACACGGACAACTCGATCTACTTGGCCGGATGGACCGACCTGCTCTGATACCAATTGTAACACCCCGAAATCCCAGCTTAAAAATTCATTTATATAATCAGAGTATAACACAATATTCAGGATGTCACATTTCATAAAATCTTTAAACAAAAAGAATAATATTTTATTCCTCATCTTTATTCAAAACGTAGCAGCGGAATCATAATTCAAACTCTTTAAAAAGATTAGTTCTTCGCACCAATGTCATAATTAATTCAAAAACGATACATAAAGGAATAGAAACAAATGATAATCCCCATCCCGTTACGTATCAGAGCTCCTAAGACTCCACAAGGACCTCTCACATCGTCAATCCTACGCTTGGTCACCTGCACTTGCCCACGAGGCGGCAATTCCAACAGAAGGGGTGAGATTCACAAAACAAAACATTAAACATATAATTCCACAATTATATTTAACAACATAACTTCATTATCATAATATCACAACAACAGTCAAGTAACAACTTAATCATAATCAACGTCATAAATCCACATCATAATCATAATCAACATCATGTTCAACATCTTAGTCAACAATCTTAGTACGACTCGGTAATGCGACCTCGACTCGACAATGCAACTTAGACTCAACGATGCAACTTAGACATCTTAATCATGCATGTGGTACCATATTGAGTATAAATATACTCCTAGGGCATAAGCCCTCGTCGCTATTGAGCATAAAAATACTCCTAGAGCATAAGCTCTCGTCGCTATTGAGCATAAAATACTCCTAGAGCATAAGCTCTCGTCGCTATTGAGCAAAAGCTCCTAGGGCATGAGCCCTCGTCTCTGGATGAATATGCATGGACTCAACTTCTAAAATCTTAGACATCTCAAATGGACTCCAATAGTTTGGACCATAACATCATAAATCTTTGACGACATATGCAGTTTCCATTTATGAACAACATAGTAACATGGCAGCAACGAATCATCACAGGCATTCACATACATCATCTCTTATAATTCAAAGGAAACATATACTAATGCATAGGTCACAATAACATATCAAGTATCAGTTAACAGCTCTACATTTATTCTTAATATCTCAGTTTTAATCTAAACCAGGGTTAATCTCATAATCAATTGTGCGACAAGAGTCGCATTATTCGAAAGATAGTCTGATACAGGACTACTCGCTATGGCGAGTAGGAACCCTCGCCTCGCGAACCATCAGGGGTAACTCGCTATGGCGAGTTGGGTTGCTCGCCTTGCGAGCTTCAGGGGTACTGCTCGCTATGGCGAGTAGGGTTGCTCGCCTGGCGAGCCATCACGGGTAGCTCGCTATGGCGAGTAGGGTTGCTCGCTTCGCGAGCCTTCTCAAAGGTTGCTCGCTATGGCGAGTTGATTGCTCGCCTTGCGAGCCCGCTAGGGGTAACTCGCTTTGGCGAGTTGGGTTGCTCGCCTCGCGAGCTGGTGAAGAGCACTCACCGTGGCGAGTTGACTGCTCGCTGTGGCGAGCTGTGACAGAACAGATACGGGATTACGAGGGTTTTCACCCAAATCCCCAAATTTCATCCTAAACCTTCCAAATTTCGACTATAATGATGTACAAGGGCTATTCTATGGTCTGTAAACAGTTTCCTACGTCAACGGTACAATTTCTCATCATCTAATCATCAATTCATCACTTTTTAACCTAATTCTTAGTTCTTAAATTCTCATGAACAATCCCTAAACATGTTAACTACAATCATGAATCATAAGCTTAATGAATTGCAATGCTAGGCTCACCCTTACCTTGGAAAATTGAGCAGCAACCTCTCTTGTTCTTCTCTCCTGCTTTCTCCTTTTTTTCTCCCAAAAACCGAATTGTACGTACTGTACAATTCTAAACCTAATTTTCCTTTTTAAACCACTTCTATTTTATTTTATCTTATTTCACTTAATCCCTCATAATTCTACTTAATTCGAAAACAGCCCCACAACTTAATATTTGTTTTATTTTCAACCCTCATTCTATTAAGTAATAAAATAGACCACCTAATACAATCACAACATAACACATAAATCACATAAATATATTCTAACTCGACAAATTAATTAAATAATTGAGACGGACGTTACAACTCTCCTCAACTTATAGAATTTTTGTCCTCGAAAATTTACCTCATTCATGTCTGAGTACCAGCCAAAGCGAAAACTCTCCCAGTAGTCTGAGCCTTCTTCGGCTTCTTGCATTGCGAACCAATATGACCTTCTTCATTACAGTTAAAGCACACGACATCGTCATGTTTGCATGCCGTAGTAGCATGTCCCTTCTTACCACAACGGTAACACCGCTTCACATCCCCCGTACAAGCATTACACTTGTGGCCTTTCTCACCACAGTTATAGAAGACGATCTCTGCAGGAGCATCTTCCTTCTAAGGTCTCCGCTCATCATTTACCTTCTGTTTACCCTTATCAGCCGGGGCGTTGTACGGCTTTCCACGACCTTGTTGACGCTTACCCTTCCGCTCCTTCAGAACCTTATAATGAGCTTTGGTGTCCTCCTCATAAATTCTGCAGCTACTTACCAACTCGGAGAACTGACGGATCTTCTGATACCCAATTTCTCGCTTAACCTCAGCACGCAAGCCATTCTCGAACTTGATACACTTGGAGAATTCAGCAGTCTCAGCAGTGTAGTGCGGATAAAACTTAGCCAGCTCAACGAACTTAGCAGCATACTCCGTGACTGACATGTCGCCTTGCTTCAGCTCCAGAAACTCAATCTCCTTCTTTCCGCGAACATCCTCTGGAAAGTATCTATTCAGGAATTACCTCCTGAACACAGCCCAAGTAACTTCACCCTCGTTCTCTAGATTCGGACGAACACTAACCCACCAGTCATCAGCTTCCTCGGCCAAACAATGCGTACCAAAACGAACCATTTGAGGTGCAGTGCACTCCATTACTCGGAAAATTCTTTCAATCTCCTTGAGCCAAGTCTGAGCTCCATCAGGATCATATCTGCCTCTGAAGGTAGGTGGATGGTTCCTCAGAAACGTCTCCAACATTCGAACTCCATTGTTACCACCAGCGTTAGGTTGTTGCCCAACCGCTTGAGCCATCGCTCGTAATGCAGCAGCAAGAGCAGCATCATTTCTTCCAGCCATCTTAGTTCACTACATAACGAGAACGGGTTAGAGAAATTCAAATAGAATTAAACTAACACTCGACACGGACAACTCGATCTACTTGGCCGGATGGACCGACCTGCTCTGATACCAATTGTAACACCCCGAAATCCCAGCTTAAAAATTCATTTATATAATCAGAGTATAACACAATATTCAGGATGTCACATTTCATAAAATCTTTAAACAAAAAGAATAATATTTTATTCCTCATCTTTATTCAAAACGTAGCAGCGGAATCATAATTCAAACTCTTTAAAAAGATTAGTTCTTCGCACCAATGTCATAATTAATTCAAAAACGATACATAAAGGAATAGAAACAAATGATAATCCCCATCCCGTTACGTATCAGAGCTCCTAAGACTCCACAAGGACCTCTCACATCGTCAATCCTACGCTTGGTCACCTGCACTTGCCCACGAGGCGGCAATTCCAACAGAAGGGGTGAGATTCACAAAACAAAACATTAAACATATAATTCCACAATTATATTTAACAACATAACTTCATTATCATAATATCACAACAACAGTCAAGTAACAACTTAATCATAATCAACGTCATAAATCCACATCATAATCATAATCAACATCATGTTCAACATCTTAGTCAACAATCTTAGTACGACTCGGTAATGCGACCTCGACTCGACAATGCAACTTAGACTCAACGATGCAACTTAGACATCTTAATCATGCATGTGGTACCATATTGAGTATAAATATACTCCTAGGGCATAAGCCCTCGTCGCTATTGAGCATAAAAATACTCCTAGAGCATAAGCTCTCGTCGCTATTGAGCATAAAATACTCCTAGAGCATAAGCTCTCGTCGCTATTGAGCAAAAGCTCCTAGGGCATGAGCCCTCGTCTCTGGATGAATATGCATGGACTCAACTTCTAAAATCTTAGACATCTCAAATGGACTCCAATAGTTTGGACCATAACATCACAAATCTTTGACGACATATGCAGTTTCCATTTATGAACAACATAGTAACATGGCAGCAACGAATCATCACAGGCATTCACATACATCATCTCTTATAATTCAAAGGAAACATATACTAATGCATAGGTCACAATAACATATCAAGTATCAGTTAACAGCTCTACATTTATTCTTAATATCTCAATTTTAATCTAAACCAGGGTTAATCTCATAATCAATTGTGCGACAAGAGTCGCATTATTCGAAAGATAGTCTGATACAGGACTACTCGCTATGGCGAGTAGGAACCCTCGCCTCGCGAACCATCAGGGGTAACTCGCTATGGCGAGTTGGGTTGCTCGCCTTGCGAGCTTCAGGGGTACTGCTCGCTATGGCGAGTAGGGTTGCTCGCCTGGCGAGCCATCACGGGTAGCTCGCTATGGCGAGTAGGGTTGCTCGCTTCGCGAGCCTTCTCAAAGGTTGCTCGCTATGGCGAGTTGATTGCTCGCCTTGCGAGCCCGCTAGGGGTAACTCGCTTTGGCGAGTTGGGTTGCTCGCCTCGCGAGCTGGTGAAGAGCACTCGCCGTGGCGAGTTGACTGCTCGCTGTGGCGAGCTGTGACAGAACAGATACGGGATTACGAGGGTTTTCACCCAAATCCCCAAATTTCATCCTAAACCTTCCAAATTTCGACTATAATGATGTACAAGGGCTATTCTATGGTCTGTAAACAGTTTCCTACGTCAACGATACAATTTCTCATCATCTAATCATCAATTCATCACTTTTTAACCTAATTCTTAGTTCTTAAATTCTCATGAACAATCCCTAAACATGTTAACTACAATCATGAATCATAAGCTTAATGAATTGCAATGCTAGGCTCACCCTTACCTTGGAAAATTGAGCAGCAACCTCTCTTGTTCTTCTCTCCTGCTTTCTCCTTTTTTTCTCCCAAAAACCGAATTGTACGTACTGTACAATTCTAAACCTAATTTTCCTTTTTAAACCACTTCTATTTTATTTTATCTTATTTCACTTAATCCCTCATAATTCTACTTAATTCGAAAACAGCCCCACAACTTAATATTTGTTTTATTTTCAACCCTCATTCTATTAAGTAATAAAATAGACCACCTAATACAATCACAACATAACACATAAATCACATAAATATATTCTAACTCGACAAATTAATTAAATAATTGAGACGGGCGTTACAACTCTCCTCAACTTATAGAATTTTTGTCCTCGAAAATTTACCTCATTCATGTCTGAGTACCAGCCAAAGCGAAAACTCTCCCAGTAGTCTGAGCCTTCTTCGGCTTCTTGCATTGCGAACCAATATGACCTTCTTCATTACAGTTAAAGCACACGACATCGTCATGTTTGCATGCCGTAGTAGCATGTCCCTTCTTACCACAACGGTAACACCGCTTCACATCCCCCGTACAAGCATTACACTTGTGGCCTTTCTCACCACAGTTATAGAAGACGATCTCTGCAGGAGCATCTTCCTTCTAAGGTCTCCGCTCATCATTTACCTTCTGTTTACCCTTATCAGCCGGGGCGTTGTACGGCTTGTCACGACCTTGTTGACGCTTACCCTTCCGCTCCTTCAGAACCTTATAATGAGCTTTGGTGTCCTCCTCATAAATTCTGCAGCTACTTACCAACTCGGAGAACTGACGGATCTTCTGATACCCAATTTCTCGCTTAACCTCAGCACGCAAGCCATTCTCGAACTTGATACACTTGGAGAATTCAGCTCTCTCAGCAGTGTAGTGCGGATAAAACTTAGCCAGCTCAACGAACTTAGCAGCATACTCCGTGACTGACATGTCGCCTTGTTTCAGCTCCAGAAACTCAATCTCCTTTCCGCGAACATCCTCTGGAAAGTATCTATTCAGGAATTACCTCCTGAACACAGCCCAAGTAACTTCACCCTCGTTCTCTAGATTCGGACGAACACTAACCCACCAGTCATCAGCTTCCTCGGCCAAACAATGCGTACCAAAACGAACCATTTGAGGTGCAGTGCACTCCATTACTCGGAAAATTCTTTCAATCTCCTTGAGCCAAGTCTGAGCTCCATCAGGATCATATCTGCCTCTGAAGGTAGGTGGATGGTTCCTCAGAAACGTCTCCAACATTCGAACTCCATTGTTACCACCAGCGTTAGGTTGTTGCCCAACCGCTTGAGCCATCGCTCGTAATGCAGCAGCAAGAGCAGCATCATTTCTTCCAGCCATCTTAGTTCACTACATAACGAGAACGGGTTAGAGAAATTCAAATAGAATTAAACTAACACTCGACACGGACAACTCGATCTACTTGGCCGGATGGACCGACCTGCTCTGATACCAATTGTAACACCCCGAAATCCCAGCTTAAAAATTCATTTATATAATCAGAGTATAACACAATATTCAGGATGTCACATTTCATAAAATCTTTAAACAAAAAGAATAATATTTTATTCCTCATCTTTATTCAAAACGTAGCAGCGGAATCATAATTCAAACTCTTTAAAAAGATTAGTTCTTCGCACCAATGTCATAATTAATTCAAAAACGATACATAAAGGAATAGAAACAAATGATAATCCCCATCCCGTTACGTATCAGAGCTCCTAAGACTCCACAAGGACCTCTCACATCGTCAATCCTACGCTTGGTCACCTGCACTTGCCCACGAGGCGGCAATTCCAACAGAAGGGGTGAGATTCACAAAACAAAACATTAAACATATAATTCCACAATTATATTTAACAACATAACTTCATTATCATAATATCACAACAACAGTCAAGTAACAACTTAATCATAATCAACGTCATAAATCCACATCATAATCATAATCAACATCATGTTCAACATCTTAGTCAACAATCTTAGTACGACTCGGTAATGCGACCTCGACTCGACAATGCAACTTAGACTCAACGATGCAACTTAGACATCTTAATCATGCATGTGGTACCATATTGAGTATAAATATACTCCTAGGGCATAAGCCCTCGTCGCTATTGAGCATAAAAATACTCCTAGAGCATAAGCTCTCGTCGCTATTGAGCATAAAATACTCCTATAGCATAAGCTCTCGTCGCTATTGAGCAAAAGCTCCTAGGGCATGAGCCCTCGTCTCTGGATGAATATGCATGGACTCAACTTCTAAAATCATAGACATCTCAAATGGACTCCAATAGTTTGGACCATAACATCATAAATCTTTGACGACATATGCAGTTTCCATTTATGAACAACATAGTAACATGGCAGCAACGAATCATCACAGGCATTCACATACATCATCTCTTATAATTCAAAGGAAACATATACTAATGCATAGGTCACAATAACAAATCAAGTATCATTTAACAGCTCTACATTTATTCTTAATATCTCAGTTTTAATCTAAACCAGGGTTAATCTCATAATCAATTGTGCGACAAGAGTCGCATTATTCGAAAGATAGTCTGATACAGGACTACTCGCTATGGCGAGTAGGAACCCTCGCCTCGCGAACCATCAGGGGTAACTCGCTATGGCGAGTTGGGTTGCTCGCCTTGCGAGCTTCAGGGGTACTGCTCGCTATGGCGAGTAGGGTTGCTCGCCTGGCGAGCCATCACGGGTAGCTCGCTATGGCGAGTAGGGTTGCTCGCTTCGCGAGCCTTCTCAAAGGTTGCTCGCTATGGCGAGTTGATTGCTCGCCTTGCGAGCCCGCTAGGGGTAACTCGCTTTGGCGAGTTGGGTTGCTCGCCTCGCGAGCTGGTGAAGAGCACTCACCGTGGCGAGTTGACTGCTCGCTGTGGCGAGCTGTGACAGAACATATACGGGATTACGAGGGTTTTCACCCAAAACCCCAAATTTCATCCTAAACCTTCCAAATTTCGACTATAATGATGTACAAGGGCTATTCTATGGTCTGTAAACAGTTTCCTACGTCAACGGTACAATTTCTCATCATCTAATCATCAATTCATCACTTTTTAACCTAATTCTTAGTTCTTAAATTCTCATGAACAATCCCTAAACATGTTAACTACAATCATGAATCATAAGCTTAATGAATTGCAATGCTAGGCTCACCCTTACCTTGGAAAATTGAGCAGCAGCTTCTCTTGTTCTTCTCTCCTGCTTTCTCCTTTTTTTCTCCCAAAAACCGAATTGTACGTACTGTACAATTTTAAACCTAATTTTCCTTTTTAAACCACTTCTATTTTATTTTATCTTATTTCACTTAATCCCTCATAATTCTATTTAATTCGAAAACAGCCCCACAACTTAATATTTGTTTTATTTTCAACCCTTATTCTATTAAGTAATAAAATAGACCAACTAATGCAATCACAACATAACACATAAATCACATAAATATATTCTAACTCGACAAATTAATTAAATAATTGAGACGGGCGTTACAACTCTCCTCAACTTATAGAATTTTTGTCCTCGAAAATTTACCTCATTCATGTCTGAGTACCAGCCAAAGCGAAAACTCTCCCAGTAGTCTGAGCCTTCTTCGGCTTCTTGCATTGCGAACCAATATGACCTTCTTCATTACAGTTAAAGCACACGACATCGTCATGTTTGCATGCCGTAGTAGCATGTCCCTTCTTACCACAACGGTAACACCGCTTCACATCCCCCGTACAAGCATTACTCTTGTGGCCTTTCTCACCACAGTTATAGCAGACGATCTCTGCAGGAGCATCTTCCTTCTAAGGTCTCCGCTCATCATTTACCTTCTGTTTACCCTTATCAGCCGGGGCGTTGTACGGCTTGTCACGACCTTGTTGACGCTTACCCTTCCGCTCCTTCAGAACCTTATAATGAGCTTTGGTGTCTTCCTCATAAATTCTGCAGCTACTTACCAACTCGGAGAACTGACGGATCTTCTGATACCCAATTGCTCGCTTAACCTCAGCACGCAAGCCATTCTCGAACTTGATACACTTGGAGAATTCAGCAGTCTCAGCAGTGTAGTGCGGATAAAACTTAGCCAGCTCAACGAACTTAGCAGCATACTCCGTGACTGACATGTCGCCTTGCTTCAGCTCCAGAAACTCAATCTCCTTCTTTCCGCGAACATCCTCTGGAAAGTATCTATTCAGGAATTACCTCCTGAACACAGCCCAAGTAACTTCACCCTCGTTCTCTAGATTCGGACGAACACTAACCCACCAGTCATCAGCTTCCTCGGCCAAACAATGCGTACCAAAACGAACCATTTGAGGTGCAGTGCACTCCATTACTCGGAAAATTCTTTCAATCTCCTTGAGCCAAGTCTGAGCTCCATCAGGATCATATCTGCCTCTGAAGGTAGGTGGATGGTTCCTCAGAAACGTCTCCAACATTCGAACTCCATTGTTACCACCAGCGTTAGGTTGTTGCCCAACCGCTTGAGCCATCGCTCGTAATGCAGCAGCAAGAGCAGCATCATTTCTTCCAGCCATCTTAGTTCACTACATAACGAGAACGGGTTAGAGAAATTCAAATAGAATTAAACTAACACTCGACACGGACAACTCGATCTACTTGGCCGGATGGACCGACCTGCTCTGATACCAATTGTAACACCCCGAAATCCCAGCTTAAAAATTCATTTATATAATCAGAGTATAACACAATATTCAGGATGTCACATTTCATAAAATCTTTAAACAAAAAGAATAATATTTTATTCCTCATCTTTATTCAAAACGTAGCAGCGGAATCATAATTCAAACTCTTTAAAAAGATTAGTTCTTCGCACC
The DNA here is from genome assembly GCA_946800305.1 of Medicago arabica. NCBI lineage: Eukaryota > Viridiplantae > Streptophyta > Magnoliopsida > Fabales > Fabaceae > Medicago > Medicago arabica. Next base: position 20,937,543 of record OX326967.1, read on the forward strand.
AATGTCATAATTAATTCAAAAACGATACATAAAGGAATAGAAACAAATGATAATCCCCATCCCGTTACGTATCAGAGCTCCTAAGACTCCACAAGGACCTCTCACATCGTCAATCCTACGCTTGGTCACCTGCACTTGCCCACGAGGCGGCAATTCCAACAGAAGGGGTGAGATTCACAAAACAAAACATTAAACATATAATTCCACAATTATATTTAACAACATAACTTCATTATCATAATATCACAACAACAGTCAAGTAACAACTTAATCATAATCAACGTCATAAATCCACATCATAATCATAATCAACATCATGTTCAACATCTTAGTCAACAATCTTAGTACGACTCGGTAATGCGACCTCGACTCGACAATGCAACTTAGACTCAACGATGCAACTTAGACATCTTAATCATGCATGTGGTACCATATTGAGTATAAATATACTCCTAGGGCATAAGCCCTCGTCGCTATTGAGCATAAAAATACTCCTAGAGCATAAGCTCTCGTCGCTATTGAGCATAAAATACTCCTAGAGCATAAGCTCTCGTCGCTATTGAGCAAAAGCTCCTAGGGCATGAGCCCTCGTCTCTGGATGAATATGCATGGACTCAACTTCTAAAATCTTAGACATCTCAAATGGACTCCAATAGTTTGGACCATAACATCATAAATCTTTGACGACATATGCAGTTTCCATTTATGAACAACATAGCAACATGGCAGCAACGAATCATCACAGGCATTCACATACATCATCTCTTATAATTCAAAGGAAACATATACTAATGCATAGGTCACAATAACATATCAAGTATCAGTTAACAGCTCTACATTTATTCTTAATATCTCAGTTTTAATCTAAACCAGGGTTAATCTCATTATCAATTGTGCGACAAGAGTCGCATTATTCGAAAGATAGTCTGATACAGGACTACTCGCTATGGCGAGTAGGAACCCTCGCCTCGCGAACCATCAGGGGTAACTCGCTATGGCGAGTTGGGTTGCTCGCCTTGCGAGCTTCAGGGGTACTGCTCGCTATGGCGAGTAGGGTTGCTCGCCTGGCGAGCCATCACGGGTAGCTCGCTATGGCGAGTAGGGTTGCTCGCTTCGCGAGCCTTCTCAAAGGTTGCTCGCTATGGCGAGTTGATTGCTCGCCTTGCGAGCCCGCTAGGGGTAACTCGCTTTGGCGAGTTGGGTTGCTCGCCTCGCGAGCTGGTGAAGAGCACTCGCCGTGGCGAGTTGACTGCTCGCTGTGGCGAGCTGCGACAGAACAGATACGGGATTACGAGGGTTTTCACCCAAAACCCCAAATTTCATCCTAAACCTTCCAAATTTCGACTATAATGATGTACAAGGGCTATTCTATGGTCTGTAAACAGTTTCCTACGTCAACGGTACAATTTCTCATCATCTAATCATCAATTCATCACTTTTTAACCTAATTCTTAGTTCTTAAATTCTCATGAACAATCCCTAAACATGTTAACTACAATCATGAATCATAAGCTTAATGAATTGCAATGCTAGGCTCACCCTTACCTTGGAAAATTGAGCAGCAGCCTCTCTTGTTCTTCTCTCCTGCTTTCTCCTTTTTTTCTCCCAAAAACCGAATTGTACGTACTGTACAATTCTAAACCTAATTTTCCTTTTTAAACCACTTCTATTTTATTTTATCTTATTTCACTTAATCCCTCATAATTCTACTTAATTCGAAAACAGCCCCACAACTTAATATTTGTTTTATTTTCAACCCTTATTCTATTAAGTAATAAAATAGACCACCTAATACAATCACAACACAACACATAAATCACATAAATATATTCTAACTCGAAAAATTAATTAAATAATTGAGACGGGCGTTACAACTCTCCTCAACTTATAGAATTTTTGTCCTCGAAAATTTACCTCATTCATGTCTGAGTACCAGCCAAAGCGAAAACTCTCCCAGTAGTCTGAGCCTTCTTCGGCTTCTTGCATTGCGAACCAATATGACCTTCTTCATTACAGTTAAAGCACACGACATCGTCATGTTTGCATGCCGTAGTAGCATGTCCCTTCTTACCACAACGGTAACACCGCTTCACATCCCCCGTACAAGCATTACTCTTGTGGCCTTTCTCACCACAGTTATAGCAGACGATCTCTGCAGGAGCATCTTCCTTCTAAGGTCTCCGCTCATCATTTACCTTCTGTTTACCCTTATCAGCCGGGGCGTTGTACGGCTTGTCACGACCTTGTTGACGCTTACCCTTCCGCTCCTTCAGAACCTTATAATGAGCTTTGGTGTCCTCCTCATAAATTCTGCAGCTACTTACCAACTCGGAGAACTGACGGATCTTCTGATACCCAATTGCTCGCTTAACCTCAGCACGCAAGCCATTCTCGAACTTGATACACTTGGAGAATTCAGCAGTCTCAGCAGTGTAGTGCGGATAAAACTTAGCCAGCTCAACGAACTTAGCAGCATACTCCGTGACTGACATGTCGCCTTGCTTCAGCTCCAGAAACTCAATCTCCTTCTTTCCGCGAACATCCTCTGGAAAGTATCTATTCAGGAATTACCTCCTGAACACAGCCCAAGTAACTTCACCCTCGTTCTCTAGATTCGGACGAACACTAACCCACCAGTCATCAGCTTCCTCGGCCAAACAATGCGTACCAAAACGAACCATTTGAGGTGCAGTGCACTCCATTACTCGGAAAATTCTTTCAATCTCCTTGAGCCAAGTCTGAGCTCCATCAGGATCATATCTGCCTCTGAAGGTAGGTGGATGGTTCCTCAGAAACGTCTCCAACATTCGAACTCCATTGTTACCACCAGCGTTAGGTTGTTGCCCAACCGCTTGAGCCATCGCTCGTAATGCAGCAGCAAGAGCAGCATCATTTCTTCCAGCCATCTTAGTTCACTACATAACGAGAACGGGTTAGAGAAATTCAAATAGAATTAAACTAACACTCGACACGGACAACTCGATCTACTTGGCCGGATGGACCGACCTGCTCTGATACCAATTGTAACACCCCGAAATCCCAGCTTAAAAATTCATTTATATAATCAGAGTATAACACAATATTCAGGATGTCACATTTCATAAAATCTTTAAACAAAAAGAATAATATTTTATTCCTCATCTTTATTCAAAACGTAGCAGCGGAATCATAATTCAAACTCTTTAAAAAGATTAGTTCTTCGCACCAATGTCATAATTAATTCAAAAACGATACATAAAGGAATAGAAACAAATGATAATCCCCATCCCGTTACGTATCAGAGCTCCTAAGACTCCACAAGGACCTCTCACATCGTCAATCCTACGCTTGGTCACCTGCACTTGCCCACGAGGCGGCAATTCCAACAGAAGGGGTGAGATTCACAAAACAAAACATTAAACATATAATTCCACAATTATATTTAACAACATAACTTCATTATCATAATATCACAACAACAGTCAAGTAACAACTTAATCATAATCAACGTCATAAATCCACATCATAATCATAATCAACATCATGTTCAACATCTTAGTCAACAATCTTAGTACGACTCGGTAATGCGACCTCGACTCGACAATGCAACTTAGACTCAACGATGCAACTTAGACATCTTAATCATGCATGTGGTACCATATTGAGTATAAATATACTCCTAGGGCATAAGCCCTCGTCGCTATTGAGCATAAAAATACTCCTAGAGCATAAGCTCTCGTCGCTATTGAGCATAAAATACTCCTAGAGCATAAGCTCTCGTCGCTATTGAGCAAAAGCTCCTAGGGCATGAGCCCTCGTCTCTGGATGAATATGCATGGACTCAACTTCTAAAATCTTAGACATCTCAAATGGACTCCAATAGTTTGGACCATAACATCATAAATCTTTGACGACATATGCAGTTTCCATTTATGAACAACATAGCAACATGGCAGCAACGAATCATCACAGGCATTCACATACATCATCTCTTATAATTCAAAGGAAACATATACTAATGCATAGGTCACAATAACAAATCAAGTATCAGTTAACAGCTCTACATTTATTCTTAATATCTCAGTTTTAATCTAAACCAGGGTTAATCTCATAATCAATTGTGCGACAAGAGTCGCATTATTCGAAAGATAGTCTGATACAGGACTACTCGCTATGGCGAGTAGGAACCCTCGCCTCGCGAACCATCAGGGGTAACTCGCTATGGCGAGTTGGGTTGCTCGCCTTGCGAGCTTCAGGGGTACTGCTCGCTATGGCGAGTAGGGTTGCTCGCCTGGCGAGCCATCACGGGTAGCTCGCTATGGCGAGTAGGGTTGCACGCTTCGCGAGCCTTCTCAAAGGTTGCTCGCTATGGCGAGTTGATTGCTCGCCTTGCGAGCCCGCTAGGGGTAACTCGCTTTGGCGAGTTGGGTTGCTCGCCTCGCGAGATGGTGAAGAGCACTCGCCGTGGCGAGTTGACTGCTCGCTGTGGCGAGCTGCGACAGAACAGATACGGGATTACGAGGGTTTTCACCCAAAACCCCAAATTTCATCCTAAACCTTCCAAATTTGGACTATAATGATGTACAAGGGCTATTCTATGGTTTGTAAACAGTTTCCTACGTCAACGGTACAATTTCTCATCATCTAATCATCAATTCATCACTTTTTAACCTAATTCTTAGTTCTTAAATTCTCATGAACAATCCCTAAACATGTTAACTACAATCATGAATCATAAGCTTAATGAATTGCAATGCTAGGCTCACCTTTACCTTGGAAAATTGAGCAGCAGCCTCTCTTGTTCTTCTCTCCTGCTTTCTCCTTTTTTTCTCCCAAAAACCGAATTGTACGTACTCTACAATTCTAAACCTAATTTTCCTTTTTAAACCACTTCTATTTTATTTTATCTTATTTCACTTAATCCCTCATAATTCTACTTAATTCGAAAACAGCCCCACAACTTAATATTTGTTTTATTTTCAACCCTTATTCTATTAAGTAATAAAATAGACCACCTAATACAATCACAACACAACACATAAATCACATAAATATATTCTAACTCGAAAAATTAATTAAATAATTGAGACGGGCGTTACAACTCTCCTCAACTTATAGAATTTTTGTCCTCGAAAATTTACCTCATTCATGTCTGAGTACCAGCCAAAGCGAAAACTCTCCCAGTAGTCTGAGCCTTCTTCGGCTTCTTGCATTGCGAACCAATATGACCTTCTTCATTACAGTTAAAGCACACGACATCGTCATGTTTGCATGCCGTAGTAGCATGTCCCTTCTTACCACAACGGTAACACCGCTTCACATCCCCCGTACAAGCATTACTCTTGTGGCCTTTCTCACCACAGTTATAGCAGACGATCTCTGCAGGAGCATCTTCCTTCTAAGGTCTCCGCTCATCATTTACCTTCTGTTTACCCTTATCAGCCGGGGCGTTGTACGGCTTGTCACGACCTTGTTGACGCTTACCCTTCCGCTCCTTCAGAACCTTATAATGAGCTTTGGTGTCCTCCTCATAAATTCTGCAGCTACTTACCAACTCGGAGAACTGACGGATCTTCTGATACCCAATTGCTCGCTTAACCTCAGCACGCAAGCCATTCTCGAACTTGATACACTTGGAGAATTCAGCAGTCTCAGCAGTGTAGTGCGGATAAAACTTAGCCAGCTCAACGAACTTAGCAGCATACTCCGTGACTGACATGTCGCCTTGCTTCAGCTCCAGAAACTCAATCTCCTTCTTTCCGCGAACATCCTCTGGAAAGTATCTATTCAGGAATTACCTCCTGAACACAGCCCAAGTAACTTCACCCTCGTTCTCTAGATTCGGACGAACACTAACCCACCAGTCATCAGCTTCCTCGGCCAAACAATGCGTACCAAAACGAACCATTTGAGGTGCAGTGCACTCCATTACTCGGAAAATTCTTTCAATCTCCTTGAGCCAAGTCTGAGCTCCATCAGGATCATATCTGCCTCTGAAGGTAGGTGGATGGTTCCTCAGAAACGTCTCCAACATTCGAACTCCATTGTTACCACCAGCGTTAGGTTGTTGCCCAACCGCTTGAGCCATCGCTCGTAATGCAGCAGCAAGAGCAGCATCATTTCTTCCAGCCATCTTAGTTCACTACATAACGAGAACGGGTTAGAGAAATTCAAATAGAATTAAACTAACACTCGACACGGACAACTCGATCTACTTGGCCGGATGGACCGACCTGCTCTGATACCAATTGTAACACCCCGAAATCCCAGCTTAAAAATTCATTTATATAATCAGAGTATAACACAATATTCAGGATGTCACATTTCATAAAATCTTTAAACAAAAAGAATAATATTTTATTCCTCATCTTTATTCAAAACGTAGCAGCGGAATCATAATTCAAACTCTTTAAAAAGATTAGTTCTTCGCACCAATGTCATAATTAATTTAAAAACGATACATAAAGGAATAGAAACAAATGATAATCCCCATCCCGTTACGTATCAGAGCTCCTAAGACTCCACAAGGACCTCTCACATCGTCAATCCTACGCTTGGTCACCTGCACTTGCCCACGAGGCGGCAATTCCAACAGAAGGGGTGAGATTCTCAAAACAAAACATTAAACATATAATTCCACAATTATATTTAACAACATAACTTCATTATCATAATATCACAACAACAGTCAAGTAACAACTTAATCATAATCAACGTCATAAATCCACATCATAATCATAATCAACATCATGTTCAACATCTTAGTCAACAATCTTAGTACGACTCGGTAATGCGACCTCGACTCGACAATGCAACTTAGACTCAACGATGCAACTTAGACATCTTAATCATGCATGTGGTACCATATTGAGTATAAATATACTCCTAGGGCATAAGCCCTCGTCGCTATTGAGCATAAAAATACTCCTAGAGCATAAGCTCTCGTCGCTATTGAGCATAAAATACTCCTAGAGCATAAGCTCTCGTCGCTATTGAGCAAAAGCTCCTAGGGCATGAGCCCTCGTCTCTGGATGAATATGCATGGACTCAACTTCTAAAATCTTAGACATCTCAAATGGACTCCAATAGTTTGGACCATAACATCATAAATCTTTGACGACATATGCAGTTTCCATTTATGAACAACATAGTAACATGGCAGCAACGAATCATCACAGGCATTCATATACATCATCTCTTATAATTCAAAGGAAACATATACTAATGCATAGGTCACAATAACATATCAAGTATCAGTTAACAGCTCTACATTTATTCTTAATATCTCAGTTTTAATCTAAACCAGGGTTAATCTCATAATCAATTGTGCGACAAGAGTCGCATTATTCGAAAGATAGTCTGATACAGGACTACTCGCTATGGCGAGTAGGAACCCTCGCCTCGCGAACCATCAGGGGTAACTCGCTATGGCGAGTTGGGTTGCTCGCCTTGCGAGCTTCAGGGATACTGCTCGCAATGGCGAGTAGGGTTGCTCGCCTGGCGAGCCATCACGGGTAGCTCGTTATGGCGAGTAGGGTTGCTCGCTTCGCGAGCCTTCTTAAAGGTTGCTCGCTATGGCGAGTTGATTGCTCGCCTTGCGAGCCCGCTAGGGGTAACTCGCTTTGGCGAGTTGGGTTGCTCGCCTCGCGAGCTGGTGAAGAGCACTCGCCGTGGCGAGTTGACTGCTCGCTGTGGCGAGCTGCGACAGAACAGATACGGGATTACGAGGGTTTTCACCCAAAACCCCAAATTTCATCCTAAACCTTCCAAATTTCGACTATAATGATGTACAAGGGCTATTCTATGGTCTGTAAACAGTTTCCTACGTCAACGGTACAATTTCTCATCATCTAATCATCAATTCATCACTTTTTAACCTAATTCTTAGTTCTTAAATTCTCATGAACAATCCCTAAACATGTTAACTACAATCATGAATCATAAGCTTAATGAATTGCAATGCTAGGCTCACCCTTACCTTGGAAAATTGAGCAGCAGCCTCTCTTGTTCTTCTCTCCTGCTTTCTCCTTTTTTTCTCCCAAAAACCGAATTGTACGTACTGTACAATTCTAAACCTAATTTTCCTTTTTAAACCACTTCTATTTTATTTTATCTTATTTCACTTAATCCCTCATAATTCTACTTAATTCGAAAACAGCCCCACAACTTAATATTTGTTTTATTTTCAACCCTTATTCTATTAAGTAATAAAATAGACCACCTAATACAATCACAACACAACACATAAATCACATAAATATATTCTAACTCGAAAAATTAATTAAATAATTGAGACGGGAGTTACAACTCTCCTCAACTTATAGAATTTTTGTCCTCGAAAATTTACCTCATTCATGTCTGAGTACCAGCCAAAGCGAAAACTCTCCCAGTAGTCTGAGCCTTCTTCGGCTTCTTGCATTGCGAACCAATATGACCTTCTTCATTACAGTTAAAGCACACGACATCGTCATGTTTGCATGCCGTAGTAGCATGTCCCTTCTTACCACAACGGTAACACCGCTTCACATCCCCCGTACAAGCATTACTTTTGTGGCCTTTCTCACCACAGTTATAGCAGACGATCTCTGCAGGAGCATCTTCCTTCTAAGGTCTCCGCTCATCATTTACCTTCTGTTTACCCTTATCAGCCGGGGCGTTGTACGGCTTGTCACGACCTTGTTGACGCTTACCCTTCCGCTCCTTCAGAACCTTATAATGAGCTTTGGTGTCCTCCTCATAAATTCTGCAGCTACTTACCAACTCGGAGAACTGACGGATCTTCTGATACCCAATTGCTCGCTTAACCTCAGCACGCAAGCCATTCTCGAACTTGATACACTTGGAGAATTCAGCAATCTCAGCAGTGTAGTGCGGATAAAACTTAGCCAGCTCAACGAACTTAGCAGCATACTCCGTGACTGACATGTCGCCTTGCTTCAGCTCCAGAAACTCAATCTCCTTCTTTCCGCGAACATCCTCTGGAAAGTATCTATTCAGGAATTACCTCCTGAACACAGCCCAAGTAACTTCACCCTCGTTCTCTAGATTCGGACGAACACTAACCCACCAGTCATCAGCTTCCTCGGCCAAACAATGCGTACCAAAACGAACCATTTGAGGTGCAGTGCACTCCATTACTCGGAAAATTCTTTCAATCTCCTTGAGCCAAGTCTGAGCTCCATCAGGATCATATCTGCCTCTGAAGGTAGGTGGATGGTTCCTCAGAAACGTCTCCAACATTCGAACTCCATTGTTACCACCAGCGTTAGGTTGTTGCCCAACCGCTTGAGCCATCGCTCGTAATGCAGCAGCAAGAGCAGCATCATTTCTTCCAGCCATCTTAGTTCACTACATAACGAGAACGGGTTAGAGAAATTCAAATAGAATTAAACTAACACTCGACACGGACAACTCGATCTACTTGGCCGGATGGACCGACCTGCTCTGATACCAATTGTAACACCCCGAAATCCCAGCTTAAAAATTCATTTATATAATCAGAGTATAACACAATATTCAGGATGTCACATTTCATAAAATCTTTAAACAAAAAGAATAATATTTTATTCCTCATCTTTATTCAAAACGTAGCAGCGGAATCATAATTCAAACTCTTTAAAAAGATTAGTTCTTCGCACCAATGTCATAATTAATTCAAAAACGATACATAAAGGAATAGAAACAAATGATAATCCCCATCCCGTTACGTATCAGAGCTCCTAAGACTCCACAAGGACCTCTCACATCGTCAATCCTACGCTTGGTCACCTGCACTTGCCCACGAGGCGGCAATTCCAACAGAAGGGGTGAGATTCACAAAACAAAACATTAAACATATAATTCCACAATTATATTTAACAACATAACTTCATTATCATAATATCACAACAACAGTCAAGTAACAACTTAATCATAATCAACGTCATAAATCCACATCATAATCATAATCAACATCATGTTCAACATCTTAGTCAACAATCTTAGTACGACTCGGTAATGCGACCTCGACTCGACAATGCAACTTAGACTCAACGATGCAACTTAGACATCTTAATCATGCATGTGGTACCATATTGAGTATAAATATACTCCTAGGGCATAAGCCCTCGTCGCTATTGAGCATAAAAATACTCCTAGAGCATAAGCTCTCGTCGCTATTGAGCATAAAATACTCCTAGAGCATAAGCTCTCGTCGCTATTGAGCAAAAGCTCCTAGGGCATGAGCCCTCGTCTCTGGATGAATATGCATGGACTCAACTTCTAAAATCTTAGACATCTCAAATGGACTCCAATAGTTTGGACCATAACATCATAAATCTTTGACGACATATGCAGTTTCCATTTATGAACAACATAGCAACATGGCAGCAACGAATCATCACAGGCATTCACATACATCATCTCTTATAATTCAAAGGAAACATATACTAATGCATAGGTCACAATAACATATCAAGTATCAGTTAACAGCTCTACATTTATTCTTAATATCTCAGTTTTAATCTAAACCAGGGTTAATCTCATTATCAATTGTGCGACAAGAGTCGCATTATTCGAAAGATAGTCTGATACAGGACTACTCGCTATGGCGAGTATGAACCCTCGCCTCGCGAACCATCAGGTGTAACTCGCTATGGCGAGTTGGGTTGCTCGCCTTGCGAGCTTCAGGGGTTCTGCTCGCTATGGCGAGTAGGGTTGCTCGCCTGGCGAGCCATCACGGGTTGCTCGCTTCGCGAGCCTTCTCAAAGGTTGCTCGCTATGGCGAGTTGATTTCTCGCCTTGCGAGCCCGCTAGGGGTAACTCGCTTTGGCGAGTTGGGTTGCTCGCCTCGCGAGCTGGTGAAGAGCACTCGCCGTGGCGAGTTGACTGCTCGCTGTGGCGAGCTGCGACAGAACAGATACGGGATTACGAGGGTTTTCACCCAAAACCCCAAATTTCATCCTAAACCTTCCAAATTTCGACTATAATGATGTACAAGGGCTATTCTATGGTCTGTAAACAGTTTCCTACGTCAACGGTACAATTTCTCATCATCTAATCATCAATTCATCACTTTTTAACCTAATTCTTAGTTCTTAAATTCTCATGAACAATCCTTAAACATGTTAACTACAATCATGAATCATAAGCTTAATGAATTGCAATGCTAGGCTCACCCTTACCTTGGAAAATTGAGCAGCAGCCTCTCTTGTTCTTCTCTCCTGCTTTCTCCTTTTTTTCTCCCAAAAACCGAATTGTACGTACTGTACAATTCTAAACCTAATTTTCCTTTTTAAACCACTTCTATTTTATTTTATCTTATTTCACTTAATCCCTCATAATTCTACTTAATTCGAAAACAGCCCCACAACTTAATATTTGTTTTATTTTCAACCCTTATTCTATTAAGTAATAAAATAGACCACCTAATACAATCACCACATAACACATAAATCACATAAATATATTCTAACTCGACAAATTAATTAAATAATTGAGACGGGCGTTACAACTCTCCTCAACTTATAGAATTTTTGTCCTCGAAAATTTACCTCATTCATGTCTGAGTACCAGCCAAAGCGAAAACTCTCCCAGTAGTCTGAGCCTTCTTCGGCTTCTTGCATTGCGAACCAATATGACCTTCTTCATTACAGTTAAAGCACACGACATCGTCATGTTTGCATGCCGTAGTAGCATGTCCCTTCTTACCACAACGGTAACACCGCTTCACATCCCCCGTACAAGCATTACTCTTGTGGCCTTTCTCACCACAGTTATAGCAGACGATCTCTGCAGGAGCATCTTCCTTCTAAGGTCTCCGCTCATCATTTACCTTCTGTTTACCCTTATCAGCCGGGGCGTTGTACGGCTTGTCACGACCTTGTTGACGCTTACCCTTCCGCTCCTTCAGAACCTTATAATGAGCTTTGGTGTCCTCCTCATAAATTCTGCAGCTACTTACCAACTCGGAGAACTGACGGATCTTCTGATACCCAATTGCTCGCTTAACCTCAGCACGCAAGCCATTCTCGAACTTGATACACTTGGAGAATTCAGCAGTCTCAGCAGTGTAGTGCGGATAAAACTTAGCCAGCTCAACGAACTTAGCAGCATACTCCGTGACTGACATGTCGCCTTGCTTCAGCTCCAGAAACTCAATCTCCTTCTTTCCGCGAACATCCTCTGGAAAGTATCTATTCAGGAATTACCTCCTGAACACAGCCCAAGTAACTTCACCCTCGTTCTCTAGATTCGGACGAACACTAACCCACCAGTCATCAGCTTCCTCGGCCAAACAATGCGTACCAAAACGAACCATTTGAGGTGCAGTGCACTCCATTACTCGGAAAATTCTTTCAATCTCCTTGAGCCAAGTCTGAGCTCCATCAGGATCATATCTGCCTCTGAAGGTAGGTGGATGGTTCCTCAGAAACGTCTCCAACATTCGAACTCCATTGTTACCACCAGCGTTAGGTTGTTGCCCAACCGCTTGAGCCATCGCTCATAATGCAGCAGCAAGAGCAGCATCATTTCTTCCAGCCATCTTAGTTCACTACATAACGAGAACGGGTTAGAGAAATTCAAATAGAATTAAACTAACACTCGACACGGACAACTCGATCTACTTGGCCGGATGGACCGACCTGCTCTGATACCAATTGTAACACCCCGAAATCCCAGCTTAAAAATTCATTTATATAATCAGAGTATAACACAATATTCAGGATGTCACATTTCATAAAATCTTTAAACAAAAAGAATAATATTTTATTCCTCATCTTTATTCAAAACGTAGCAGCGGAATCATAATTCAAACTCTTTAAAAAGATTAGTTCTTCGCACCAATGTCATAATTAATTCAAAAACGATACATAAAGGAATAGAAACAAATGATAATCCCCATCCCGTTACGTATCAGAGCTCCTAAGACTCCACAAGGACCTCTCACATCGTCAATCCTACGCTTGGTCACCTGCACTTGCCCACGAGGCGGCAATTCCAACAGAAGGGGTGAGATTCACAAAACAAAACATTAAACATATAATTCCACAATTATATTTAACAACATAACTTCATTATCATAATATCACAACAACAGTCAAGTAACAACTTAATCATAATCAACGTCATAAATCCACATCATAATCATAATCAACATCATGTTCAACATCTTAGTCAACAATCTTAGTACGACACGGTAATGCGACCTCGACTCGACAATGCAACTTAGACTCAACGATGCAACTTAGACATCTTAATCATGCATGTGGTACCATATTGAGTATAAATATACTCCTAGGGCATAAGCCCTCGTCGCTATTGAGCATAAAAATACTCCTAGAGCATAAGCTCTCGTCGCTATTGAGCATAAAATACTCCTAGAGCATAAGCTCTCGTCGCTATTGAGCAAAAGCTCCTAGGGCATGAGCCCTCGTCTCTGGATGAATATGCATGGACTCAACTTCTAAAATCTTAGACATCTCAAATGGACTCCAATAGTTTGGACCATAACATCATAAATCTTTGACGACATATGCAGTTTCCATTTATGAACAACATAGCAACATGGCAGCAACGAATCATCACAGGCATTCACATACATCATCTCTTATAATTCAAAGGAAACATATACTAATGCATAGGTCACAATAACATATCAAGTATCAGTTAACAGCTCTACATTTATTCTTAATATCTCAGTTTTAATCTAAACCAGGGTTAATCTCATTATCAATTGTGCGACAAGAGTCGCATTATTCGAAAGATAGTCTGATACAGGACTACTCGCTATGGCGAGTAGGAACCCTCGCCTCGCGAACCATCAGGTGTAACTCGCTATGGCGAGTTGGGTTGCTCGCCTTGCGAGCTTCAGGGGTTCTGCTCGCTATGGCGAGTAGGGTTGCTCGCCTGGCGAGCCATCACGGGTAGCTCGCTATGGCGAGTAGGGTTGCTCGCTTCGCGAGCCTTCTCAAAGGTTGCTCGCTATGGCGAGTTGATTGCTCGCCTTGCGAGCCCGCTAGGGGTAACTCGCTTTGGCGAGTTGGGTTGCTCGCCTCGCGAGCTGGTGAAGAGCACTCGCCATGGCGAGTTGACTGCTCGCTGTGGCGAGCTGCGACAGAACAGATACGGGATTACGAGGGTTTTCACCCAAAACCCCAAATTTCATCCTAAACCTTCCAAATTTCGACTATAATGATGTACAAGGGCTATTCTATGGTCTGTAAACAGTTTCCTACGTCAACGGTACAATTTCTCATCATCTAATCATCAATTCATCACTTTTTAACCTAATTCTTAGTTCTTAAATTCTCATGAACAATCCCTAAACATGTTAACTACAATCATGAATCATAAGCTTAATGAATTGCAATGCTAGGCTCACCCTTACCTTGGAAAATTGAGCAGCAGCCTCTCTTGTTCTTCTCTCCTGCTTTCTCCTTTTTTTCTCCCAAAAACCGAATTGTACGTACTGTACAATTCTAAACCTAATTTTTCTTTTTAAACCACTTCTATTTTATTTTATCTTATTTCACTTAATCCCTCATAATTCTACTTAATTCGAAAACAGCCCCACAACTTAATATTTGTTTTATTTTCAACCCTTATTCTATTAAGTAATAAAATAGACCACCTAATACAATCACAACATAACACATAAATCACATAAATATATTCTAACTCGACAAATTAGTTAAATAATTGAGACGGGCGTTACACTCTCAAGTGCATATTTGTTGGCTATTCTCCAACCCAAAATGGGTTCAAATGTTATTCTCCAACCACCAAAAAAATTTACAACTCTATGGATGTCACATTCTTTGAGAATCAACCTTTTATACCAAAACTGGTATTCAGGGGGAGAATTTTACTCAAGAATATCATCTTTGGGATATTGATATGTTGGATTCAACCTATGGTGAAAGTTCCCTAAATGTGTCACCTCAAATAAACCAAATTGATACAAATGTGTCCATTCACCCCAATCTGCTGCCACTGTCTGTGTCAGATCAATCTTATGATCGACCATCATTGTCCAACACTCAGTCTCCTGATATGTCTGTGAAAGATCAATCAATCAATTGTTCAGTCTGTGGCAGAACAACTTTCTGTTCAGCCATCTACTTCAACACACTCAGCTGGAATACGTGAGCTCCGTGTCTTTACTAGGAGAAACAAGAAGGTAAAGAACAACAACAAATTCCCCATTGCCATGAATCTTGCCCGATTTTAGAGATTGAAAATGCACAAGATGATGAGAATTATGGCCCTATTTCCGATGCTAAATATGATGACAAATCTATTGCATTGATAAAAGACAAGCGTTCCTGCACATCTCATCCTATTTGCAAATTTATCTCTTATGATAAGTTATCTTTTCGTCACTTGGCTTTTGTTAGCAATCTTGATAGAATTCAGGTTCCAAATTCTGTCTATGAAGTACTTATCAAGCCAGAATGGAAGGAAGCAATATTGGAAGAAATTCATGCTCTTGAAAAGAATGGAACTTGGGAATTATCAAATCTACCATCTGGAAAACATCCAGTGGGCTGCAAGTGGATTTTTACGATCAAACAAAACTCAGATGGTAGTATCAACAGATATAAAGCACGATTGGTGGCTAAGGGTTTTACACAAACCTATGGTATTGATTATCAAGAGACATTTGCACCTGTAGCAAAGCTCAACACAGTTCGGATTCTACTCTCGCTTACCTCAAACCTTGATTGGCCTCTCTATCAGATGGACATGAAAAATGCATTCCTCAATGGTGACCTTGAAGAGGAAGTTTACATGGAGATTCCTCCAGGTTTCGAAACATCAGAAAATGCAAACAAAATCTGCAAACTTAAGAAATTTTTGTATGGATTGAAACAGTCCCCAAGAGCTTGGTTTGATAGATTCACAAAAGTGGTAAGGACGTTTGGCTACATTCAATGCCAGTCAGATCATACAATGTTCCTCAAACAGTCACCCTCAGAGGAGAAGACTATTCTTATAGTTTATGTTGATGATATTATTCTGATAGGTGATCATGAAGAAGAGATCAAGAGATTAAAGAGTCTCTTAGCCAAAGAGTTTGAAATAAAAGATTTGGGCAATCTAAAATATTTCCTTGGTTTGGAGGTATCTCGGTCTAAGAAAGGAATTTCAGTTTCCCAACGGAAATATGTTCTAGACCTCTTAAAAGAAACAGGGATGCTTGGGTGTAAACCATCCGAGACCCCGATGGATGCAACTGTGAAGCTTGGTAATCTTGATAAAAACACACCAGTTGATAAAGGAAGATATCAAAGGTTGGTTGGAAAGCTCATTTATCTGTCTCACACAAGACCGGACATTAGTTTTGCAATGAGTACAATGAGCCAATTCATGAATCGTCCCACAGAAGAACATGTGGAAGCGGTGTATAGAATTCTAAGATACTTGAAAATGACACCTGGTCAAGGATTATTTTTTCAAAGGTCAGCTAATAGGGGAATTGAAATATTCACCGATGCTGATTGGGCAGGATCAGTGACTGATAGGCGTTCAACATCAGGTTATTGTACTTTTGTTTGGGAGAATCTAGTCACTTGGAAAAGTAAAAAGCAACCGGTAGTGTCTCGTAGCTCAGCAGAAGCCGAATTCAGAGCTTTATCCCAAGGCATATGTGAGGGAATATGGCTAAAAAGGGTACTTCATGAAATTGGAATGCTTAATTCGGACCCCATAAAGGTGTTATGTGATAACTAGTCTGCCATTAGCATTGCTAAGAATCCGGTTCACCACGACAGGACAAAACATGTAGAGATTGACCGTCATTTCATCAAGGAAAATTTTGAAAACGGGACTATATCCCTCTAGTATACTCCTACAAGCCAACAAACGGCAGACATTCTTACTAAAGCAGTGCCAAGAAAAACTTACATCCAAGCTAGGATTGCTCAACATTTACAACCTAGCTTGAGAGGGAGTGTAGAAATCTAGCAGAATAAAGTATACTTATTTAGCATATTTGGTTTGAATAAGAGGGATTTGGTAGTTATGTTACCATCTCTCATCATTGACCTGTTTGATAGCTGAGAGTCTACTTCCTCTATTTATACCATTGTAATATATTTTCTTAATAAATCAATGAGAATACAAAAACTTATTCTCTGAAATTCTACAGACATCAAGTTTTGGAAAGTTAGGTTTTGAAACCCTATGATCTCAATTTCAAAATTGAAGTGAAATTAGTAATGTATCAGTGTTTTTTGTTTTGCCTATTAACTATTGGCGTAGATTCAAGTTGAGAGGTTGACTGCATGTTTTTTTTTGTTAAATTTCCTTTGTATTTTAGGGTTTTCCACAGAAACTTCATGTTTGGTGTAGGCAACCAAGAGGGAAGTGGGGACTGGGAAGAATACAGTCAACTTCTGGAGAACAAGCATCAGTTTAACTCTCAAATTGAAATGTAAACTTTTAAATTTTGTGTCTTTATAAGATAGTATTCATTGTTGAGTATGCAAGATAACATGCTATTTGTGTTGATGAGTTGTTGCTGCAGGTTACGAGAGTGCCACGAACATATCTCTTGGCAGCTAATCCTGATATTTTAGAGGGTGTGGATGATCTTATACAGCTCAGCTATTTGAACGAGCCCTCGGTTCTTCACAATCTTCGGTTTAGATATTCTCAAGATATGATTAACTAGGGTTTCAAATTTGTGTGCCTCATTTTGTTTAAGGGCATATGATAAAGCAGTAATTAAATGCAATGGCAAAGAGGCTGTCACCAATTTTGATCCCAGCATATATGATAATGAACATAATTTTGGTAAGCACTTTTAATTGGAAGTGTTTGTTTACATTTTAATTATTCAAATTCACTTCTACCTAATTAATAATTAATTGCATTATTAAATGACAGAATCATCAGGTAATGCTGCAGATCACAATTTGGATTTGAGTTTGGGAAATTTAAATTCTACAAGGACACACAACCTGTGTTGTCTATGCCATTATGATAATGGATATGAAAATTTTCATTGTTTTTGGTTCTAGGGTTGATGCTTTTTATACTTTAGAGTTGATTGGTTTGGGGTTTGTTTAGGGTACGGCTGCAACAAAAGGGGTTGCTGAGAAAAGAAAAGGAAGAAGGGGTCCAGGGAGTGTAATTGGATCCAGTGCTGCCGGTTGCGTTTGTGCTTTCCTCACAATTTTTGGAGTTGGAGGAGCGGCTTTTTCTCAGCTTTGGAGACTTGGGTTTGTTGCAAGTTTCTGTACCAAGTTGAGTGACACAGTCTCAAGTGAGATAGGCAAAGCATATGGAAAAACAACGCGAGTAGTTAACTCTTTCTTTTTTTGGATAGATATATGTTAGTTTCCAAGGATCAAACCCTGAACTTCATACTTAGAACTCCTTCGATGGATATCAAACTTTTTGTTCAATTCTGTAGCTTTGTTGTCCTGTTTGAAATTAAAGTAGAACAATTTGAAGGAAGGTTTGTGCTTTGTTACATTGTTTGTTAGCCTTTGCTTGGTTACTTCCATTGATGATTGTTTCATTGTGTTAAAAATTGGGTTGCCATTCATTTGGTTGTGATTCCAAATTGGGATTCCCGTCTGCAACAGCATTAAGTTTTGAATTTTAGGCTTAGCATTGCTTTACCTTCAGACTTCAAGTTTGATTCCTGAAATTAAAGTATGCTAAACAATTGGTTTATAACTTTGATAGACCATTGATAAACATGTTCAATGGCATGTTACATGGTTAATTAAACTGAATTAATCTTGATGATGAACCATGATTTGGAATTTTTGAAACCACTCACAGTCATATTTTGTTCAAATGAACAATTTATTTGGATGAACTACGCTATATCATGATATCAGATTTGAATTTTTAGTTAGTGGACTAAAGAGCCCATTATAATCAGGGCCGTTCTTACGATTTCGGAGGCTCGGCTCTAAGAATGAAAAGAGGCCAGTGATAAAATCAAAACATAATTTATTTTTTTTAAAGAGCAATGTTCTATTTGTAAGACCTTTTGTAGCTAACAACTCAATCATTTTAGACTAGAGAGAATTCTAATTTCTTGGATCAAATATATCTACACTAATTGATCAAATATATTACTAATTCTGTTAATAATCAACCAAATCTCTATCAATCTCTATTTTAGCAATTTTAACATTCAACAAAATCATCCAATTTCATGAAAGGAAGTAAAATAAATTAATGAAAGAGAGGTTATTTACTGACCAAACAGTGTTGTTTTGGAAGGGGGAAAACGATTGTGAGTCAGAGAGGTTATTTTAGCAATTTTGAAGTACTACTAGGTATTAAAATAAAATTTGAAGCCCATACTGGAGGGTGGCCCAGCTCGGTTGAGCTGTTTGCACCCCCTCAAGGCCGGGCCTGATTATAATGGATTAATATTTTACTGAATAAGGGTTTTGAAGTTTGTAGGATTTATGGTTCAGTGAGATTGGAACTATGATATAAAAGTCCAGGTCAGTACCAATGTTTCATTTTTTTCATGTGAAAACCATTTGTTTATTTCTCTGTAAAATACATGCAATGTGAACTTTTTTTTATCTCTTCAAAATTGTGTTTTTAAGATTTGATTTTTTCTTCCTTTGTGCATATTTAGAAGGATGGCAATTTTGTCAGAACATTAAGTATAATGCTTCCATTTGAATCAGAAATTGTTGCCAAGTTTGGGTAGCACTGAAGAAGATACATGGTGATATCATGTATGGAACATTAAGAAAGGATATAAACTGGTACTACAACAGCACAATAATCTTAAGGAGACAGAAACAGGTACATAAATGTTTGAAACTTTGGATGCTTCGGTAACCTTTTCCCAAAAAGTTTGTACTTTCTCTGAAGGACTAATACATTTAGGTTTAATGAGTTATTTCAATGGAATGAATTATATTGAATTGATTCATCACTATATGCAGCGTTAGTTTTTGTGTTGATGATAATTGCGACGAACTTCTGATATACTGTCAGGCCGCGCATCGTGTCATGGTGGAGAAGCACATTTGAAATGTTTGCGGCGGAAATGCCAGATAGGTTCAAGAAACAGCAAGAGAAGTGTCAATCGATACTCTTGAGCATTGCGTCGAGCAAAGTTGGTGGCAGAATACCTAATACTCCGGTGGTGGCTGCAAGTGCTTCAGCAAATGGAAAAGATTCAAAAACTGATGTTAAATTCTCAAGTGATACTGAGAGGCTTCAGCAGATTAATAATATACGTAAAGCCCCCATTGGTGCTCAGATGATCGTGTTATTGACAGGGGCGGACCTGGACTCATGATAATGGTGGGGCATAGTTTTTTTTGTCAAATAATAAAATAATATTTTTTAGCCAAAAGCTAAAAAAAAAATATATATATTCAATTTCAATTTGATATAGTAACCAAAATGGAGAGTTTATTCCTTCAAAAAAAAATTGAGAGTTTATAAAATAAAAAAGAAGGAAAAAGAGAGATGAAACTAAAACAAATTGTCTGCACATTACCAAAACAAAAACAAATTGGGAGTTTAAACAATATAAGAAAAGATTGTATGCACTGATGCACATTAACAGAAAACAAAGACTTTACAATAAGGTAAAGCAAGAACAAATTTAGTCCCACATCGTCTACTTTTAAGACATTGAGAATGTGTTAGGTTATAAATAAAGAGTGTATCAGCTTCAAAGACATATACAACAAAATACTGTTTGGTGGGTCCCTTATTATGTTACTCGTTCAGATTCTGAACCAAAAGCAGTTTGTGCCATTAATTAATTACTCTAACCGACCAGTAACTTGGTAAAAAACTAATATTTTCCACCCAAAACACTACACTTAAACTTCATGGTGAAATTACTAATTTGCCTTTGCTCATAAAATGACCAAAATACCCCTGAGTCTAAAATGACTAATATATCCTTCCAACACCAAATTCCACTAATCCCAATCAAAACACACACAAAGGAAAAGCACATATAAATGCATATAAATACATATAAAAATTAATTAAAATAAATGTAACGAAAATTGGACTGTTACAATGAATAGTTGGCTCTGTTATCCGATGAAGATGGAAACAAGTGTTTAAGGAAGTAGTTATGCAACTAGCACACACTCATCTAGTGCAACCAAGGAGGATAATAATAACACTCAAATATTGCCTGCCTGATGGACACTACATCATCTAAATATGATTCTAACTTTGAGAATGGTGATGAGATATTTTCTGAACTTACTCGTGAAAAGGTAGCCACTGCCAATAAACATTTTCTACACAACTTTTATAGTAAATCAAGGAGATTTAAAGTTTTCCAATATAACAACACAAAATTCTTCTTGAAAAAGCTTTAGTTCTTGATGAAGAGGTTCAGACTCTCATAATCAATAATCATATTTTAAAATAAACTCGGCCCTTTGATATCCAGTGTAACTCTCATAAGTAAGATATTGTTTTTCAAGAGTTTCTTTCTAATGGTATTGATAGAAGTAAAATGACTTCAATGATTTATTGTGTCAGTAGGAAAAAGCAAAGAAGCATTGGGTATATATAAGATGAACCTAACATGTAAGTTCATAATCTGGAAACTCCTAGGCATACTACTTGTTCATATTGCTTCAAGAAAGGACATGATCAGAGATTATGTTCAATGTTGAAAGTTTTTAAGCTTAAAGCATTGAAAAAGGATAAGTCCTTCAGAACTAACCACAAAGAACCCAAGAAAATATGGATACCTAAGCCTGAAATTGTGTGTGTTTCATATATGCTCAGAAGCAGAGTTAAAACATCTATATATCATGACACCTGAACAGTGGTTGCTTACAACACATGAAGGGAGAAAAGCATATGGTCCAAACCCGAACTCCAAAAGAGGGAGGAACTGTGGGATTTGGAGGAAACCAGATGGGAAAAATTATTATGGTATGGAGACTATTGGTAGTTCCTTTTTTCCCTTTATTCATAATGTTATGCTGGTAGATGAATTGAAACATAACCTATTGAGCATAACTCAATTATGTGGCATTGACTATGAAGTGGTGTTTGATAAGACTAACTACAAAGTCATCAATCCCTTTGATAAGTCCATATTCTTCATAGGAAAGAGGAAAGACAACGTTTATAAAATGAATTTCCTGTATTTGGATGAACAAAAGGTTGTTTGTCTTTTGTCAATGATTGATGAAAAATGGACATGGCACATGCGTTTAGGTCATGCTAGTTCGAGATTAATCTCTAAACATTGCAAGTTAAAACTTGTCAAAGGCCTACCAAATTCAAAGTATCATTTAGATGTTCTATATGAAGCATGCCAACAAGGATAAATTGTCAAATCTTCTTTCAAACCTAAAAACATTGTATCAATCACCAGACCTCTAGAACTTCTTCACATCGGTTTGTATGGACCGGTCTATGGGAATAATTATGACTCATAGTTTATGACTACAACATGTGGACTTGGGTAAAATTTATGAGATTTAAGGACGAGTTATATTCTTTGTTTAGTATCTTTTATACTCATGTGCAAAATGAAAATGATTTCAAGATTTGAAATATCAGAAGTGATCATGCTGGTAAATTCGAAAATGAGTCATTTAAATCTTTTTATGAAAAACATAATTTTTTTCAAGATTTTTCTTGTGAACATCAATATGGGGTTGTAGAACAAAAGAACAGATATTTACCAGAAATGACGAACATCATGATTTATGAAACCAATTTGGTTAAGCATTTCAGAGTAGAAACTGTAAACACAACATTTTTTGTTCAAAATAGAATTTATATCAGACCTATGACGTAACATTTTATGTTCACAACACCTTTTTTTAAGTAATTAAAAATAATTCAATAATTTATACTTTCATACAAAACGATATTATATTTTGACATAATTTTTTTTTTCTTTCAATTTACTTCATTTATTTTTTTAGTCCTTCATTGCCAATCAAATAGCTTAATTTTTTAAATAACCAGCCAAAATATTGCATCTATCATTTCATTTGATAAAAGTGGAAAACGCTAGATAATGAATGCATGTCTCGAGCTTAGAGGTCCCAACATTCTCTAGGCATCCCCAACAATTCCTCTCCGAATAAGGTTAAGCTTTGTTGGGAGCCTTTTTAGTATCAGTTTGGGAAGGAATAAATGAGTTTTACCCTTCGTTGGCCAAAACCCTTCCCTAATTCTAATGAAACTTAAACGTTTTTTTTTTGTCAAGTAACTTAACTGCTAGAGAAATTCATCTTAAAATGAATAAGTGGAATGTTTGAAGTTCGAACTCCGACCCTTACATGTATTATGCATTATTCCTTACTAAGTGAGCTAACTCCACGGATTACTGAAACTCTCCTTTTATAAGTACATCAAACTAAAACCTATTTTCCTTGACCATTTTCTTTTTTTTTTTGGAAAGAAAATGTGTCGTATATCTTGTGAGTAAGATAATGTTTTGTAAACGAATGAGCCCTTACGTAGTCGCATATGCATCCAATCATCATTAACTAATTTAAGTATATATATTAATACATTTGATCAAAAAATAAAGTACAATAATAATACATGGACATCCTTTTTGTGGCACACCCAAAACATCCAGGTTGTTAGTCATGTATAAAAATATGATTAATTCATTAGATAGTTAATTCAATTCACAATCAAATTATTGATTAATTCAACTATATGATTAGCAACAATTTTCAACATGATCTAAAGTCTAAACATATCATCTATTAACTGAATTACTATATTTTTGCTCACGATTATTTAGGTGTCATAGATTTACTAAAAAATGAGTTTCCATGAAACATATTATTTATGTCAAAAGCTGTAGAATTATAAAGAAATATTAATAAGATGCGAATTTTGTCCTCGTGAGCTTAATTCGGTTAGGACAATACATAATATATGCAAAGTTCGGGGTTCGAACCCGACCTTAATTAGTGTTACCGTATGTAGTATGATTTCACACGAAAATAAATTGAGTGTTAACCTTGGATAGTTCGTAAACGGAAACTGATTCTTTAACAAATCAGTTTTTCAGCTATAAACTATCAAATATAAAACATCAGCTATTATCAGTTAACTTATAGCTTATTTTTTCAAACACGAAACTGTCTAATTTTGCTCAATTGTGACATTTGAACCACAAATTCAATATCTTTCTTTATAATTTTATATTTCTTTTTCTCTCATGTATAATAGTTTATATGTAGCAATTTAAAAAAGTTGAGAGAATTTTATTTGAGACAATGCAATCATGGAGATCACTTAAACATATACCCATATTGAAGAGATTTGACAACTCCGAACTAGACTGAATAGACGTGTCTTGATAATGTGGAGAGCACTTAAACATGCGAAGGGAATACAGTTAAGATAATACACATATGTGCATGAATATTCACGGATGAACTGTTTAATGAAACTGTTTCCATTTATGGCCATGTTTTATATCAACTATGATTTTATTTCGATGATAACAATAAGGAATGCAAAGGATCTGTCGATGGTTGGTTTCTTCTGAGGTACAAAAGCTGATACATTACATATTCCATTTTTTGCACGTTGAAAATGGTAGCATGTGAGGTAAGCTTAATTTAATTTAATATATTTAATTAACTTAGAAACATGCACCTCATAATTAGTCTTAATATACAAAACGAAATTTAAGATCAAATCTTTTAAAAATTAGGATTAAATATGTTTTTCTCTTTATAAATAATTTAATTTTTCGTTTTATCTTTCTAAAATAGTTTTTGGATTTCTTATTTCTAAAATCGTTAAGAACGTCACTGATGAAAATGAAGAGCCGGTACATTAACCGTATTTATTCAAGGAATACCATAGCATTCAATAACACATTAAACATAAGGTATCTTAAACAATGTTCAACAATATTCAGCATTATATAAAGGACCCAAATTTAACTGAATAAGAATACACACATACGTACATACACATATAGAATGTACATAACATTCTGTTTTTACCTAGAATTATTTTATTTATTATTTATATATGTTTATGTGTGTTTATACGTGCTTATTTGCTTATATGTATATTTATGTGGGAATTAATGGATTTTAGCCTAAAAGGGTATTTTAGTCATCTTGGAGGTTAAGGGTGTTTTGGTCATTTGACAAATGAGGATAAATTAATCATTTCTTTGGAAGGATTATTTTTAGTGTTTTAGTGAGAATTGTTATTTTTTACTAAGTTTCTAGTGAATTGGGTAATTATTTATAGATGGTAATTATTCGGTGATTTAACGGTTTAATGAGTAGTAACTTTTTAGAAATAGTTTGTAAGAGTTTTGAAGCCCAATTAGAATGAGAGTTGTTAGCCTAAAATTTCAAGGCTATATTAAACGTAGTCAAACTATAGTTGACCTTATAAAATCGAAAGAAACAATATATTGTTCATATCTAAGATTGATCGAAGGTTAAACTTGCTGGAATTGCTTGAAGTGTGAATTTCAGTTCGATGGATGGAAATCTATCGAAAAAGCAGTTCGCTTTGCATAAGGTCAAGCAACGGATATCTTCAAGAGATAGATGTTTGAATTTCAAATTTAACATATATGTTCCGATTCAGTTGTAGTGGTTGTAGTTTCAAATCTTAATGTAGGTAGTTATTTCTATTAGTATAAATAGGAGTTTTTCATAAGGAAAATGGGTCACAATCCAATCATACACAAAACTTACACTCAAACTATCTGCATTCAAGAGAGAAACGAGTCACAAGTTGCAATGTATGAATATGTGTACCAATTTACATTCAATCAATTCAATTTAAGTTTGTTTTCTTAAATATCTTTGCAATTTACTTGTTTATTTCAAGCAATCTCTTTTATTTTCATCTTGAAAGTAATTCCGACGGATTTAACTAGGTTAAATTCGACAATTATCTTCATATTCTTTTATATTATCGAAGAAAAATCATGAATTTCTAGGAAATGAAAAACACAATATGTCATTAAGATTTACTAGTTGATCTTGCAAGTAATTAATTTTAAATCAACGGTTGTTTACCAAATATCAGCGTAAACAAGAGTTAACATAGCCCACTTGGTGATATAAATAGATAACTCTTTTGAGAATTAGGTTAACACCATTCATTATTCACTTCACAAAATATTTTGAGAGGTAGAGAGAGAAAGTAGATCACAAGCTTAGAGAAGAGAAAATAGAGAAAAAGGGTTAGAGAGAAGAAAAACTTGAAGAGCAGAAGAGGTTGCAGACTTGGGGAGTTAAAGTGAAGCAATAGTTAAGTGATTAGAACTTCTCTCAAATAAGCTAAAACATTCATACTTTCAATTATCGGTATAAGTGATTATTGGTGAATTATGACTTTTGGTGAATTTTGATATCAATTTTTTTGCTCTTTAATTGTTGATAAGTTTGAGTGTGTTAAATTGATGTTAAACTTGTTGTTGTTGTTTGTTTTTCATTGTTAAAGTGTGATAATATGAACTCTTTGTGGTTTTTGCCTAATTTGATGAGAAATGATGTTGTTGTTGAGAATTGTTGGGGAAATCTCGATTGTGTGATATGAATGTTATTGATTAGTGTTGTTGATGATGATTCATGCATTTGGTATCACTAATTGTGGTGTTGTGATTCAAGTTGTTGTTGTTTGATGAGTTCTTGGTGAAATGGGTCAAAGTGGAGACATGTTATTTTTTATGTTTTGAGTGGATTGATGATGTTTCTAGGTTAAGTTAGAGTATGTAGATTTTCTTTTTGAATTACAAGTTTTGGGTGTAGGTTTGTTTGGGAGAAAAAATTGGGTTTTGATGTAAAAAGCCATTTTAAGTGTTTTTGAGAAACAAGTGATTTTGAAATGGGAAAATATGGTTTTGATGTGTTCTAAGTGTTTGGTATTAGTGGTTTAATCATGAGTTAAGTTTGTAATTGATTTGGAAGTTTTGGAGTTGGAATAAGTTGCTCAAAAGTGATTATTTATGAATATTCGCACTTTGAAAAGCTGAAAACTGATATTTTTTTTCCACATCCTGAACTGGTGTAATCGATTACACCATATGTGTAATCGCTTACACAATGTTGCTGTAAGTTTGGGACTGTTGCTGAAAGGTGTAATCGATTACGCTTTTTGTGTAATCGATTACGCCCTATTCTAAACCTCCAAAACTCTATTTTATGAAGTAAATTGAGGTTAGGACATTTTGTAGAAAATAGACGAACTTTACCGATATTGATTTTTATGGTTTCCAAAACTTGTAAATGGATTGTATTCATGTTTATATGATGGAATGATGATGAATCAATGATGATTAGATGATTAATAAGATGGATGTCATGATGATTGTTGTTTGTCCGACTCTGGTGTAAATTGTGAAATCGAGACGGTGATGTTTCTTTAAAATGATTGTTGATCATGTTGATGTTCGGTGATAATTATGATGCTGTTTGATGATGATTTATTAATGATGGTGAATTCTTACATGCAAAATGACAGTGATTTCCAAATATCATCACCACCATTTTGCCAATAATTACATGCATTTCTTTTCTTCACATTATCCTTTTTCCAGTACAACCTTCTAGACATCATGATCAAGCGAAGCAACCCCAAAACCTCAGCCAACCCATACAAAAAAATTACAATTGTGTCTAGGTGTTGGAATGACATAGTCTGGTTGGAAGATGTGGGGGGAACAAATTGGGTTGGAAGTGAAGGTGAGAAAAACACAAGAGGGGGGGGGGGGGGGGGGGGGGGGGGGTTGAATTGTGTTTACTTTTTCGAAACTCTTGAAGAGTAAGAATATGGTTTTCCAGGATCAGAGTCTGAGTGGAATCAGAGTCTGATGGAAGACCAGATTCTGTAGCAGCGGAAATAAACAAGAGATAGAGAGAAAGAGAGAACACAAGCAATTATACAGGTTCCTTCCACAAACCGGAAGTAGTCATGTCCCCCTTGCACTTCCAAGGAGAGTTTCACTAAAATGTAATATCAATTACAAGTTGCTCAAACACACAGTAAGAGACTTCCAATTGCTCAAGCACGCAGGCAAGAGTCTTCCAATGCTCAAAGACACAACTAATAGACTTCTTTGCTCAAGCACACAAGCAAAAGACTTCTGACACAATTTACAGAAAATTGAATAGAGTTGGAGACACTTGACAAACAATCAAATGTGTTCCAATAACTTAAACAAAGACAGACTCTGTTTTTCTGATGAACTTAGAGATTCTAGAATACACAGTTTGTAAGAATAATCTAAGTTGTTGATGTGTTTCTGGTTTGACTCAGTTAGAATACAATAGCTCGACAGCGTAGTTTTTCAGTTGTAGAGTCCAACAGATTCTTCAAGTCTTCTATCCTTTATATAGGCGATGGAAAGAGACGTTGAGACAATCCAGCACATCAAGAGAATTCTGGAAGCTTGATCAATAGCTGTTGATCTGTTGCTTGATATGGTAATAGTCCTTCAAATGCATATTTTGAATTCCATTCCTTTTGAAGCTTAATACCGGTAGACAAAGTTGCCAAACTGTACGAGGTAGTGGAGTAGTGGAAACAGAGTTCGTACACACGTACTCTATCCTATTCTGCATTCTTTGTCGTTGAGCATCTCACGCTCAAGTTGACTTTGAAGCTAGTCGTTACTTCAAGTGAGTGTTTCTTATGCATTGAAATTCGTATAGAAATCCTTCTAAACAAATCTTCATTTTGTAGGCTTCAGACTCACTGTAGCACTTCAGCTTCTGATGATCTTCAGACTCTCTTGATCTTCAGGTTCTGATAGTCTTCAGACTCTCTTGAACTTTAGGTTCTGATCATCTTCAGACTCATTTTGAACTTCAGATTCTCTTGGTCTTCAAGACTTCTTGACACAGCTTCTGATAATTCTTCAGACTCTCTAGATCTTCAGAATCACAAGCAACAAGCTTCTCTAGATTTTGCTTTCAAAATGTTCAAACAAAATACTTTCTAAGATTAAAATCTTGATTAAGATCCTGCATACTTAAACAAATATTAGCATATCCAATTGACAATTTTTAATACCTTGTTATCATCAAAAATCAAAACTTGGTATTGCTGAACACCCTTGTTCCAACAGGAAGACCGATGTTCAAATATGTGAGGAATGTAACGAAGAGAGAGAAGAAATATCTAATGTGATGTGGTGCACGATAGAATCTCTAAGCTTATTTATTCCAAAGATTCTTGATTATATTTCTTAGTGAGACACTTGATTAATGTCCCACCGTAGAAGTCACGGTCTTTTCTTAAAAAGAGTTAAACAAAACTTCAACAAAAGCGAAATGGCATTATCTTTTTGCGATATTAAAGATGCAATCCTTCACTCTAACTCCTTTTTGGATATTATATGTTATAAGAGAAACATTGTTTTGTAAGATTGGACACAACAAAAATAAATTAATGAAGGTTGCATGGATGAAATAATATAACAAGAAAAATCGAAATTCTTGCATTTCATTAAATTGTATTTCGTGGCATTAAACATCACTACTCTTATTAAATTACATACACGACAATTTCATTACAATACTAAGAAAACTCAGTTTGCAATTGTTGGTGTTAGACTATAAATATTATTGGGGACAATTGAATGTAAATCACATATGCAATGTGAACGAAGGGGCGGGAAATCACGGCATCCAGGAACGCCAAAAAGTGGAGGTTTAAAACTATCACAACAATGAGAACATTGCTTATCTGTTTTGCAATAGGGACAATCTCGAGTTGGTTTAAATTTCGGTTTCTGGTATAAAATCTCAGCGTTGATTCTTCCCGCAACGATTTCTATGCATATATCTGCATACACAAACAAACAATACATGTACTTTAGAACAAATTTGAGATTAAGATTTGAAGAAAATTAGAAAATTTTCTTAAATTGCCCAATTGTTTCTAACCTGATAAAAGGATGGAAGAAACAACCAACAGTGCAAGTTGGAGAGAAATAAGTCTTGTTGTGTCCATCTTGATCATAGTACATACATTACTATGTTCTACGAGGAAATATTTATAAGGCCAAAAGTTGCTCATATCAACTAATTAATTTTTAATTGATTGCTCCATTATATCATATTTGTAACGCACTTATGTTTTGAAGTAACTATCCAAAAAATTATGATAATATTTATTATAATTATATTATTGTTGTTGTTTTTTAAAGAAAGAAAAAACGACTAAAAAACAACAACAATAAAAAATAATAAATATTAAGAAAGATAACTGAATAACTAAAATTAATGAAAATTACCATGTCCAATATTAAACATGTTGAATTATGGTGGCTAGAAACAAGTAAAAGAAAATTTTATTATTGTGTTTGAGGGGAATAATTTATTATTGTTATTGAATATTTTAACTCACTTAGGTTGACATGATGACATTGACTTTGAACTTTGGAGCATTCTTCTCTCAAGGTCTCCGGTTTGAAATTTCTCGATGTTATTTTTGGTGTGCTAGTTTGACTTTTAAAAAAATAAATTAATATCAGTAAATATACAAAATATACTAATCTATCAATACTTTATTTTATTATAAGTCGTTTTGATGTTTTTCACATGTATTAAGAAATGAAAATTTCCCACAAGTCATAACTCAACTTAGAAAATGACGAAATTGTTAGGACGACCACCGTGGATGGGGTTCGAACCTTTACCCTCCACTTGTCTGTGAGTTTCAATGATTATTTTTATTTCATATTATCTACAAAAAACAATGAATTTAATTTTGTGTTGGAAAGATAAATTATGAGTGATTTTACAAAATTATCTCTTATTAATAATATGAAAAAAGAGTTAAACAAATAGATAGAAAAGAGTAATAATGGTTAAATATATGTTAGGAAAAGAATCGCTAATAATACATTAATATTAATATTGAGAAGTGGTATATAATAAAATATAATTTTTTATAAAGTGATATATAATAAAATATGAAGGGAGCCTCTCAAAATAAAAATATGGAGGGAGTAATAAATAAATCATTCATTACCTATATTACTTATGTATTGTATTTTTACTAGTATGATGCCCGTTCTAAGCACGGGGAATTAACATACTTGAAAAATTAACATACTTGAGTTGAAAATTAATTAATTTGAACTACATGTCACATAAAGTTAGTGAATATTTAAGTTATTTGACATATAAGTCAACATAAATTTAACGTAAATTTATTATATAAAGTTTTGATTGATAAAAAATTAAACTATAAATTTATAAGAAATATCGTGTAGTTTATATATATATATATATATATATATATATATACACATACACACACACAAAGGAGACTTGCCAAATAAGCTAGCCCCTAGAAATATTAAAAATAATCAAAAAGATACAAGAAAAAGGGGAGGCAAACAACCAAAACCTCCACAAATTAACAAAACCTGAAATAGGGCAAGCCTGATCTATTTCTAGTGAAAGCATCACTAATGTGCTGAGGCATATGATCCCACCAAAAAGATGTATTGAAACTAATGCCTATATTAGCCAATTGCTCTGCACAATGGTTGCCTACCCTATACATATGTGTTACAAAAAAAGACATTGAAGTAGTTAAGTGAATGCAGTTCTCCCTATGTTTCTTAGATGCCAAGGCACAATTGATTTTGATTTAAAAGTCTAAGTTTCCTTAACAGAGTCTGAGTGTCTTCAGAAGCTTATGTTCAGCAGAGTCTCCAAAAGAGAGTCTGATTCTCAATTAGCTTCTGAGTATCTTTCAGAGTCTGAATTCTGTTTTCAGAAGCGCACATTAACCATAGACATAACACATGTTCAAATTTTTCTTTATAAAATCAAATCTTTCAACAGTCAAAGGTTTAATAAATATATCAGCCCATTGATGATCAGTATCAATGAATTGAATATCTAGAATTCCTTTTTGAACATAGTGTCTAATAAAATGATGATTAATCTCAATGCGCTTTGCTCTTGAATGCAGAATTGGATTCTTAGATAAACATATAGCAGTTGTATAATCACAATAAAATGGGATACAGTTTTCAGTTATTTGATAATCCTCAAGCTGATGTTTCATCCAGAGTAGCTGTGTACAACAACTAGCAGCTGAGATGTATTATGCTTATGTTGTAGACAGAGCAATTGTTGCCTGTCTCTTACTGGCCTAGGATATTAGATTCTCTCCCAAAAATTGACAATTACCATTGATGATTTTCTTTCAATCCTGTCTCCAGCATAGTCAGCATCACAGAATCCAACTAGCTTATAATCAGAAGATTTCTTATATAGAAGTCCAAGATTAGTAGTTCCTTTCAGATATCTAAAGATTCTCTTAACAGCTGTTAAGTGAGACTCTCTAGGATATGATTGAAACCTTGCACATAAACATACGCTGAATAAAATATCTGGTCTGGATGCAGTTAGGTATAGCAAAGAACCTATCATACCTCTATACAGCTTCTGATCAACTTTGGTTCCTTGATCTTTTTTGCTCAGAGTGCAGCTTGGATGCATTGGAGTGTTCATTTCTTTGCAGTCCTCAATATCGAACTTCTTCAGGAGCTCTTTAGTGTATTTAGACTGATGAACATAAACTCCATCTTTGCATTGGTTGATTTGAATTCCTAAAAAGAACTTCAATTCTCCCATCATGCTCATTTCAAATTCATCCTGCATTGCCTTAGAAAACTCTTTGCAAAGTGAACCATTAGTTGAACCAAAAATGATATCATCAACATAGATTTGAACTATAAGAATGTCCTTCTTCAGAGTCTTTCTGAATAGTGTAGTGTTAACTTGTCCTCTTTCAAAATCATTTTGAATTAAGAAATTACTTAGTCTTTCATACCAAGCTCTGGGAGCCTGTTTGAGGCCATATAGTGATTTCTTCAATTTATAAACATGCTCTGGATGTTTTAAATCTTCAAAGCCAGGAGGTTGTTTGACATAAACTTCTTCAAAAATGACACCATTATGAAAAGCACTCTTAACATCCATTTGATACAAGATTATGTTGTGATTGACTGCATAGGAAAGAAGTAATCTGATTGCTTCCAATCTTGCAATTGGAGCAAACGTTTCAGTGTAATCAATGCCTTCTTGTTGACTGTAGCCTTGTGCAACAAGTCTGGCTTTGTTTCTGATTACTTTTCCTAGTTCACTAAGCTTGTTTCTGAACACCCATTTAGTTTCAATAGTGTTCTTGTGTTCAGGCTTAGCTACTAGATCACACACATCATTCCTTTTGAATTGATTAAGTTCATCTCTCATTGCCAGAATCCATCCTTCATCTCCAAGTGCTTCTTCAACAGAGGTTGGTTCAATAATAGATAATAATCCCAAGGCAGACTCTTCTTGTCTGAAATATGATCTTGTTCTTCTGGGACTATTTTTGTTGCCAATGATTTGATCCTCAGGATGTGAAGACTTGTATTTGAAAGAATGTTTGGATTGACTAGCTTGCTGAGAACCATCTTGAGCTTCTTCAGAAGCTTCTTCATTAAGAACTTCAGGGGATGCTACAGCTTATGGAGTATCTTCAGATTCTGGAATCTGATCAGATTCTGAGTTGATATCAGAATCTTGAGATTCTGCAAAGCTTTCATCTTGCTCTGGAGTTTAACTTCCAGGCACTTTGTCATCAAATCTGACATGCATAGATTCTTCAACACATTGTGTTTCTGAATTATACAGTCTGTATGCCTTAGATCTTTCAGAGTAACTTAAAAAGATTCCCTTCTGAGCTTTGGCATCAAATTTCTTTAGATAGACTTTATTGTTCAGGATATAACATGTACATCCAAACTGATGAAAATAAGATATGTTAGGTTTCCTGCCTTTAAAGAGTTCATATGTTGTTTTGTTCAACAGAGGTCTGATGTAGATCCTGTTCTGAACATAACATGATGTATTTACTGCTTCTGCCCAAAAATGTTTAGCCAGACTGTTCTCATGGATCATGGTTCTTGCCATTTCTTGTAAGGTTCTGTTCTTTCTCTCTACAACTCCATTTTGTTGTGGAGTTCTAGGTGCAGAGAACTCATGGATAATTCCATGTTTTTCACAGAAAAGCTCAAATGGCTCATTTTCAAATTCTCCTCCATGATCACTTCTGACTTTCAAAAATTTCAATTCTTTTTCAGATTGAATTTGGATGCAAAATTTGCTAAACACAGAATATGAATCATCTTTAGTTTTCAGAAACTTAACCCAACTCCATCTGCTGTAATCATCAACAATGACTAGTCCGTACTTACTTCCATATAAGGATGCAGTGCTAACTGGTCCAAATAAGTCAATGTGAAGTAATTCCAAGGGTCTGGAGGTAGAAACAATTTCTTTTGGTTTAAAGGAACTTTTAACAATTTTCCCTTTTTGACATGCTCTACAAAGAGCATCTGAATGATAGTCAATGTCTTGTAAGCCTTTGACTAGTTGCAACTTGCTAAGCTTAGAGATTAACCTCTAGTTTACATGTCCCAACCGTCTATGCCACATCCATTTCTTATCACCCATTGACAAAAGGAAAACTACCTTCTTATCGGTCAGTTCAGAGAACTTTATCTTGTAGACATTGTTTCTTCTCTTTCCCTTGAAGACTATGGATTGATCATCCTTGTTGACTACAGTGCAGTTGTTCTTATTAAACAAAACATCATAACCACTGTCACACAATTGACTTATGCTCAGTAGGTTATGTCTAAGCCCATCAACAAACCACACATTACTATTAGAGATTAGAGAGTTACCAATGGTTCCAGTACCAACGATTTTGCCAGTCTGGTTTCCTCCAAATCCCACAGTTCCTCCCTCTTTCATGGTTAGGGTTAGGAACATAGACTTTTCTCCTGTCATGTGTCGCGAGCAGCCACTGTTCAGGTACCAGGCCTTCATCCTTTCTTGTCCTTTTAAACATACCGGCATCATCAACAATTTCAGACTTAGGTACCCATATTTTCATGGGTCCTCTTGGGTTAGTCCTTGAACCATTGAATCCCTTTTGTATTGTGTGTCTTGAAGTCATTGCAGTTGTTTTCCTCCAAACTTTGGGTTTAGAACCTGTTAGTTTAGGATCCAACTTACCTTTCACAGTTTCTCTTCTTTGAAACTTAGGCTTTTGTTTTTCAGACTCTGGTTTCTTCAGAGTCTGTTTACCACACTCTGATTTTTTTAGAATCTGAATCATTGAAGCCTTAGGTTCAAAGTTTTTCAGAACCTTTGACTTTGAGTTCTGAGATTTTGACTTAGTCATAACTTTAGAACTTGAAGTTTTAGGTTCTGAATGAGTCACTGTGTTGACTTCATCAGACTCACTTACAAAGTGATTTTTCAATGCTTCTCTGGCGCCATCAGGACCAGGTTTCATGATCACTTCATTTGAGCTACCTCCAATGAATCCAAGACCCTGTCCTCTGTTCTGATATGTGCTATAGATCATAGATGCTACCCTGGATCTATCAATTCCAGTAGCAATACATTCTTGTAGAGCAACATCTTGCTCGCTCAAGTATTTACAACTACACTTCTTGATCAATAAAGAATCATTTTCTTCTTTTAAACTTTCTAACTCCATCAGAGTTGAGTTATGCCTTTTTGACAACTTATCAAGCTGCTGTTTGACTTTCTTCAACTCAATAGATTTAGCTTCATAGTGACCAAGAAGTTCTTTGATAGAATCTACTCATTCAGATCTTGTGAGTTTAGAAAATACCCCAGTCTCACTTTCAGAGTCTGCATCTGATTCTGCCTCAGGTGCCTCTTTTACTGATTCAGTTGTAGCTATTAATCCAACAGCTACAATTGCTTCACCATCAGCATCATCATCTTCAGACCCTGACTCATTATCAAGATCTTCCTAGGTAGCCATCAGACTTTTCTTGATTTGCTTCTTAAACTTGCTTGACTTAAAGGTTGGCCTTTTTTATTTGGATTTCTCTTTCTGCAACTCTGGACAATCAGCAATAAAGTGCCCAGGCTTCTTGCAGTTGAAGCAACCTTTTTGTTCTTCCTTCTTGAAACCCTTAACACTGCTCTTACTCACAAACTTCTTGTTCTTTTTAGCAAGGTATTGCATTCTGCTTGAAAGCATAGCCATTTCTTTAGCAACATCAGGATCTTCCTCAGAGCTTTTAGAAGCAGAAGATTCATTTTCAGACTCTTCAACTTTGAGAAATTTTGAGGATCTTCCCTTTGACTTTAAAGCAATGGTTTTAGACTTTCTTGCAGATTCATGTTCATTGAGACTTAACTCATGAACTTTGAGAGAGCTGACAAGATCTTCAACATTTAAAGTGTTTAAATCCTTAGCTTCCTCAATTGCAGTAACCTCTGGTCTCCACCTAGAGGGTAAGCTCCTTAGAATCTTGCTAACATGGTCAGAAGCAATGTAACTCTTCTTTAGTATCTGAAGTCCAGATACTAGAGTTTGAAATCTTGAGTACATCTGCTCAATGCTTTCATCCTCTTTCATCTTGAATAATTCATACTGATGAACCAATAGAAGAGCTTTAGCTTCCTTGACCTTCTTGCTCCCTTCATAGTTTGTCACTCATCTTCATGTATTCAGACTTAGGAATAGCAGTGACAAGAGCTCGTCTGATGATATGATGTTTCTTGTAGATCTTCTTCTGAGCAGCAGTGTGAAGTTTACGGTCAATGGCAGCACCTTCGTCATCAAGTTGTGAGTCACCAACACCATCTTCAAGTATGTCCCAGAGTTCTTCATCAAGACACATGACATAGCTATAGAAGTTGGTTTTCCACCAAAAAAATTCTTCAGGATCACCATTAAACTTTGGAATTTTCCCATAATCAGCTTTCTTACTGCTGTTATTGGATCCATAGTCGTATGGTATAACAGCACCAGAATTAGCACCAGAAGTAGAGGGTTCACTGGAAGACATGTTTTTCTCTAGATCTTTTCTGTTACACGGTTAAGTGCTATGACAATAGAGCCGGAGCTCTGATACCAACTGAAGGTGAGAAAAACACAAGAAGGGGGGGTTGAATTGTGTTTACTTTTTCGAAACTCTTGAAGAGTAAGAATCTGTTTTTCCAGGATCAGAGTCTGAATGGATTCAGAGTCTGATGGAAGACCAAATTCTGTTGCAGCGGAAATAAACAAGAGATAGAGAGAAAGAGAGAACACAAGCAATTATACAGGTTCCTTCCACAAACCAGAAGTAGTCATGTCCCCCTTGCACTTCCAAGGAGAGTTTCACTAAAATGTAATATCAATTACAAGTTTCTCAAACACACAGTAAGAGACTTCCAATTGCTCAAGCACGCAGGCAAGAGTCTTCCAATGCTCAAAGACACAACTAAGAGACTTCTTTGCTCAAGCACACAAGCAAGAGACTTCTGAAGGTGAGAAAAACACAAGAAGGGGGGGGGGGGGGTTGAATTGTGTTTTCTTTTCGCAACTCTTGAAGAGTGAGAATCTAATTCCTTTAAACTCAGAGTCTGAATGAGATCAGAGTCTGATAGGAGATTAGGTTCTGATTGCAGCGGAATAATCAAGAGATAAAGAGAGAACAGAGAACACAAGCAATTATACAGGTTCCTTCCACAAACCGGAAGTAGTCCTGTCCCCCTTGTACTTCCAATGAGAGTTCACTAAAATGTAATATCAAATTACAAGTTGCTCAAACACACAGTATGAGACTTCCTTGCTCAAGCACACAGGCGAGAGACTTCCTTGCTCAAGCACACAGGCGAGAGACTTCCTTGCTCAAAGACACAACTAAGAGACTTCCTATGCTCAAGGACGCAGCCAAGAGACTTCCTTGCTCAAAGACACAACTAAGAGACCTCCTATGCTCAAGGACGCAACCAAGAGACTTCCTTTGCTCAAGCACAAAAGCAAGAGACTTTTACACAATTACAGAAAATTGAATAGAGTTGAAACACTTGACAACAATCAAAATGTGTTTCAATTACAACAAAGACAGACTCTGTTTTACACAAAAGACAGACTCTATTTTTCTGTGAAACTTAGAGATTCTAGGATACTCAGTTTGTAAGAATCTAAGTTTATGATGTGCTTTTGTTAAGACTCAGTTGAATACGAAAGCAACGCAATGCAGTTTTTCTAAGTTGTAGAGTCCCACAATTCTTCAAGTCTTCTATCCTTTATATAGGCGTAGGAAGGAGACATTGAGTCATCCAGCGCATCAGGATGATTTCTGAAGCTTGATCAATGACTGTTGATCTGTTGCTTGATTTGGTAATAGCCCTTCAATAGCATCATTTGAATTCCATTCCCTTTGAGGATTAATACCGGTAGACACAGTTGCCAAACTGTACGTGGTAGTGGAGTAGTGGAAACAGAGTTCGTACACCGTACTCTGTACTGGCCTGCAATCTTTGTCTTTGTGCTTCCCACGCTCAAGTTGACTTAGAAGCTAGCCGTTACTCCATTAGAGTTTCTTTGTGCATAGCAATGCAGTAGAGATCACTGTTAGGAGATTATCAAATTTGTGGCTTCAGACTCACTGTAGCACTAAGCTTCTGATAATCTTCAGACTCTCTTAGTTTTCAGATTCTGATGGTCTTCAGACTCTGATACAGTCTTCAGACTCTCTTCAGCACAGTCTTCAGACTCTCTTCGATACAGTCTTCAGACTCTCTTCAGCACAGAATCACAAGCAACAGGCTTCTATGGATTTATTGCTCTTTAACATTGTTCAAACAGAATGCTTCTTAAGATACAAATCTTAATTGATATCCTGCATACTTAAACAAATATTAGCAATATCCAATTGACAACTTTTTAATACCTTGTTATCATCAAAACTCAAAACGTGGTATTGCTGAACACCTTTGTTCCAACAATCTCCCCCTTTTTGATGATGACAAACATTAGTATTTAAAAGGTCAATTGTTGTTAATCTAATTAACAAGTTGACTTAAAGGGTTCTGAGGTTTGTAAGCTCTGAGTCTGAGGTTTGAAGGCTCTGACTCCCCCTGAGTCTGATAGTTCTTAAGTTGAGGTTTGTAAGCTCATCTTGAGTTCTATCCAGGTTAATTAAATTGTTTTTCAAACGCAATCAAATTCATACTCAGAATATATAGAAAATTGATTCTTAAACAGGGCTCAGAGTTTAACTAAGCACCTTTCGCAGATTTCCCTTTAACATATACATGCAATGTAATTAAAGACGGCTTAAAGACGACTTTCTTTCCTCCCTGACATAAATACTTTCCCTTCTCCCCCTTTTGTCATCAACAAAAAAAAAGTTCAGAACATGGTTCCTCCCCTTTTTTTAAATGACTTAAGGTAAGGGTGTAAACATGTTTTAAAGAAGAAAGAGATTCAGAGGGAAATCATAGAAGATTCGGAGCATAAAAAGAAAAGAATGCAAAGTAGAATAAAAAAAACTTGAATAGATTGAAAGAAAAAAAAAAAAGTTCAGAAAAAAAATTACAAGAAAAAAAAAATTAAACAAAACTAAATTAAACTAAGGTTGGTTTTGTTTGGCAAGATGATTCATCAGTTTCTGGAGATCCTCTTGCTGTTTCTTTACCATCTCTTCCAGAGCCTCAGTTCTTTGCAAATGTGCTTCTCTTTCCAGTCTAGCTTCTTCTTGAATTCTATACAACTTCCTCTTCAAAGAATTGTAAGCCACTGATTCTCTAGGAATATACTGATTCTCATCAAAGAAGGGTGTATCTCTTATCCTCAGAATAGGAGCATTTACCAGAGCTACAACTTTCTCAGCCTGCTTTACTTCTTTAACATGCTTGGCAGTGATAAGAGCTTGTTCCCTGGCAGCAGCTTTTTGAATTTTGGTGATAAAATCCAAAAACTCAGTCTTCACTGTAGAGAACTTGTCCTCATAACTCACATTAAGTATTGGCATAGACCTTTGCTCAATAACTTCTTTGAGCTTATTGCATGAAGAAGCATAAAAGTTATCAATCTTATTTGAATCAAATAAGTCAGTTTGAGGTTCAGAGGTTGAGGGTAGAGAAGCTCTCAAAGCTAGAAAAGTTTCAAAAGGGAAAAAGGTTATAGGATCACAGAGTGGTTGAGAAACTCTTCTTGTCTTAGCTTTACATGATGTTACAGTACCTGATACAATATCAGAGGCTTGTTCTAGATTTTCAGAAGCTGGTTCAACAACAGGTTCTGAAGGTTCAACAGAAGCTAAGGTCAGATTCTCTGTAGGTACAGGTACAGGGTCTGGTTTGGAAATGGATGAAGTAGCTTTTGTTGTTTTGGATTTTGCAGGGGTTTTTGGTAGTTCTCCCCCTAGATGTTTTTCAAGAGAATCTAGAGTGTCTGGAGAGTCTACACAAATGGTTTCAGTTTGGGGGGTGGTTGTTTGGATTGAATGGTTGCTTCAGGTTTTTCAGAAGGTTTAATTACCTGAAGTGGTTTGAGGAATGAAGGTTGAGCAGGATGGTCAGCAGGAAGATTCATAGACACTGTAATTGTGTCTTGAATTACTCTGTCCATAGTTGAATCAACATAATCAACTACTGCCTGGTCAAGTGGGTTATGGGATGATATGGGTTTGATTGGTGAGGGAGATGAATTTTTGAGAGATGGAAGAATTTGGCTCAAGGGTTTGTTGTCAGATTCTGAATCTGATTCTGACTCATGATTCAAAGAAGAAGATGAGCTATATGCCACGTTGCCAGAGGTGCCAATGCCAGCTTCTGGAGAGGCAAAATGATTAGACACAGTAGCTTCTGATAACTCAGCTTCTGCAGGTTCTGAAGTACTCTTCTGTTTAAGAGCAGAAGCAAGTGACTTAGCAGCTTCCTTGACAGTCTCTTCCTTCAACTCTTCAGCAATCAAATCTGCTGCCATAACCTTGCCAGCAGTGTGTTCATCCTCAATCATAGATACAGAAGTACCTATCTTCTGTGCTACATCCTTAGCCACATGAATCACTTCCACCTTTCTCTTCTTGATCTGACTCTCTTCACCTTCAGAGTCAGAATCAATGAAATCAGCAATTTCTTGAGCTAACTTGTCATAGTCTCTGTCAACTTTGCCCATTATTGCTTTCTTATCAGCTTTCTTAGCCTTCTTCTCATCTTTCTTAGCCTTCTTCCCATCCTTAATTTCACGAAGTGCAGAAGATGCAGAAGGAGAACCAATTGAAACTCCAGGAAGAGCAGAAGATTTCATCTTTTTCTTGAGAGGCTCCTGCTTCTCTTCCTCTTCCTTGAGAACCACTTCCTTGGTCCTTTTTCCTTTGACCTTAAGAGGGCCTCCTCCAGCAGTCTCAGGAATAGCAGAATAGTTGATTATTCTACCAGTCTCCTTGAAGTAATCCACCACAAATCTAGCAAGAACTTCAGGATTATCTTCTTTGGATATGGGAGGGAAGTCCATCATCAAATCAGATTGTACATATGATTCTCTCATATCATGCTTAGAGGGATTGAATCTCTTGACAATCTTCATGTATTGTAGAGTCTTGCCATTGATGATTCTGCATGTCACAGTTCCTAGATGAATATCTAATACCACACCAGATTCTGATAAGACCTTCAAAAGACCTCCTTGATATAGAATCTCAGATATTAATCTTCCAAAAGGAACTTGCCTCCTGGATTCTGATTGACTCTTCTTGATGGCCCAACACATGTGGTGCATCACATATCTGGGGAAGTTGATCTTTATTTTGTTGATAAGAAAATAAAGAAGAACTTTGTGATCCACAGATAATGTATCTGTTCCTCCTCCTTTCTGAAGCATACTATCCAGTATAATCTTCAGAAGCACCCTATGCGTAGGATGCATATCCACCAATTTATTTGAGGGTCTCCCTTCAAATAACAACTTGTTGCAGACAACAGCCCATTCACTCTTCTTGTTGACATTCCACTGAAATTTACCAGCGCTCTCCATCTGACAAGCCCTGGCTACCACCTCTTCAGTGATAACTATAGGAATTCCCATCACAGCAGACCTAATTTCAAGACCATTGTACGGTCTTAAACCCATTTGGTCTCTGTTTTTGCCAGCAAGACTAGGGTTGTTTGAGATTGCTACTGTTTCTTCCAAAGTAGCTTCAGCTTTGTCGTAGACTTCTGACCTAACCCAAAAATCTCTAACAAGCTCCTGATATGTTGGTCCATTCAACATACTAAAGTATCTCATCATTCCTTGTGATAAGAAATGAGGTGCAACGTCAACTCCATGACAACTGATTGAACCAAAATCTACTGGAGATTCAACTTGAATTTCCAGAGTCTCCTTGATGATGTTCATTGTTCTGGGTTTGATAATATAAGAACCTCCGGACTTGATTATGACACCAGATTGGATTAGATCACTTGCCATTAGGGTTTTCTAAGAGTTTGATTTGAGAACAAAAAGTTTTGCAAAGTATTGAAAAACAAGAAATTTGTTCAGAGAGAAAATCAAAGAGTGAAAAGAGAAGTGAGTTGTGTGTGTTATGTATTTATAGAGAAAATGTTTGAAAACTGTTTGGAAAGAGTAGGGGACAAACAAACACAAACAATAAGTACAATATAGCATGCAGCCGTAAACGTATTGGGACAAAGCGAAGGTAACTTGTTTCACGTAATGAAATCATTGCCCTTTGAGTTCTTACCCAATACAGACAGGCCACGTCTGAGAAACCGTAAAGTAACTGTCACCATAGTGGGGCAGGTGTTACTGAACTTAACAGTCACGGTTCCACTAATACAAGCTTCTGAGAGTCTAAAGATTCCTTACCAGAGTCTGAATATTTTACCAGAAGCTTTCATCAGAATCTCCAAAAGAGAGTCTGATTCCCAGATAGCTTCTGAAAGTTTTCAGAGTCTGAATTCTGTTTTCAGAGGCGCATATTACCCAGAGACATAGCACATGTTCAAATTTTTCTTTATGAAATCAAATCTTTCAACAGATAAGGGTTTAGTAAATATATCAGCCCATTGATGATCAGTATCAATGAATTGGATATCTAAAATTCCTTTTTGAACATAGTCTCTTATAAAATGATGTTTAATCTCAATATGCAGAATTGGATTTTTAGACAAACATATAGCTGCTGTATTATCACAATAAATTGGGATATGGTTTTCAGTTATTTGATAGTCCTCAAGCTGATATTTCATCCAGAGTAGCTGTGTACAACAACTAGCAGCTGAGATGTATTCTGCTTCTGCTGTAGACAGAGCAATGGTTGCTTGCCTCTTGCTAGCCCAGGATATCAGATTCTCTCCCAAGAATTGACAATTGCCACTTGTAGATTTTCTTTCAATCCTGTCTCCAGCATAATCAGCATCACAGAATCCAACTAGCTTGTAGTCAGAGGATTTCTTGTAAAGAAGTCCAAGATTAGTAGTTCCTTTCAGATATCTAAAGATTCTCTTAACAGCAGTTAAGTGAGACTCTCTAGGATCTGATTGAAACCTTGCACACAAACATACACTGTACATAATATCTGGTTTGGATGCAGTTAGGTATAACAAAGAACCAATCATACCTCTATACAGCTTCTGATCAACTTTGGTTCCTTGATCTTCTTTGCTCAGAGTGCAGGTTGGATGCATTGGAGTATTCATTTCTTTGCAGTCCTCAAGATTGAACTTCTTCAGAAGCTCTTTCGTATACTTGGACTGATGAACGTAGACTCCATCTTTGCATTGGTTGATTTGAATTCCAAGAAAGAACTTCAATTCTCCCATCATGCTCATTTCAAATTCATCCTGCATTACTTTTGAAAACTCTTTGCAAAGTGAACTATTTGTAGAACCAAAGATAATATCATCAACATAAATCTGAACTACAAGAATGTCTTTCTTTAGAGTCTTTCTGAATAGAGTAGTGTCAACTTGTCCTCGTTCAAAGTTGTTTTGAATCAAGAAATTACTCAGTCTTTCATACCAAGCTCTGGGAGCTTGTTTCAAGCCATAGAGTGATTTCTTTAATTTATAAACATGCTCTGGATGCTTTAAATCTTCAAAGCCAGGAGGTTGTTTGACATATACTTCTTCAGAAATGACACCATTAAGAAATGCACTCTTAACATCCATTTGATACAAAGTTATGTTGTGATTGACTGCATAGGAAAGAAGTAACCTGATTGCTTCCAATCTTGCAACTGGAGCAAAAGTTTCTGTGTAATCAATGCCTTCTTGTTGACTGAAGCCTTGTGCAACAAGTCTGGCCTTGTTTCTGATTACTTCTCCTTGTTCACTAAGCTTATTTCTGAACACCCACTTGGTTCCAATGATGTTCTTGTGATTAGGCTTAGCTACTAGATCCCATACTTCATTCCTTTTGAATTGATTCAGTTCTTCTTGCATTGCTAGAATCCATCCTTCATCTCCAAGAGCTTCTTCAACAGAAGTTGGTTCAATAACAGATAATAATCCTAAAGCAGACTCTTGTTGTCTGAAATGCGATCTTGTTCTCATAGGACTTTCTTTATTGCCAATTATCTGATCTTCTGGATGAGAAGACTTGTATTTGAAAGATTTTTTGGATTGACTAGCTTGCAGAGAACCATCTTGAGCTTCATCAGAAGCTTCTTCATTAGGAACTTCAGGGGTTGTTTCAGCTTCTGAAGTATCTTCAGATTCTGGAATCTGATCAGATTCTGAGTTATCATCAGAATCTTGAGATTTTTCATGACTTTCATCTTGCACTGGAGTTTCACTTCCAGGCTCTTTGTCATCAAATCTTACATGCATAGATTCTTCCACACATTGTGTTTCTGAATTATACAGCCTGTATGCCTTAGAGGGTTCAGAGTAACCTAAAAAGATTCCCTTTTGAGCTTTGGCATCAAATTTCTTTAGGTAGACTTTGTTGTTCAGGACATAACATGTACATCCGAACTGATGAAAATAAGATATGTTGGGTTTTCTTCCTTTAAAGAGTTCATAAGCTGTTTTGTTCAACAGAGGTCTAATATAGATTCTGTTCTGAACATAACAAGCTGTGTTTACAGCTTCTGCCCAAAAATGCTTAGCCAGATTGTTCTCATGGATCATGGTTCTAGCCATCTCTTGTAAGGTTCTGTTCTTTCTCTCTACAACTCCATTTTGTTGTGGAGTTCTAGGTGCAGAGAATTCATGAATAATTCCATGTTTTTCACAGAAAACCTCAAA
Organism: Medicago arabica; assembly: GCA_946800305.1. NCBI lineage: Eukaryota > Viridiplantae > Streptophyta > Magnoliopsida > Fabales > Fabaceae > Medicago > Medicago arabica. Next base: position 20,982,539 of record OX326967.1, read on the forward strand.
CGGTTCATTTTCAAATTCTCCTCCATGATCACTTCTGACTTTCAAGATTTTCATTTCCTTCTCTGATTGAATTTGGATGCAGAATTTACTAAACACAGAATATGAATCATCTTTAGTTTTCAGAAATTTAACCCAACACCATCTGCTGTAGTCATCAACAATAACTAGTCCATATTTACTTCCATATAAGGATGCAGTGTTAACTGGTCCAAATAAGTCAATATGAAGTAACTCCAAGGGTCTGGAAGTTGAAACAATTTCTTTCGGCTTGAAGGGACTCTTGACAATTTTCCCTTTCTGACATGCTCCGCAAAGAGCATCTGAGTGATAGTCAATGTTTGGTAGGCCTTTGACAAGTTGTAACTTGCTAATTTTAGAGATTAATCTCCAGTTAGCATGTCCCAAACGTCTATGCCACATCCATTTCTTATCACCCATTGACAGAAGGCACATTACCTTCTGATCAGTCAGTTCTGAGAATTTTATCTTGTATACATTGTTTCTTCGTTTTCCCTTGAAGACTATGGACTGATCATCCTTGTTAACCACTGTGTAGTTGTTCTTATTAAACAATACATCATAACCACTGTCACATAATTGACTTATGCTTAGTAAGTTATGTTTAAGTCCATCAACTAACCACACATTACTGATTGAGATCAGAGAGTTACCAATGGTTCCAGAACCAATGATTTTGCCAGTCTGGTTTCCTCCAAATCCCACAGTTCCTCCCTCTTTCATGGTTAGGGTTAGGAACATAGACCTTTCTCCCGTCATGTGACGCGAGCACCCACTGTCTAGGTACCAAGCCTTGTGCTTTCTTAGTCCTTTTAGACATACCTGCAGCATCAATAATATCAGACTTAGGTACCCAAATTCTTATGGGTCCTTTTTGGTTAGTCTTAGAACCATTGAACTCTTTTCGCAAATTTTGTCTTGAAATCCTTGGCAATGTTTTCTCCCAAACCTTAGGGTTGGAACCGTTTGGTTTAGGTTTCAACTTGTCTTTCACAGTTTCTCTCCTTTGAAACTTAGACTTTGGTTTTTCAGACTCTGGCTTTTTCAGAGTCTGTTTATCAGACTTTGAATGTTTCAGAGTCTGAGACTTTAAAGCTATGGGTTCAAAGTTTTTCAGACCCTTTAACTTAACATTCTGAAGTTTTGACTTAGTCAGAATCTTAGAAGTAGAAGTTGTAGGTTCTGAATGAGTCTCTGTGTTACCTTCATCAGACTCTTTTACAAAAAAAAATTTCAACGCCTCTCTGGCTCCATCAGGACCAGATTTCAGAGTCATTTCATTTGAGTTTCCTCCAATGAATCCAAGACCCTGTCCTCTGTTCTGATACGTGCTATAGATCATGGGTGCAACCCTTGATCTGTCAATTCCAGTAGCAATAAATTCTTGCAGAGCAACATCTTGCTCACTTAAGTATTTACAGCTACACTTCTTGATCAATAAAGAATTATTTTCTTCTTTTAAATCTTCTAATTCCAACAGAGTTGAATTATGTCTTTTTGACAGCTTATCAAGCTGTTGTTTGACTTTCTTCAACTCAGTGGTCTTAGTTTTAAAATGACCAAGAAGCTCATTGACAGATTCTATAAGTTCAGATCTTGTGAGTTCAGAATATACCTCTGTTTCATTTTCAGAGTCTGTATCTGATTCTGCCTCAGGTGTCTCTTTAACAGATTCGGTTGTAGCCATTAGTCCAACAACTACATTGGCTTCACCATCAGCATCATCATCTTCAGATCCTGACTCATTATCAAGATCTTCCCAGGTGGCCATCAGACTTTTCTTGATCTGCTTCTTAAACTTGCTTGACTTGAAGGTTGGCCTTTTTGACTTGGATTTCTCCTTCTGCAGTTCTGGACACTCAGCAATAAAATGTCCAGTTTTCTTGCAGTTGAAGCAACCTTTCTGATCCTCCTTTTTGAACCCCTTCCCACTGCTCTTGCTCAGAAATCTCTTGTTCTTCTTAGCAAGGTACTGCATTCTGCTTGAAAACATAGCCATTTCCTTTGCTACATCAGGATCCTCCTCTGAGCTTTCAGAAGCTGAAGACTCATTTTCAGATTCTTCAACCTTGAGAGCCTTTGAAGACCTTCCTTTTGATTTTAAAGCAATGGTTTTGGATATTCTTGCAGAATCATGTTCATTGAGACTTAACTCATGAACCTTGAGTGAGCTTACAAGATCTTCAACACTTAAAGTGTTTAAATCTTTAGCCTCCTCAATTGCAGTGACCTTTGGTCTCCATCTAGAGGGTAAGCTCCTTAAAATCTTGCTAACATGATCAGAAGCTATGTAACTCTTCTTCAGTATCTGAAGACCAGATACTAGAGTTTGAAATCTTGAGTACATCTGCTCAATACTTTCATCCTCTTTCATCTTAAATAGTTCATATTGATGAACTAATAGAAGAGCTTTAGCTTCCCTGACCTTTTTGCTTCCTTCGTAGTTAGCACAGAGAGAAGCAAACATGGCTCTAGCAGTAGATTTGTCACTCATCTTCATGTATTCCGTTTTAGGAATAGCAGTGACAAGAGCCCCTCTGATGATATGATGTTTCTTATAGATTTTCTTTTGAGCAGCAGTGTGAAGTTTGCGGTCAATGGCAGCACCTTCGTCATCAAGTTGTAAGTCACCAACACCATCTTCAAGTATGTCCCAGAGTTCTTCATCAAGACCCATGACATAACTATAGAAGTTGGTTTTCCACCAAGAAAATTCTTCAGGATCACCATTGAACTTAGGAATTTTTCCATAATCAGCCTTTCTACTGCTGTTATTGGATCCATATTCATATGGTATAGCAGCACCAGAAGTGGCACCAGAAGAAGACGGTTCACTGGAAGACATGTTTTTCTCTGGATCTTTTCTGTTACACGGTTAAGTGCTAAGACAACAGAGCCGGAGCTCTGATACCAACTGAAGGTGAGAAAAACACAAGAAGGGGGGGTTGAATTGTGTTTTCTTTTCGCAACTCTTGAAGAGTGAGAATCTAATTCCTTTAAACTCAGAGTCTGAATGAGATTAGAGTCTGATAGGAGATTAGGTTCTGATTGCAGCGGAATAATCAAGAGATAAAGAGAGAACAGAGAACACAAGCAATTATACCGGTTCCTTCCACAAACCGGAAGTAGTCCTGTCCCCCTTGTACTTCCAAGGAGAGTTCACTAAAATGTAATATCAAATTACAAGTTGCTCAAACACACAGTATGAGACTTCCTTGCTCAAGCACACAAGCGAGAGACTTCCTTGCTCAAGCACACAGGCGAGAGACTTCCTTGCTCAAAGACACAACTAAGAGACTTCCTATGCTCAAGGACGCAGCCAAGAGACTTCCTTGCTCAAAGACACAACTAAGAGACTTCCTATGCTCAAGGACGCAGCCAAGAGACTTCCTTTGCTCAAGCACAAAAGCAAGAGACTTTTACACAATTACAGAAAATTGAATACAGTTGAAACACTTGACAACAATCAAAATGTGTTTCAATTACAACAAAGACAGACTCTGTTTTACACAAAAGACAGACTCTGTTTTTCTGTGAAACTTAGAGATTCTAGGATACTCAGTTTGTAAGAATCTAAGTTTATGATGTGCTTTTGTTAAGACTCAGTTGAATACGAAAGCAGCGCAATGCAGTTTTTCTAAGTTGTAGAGTCCCACAATTCTTCAAGTCTTCTATCCTTTATATAGGCGTAGGAAGGAGACATTGAGTCATCCAGCGCATCAGGATGATTTCTGAAGCTTGATCAATGACTGTTGATCTGTTGCTTGATTTGGTAATAGCCCTTCAATAGCATCATTTGAATTCCATTCCCTTTGAGGATTAATACCGGTAGACACAGTTGCCAAACTGTACGTGGTAGTGGAGTAGTGGAAACAGAGTTCGTACACCGTACTCTGTACTGGCCTGCAATCTTTGTCTTTGTGCTTCCCACGCTCAAGTTGAATTCCATTCCCTTTGAGGATTAAAACCGGTAGACACAGTTGCCAAACTGTACGTGGTAGTGGAGTAGTGGAAACAGAGTTCGTACACCGTACTCTGTACTGGCCTGCAATCTTTGTCTTTGTGCTTCCCACGCTCAAGTTGACTTAGAAGCTAGCCGTTACTCCATTAGAGTTTCTTTGTGCATAGCAATGCAGTAGAGATCACTGTTAGGAGATTATCAAATTTGTGGCTTCAGACTCACTGTAGCACTAAGCTTCTGATAATCTTCAGACTCTCTTGGTTTTCAGATTCTGATGGTCTTCAGACTCTGATACAGTCTTCAGACTCTCTTCAGCACAGTCTTCAGACTCTCTTCGATACAGTCTTCAGACTCTCTTCAGCACAGAATCACAAGCAACAGGCTTCTATGGATTTATTGCTCTTTAACATTGTTCAAACAGAATGCTTCTTAAGATACAAATCTTAATTGATATCCTGCATACTTAAACAAATATTAGCAATATCCAATTGACAACTTTTTAATACCTTGTTATCATCAAAACTCAAAACGTGGTATTGCTGAACACCTTTGGGTAATCGATTACGCCCTGTTCTAAACCTCCAAAACTCTATTTTGTGAATTAAATTGAGGTTAGGCCATTTTGTAGAAAATAGACGAACTTTACCGATATTGATTTTTATGGTTTCCAAAACTTGTAAATGGATTGTATTCATGTTTATATGATGGAATGATGATGAATCAATGATGATTAGATGATTAATAAGATGGATGTCATGATGATTGTTGTTTGTCCGACTCTGGTGTAAATTGTGAAATCGAGACGGTGATGTTTCTTTAAAATGATTGTTGATTATGTTGATGTTTGGTGATAATTATGATGCTGTTTGATGATGATGATTTATTAATGATGGTGAAATCTTACATGCAAAATGACAGTGATTTCCAAATATCATCACCACCATTTTGCCAATAATTACATGCATTTCTTTTCTTCACATTATCCTTTTTCCAGTACAACCTTCTAGACATCATGATCAAGCGAAGCAACCCCAAAACCTCAGCCAACCCATACAAAAAAATTACAGTTGTGTCTAGGTGATAGAATGACTTAGTCTGGTTGGAAGATGTGGGGGGAACAAATTGGGTTGGAAGTGAAGGTGAGAAAAACACAAGAAGGGGGGGTTGAATTGTGTTTACTTTTTCGAAACTCTTGAAGAGTAAGAATCTGTTTTTCCAGGATCAAAGTCTGAATGGATTCAGAGTCTGATGGAAGACCAGATTCTGTTGCAGCGGAAATAAACAAGAGATAGAGAGAAAGAGAGAACACAAGCAATTATACAGGTTCCTTCCACAAACCGGAAGTAGTCCTGTCCCCCTTGCACTTCCAAAGAGAGTTTCACTAAAATGTAATATCAATTACAAGTTGCTCAAACACACAGTAAGAGACTTCCAATTGCTCAAGCACGCAGGCAAGAGTCTTCCAATGCTCAAAGCCACAACTAAGAGACTTCTTTGCTCAAGCACACAAGCAAGAGACTTTTGACACAATTTACAGAAAACTGAATAGAGTTGGAGACACTTGACAAACAATCAAATGTGTTCCAATAACTTAAACAAAGACAGACTCTGTTTTTCTGATGAACTTAGAGATTCTAGAATACACAGTTTGTAAGAATAATCTAAGTTGTTGATGTGTTTCTGGTTTGACTCAGTTAGAATACAATAGCTTGACAGCGTAGTTTTTCAGTTGTAGAGTCCAACATATTCTTCAAGTCTTATATCCTTTATATAGGCGATGGAAAGAGACGTTGAGACAATCCAGCACATCAAGAGAATTCTGGAAGCTTGATCAATAGCTATTGATCTGTTGCTTGATATGGTAATAGTCCTTCAAATGCATATTTTGAATTCCATTCCTTTTGAAGCTTAATACCGGTAGACACAGTTGCCAAACTGTACGAGGTAGTGGAGTAGTGGAAACAGAGTTCGTACACACGTACTCTACCCTATTCTGCATTCTTTGTCGTTGAGCATCCCACTCTCAAGTTGACTTTGAAGCTAGTCGTTACTCCAAGTGAGTGTTTCTTATGCATTGAAATCCCTTTAGAAATCCTTCTAAACAGATCTTCAGTTTGTAGGCTTCAGACTCACTGTAGCACTTCAGCTTCTGATGATCTTCAGACTCTCTTGATCTTCAGGTTCTGATAGTCTTCAGACTCTCTTGAACTTTAGGTTCTGATCATCTTCAGACTCATTTTGAACTTCAGATTCTCTTGGTCTTCAAGACTTCTTGACACAGCTTCTGATGATTCTTCAGACTCTCTAGATCTTCAGAATCACAAGCAACAAGCTTCTCTAGATTTTGCTCTCAAAATGTTCAAACAGAATACTTTCTAAGATTAAAATATTGATTAAGATCCTGCATACTTAAACAAATATTAGCATATCCAATTGACAATTTTTAATACCTTGTTATCATCAAAACTCAAAACTTGGTATTGCTGAACACCCTTGTTCCAACAGGTGACCGATGTTCAAATATGTGAGGAATGTAGCGAAGAGAGAGAAGAAATGTCTAATGTAATGTGGTGCACGATAGAATCTCTAAGCTTATTTATTCCAAAGATTCTTGATTATATTTCTTAGTGAGACACTTGATTAATGTCCCACCGTAGAAGTCACGGTCTTTTCTTAAAAAGAGTTAAACAAAACTTCAACAAAAGCGAAATGGCATGATCTTTTTGCGATATTAAAGATACAATCCTTCACTCTAACTCCTTTTTGGATATTATATGTTATAAGAGAAACATTGTTTTGTAAGATTGAACACAACAAAAATAAATTAATGAAGGTTGCATGGATGAAATTTTTTCACCCACGCTCCCATGATTTCCTTAAAATCATGTTTGATGTTTTGGACCAACCAATAATATAACAAGAAAAATCGAAATTCTTGCATTTCATTAAATTGTATTTCGTGGCAATTTCATTACAATACTAAGAAAACTCAGTTTGCAATTGTTGGTGTTAGATTAGAAATATTACTGGGGACAGTTGAATGTAAATCACATATGCAATGTGAACGAAGGGGCGGGAAATCACGGCATCCAGGAACGCCATAAAGTGGAGGTTTAAAACTATCACAACAATGAGAACATTGCTTATCTGTTTTGCAATAGGGACAATCTCGAGTTGGTTTGAATTTCGGTTTCCGGTATAAAATCTCAGCATTGATTCTTCCTGCAACGATTTCTATGCATATATCTGCATACACAAACAAACAATACATGTACTTTAGAACAAATTTGAGATTTAGATTTGATGAAAATTAGAAAATTTGCTTAAATTGCCCAATTGTTTCTAACCTGATAAAAGGATGGAAGAAACAACCAACAGTGCAAGTTGGAGAGGAATAAGTCTTGTTGTGTCCATCTTGATCATAGTACATACATTACTATGTTCTACGAGGAAATATTTATAAGGCCAAAAGTTGCTCATATCAACTAATTAATTTTTAATTGATTGCTCCATTATATCATATTTGTAACGCACTTATGTTTTGAAGTAACTATCCAAAAAATTATGATAATATTTATTATAATTATATTATTGTTGTTGTTTTTTAAAGAAAGAAAAAACGACTAAAAAACAACAACAATAAAAAATAATAAATATTAAGAAAGATAACTGAATAACTAAAATTAATGAAAATTACCATGTCCAATATTAAACATGTTGAATTATGGTGGCTAGAAACAAGTAAAAGAAAATTTTATTATTGTGTTTGAGGGGAATAATTTATTATTGTTATTGAATATTTTAACTCACTTAGGTTGACATGATGACATTGGCTTTGAACTTTGGAGTGTTCTTCTCTCAAGGTCTCTAGTTTGAAATTTCTCGATGTTATTTTTGGTGTGCTAGTTTGACTTTTAAAAAAATAAATTAATATTAGTAAATATACAAAATATACTAATCTATCAATACTTTATTTTATTATAAGTCGTTTTGATGTTTTTCACATGTATTAAGAAATGACAATTTCCCACAAGTCATAACTCAACTTAGAAAATGACGAAATTGTTAGGACGACCACCGTAGATGGGGTTCGAACCTTTACCCTCCACTTGTATGTGAGTTTCAATGATTATTTTTATTTCATATTATCTACAAAAAACAATGAATTTAATTTTGTGTTGGAAAGATAAATTATGAGTGATTTTACAAAATTATCTCTTATTAATAATATGAAAAAAGAGTTATACTAATAGATAGAAAAGAGTAATAATGGTCAAATATATGTTAGGAAAAGAATCGTTAATAATACATTAATATTAATATTGAAAAGTGGTATATAATAAAATATAATTTTTTATAAAGTGATATATAATAAAATACGAAGGAAGCCTCTCAAAATAAAAATATGGAGGGAGTAATAAATAAATCATTCATTACCTATATTACTTATGTATTGTATTTTTACTAGTATGATACCCGTTCTAAGCACGGGGAATTAACATACTTGAAAAATTAACATACTTGAGTTGAAAATTAATTAATTTGAACTACATGTCACATAAAGTTAGTGAATATTTAAGTTATTTGACATATAAGTCAACATAAATTTAACGTAAATTTAGTATATAAAGTTTTGATTGATACAAAATTAAACTATAAATTTATAAGAAATATCGTATAGTTTATATATATATATATATATATATATATATATATATATATAGACACACACACACACACAAAGGAGACTTGCCAAATAAGCAAGCCCCTAGAAATATTAAAAATAATAAAAAAGATACAAGAAAAAGGGGAGGCAAACAACCAAAACCCTCCACAAATTAACAAAACCTGAAATAGGGCAAGCCTGATCTATTTCTAGTGAAAGCATCACTAATGTGCTGAGGCATATGATCCCACTAAAAAGAAGTATTCAAACTAAGGCCTATATTAGCCAATTGCTCTGCACAATGGTTGCCTACCCTATACATATGTGTTACAAAAAAAGACATTGAAGTAGTTAAGTGAATGCAGTTCTCCCTATGTTTCTTAGATGCCAAGGCACAATTGATTTTGATTTAAAAGTCAAAGTAACCAACTTGGAATCTGTTTCAAGACAGACTTGTCTCCAGCCTTTTTGATTTGCTAATTCTATAGAAAACATTGCTGCATTTAATTCTGCAACTAAAGAATTTGCATTACCCAAATTGTAAGCAAAAGCTCCCATAAACTCTCTGCATTGTCGTTTCTATAAATTCCTCCACAAGAAGATGGGCCAGGATTACCAACTGAAGCCCCATCTATGTTACACTTAATCCAATTAAACACTGGAGGCTACCACAAGATATTTTTAATTCTAGGTGCTCTACCATAACTCAACTTGACTGAGAATGCTCTGAGTAGAACAAAATCAGAAATAGATGTGTTAGCAGCACATTTTGAATTGTTGCTTGTCATTGTTGTTCCTAATATGTGAGATTGATGGCATCTGAAGTTTATTTTCTTGTTATTGAACCTTATTTGATTCCTGCATAACCAAATTATGTTGATGATGTTAATAATTGCTGCTAAAATCGCAATTTTACAAAGAAGGGACCAATTCATATGGAAAAGATGAATAGCTTCTTGAATTAAGGTAAAGCTGCATTGCAGGTTGATGATGGAACTGAACCAGTGCCAAATAGATGTAGCAAAAGAGCACTCTAAGAATAAGTGAGCAGAGGTTTCTTGTGCTTTGTCACATAAGATGCATTTTGAAGGAATATTGCAACCTCTTAAAGAAAGGTTATCATCAGTTGGTAACTTGTTATGCAAGGTTCTCCATATCATAGTAGATTTGGATTGAGGGATTACAATGTTCCAAATACTCTTGGCTCAAGATAAATTTTGACCACCATTACAGTGAAAATGACAGGCTTCTTTGAAAGTAAGATCTCCATCATGAGAATGATTCCAGATGTATTTATCTTCTTAATCAATTACAAGAATAATGACTTTTTCAATCAAGCTGAGTAAATTTGGGAAAATTTGTATGATATTCTGAGGTATTCTCCAGGAATGATTAGAAGAAAAGTTAATTTGAAAAGGTTGTATTTTTTATTTAAGAAAATAATAATAAAAAGTGCCTTGGGATTATTGGTTCATCATATGACAAACCCTTCACAAATCAAACCCTAAACTTAGACTTTATGTTGGACTTGTTTTCAAAAGACAAGTTTCTCTTAAGCCTATCACACCTCCTCTCGGTCTCAGTGAGTGTGTTTCTTTAACAATCACACCTATTTTCATGGGTGATTGTTATTGAAATCCTTGAATGATCGAAACTTTATATGTCTTAAGGTTTGCTAGACTATTCTCATGTTTCACAATCCTTGTCTAAATTCACTTGTTCCAATATTAAAACTTTATCTCTCGATCCAACGCTTAATATTTGGGATGAATCAATACCAACTATTAGACTTCATCTCTCGATCCATCGCCTAATATTTGTTATTGATTATAAGAACGGTGAATTTAGATTATAAAATTGGTTTACATAAAGTAAAGGTTTGAGGTGTTATTAGACTTATCCAACAATCCCAAGACAAGAAGAAGCCTACTCACTCATGTTCATTGTAGACATAAAATAAATCACTAAAGTAGGCACGAAGAAGAAGAAGAAGAACATAAAATAAATAAAAAATATTTATTAAAAGAACAATTATCACTTATTATTCTCAAGAACAAAAGATGATTATACAAGTCTAGTGGCTGCTCTATTTATAGGTTAACAATGACTTGAGCCCTAAGAAATAAATCACTAAAGTGTTGCACAAGAAACCATGGGCTCTTGGTCAGAAAAAAACTAAAATAGGCAGCTTGTTGAAGAAGCAAAAGTAGCAAAAGGGTATTATGGGGCGCCAATTGTATATTTTGGTGAAGGATCTTCAAACTTCTTTGAACAATATATTTTCTTTTACAAGATCTTCATAAACATGACAACCAAATATTTTGAACGAGACATGATGTTTATGGATACCAATAACCATAAACATGCGCATAAACATGACAACCAAATATTATGAACGAGACAACAATAAGGATGAAATAAATTCCCCCTTTAACAATGTCAAAGAGAGATGGTGCTTTTAACAAGACACATGCCCGGTGGGACAATTTTGTGCTTTTGATTAGAATTTCCTTTTGAAATTTTTTCGATTTAAAATCGTATGGTATTTATTGTGTATGCGTCTGAGAAGTAAAAACAACTTCCTGAAATGGTACGTCCTCCGGGTCAAGCCGCTGCAGCATTACATGATGGCAGCACATCGAAAACAGTAACCAATACGCTAAATTATCAAAGTTATGCGCAAGCAATTCCATCCAACGGTATAGGCGTGGTGATACCGCCAGTAGGATCAACAATTCCAGCACAAGTGTCTTCGCCTGTGCATACGGTGGCCTCAACGACCGCTCTGGTTTCACAAGCCATTGTAACGTCCTAGTTGTTATTTATTTAATTTCGGTTGATTTTAATAAGTTTATATGATTTTAAATAATTTATGTTGATTTTATGGTGTGATGTATTTTATTATATGATTGTTTTGATTATTTAATTAAAATAGGTGAGAATTATAATTATTAGACAGTTGGGGATTAAAATGAATTGAATAATATTTTAATAGGTGTTAATTAGAAATAAGTGGGAATTAATTAGAATTAATAAGAGTTAGTGAAGGGGGAAAGTCAGAAAACAGTTTCACGTAGAAACAGAGAGAAACAGAGAAAAGGGAGAAAAACCTAGAACAAGAGAGAAGAAGCAAGAGGAGAGAAGAACGCAGCTTTGAATTCAGGAAGATAATCTAAGGTAAGGGTGAGGCTAACTCTCAACTTTAGGTCCTATGATTCATTGATTAATGTTGGATTGTTAGGGTTGATGAATTGAATTAGGTTAAAGATGAATAAATGTTAATAACTTGATTAATTCATGAAATTGTTGTTGTTTATCGCTGTTCTGATGTTAGTATGCATAGAAGTAATGCAATTCATCAAAATTGGGTTTTTAGGTGTTGAAAATGGGGTTTGGGGTTGAAAAGGAGAAGTCTTATCGTACAGTTCATAGTTCTGTCAGTCGCCACTCGCCAGGCGAGCAATGCCTGTGTAGCTCGCCACAGCGAGCAGACCCACTCGCAAGGCGAGCAGTGAACTCCCATAGCTCGCCACAACGAGCAAATGCACTCGCCACGGCGAGTTGCTTAAATTAAAAATCGTTAATTGTCTTAATGAGGTTTTTGGGCCAATTTTTATATTAACTTGAGTGCCTTAATATAGTTAGGGATGAATGGCACCTTTTTACAGAATCAAATTTGGGTTTTGGGACTTAAAAATGGATATTTTAGGTGAAAAATGTCAAAAATGCCGAGAGCACCCAGTTTTGCTCGCCTTGAGCTCGCCCCCAACTCGCCATAGCGAGTAGCTCATTTTCCTGAACTCGCCACGGCGAGTAAAGTAGCACGCCATGGCGAGTAGTATTGTAGGTTGCCTAAATTGTTGAATTTTGTTGTGAGACTTTGTTATACCCTTTTGTCGTGTCCTGTCGATTAAGTTGGAGTCTTATGTCATAGTTGATTATGCATATTGTAGTTGTCGTTGCTGTTGTCAAGTTGTATGCAGATATACACTAGTGAGTCCATTCATACTCATAATTTGTTGAGGGCTTATGCCCTGGAGTGTTTTCACTCAACCGTTGAGGGCTTATGCCCTAGAGTGTTTATCACTCAATCGTTGAGGGCTTATGCCCTGGAATGTTATTTCATTCAACTGTAGGGGGCTTATGCCCCAGAATGCTTAGCATTCAACGCGCGTAAAATGGTACCACATGCATTTGCATTAGTCGCATCGTTGTCGTTGTTGTCGTCGTCGTTGTTGTTGTCGTCGTTGTTGTTGGTTGGGTCGTCGATGTCGTAGCTTGGTAATGTTGTTGTTGTTTTGCCTTAATTATAAATTGACAGTTGATTAACTATGTATTCTTGTTGTTGAATTTAATTGATGAATTATAATATCTATTGTTGTTTGTGAATCTCACCCCTTCTGCTTGGAAATGTTGCCTTTCCTATGGGTAACTTGCAGGTAACGAAGATTAGTAGAGATGTCGGCTCAAAGTGTCCTAGGGCTCTGATACGTAACGGGATGGGGATCTTATTACTTGTTTCTCTTTCCTTACATATTGTTTTTGAATTACGAAAACTTTTGATGAGGCCTGCGTGCCAAAGTTTAGTTATGTTGTTGTTGAATTAATTCCGCTGCGAAGTTTTTGTAAAGATTTATGTTAATGAATTTTGAAGGATAAATTGTTATTCATCCCATTTGTGATTTTTAAGAAATGTGACATTTCGTTATGTGTTTTACTTTGATTAAATTATGAAATTTTTATGTTGGGAAAACGGGGTGTTACAATTGGTATCAGAGCAGGTCGGTCGGTCCGACCAAGTAGTTGAGTCGTGTCGAGCCTAGTAGTGTTGTGTGACAGCTTTATACTGTCTGTTGTTGTCCTAATTTTCGTCGCTGCGTAGATTTTCGAAATGGCTGGAAGGAACGATGTTGCACTTGCTGCTGCTTTGCAAGCGATGGCTCAAGCTGTGGGTCAACAGAACAATACTGGTGGTAACGACGGTGTTTGCATGCTGGAAACCTTCTTGAGGAACCATCCACCAACTTTCAAGGGCAGGTATGACCCTGATGGAGCGCAGACATGGTTGAAGGAGATTGAAAGAATCTTCAGAGTTATGCAATGCACTGATGTTCAGATGGTGCGTTTTGGCACACATATGCTAGCTGAGGAGGCTGATGATTGGTGGGTGAGTGTGCAACCTGTTTTAGGGGACGGAGGAGCTGTGATCACCTGGGCTGTGTTCAGAAGAGAGTTTCTGAATAGGTATTTTCCGGAAGATGTCCGAGGCAAGAAGGAAATTGAATTTCTGGAACTGAAGCAAGGTGACATGTCTGTAACAGAGTATGCTGCCAAGTTTGTTGAGTTGGCAAAGTTTTACCCGTATTACACTCCTGAGACTGCTGAGTTCTCTAAGTGTATCAAGTTCGAGAATGGTCTGCGTGCTGAGATTAAGCGGGCCATTGGTTATTAGAAGATCCGCAACTTTTCTGATTTGGTGAGTAGCTGCAGAATCTATGAAGAGGATACGAAGGCTCACTATAAAGTGATTAATGAAAGAAAGAGTAAGAGTCAGCAGAGCCGTCCTATGCCTTACAGTGCTCCTGCTGATAAGGGTAAACAACAGGTGAATGATGAGAGGAGGCCCAGGAAGAATGAGACTCCTGCTGAGGTTGTCTACTACAAGTGTGGTGAGAAAGGCCACAAGAGTAATGCTTGTCACCGCAATGAGAAGAAATGCTTCCGATGTGGGAAGAAGGGACATACAATAGCTGAATGCAAGCGTGGTGATATTGTCTGTTTCAATTGTGATGAAGAGGGCCATCTTAGTTCTCAGTGCAAGAAGCCTAAGAAGGCTCAGTTTTGAGGGAAAGTGTTTGCATTGTCTGGTACACAGGCGGACAACGAGGATCGACTTATCAGAAGTACTTGTTATTTTGATAGTACTCCTTTAATTGCTATTATTGATACTGGTGCTACACATTGTTTTATTGCTGTTAGTTGTGCTTCAAAGTTGGGGCTTACTATGTCTAATATGGGTGGAGAAATGATTGTTGAAACTCCAGCTAAGGGTTCAGTGACTACTTCTCTTGTTTGTTTAAGATGTCCACTGTCTGTGTTTGGTAGAGATTTTGAAGTTAATCTTGTATGTTTACCGTTGACGGGTATGGATGTAATCCTTGGGAAGAACTGGTTAGAGTATAACCATGTCCTCATCAATTGTTTTAGTAAGACGGTACGTTTCTCTTCCGCTGAAGAGGAGAGTGAAGTTGATTTCTTGAATACTAAGCAGCTGAAGCAGATAGAGCGCGACGGAATTCTGATGTTTTCCTTGATAGCGTATTTTTCAGTGGAGAATCAAGCGGTGATTGATAGCCTACCAGTCGTGAATGAATTTCCAGAAGTTTTTCCTGATGACATTTCCGATGTGCCGCCAGAGAGGGAAGTTGAATTCTCAATTGATCTTGTTCCGGGTATAAAGTGATGCCTTTCGGTGTTACTAATGCACCTGGTGTATTTATGGAGTATATGAACAGAATTTTCCATGACTTTCTGGACAGATTTGTAGTTGTGTTTATTGATGATATTCTGATTTATTCTAAGACTGAAGAAGAGCATGCAGAGCATTTGAAGATTGTTTTGCAAGTGTTGAAGGATAAGAAGTTGTATGCCAAGTTGTCAAAATGTGAGTTCTGGTTAAGTGAAGTAAGTTTTCTTGGCCATATTATTTCTGGTAGTGGTATTGCGGTTGACCCGTCGAAAGTTGAAGCGGTATCGCAATGGGAGACTCCGAAGTCAGTTACAGAGATTAGAAGTTTTCTGGGTTTAGCAGGCTATTACCGCAGATTCATCGAAGAATTTTCGAAGTTGGCACTTCCTTTGACTCAGTTGACCTGTAAGGGTAAAGCTTATGTGTGGGATACTAAATGTGAGAATAGTTTCAATGAGTTGAAGCAACGGTTGACGAATGCTCCAATTTTAATTTTACCGAAGTCAGATGAACCTTTTGTTGTTTACTGTGATGCGTCTAAGTTAGGCTTAGGTGGTGTACTTATGCAGGACGGTAAGGTGGTAGCTTATGCTTCGAGACAATTGAGGGTACATGAGAAGAACTATCCTACACATGATTTAGAGTTGGCTGCTGTAGTTTTTGTGTTAAAAATTTGGAGGCATTATTTGTACGGTTCCAGATTTGAGGTGTTTAGTGATCATAAAAGTTTGAAATATTTATTCAATCAGAAGGAGTTGAATATGAGGCAGAGAAGATGGCTCGAGTTGCTGAAGGACTATGATTTTAGTTTGAATTACCACCCGGGTAAAGCCAATGTGGTTGCAGATGCCTTGAGTAGAAAGACGTTGCACATGTCTGCTATGATGATGAAGGAGTTCGAGTTACTTGAGCAATTTAGAGACTTGAGCCTAGTTTGTGAATTGGCACCTCAGAGCGTGCAGTTGGGTATGTTGAAGATCAATAATGAATTCTTGAACAGTATCAAGGAAGCGCAGGAAGCTGATGTTAAGTTTGTAGACTTGATGGTTGCTAGTAACGAAGCGGAAGATAGTGATTTCCAGGTTGATGATCAGGGTGTGTTAAGATTCCGAGGCAGAATTTGTATTCCTGATAATGATGAGTTGAAAAAGTTGATTTTAGAAGAAAGTCACAGGAGTAGCTTAAGTATTCATCCGGGAGCTACGAATATGTATCACGACTTGAAGAAATTGTTTTGGTGGTCTGGATTGAAGCGAGATGTCGCGCAATTTGTTTATGCTTGTTTGACTTGTCAGAAATCTAAAGTTGAACATCAGAAGCCTGCAGGGTTGTTGACACCATTAGATGTGCCAGAATGGAAGTGGGATAGCATATCCATGGACTTTGTAACGAGTTTACCGAATACTCCGAGAGGGCATGATGCCATTTGGGTAGTTGTTTACAGGTTAACAAAGTCAGCGCATTTTATTCCGATCAATATCAATTATCCGGTAGCTCAGTTGGCGGAGATTTACATTCATAGTATTGTGAAGTTGCATGGTGTTCCATCAAACATTGTGTCGGATAGAGATCCGAGGTTTACTTCAAGGTTTTGGAAGAGTTTGCAGGAGGCTTTGGGTTCAAAGTTGAAGTTGAGTTCGGCTTATCATCCACAAACAGATGGTCAGTCGGAGAGGACGATTCAGTCGTTGGAAGATTTGCTAAGAGTGTGTGTACTTGAGCAAGGTGGAGCTTGGGATAGTCATCTACCGTTGTTCACGTACAACAACAGTTACCATTCGAGTATTGGTATGGCACCATTCGAAGCTTTGTATGGTCGGAGGTGTAGAACTCTGTTGTGTTGGTATGAGTCGGGAGAAAGTATAGTGTTGGGACCGGAAATAGTCCAGCAGACTACAGAGAATGTCAAGTTGATAAGATAGTAGATGAAAGCGTTGTAGAGTCGGCAAAAGAGTTACCATGACAAGCGTAGAAAGGAACTTGAATTTCAAGAAGGTGATCATGTGTTCTTACGAGTCACTCCTATGACAGGTGTAGGTCATGCGTTGAAGTCTAAGAAGTTGACTCCAAAGTTTATTGGTCCTTATCAGATATCGGAGAGGATTGGGCTAGTGGCATATCGAATAGGTTTGCCACCACATCTTTCGAATCTGCATGATGTGTTTCATGTGTCGCAGCTGCGGAAGTACGTAGCGGATCCTTCGCATGTTATACCAAGAGATGACATGCAAGTTAGAGACAACCTTACGGTGGAGACCTTACCGTTGAGAATTGATGATCGTAAGGTGAAGAAGTTGAGAGGCAAGGAGATACCTCTGGTGAGAGTTGTATGGGGTGGAGTGACTGGTGAAAGCTTAACATGGGAGCTGGAAAGTAAGATGCGGGAGTCATATCCTGAGTTGTTTGCTTGAGGTAATATTTCGAGGACGAAATTCTTTAAGTTGGGGAGAGTTGTAACGCCCTAATTGTTATTTATTTAATTTTGGTTGATTTTAATAAGTTTATATGATTTTAAATAATTTATGTTGATTTTATGGTGTGATGTATTTTATTATATGATTGTTTTGATTATTTAATTAAAATATGTGAGAATTATAATTATTAGAAAGTTGGGGATTAAAATGAATTGAATAATATTTTAATAGGTGTTAATTAGAAATAAGTGGGAATTAATTAGAATTAATAAGAGTTAGTGAAGGGGGAAAGTGAGAAAACAGTTTCACGTAGAAACAGAGAAAAGGGAGAAAAACCTAGAACAAGAGAGAAGAAGCAAAAGGAGAGAAGAACGCAACTTTGAATTCAGGAAGATAATCTAAGGTAAGGGTGAGGCTAACTCTCAACTTTAGGTTCTATGATTCATTGATTAATGTTGGATTGTTAGGGTTGATGAATTGAATTAGGTTAAAGATGAATACATGTTAATAACTTGATTAATTCATGAAATTGTTGTTGTTTATCGCTGTTCTGATGTTAGTATGCATAGAAGTAATGCAATTCATCAAAATTGGGTTTTTAGGTGTTGAAAATGGGGTTTGGGGTTGAAAAGGAGAAGTCTGTTCGTACAGTTCGTAGTTCTGTCAGTCGCCACTCGCCACGGCGAGTAAACCCATTCGCCAGGCGAGCAATGCCTGTGTAGCTCGCCACAGCGAGCAGACCCACTCGCGAGGCGAGCAGTGAACTCACATAGCTCGCCATAGCGAGCAAATGCACTCGCCACGGCGAGTTGCTTAAATTAAAAATCGTTAATTGTCTTAATGAGGTTTTTGGGCCAATTTTTATATCAACTTGAGTGCCTTAATATAGTTAGGGATGAATGGCACCTTTTTACAGAATCAAATTTGGGTTTTGGGGACTTAAAAATGGAGATTTTAGGTGAAAAATGTAAAAAATGCCGAGAGCACCCAGTTTTGCTCGCCTTGAGCTCGCCCCCAACTCGCCGTAGCGAGTAGCTTATTTTCCTGAACTCGCCATGGCGAGTAAAGTAGCTCGCCACGTTGAGTAGTACTGTATGTTGTCTAAATTGTTTAATTTTGTTGTGAGACTTTGTTGTACCCTTTTGTCGTGTCCTGTCGATTAAGTTGGAGTCTTATGTCATAGTTGATTATGCATATTGTAGTTGCCGTTGCTGTTGTCAAGTTGTATGCAGATATACACTAGTGAGTCCATTCATACTCATACTTTGTTGAGGGCTTATGCCCTGGAGTGTTTTCACTCAACCGTTGAGGGCTTATGCCCTAGAGTGTTTATCACTCAATCGTTGAGGGCTTATGCCCTGGAATGCTTAGCATTCAACGCGCGTAAAATGGTACCACATGCATTTGCATTAGTCGCATCGTTGTCGTTGTTGTCGTCGTTGTTGTTGTTGTCGTCGTTGTTGTTGGTTGGGTCGTCGATGTCGTAGCTTGGTAATGTTGTTGTTGTTTTGCCTTAATTATAAATTGACAGTTGATTAACAATGTATTCTTGTTGTTGAATTTAATTGATGAATTATAATATCTATTGTTGTTTGTGAATCTCACCCCTTCTGCTTGGAAATGTTGCCTTTTCTATGGGTAACTTGCAGGTAACGAAGATTAGTAGAGATGTCGGCTCAAAGTGTCCTAGGGCTCTAATACGTAACGGGATGGGGATCTTATTACTTGTTTCTCTTTCCTTACATATTGTTTTTGAATTACGAAAACTTTTGATGAGGCCTGCGTGCCAAAGTTTAGTTATGTTGTTGTTGAACTAAATCCGCTGCGAAGTTTTTGTAAAGATTTATGTTAATGAATTTTGAAGGATAAAACGTTATTCATCCCATTTGTGATTTTTAAGAAATGTGACATTCCGTTATGTGTTTTACTCTGATTAAATTATGAAATTTTTATGTTGGGAAAACGGGGTGTTACAGCCATTCTCTCATAGAAATAATTACGAGGGCCAAAACAATATAGCAAATGTGGTCTAAGCCTTATTAGCCCAGAATGGCTTTAACATGGGGTTACGTAGGCCAAATTTTGTGTCGGCCTTGTCTTAATATGTATTAATGACTGAATTACCAAGAAATTGGGAAGTCCCCAAATTCACTAAATTTGTGGGGGAAACTACGGAGTTAACAGTCGAACATATTGCTCGGTATTTGATGGAGGCTGGTGATATAGAAAATAATGAGAAAATGAAAATGAAGTATTTTCCATGTTCTTTAACAAAAAATGCCTTTACAAGGTTTACAACATTGCCTCCTCATTCTATTTTCAGTTGGAACCAATTAGAAAAGGCTTTTCATGAGCAATTCTACATGGGTAAATATAAAATTAGTTTGAAAGAACTAGCCGGCGTTTGACGCAGAACGCACGAGTCAATTGATGACTATCTGAATAGATTCCGACTCCTTAAGGCTAGATGGTTCACTATAGTGCCTGAACATGAGTTGGTCGAAATGGCTGATGGTGGCCTTGACTATTCTGTTCGAAAGAAACTAGATACTCAATATCTTAGAGATATGGCACAATTAGCTGACAGAGTCCAACAGGTCGAAAGGCTTAAGGCAGAGAAAGCCCGGACAAATAGGTTTCCTAAAAAAAAGAGAATATCCTATGTAGACAAAGGTGACAGTGATCCAGAATTCGAATGCGGATCAGATATTGTCGAAGACAA
Source organism: Medicago arabica (assembly GCA_946800305.1). NCBI lineage: Eukaryota > Viridiplantae > Streptophyta > Magnoliopsida > Fabales > Fabaceae > Medicago > Medicago arabica. Next base: position 21,002,789 of record OX326967.1, read on the forward strand.
TGGGATTAATCTAGCATAATTAAAAGACGGGCCACCTTACACATGTAAGTGATTAAGGCCATCAAATGGAAAGAATCCTGAAGAACCTAAAAATGACAAATACCCGCCTAAGACATATACCTTTGATGTGTCTAAATGCGATGAAATCTTTGATCTATTAGTTGCTGATGGAATAATATTAGTGCCTATAAATCTAAAGATACCTTCTTTAGAGCAACGACAAAAGAGAGGATTTTGCAAATTCCATGGTTTCTTAGGCAATAATTTGTCTCGTTGTACTCGTTTAGGGGATTCTGTGCAGAAAGCTCTCGACGAGGGAAGGTTGAAATTCAGAGACAAAGCCAAACAACCAATGCAAGTTGATGTTGATCCTTTGAAGAAAGCTGATTCCATGTACACTAAAGTGGTTGTTATAAACATGGTAGATATTGCTGAAGAATTTGGGGCTGAAGATTGTGTTGAGCCATCAATGCCTGAAGAGAATTTGCAAGTGGACACTAAGATGGTTACTGAGGACCATCGATTTGACAATGCAGTGGTTACTGAAGACCAATTGGCAGAAAAGATGAAAGTGGCATACCCAAAAGCCGAGGAAGATTTGATTGATTTCCTCAACAGATGAAAAATCTCTAACACAAATGCTATGCTTTGCCCCAGATGCAGTGCAGTGTTTGACAAAGAAAATGCAAAGTCCGTGGAGGGATTTTGACCACAATCAAAGAGGAAAGGTGGATGGGTTGATAACCGCCCAAAGTTTGGTTTCAACAAAAGGGGTGTTCCCTACAAAATGAAATCCACAGAGAGAATTTCGAACAAAAGCCAAAAGAAAACTTTTAACCCTCCAACCAGGTCACCTACTGACACTTGAGTTTTTTCTGGTGGAAAGATATCTGGCTATTCTGCCCCACCAACTAAGTGGGTTAAAAGAATTTCCCTAACACCCAACCAGAGAGAGGCAACAAACTCCAACCAGTATGCCTACAACAACTACTACAAAGGGAAAAACCCTATGACGAAAACACAATGGCATAGATACCAACGCTAGAAAAAGGAAGGTGCCCTGAAAGACATAACTAATGTTGGCAAAGCTACAGGGAAACAAGTGGCAAATTTCAAAATGGTCAAGAAACCAGACACTGAAAGGATTTTTCCCCTTTTATAAACCATAAAGAAAGATCTTCCAAAGGAAAATGAAGAATTAACCTCAATTTTTTCCGATTCTGAGCCCAGCCTCGATATCGTCTGCAATGTTGTATCGATTTTGCCATGTTTTGGTTTGAATTCTTATGCCCATGTTTTCTCTTCTTAGTAACTGCTTTAACTGGAGATTCTTCAGTTGGTATTGCTTCGATAGAAGTTGTTGAGAGCTCTTGTTTTCTTTTCCTCTGACGGTCTTTGGTTTTTCGCACCTCAGAAGTGATTGTAACTTCGATGGCTTCAGACAAGATGTCAGGCTATAAGAATGCAAAGGTTAACATTAGAAATCATTCATTTAAGTGAAGCGTTGAAAGATCAAATCGAAAAAAAGGAACTTACATTGTCTTTAGTGGAGTCTTTGATTTTCTTAGGAGAAGGATATGAGGAAGATATAGCCTGCCTTTTCCGGCTCTTGAGGATGGTATAAGCCAGTTTAGGACATTATTTTTTAACGTAAAGGAAAAGAAAAAAAAGGTGATCCATACTTTATCCTTCTCCAACTTGGAAGATTTTTCTTTCTTAGATGACTTCTCTCATTTGGACTTCGATCGCGTTTGCGCACCTGCATCATCATCCTCTCTTTCATCTCCTTATTTCAAAGCAACAGCTGCAAGTACATAGGCATACGGATAAGTAGTGTTTTTCGATAAAACTATTTATTTGTTCTAAAAATGGAAAGATCTCTTACCTATTCCCACAGGATAAATGATTCGAACGAGAGGTAGATCTAAATGAAGGTGACCTCTAAAAGTGTATATGTTGCATTTAGTGACAATTACTTTATCTTTTTTGTTGGTTATAAGTTTTTGTTTCATCCCCAATAAAGAATCACAAGGCATCCATTTTGGATATGGTGGCCTAAAAGCCAATGCCACGGCACTAGTTGGTAGTGATGGAACTTTAATTTTAAAATGTAAGGCAAAGAGATATTTACTGGGAGTGAAAGGAGGAAACTTCATTGAGGGTATTTTGTCATTTATTTTTTTTCTCAGAGTTGTAGCAGCATAATGAACTGTTCGTTTAAGATGCAAATGATCATATACAGTTTGAAAGAATTTTTGGAAAGCTTAGATTTCTCGAATATTCATACCTTTATTCTTCTTTGAATGTTTCTGCACAATGTTAAAAGCAGATATAAGTTGAGGAAGAAGAGAATCTGGATTCACTCGACTAGCTTGGCACCTATAATATTCTTGCCACGATCTAAAAAATGCTTCAGTACATGCATGAGATAATGTAAAGGGGGAAGGATCGAAAGAAAGAGCTGGCTCTTGAACTTGGCGCAGGAGTGCTCTTGAAACATGTTCTATCAATGGCAGCTTCAAATCATCTAAGCATTTGTGCAAAGAACTAGGTTTTGGGTTGCACCAAACCAAATTGTCTTGCAACTAACATTGGCTGATAGCCATACAATCCAAAAGGATCAGAGGGTTTTTCCCTGCTAGACAAGAGAGTTGGAGTCAAGTAGGCTCTCCATATGGCGTTTGTTTCTACCTCGTCTTCGATTTTTGTTGCTGGGAATTCTTTTTTGGACCAATTTGGTCCACAAACTTTATTTGTGAACGGGGCCAAAGAAGGGGTAAATACATCACACCCTAAGAAGGTTTCATAAGCCATACTGAATAACTCTTGTGATGATCTATTCCTATATTGAAGCATGGCTAAACCTATTCCCTTAGTTGATCTATTGGTATAGGCTTCATCGAAATCAATAAGCAAGAAAACTTTTAGCTTTGTTCTGAAAGTAGCCAAAAGACACAATTGAAACAGCCAAATGGGGTCAGGAATAATCAAACTAAGAGCCTAAGATAAGTTTTCTTAAACAAACATTTCTTCCTTCGTGCAATTGAATAACTAAAGCCTTGTATCCTTTGGCTACTTGTATAGATCAAGGGAAGAAGATATACATAGATAACCAATAGGTCAGGAAGGCAACATGCTCTTCGACAGTAACTTCAGTACTTTCTGTTTTGTGGTGCTCTTTTATAAAGATTCCATAAGCAAAACGTTTGAAATCAATGGAAAGATCTGATTCATAGTTTTCAAGATCAAAGGTTTGGCTAGTGGGTTTTAGACCAGTAAGGCCAACGACATCTAATAAGGTAGGGGTAAGCATGCCACATTTCAAATGAAGACTGTTAGTCGAAGCATTCCAGAAATGGAGGGCAACAATCAACATTTCATTTTGATATATTGGGCCTTGCCTAGATAGCTGAACAAGGTCAAAGATGCCTATATCTTTCCAGAATTGACCTTTCTTACTTTCTACTTTGTTTAGCCAATCGATATAATCCTCGTTCTTGTCACATTTGGGTTCAGTTCTAAACTTAGACTTCAAAAAACTCAGGTCATAGGGACCTTTGGTGAAAATCAACAGTGAATGTTCTTCAAAACAAGGAAAAATGGCACTAAGCTCTTCGCTATTATCTTTATCATCTGGAGTGGGTCCTAAATATCCATGTGGTGAAATAGGACAAGAAATAATTGCCTGGGATTTCCAGATTTTTTCTTCCGTTTCTTTGACCTTTGGTTCTTCAATAAGCTGAGGACTACCAGTCGGAATAGCCCTTGAGAAATTGATGGGTTCGCTGTTACTTGGAAGTTGAGAAGAAGATCCTTTTAGTTTCTTCATGGTTAAACGATGAAATCGCGAAAGTAAAAGGAGATTTATGGGTAAAAAAAGCTGAAATTTAGAAGGTTTGAAAATGGAGGTTTTGGTGCTTTTTGAAAGAGAAGGGGGAATAGTGAAAATTTCAGCAAAGACAGAAAGATGAAAGATAAAGGTACAACCCTTGTTTTATAACATTTTGATCTTGCCAAGTGTCAACATCTTACGGTGACAGTTTTTTAATAACAAAAATTGTGGTTCCTAATGACTGGAACATGGCCCACTAATGATGGTGGAGACACCATAAAGCGTTCTTTAAACTGCTTCTCTAGATGATGATGTCATAAAATTTGTTTTCGATTAGAACAACTTATTTCATGAGGGATCAACAACATCTTTTTCTCCTTATCGAAAAAATTAATCGAAAGTGACGTTTCTGGAGGGCAATTTGTTAGTCTAAAATTTTAAGGCTATATTAAATGTAGTCGAACTATAGTTGACCTTATAAAATCAAAAGAAACGATATATTGTTCATATCTAAGTTTGATCGAAGGTTAAACATGCTAGAATTGCTCGAAGTGTTAATTTCAGTTCGATGGATGGAAAACTATCGAAAAAGCTTTTCATTTTGGATAAGGTCAAGCAACGGATATCTTCAAGAGATAGATGTTTGAATTTCAAATCGAATAGATATGTTTCGATTCAGTTGTAGTGGTTTTAGTTTCAAATCTTAATGTAGGTAGTTATTTCTATTAGTATAAATAGGAGTTTTTCATAAGGAAAATGTGTCACAATCCAATCATACACAAAACTTACACTCAAACTATCCGCATTCAAGAGAGAAACGAGTCACAAGTTGCAATGTATGAATATGTGAACCAATTTACATTCAATCAATGCAATTTAAGTTTGTTTTCTAAAATACCATTGCAATTTACTTGTTTCTTTCAAGCAATCTCTTTTATTCTCATCTTGAAAGTAATCCGAACGGATTTAACTGGGTTAAATTCGACAGTTATCTTCATATTCTTTTATATTATCGAAGAACAATCATGAATTTCTGGGAAATGAAAAGCACAATATGTCCTTAAGATTTACTGGTTGATCTTGCAAGTAATTAATTTTAAAAAGAGTTAACATAGCCCACTTGGTGATATAAATAGATAACTCTTTTGAGAATTAGTTTAACACCATTCATTATTCACTTCACAAAATATTTTGAGAGGTAAAGAAAGAAAGTAGATCACAAGCTTGGAGAAGAGAAAATAAAGAAAAAGGGTTAGAGAGAAGAAAAACTTGAAGAGCAGAAGAGGTTGCAGACTTGGGGAGCTAAAGTGAAGCAATAGTTATGATTTTCAAAGCTTAAGGTAAGGGTTATTAGAACTTCTCTCAAATAAACTAAAACCTTCATACTTTCAATTATAGGTATAAGTGATTATTGGTGAATTATGACTTTTGGTGAATTTTAATATCAGTTTTTTTGCTCTTTAATTGATGATAAGTTTGAGTATGTTAAATTGAGGTTAAGCTTGTTGTTGTTGTTTGTTTTTCATTGTTGAAGTGTGATAATATGAACCCTTTGTGGTTTTTGCCTAATTTGATGAGAAATGATGTTGTTATTGAGAATTGTTGGGGAAATCATGATTGTGTAAAATGAATGTTATTGATTAGTTTTGTTGATGATGATTCATGCATTTGGTATCACTAATTGTGATGTTGTGATTCAAGTTGTTGTTGTTTGATGAGTTCTTGGTGAAATGAGTCAAAGTGGAGACATGTGATTTTTGATGTTTTGAGTGGATTGATGATGTTGCTAGGTTAAGTTAGAGTATGTAGATTTTGTTTTTGAATCATAAGTTTTGGGTGTAGGTTTGTTGGGGAGAAAAAAATGGGTTTTGATGTAAAAAGCCATTTTAAGTGTTTTTGAGAAACAAGTGATTTTGAAATGGGAAAATGTGGTTTTGATGTGTTCTAAGTGTTTGGTATAAGTGGTTTAATCATGAGTTAAGTTTGTAATTGATTTGGAAGTTTTGGAGTTGGAATAAGTTGCTCAAAAGTGTTTATTTATGAATTTCGCACTTTGAAAAGCTGAAAAACTGATTTTTTTTTCACACCCTGAACTGGTGTAATCGATTACACCATATGGGTAATCGCTTACACAATGTTGCTGTAAGTTTGGGAGTGCTGCTGAAAGGTGTAATCGATTACGCTTTTTGTGTAATCGATTACGCCGTGTTCTAAACCTCCAAAACTCTATTTTGTGAATTAAATTGAGGTTAGACCATTTTGTAGAAAATAGAAAAACTTTACCGATATTGAGTTTTATGGTTTCCAAAACTTGTAAATGGATTGTATTCATGTTTATATGATGGAATGATGATGAATCAATGATGATTAGTTGATTAATAAGATGGATGTCATGATGATTGTTGTTTGTCCGACTGTGGTGTAAATTGTGAAATCGAGACTGTGATGTTTATTTAAAATGATAGTTGATAATGTTGACGTTTGGTGATAATTATGATGATTTTAATGATGATGATTTATTAATGATTGTGAATTCTTACATGGAAAATGACAATGATTTGCAAATATGATTTCCATATATCATCACCACCATTTTGCAAATAATTACATGCATTTCTTTTCTTCAAGTTATCCTTCTTCCAGTACACCCTTCTAGACATCATGATCAAGATAGGCAACCCCAAAGCCTTAGCTAACCCATACAAAAAAACTACAATTGTACTTATGATCCTGCAAATCAAAATCAAAGTTATCCAACAACTTAATAAACCTCAAAATTGGGTACAATAAGGGGGTAAATTTGGGAAAAAAATGTAAAAACTAAAATTAGGATTCAATTACCTTTGGAAATGGGCATGCGAAAAATTCTCTGCTAAAAATAGATTCAATTCCAACAACTCTCACAACAGAAACTCGTTCATAGTGGCATTTGAGGATACTAATGTTCATGCTTTCACCCATGAAAGGAGAACTTTATGTTTCTTTCATTTTCCTTTAGATGGAGAAGAATAAGGAAAAGATGAACTTAGGGCTATATATGAAGAAGATGAAGTTACAGTTGACGTAAAAAAAACCTCTGAAGTGTCATAATGTTTGTCCCATGTGAAGATGACATTTGATCAGTCAACGGACACATCACACAATCAAACAGAAGAAATGGAGGGAGGGACAAAATTGATTGACGTTATCCAATTTCACAGGTTTTTGAAGTTTTGTTAAAGTTGGGGGTATTTGACGAAACTTACAATTTCAAGAGTAATTATCTATTCACTCAAAGAGGGTGGTTTGGGAGTAAGGGATATAAGAGTGGTTAATGTGAGTCTTTTCAAATAGTGGAGGTCGCGTACGCTGCAAACTAATCGTCCAATATAGAAAGAGGTCCTTGTAGAAAAGTATGGAGATTTGATTTTGTCGAGTGTGTCTAGGTGATGGAAAGACTTAGTCTTGTTGGAAGATGTGGGGGGAACGGACTGGGTTGGAAGACCGATGTTCAAATATGTGAGGAATGTAGCAAAGTGAGAGAAGAAATGTCTAATGTAATGTGGTGCACGGTAGAATCTCTAAGCTAATTTATTCCAAAGATTCTTGATTATATTTCTAAGCGAGACACTTGATTAATGTCCCACCGTAGAAGTCACGGTCTTTTCTTAAAAAGAGTTAAACAAAACTTCAACAAAAGCGAAATGGCATGATCTTTTTGCGATGTTAAAGATGCAATCCTTCACTCTAAATCCTTTTTGGATATTATATGTTATAAGAGAAACATTGTTTTGTAAGGTTGAACACAACAAAAATAAACTAATGAAGGTTGCATGGATAATAGTTTTTCACCCACACTCCCATGATTTCCTTAAAATCATGTTTAAAGTTTTGGACCAACCAATAATATAACGAGAAAAATCGAAATTCTTGCATTTCATTAAAGTGTATTTTGTGGCATTAAACATCACTACTCTTATTATATTACATACATGACAATTTCATTACAATACTAAGAAAACTCAGTTTGCAATTGTTGGTGTTAGACTAGAAATATTACTGGGGACAGTTGAATGTAAATCACATATGCAATGTGAACGAAGGGGCGGGAAATCACGGCATCCAGGAACGCCATAAAGTGGAGGTTTAAAACTATCACAACAATGAGAACATTGCTTATCTGTTTTGCAATAGGGACAATCTCGAGTTGGTTTGAATTTTGGTTTCCGGTATAAAATCTCAGCATTGATTCTTCCTGCAACGATTTCTATGCATATATCTGCATACACAAACAAACAATACATGTACTTTAGAACAAATTTGAGATTTAGATTTGATGAAAATTAGAAAATTTGCTTAAATTGCTCAATTGTTCTTAACCTGATAAAAGGATGGAAGAAACAACCAACAGTGCAAGTTGGAGAGGAATAAGTCTTGTTGTATCCATCTTGATCATAGTATATACATTACTATGTTCTACGAGGAAATATTTATAAGGCCAAAAGTTGCTCATATCAACTAATTAATTTTTAATTGATTGCTCCATTATATCATATTTGTAACAGACTTATGTTTTGAAGTAACTATCCAAAAAATTATGATTATATTTATTATTATTATATTATTATGGTTGTTTTTTTAAGAAATAAAAAACGACTAAAAAAACAACAACAACATTAAAAATTAATAAAAATTAATAAAGAAAACTGAATAACTAAAATTAATGAAAATTACCATATCCGATGTTAAACATGTCAAATAATGGTGGCTAGAAACAAGTAAAAGAAAATTTTATTATTGTGTTTGAGGAGAATAATTTATTATTGTTATTGAATATTTTAACACACTTAGGTTGACACGATGACATTGGCTTTGAACTTTGAAGTGTTCTTCTCTCAAGGTCCCAGGTTTGATATTTTTCGACGTTATTTTTGGTGTGCTTGTTTGACTTTTAAAAAAATAAATTAATATCAGTAAATATACAAAATATACTAATCTATCGCTAATTTATTTTATTATAAGTCGTTTTGATATTTTTCACATGTATTAAGAAATGAAAATTTCCCACAAGTCATAACTCAACATACAAAATGACAAAACTGTTAGGATGACCACTGTGGTTGGGGTTTGAACCTTGACCCTCCACTTGCTTGTGAGTTGCATTGAATATTTTTATTTCGTATTATCTAAAAAAAAAAAGAATTTAATTTTGTGTTGGAAAGATAAATTATGAATGATTTTACAAAATTATCTCTTATTAATAATATGACTTTTGGTGAATTTTAATATCAGTTTTTTTGCTCTTTAATTGATGATAAGTTTGAGTATGTTAAATTGAGGTTAAGCTTGTTGTTGTTGTTTGTTTTTCATTGTTGAAGTGTGATAATATGAACCCTTTGTGGTTTTTGCCTAATTTGATGAGAAATGATGTTGTTATTGAGAATTGTTGGGGAAATCATGATTGTGTGATATGAATGTTATTGATTAGTTTTGTTGATGATGATTCATGCATTTGGTATCATTAATTGTGATGTTGTGATTCAAGTTGTTGTTGTTTGATGAGTTCTTGGTGAAATGGGTCAAAGTGGAGACATGTGATTTTTTATGTTTTGAGTGGAATGATGATGTTGCTAGGTTAAGTTAGAGTATGTAGATTTTCTTTTTGAATCATAAGTTTTGGGTGTAGGTTTGTTTGGGAGAAAAAAATGGGTTTTGATGTAAAAAGCCATTTTAAGTGTTTTTGAGAAACAAGTGATTTTGAAATGGGAAAATGTGGTTTTGATGTGTTCTAAGTGTTTGGTATAAGTGGTTTAATCATGAGTTAAGTTTGTAATTGATTTGGAAGTTTTGGAGTTGGAATAAGTTGCTCAAAAGTGTTTATTTATGAATTTCGCACTTTGAAAAACTGAAAACTGATTTTTTTTCACACCCTGAAATGGTGTAATCGATTACACCATATGGGTAATCGCTTACACAATGTTGCTTTAAGTTTGGGAGTGCTGCTGAAAGGTGTAATCGATTACGCTTTTTGTGTAATCGATTACGCCGTGTTCTAAACCTCCAAAACTCTATTTTGTGAATTAAATTGAGGTTAGACCATTTTGTAGAAAATAGACAAACTTTACCGATATTGAGTTTTATGGTTTCCAAAACTTGTAAATGGATTGTATTCATGTTTATATGATGGAATGATGATGAATCAATGATGATTAGTTGATTAATAAGATGGATGTCATGATGATTGTTGTTTGTCCGACTGTGGTGTAAATTGTGAAATCGAGACTGTGATGTTTATTTAAAATGATAGTTGATAATGTTGACGTTTGGTGATAATTATGATGATTTTAATGATGATGATTTATTAATGATTGTGAATTCTTACATGGAAAATGACAATGATTTGCAAATATGATTTCCATATATCATCACCACCATTTTGCAAATATGATTTCCATATATCATCACCACCATTTTGCAAATAATTACATGCATTTCTTTTCTTCAAGTTATCCTTCTTCCAGTACAACCTTCTAGACATCATGATCAAGATAGGCAACCCCAAAGCCTTAGCTAACCCATACAAAAAAACTACAATTGTACTTATGATCCTGCAAATCAAAATCAAAGTTATCCAACAACTTAATAAACCTCAAAATTGGGTACAATAAGGGGGTAAATTTGGGAAAAAATGTAAAATCTAAAATTAGGATTCAATTACCTTTGGAAATGGGCATGCGAAAAATTCCCTGCTAAAAATAGATTCAATTCCAACAACTCTCACAACAGAAACTCGTTCATAGTGGCATTTGAGGATACTAATGTTCATGCTTTCACCCATGAAAGGAGAACTTTATGTTTCTTTCATTTTCCTTTAGATGGAGAAGAATAAGGAAAAGATAAACTTAGGGCTATATATGAAGAAGATGAAGTTACAGTTGACGTAAAAAAAAAACCTCTGAAGTGTCATAATGTTTGTCCCATGTGAAGATGACATTTGATCAGTCAACGGACACATCACACAATCAAACAGAAGAAATGGAGGGAGGGACAAAATTGATTGACGTTATCCAATTTCACAGGTTTTTGAAGTTTTGTTAAAGTTGGGGGTATTTGACGAAACTTACAATTTCAAGAGTAATTATCTATTCACTCAAAGAGGGTGGTTTGGGAGTAAGGGATATAAGAGTGGTTAATGTGAGTCTTTTCAAATAGTGGAGGTCGCGTACGCTGCAAACTAATCGTCCAATATAGAAAGAGGTCCTTGTAGAAAAGTATGGAGATTTGATTTTGTCGAGTGTGTCTAGGTGATGGAAAGACTTAGTCTTGTTGGAAGATGTGGGGGGAACGGACTGGGTTGGAAGACCGATGTTCAAATATGTGAGGAATGTAGCAAAGTGAGAGAAGAAATGTCTAATGTAATGTGGTGCACGGTAGAATCTCTAAGCTAATTTATTCCAAAGATTCTTGATTATATTTCTAAGCGAGACACTTGATTAATGTCCCACCGTAGAAGTCACGGTCTTTTCTTAAAAAGAGTTAAACAAAACTTCAACAAAAGCGAAATGGCATGATCTTTTTGCGATGTTAAAGATGCAATCCTTCACTCTAAATCCTTTTTGGATATTATATGTTATAAGAGAAACATTGTTTTGTAAGGTTGAACACAACAAAAATAAACTAATGAAGGTTGCATGGATAATAGTTTTTCACCCACACTCCCATGATTTCCTTAAAATCATGTTTAAAGTTTTGGACCAACCAATAATATAACGAGAAAAATCGAAATTCTTGCATTTCATTAAAGTGTATTTTGTGGCATTAAACATCACTACTCTTATTATATTACATACATGACAATTTCATTACAATACTAAGAAAACTCAGTTTGCAATTGTTGGTGTTAGACTAGAAATATTACTGGGGACAGTTGAATGTAAATCACATATGCAATGTGAACGAAGGGGCGGGAAATCACGGCATCCAGGAACGCCATAAAGTGGAGGTTTAAAACTATCACAACAATGAGAACATTGCTTATCTGTTTTGCAATAGGGACAATCTCGAGTTGGTTTGAATTTTGGTTTCCGGTATAAAATCTCAGCATTGATTCTTCCTGCAACGATTTCTATGCATATATCTGCATACACAAACAAACAATACATGTACTTTAGAACAAATTTGAGATTTAGATTTGATGAAAATTAGAAAATTTGCTTAAATTGCTCAATTGTTTTTAACTTGATAAAAGGATGGAAGAAACAACCAACAGTGCAAGTTGGAGAGGAATAAGTCTTGTTGTATCCATCTTGATCATAGTATATACATTACTATGTTCTACGAGGAAATATTTATAAGGCCAAAAGTTGCTCATATCAACTAATTAATTTTTAATTGATTGCTCCATTATATCATATTTGTAACAGACTTATGTTTTGAAGTAACTATCCAAAAAATTATGATTATATTTATTATTATTATTATATTATTATGGTTGTTTTTTTAAGAAATAAAAAACGACTAAAAAAACAACAACAACATTAAAAATTAATAAAAATTAATAAAGAAAACTGAATAACTAAAATTAATGAAAATTACCATGTCCGATGTTAAACATGTCAAATAATGGTGGCTAGAAACAAGTAAAAGAAAATTTTATTATTGTGTTTGAGGAGAATAATTTATTATTGTTATTGAATATTTTAACTCACTTAGGTTGACACGATGACATTGGCTTTGAACTTTGAAGTGTTCTTCTCTCAAGGTCCCAGGTTTGATATTTTTCGATGTTATTTTTGGTGTGCTTGTTTTACTTTTAAAAAAATAAATTAATATCAGTAAATATACAAAATATACTAATTTATCATTAATTTATTTTATTATAAGTCGTTTTGATATTTTTCACATGTATTAAGAAATGAAAATTTCCCACAAGTCATAACTCAACTTACAAAATGACAAAACTGTTAGGATGACCACTGTGGTTGGGGTTTGAACCTTGACCCTCCACTTGTTTGTGAGTTGCATTGAATATTTTTATTTCGCATTATCTAAAAAAAAAAAAGAATTTAATTTTGTGTTGGAAAGATAAATTATGAATGATTTTACAAAATTATCTCTTATTAATAATATGACTTTTGGTGAATTTTAATATCAGTTTTTTTGCTCTTTAATTGATGATAAGTTTGAGTATGTTAAATTGAGGTTAAGCTTGTTGTTGTTGTTTGTTTTTCATTGTTGAAGTGTGATAATATGAACCCTTTGTGGTTTTTGCCTAATTTGATGAGAAATGATGTTGTTATTGAGAATTGTTGGGGAAATCATGATTGTGTGATATGAATGTTATTGATTAGTTTTGTTGATGATGATTCATGCATTTGGTATCACTAATTGTGATGTTGTGATTCAAGTTGTTGTTGTTTGATGAGTTCTTGGTGAAATGGCTCAAAGTGGAGACATGTGATTTTTTATGTTTTGAGTGGATTGATGATGTTGCTAGGTTAAGTTAGAGTATGTAGATTTTCTTTTTGAATCATAAGTTTTGGGTGTAGGTTTGTTTGGGAGAAAAAAATGGGTTTTGATGTAAAAAGCCATTTTAAGTGTTTTTGAGAAACAAGTGATTTTGAAATGGGAAAATGTGGTTTTGATGTGTTCTAAGTGTTTGGTATAAGTGGTTTAATCATGAGTTAAGTTTGTAATTGATTTGGAAGTTTTGGAGTTGGAATAAGTTGCTCAAAAGTGTTTATTTATGAATTTCGCACTTTGAAAAACTGAAAACTGATTTTTTTTCACACCCTGAAATGGTGTAATCGATTACACCATATGGGTAATCGCTTACACAATGTTGCTTTAAGTTTGGGAGTGCTGCTGAAAGGTGTAATCGATTACGCTTTTTGTGTAATGGATTATGCCGTGTTCTAAACCTCCAAAACTCTATTTTGTGAATTAAATTGAGGTTAGACCATTTTGTAGAAAATAGACAAACTTTACCGATATTGAGTTTTATGGTTTCCAAAACTTGTAAATGGATTGTATTCATGTTTATATGATGGAATGATGATGAATCAATGATGATTAGTTGATTAATAAGATGGATGTCATGATGAATGTTGTTTGTCCGACTCTGGTGTAAATTGTGAAATCGAGACTGTGATGTTTATTTAAAATGATAGTTGATAATGTTGACGTTTGGTGATAATTATGATGATATTTGATGATGAATTTAATGATGATGATTTATTAATGATTGTGAATTCTTACATGGAAAATGACAATGATTTGCAAATATGATTTCCATATATCATCACCACCATTTTGTAAATAATTACATGCATTTCTTTTCTTCAAGTTATCCTTCTTCCAGTACAACATTCTAGACATCATGATCAAGATAGGCAACCCCAAAGCCTTAGCTAACCCATACAAAAAAACTACAATTGTACTTATGATCCTGCAAATCAAAATCAAAGTTATCCAACAACTTAATAAACCTCAAAATTGGGTACAATAAGGGGGTAAATTTGGGAAAAAAATGTAAAAACTAAAATTAGGATTCAATTACCTTTGGAAATGGGCATGCGAAAAATTCTCGTCTAAAAATAGATTCAATTCCAACAACTCTCACAACAGAAACTCGTTCATAGTGGCATTTGAGGATACTAATGTTCATGCTTTCACCCATGAAAGGAGAACTTTATGTTTCTTTCATTTTCCTTTAGATGGAGAAGAATAAGGAAAAGATGAACTTAGGGCTATATATGAAGAAGATGAAGTTACAGTTGACGTAAAAAAAACCTCTGAAGTGTCATAATGTTTGTCCCATGTGAAGATGACATTTGATCAGTCAACGGACACATCACACAATCAAACAGAAGAAATGGAGGGAGGGACAAAATTGATTGACGTTATCCAATTTCACAGGTTTTTGAAGTTTTGTTAAAGTTGGGGGTATTTGACGAAACTTACAATTTCAAGAGTAATTATCTATTCACTCAAAGAGGGTGGTTTGGGAGTAAGGGATATAAGAGTGGTTAATGTGAGTCTTTTCAAATAGTGGAGGTCGCGTACGCTGCAAACTAATCGTCCAATATAGAAAGAGGTCCTTGTAGAAAAGTATGGAGATTTGATTTTGTCGAGTGTGTCTAGGTGATGGAAAGACTTAGTCTTGTTGGAAGATGTGGGGGGAACGGACTGGGTTGGAAGACCGATGTTCAAATATGTGAGGAATGTAGCAAAGTGAGAGAAGAAATGTCTAATGTAATGTGGTGCACGGTAGAATCTCTAAGCTAATTTATTCCAAAGATTCTTGATTATATTTCTAAGCGAGACACTTGATTAATGTCCCACCGTAGAAGTCACGGTCTTTTCTTAAAAAGAGTTAAACAAAACTTCAACAAAAGCGAAATGGCATGATCTTTTTGCGATGTTAAAGATGCAATCCTTCACTCTAAATCCTTTTTGGATATTATATGTTATAAGAGAAACATTGTTTTGTAAGGTTGAACACAACAAAAATAAACTAATGAAGGTTGCATGGATAATAGTTTTTCACCCACACTCCCATGATTTCCTTAAAATCATGTTTAAAGTTTTGGACCAACCAATAATATAACGAGAAAAATCGAAATTCTTGCATTTCATTAAAGTGTATTTTGTGGCATTAAACATCACTACTCTTATTATATTACATACATGACAATTTCATTACAATACTAAGAAAACTCAGTTTGCAATTGTTGGTGTTAGACTAGAAATATTACTGGGGACAGTTGAATGTAAATCACATATGCAATGTGAACGAAGGGGCGGGAAATCACGGCATCCAGGAACGCCATAAAGTGGAGGTTTAAAACTATCACAACAATGAGAACATTGCTTATCTGTTTTGCAATAGGGACAATCTCGAGTTGGTTTGAATTTTGGTTTCCGGTATAAAATCTCAGCATTGATTCTTCCTGCAACGATTTCTATGCATATATCTGCATACACAAACAAACAATACATGTACTTTAGAACAAATTTGAGATTTAGATTTGATGAAAATTAGAAAATTTGCTTAAATTGCTCAATTGTTCTTAACCTGATAAAAGGATGGAAGAAACAACCAACAGTGCAAGTTGGAGAGGAATAAGTCTTGTTGTATCCATCTTGATCATAGTATATACATTACTATGTTCTACGAGGAAATATTTATAAGGCCAAAAGTTGCTCATATCAACTAATTAATTTTTAATTGATTGCTCCATTATATCATATTTGTAACAGACTTATGTTTTGAAGTAACTATCCAAAAAATTATGATTATATTTATTATTATTATATTATTATGGTTGTTTTTTTAAGAAATAAAAAACGACTAAAAAAACAACAACAACATTAAAAATTAATAAAAATTAATAAAGAAAACTGAATAACTAAAATTAATGAAAATTACCATATCCGATGTTAAACATGTCAAATAATGGTGGCTAGAAACAAGTAAAAGAAAATTTTATTATTGTGTTTGAGGAGAATAATTTATTATTGTTATTGAATATTTTAACACACTTAGGTTGACACGATGACATTGGCTTTGAACTTTGAAGTGTTCTTCTCTCAAGGTCCCAGGTTTGATATTTTTCGACGTTATTTTTGGTGTGCTTGTTTGACTTTTAAAAAAATAAATTAATATCAGTAAATATACAAAATATACTAATCTATCGCTAATTTATTTTATTATAAGTCGTTTTGATATTTTTCACATGTATTAAGAAATGAAAATTTCCCACAAGTCATAACTCAACATACAAAATGACAAAACTGTTAGGATGACCACTGTGGTTGGGGTTTGAACCTTGACCCTCCACTTGCTTGTGAGTTGCATTGAATATTTTTATTTCGTATTATCTAAAAAAAAAAAGAATTTAATTTTGTGTTGGAAAGATAAATTATGAATGATTTTACAAAATTATCTCTTATTAATAATATGACTTTTGGTGAATTTTAATATCAGTTTTTTTGCTCTTTAATTGATGATAAGTTTGAGTATGTTAAATTGAGGTTAAGCTTGTTGTTGTTGTTTGTTTTTCATTGTTGAAGTGTGATAATATGAACCCTTTGTGGTTTTTGCCTAATTTGATGAGAAATGATGTTGTTATTGAGAATTGTTGGGGAAATCATGATTGTGTGATATGAATGTTATTGATTAGTTTTGTTGATGATGATTCATGCATTTGGTATCATTAATTGTGATGTTGTGATTCAAGTTGTTGTTGTTTGATGAGTTCTTGGTGAAATGGGTCAAAGTGGAGACATGTGATTTTTTATGTTTTGAGTGGAATGATGATGTTGCTAGGTTAAGTTAGAGTATGTAGATTTTCTTTTTGAATCATAAGTTTTGGGTGTAGGTTTGTTTGGGAGAAAAAAATGGGTTTTGATGTAAAAAGCCATTTTAAGTGTTTTTGAGAAACAAGTGATTTTGAAATGGGAAAATGTGGTTTTGATGTGTTCTAAGTGTTTGGTATAAGTGGTTTAATCATGAGTTAAGTTTGTAATTGATTTGGAAGTTTTGGAGTTGGAATAAGTTGCTCAAAAGTGTTTATTTATGAATTTCGCACTTTGAAAAACTGAAAACTGATTTTTTTTCACACCCTGAAATGGTGTAATCGATTACACCATATGGGTAATCGCTTACACAATGTTGCTTTAAGTTTGGGAGTGCTGCTGAAAGGTGTAATCGATTACGCTTTTTGTGTAATCGATTACGCCGTGTTCTAAACCTCCAAAACTCTATTTTGTGAATTAAATTGAGGTTAGACCATTTTGTAGAAAATAGACAAACTTTACCGATATTGAGTTTTATGGTTTCCAAAACTTGTAAATGGATTGTATTCATGTTTATATGATGGAATGATGATGAATCAATGATGATTAGTTGATTAATAAGATGGATGTCATGATGATTGTTGTTTGTCCGACTGTGGTGTAAATTGTGAAATCGAGACTGTGATGTTTATTTAAAATGATAGTTGATAATGTTGACGTTTGGTGATAATTATGATGATTTTAATGATGATGATTTATTAATGATTGTGAATTCTTACATGGAAAATGACAATGATTTGCAAATATGATTTCCATATATCATCACCACCATTTTGCAAATATGATTTCCATATATCATCACCACCATTTTGCAAATAATTACATGCATTTCTTTTCTTCAAGTTATCCTTCTTCCAGTACAACCTTCTAGACATCATGATCAAGATAGGCAACCCCAAAGCCTTAGCTAACCCATACAAAAAAACTACAATTGTACTTATGATCCTGCAAATCAAAATCAAAGTTATCCAACAACTTAATAAACCTCAAAATTGGGTACAATAAGGGGGTAAATTTGGGAAAAAATGTAAAATCTAAAATTAGGATTCAATTACCTTTGGAAATGGGCATGCGAAAAATTCCCTGCTAAAAATAGATTCAATTCCAACAACTCTCACAACAGAAACTCGTTCATAGTGGCATTTGAGGATACTAATGTTCATGCTTTCACCCATGAAAGGAGAACTTTATGTTTCTTTCATTTTCCTTTAGATGGAGAAGAATAAGGAAAAGATAAACTTAGGGCTATATATGAAGAAGATGAAGTTACAGTTGACGTAAAAAAAAAACCTCTGAAGTGTCATAATGTTTGTCCCATGTGAAGATGACATTTGATCAGTCAACGGACACATCACACAATCAAACAGAAGAAATGGAGGGAGGGACAAAATTGATTGACGTTATCCAATTTCACAGGTTTTTGAAGTTTTGTTAAAGTTGGGGGTATTTGACGAAACTTACAATTTCAAGAGTAATTATCTATTCACTCAAAGAGGGTGGTTTGGGAGTAAGGGATATAAGAGTGGTTAATGTGAGTCTTTTCAAATAGTGGAGGTCGCGTACGCTGCAAACTAATCGTCCAATATAGAAAGAGGTCCTTGTAGAAAAGTATGGAGATTTGATTTTGTCGAGTGTGTCTAGGTGATGGAAAGACTTAGTCTTGTTGGAAGATGTGGGGGGAACGGACTGGGTTGGAAGACCGATGTTCAAATATGTGAGGAATGTAGCAAAGTGAGAGAAGAAATGTCTAATGTAATGTGGTGCACGGTAGAATCTCTAAGCTAATTTATTCCAAAGATTCTTGATTATATTTCTAAGCGAGACACTTGATTAATGTCCCACCGTAGAAGTCACGGTCTTTTCTTAAAAAGAGTTAAACAAAACTTCAACAAAAGCGAAATGGCATGATCTTTTTGCGATGTTAAAGATGCAATCCTTCACTCTAAATCCTTTTTGGATATTATATGTTATAAGAGAAACATTGTTTTGTAAGGTTGAACACAACAAAAATAAACTAATGAAGGTTGCATGGATAATAGTTTTTCACCCACACTCCCATGATTTCCTTAAAATCATGTTTAAAGTTTTGGACCAACCAATAATATAACGAGAAAAATCGAAATTCTTGCATTTCATTAAAGTGTATTTTGTGGCATTAAACATCACTACTCTTATTATATTACATACATGACAATTTCATTACAATACTAAGAAAACTCAGTTTGCAATTGTTGGTGTTAGACTAGAAATATTACTGGGGACAGTTGAATGTAAATCACATATGCAATGTGAACGAAGGGGCGGGAAATCACGGCATCCAGGAACGCCATAAAGTGGAGGTTTAAAACTATCACAACAATGAGAACATTGCTTATCTGTTTTGCAATAGGGACAATCTCGAGTTGGTTTGAATTTTGGTTTCCGGTATAAAATCTCAGCATTGATTCTTCCTGCAACGATTTCTATGCATATATCTGCATACACAAACAAACAATACATGTACTTTAGAACAAATTTGAGATTTAGATTTGATGAAAATTAGAAAATTTGCTTAAATTGCTCAATTGTTTTTAACTTGATAAAAGGATGGAAGAAACAACCAACAGTGCAAGTTGGAGAGGAATAAGTCTTGTTGTATCCATCTTGATCATAGTATATACATTACTATGTTCTACGAGGAAATATTTATAAGGCCAAAAGTTGCTCATATCAACTAATTAATTTTTAATTGATTGCTCCATTATATCATATTTGTAACAGACTTATGTTTTGAAGTAACTATCCAAAAAATTATGATTATATTTATTATTATTATTATATTATTATGGTTGTTTTTTTAAGAAATAAAAAACGACTAAAAAAACAACAACAACATTAAAAATTAATAAAAATTAATAAAGAAAACTGAATAACTAAAATTAATGAAAATTACCATGTCCGATGTTAAACATGTCAAATAATGGTGGCTAGAAACAAGTAAAAGAAAATTTTATTATTGTGTTTGAGGAGAATAATTTATTATTGTTATTGAATATTTTAACTCACTTAGGTTGACACGATGACATTGGCTTTGAACTTTGAAGTGTTCTTCTCTCAAGGTCCCAGGTTTGATATTTTTCGATGTTATTTTTGGTGTGCTTGTTTTACTTTTAAAAAAATAAATTAATATCAGTAAATATACAAAATATACTAATTTATCATTAATTTATTTTATTATAAGTCGTTTTGATATTTTTCACATGTATTAAGAAATGAAAATTTCCCACAAGTCATAACTCAACTTACAAAATGACAAAACTGTTAGGATGACCACTGTGGTTGGGGTTTGAACCTTGACCCTCCACTTGTTTGTGAGTTGCATTGAATATTTTTATTTCGCATTATCTAAAAAAAAAAAAGAATTTAATTTTGTGTTGGAAAGATAAATTATGAATGATTTTACAAAATTATCTCTTATTAATAATATGACTTTTGGTGAATTTTAATATCAGTTTTTTTGCTCTTTAATTGATGATAAGTTTGAGTATGTTAAATTGAGGTTAAGCTTGTTGTTGTTGTTTGTTTTTCATTGTTGAAGTGTGATAATATGAACCCTTTGTGGTTTTTGCCTAATTTGATGAGAAATGATGTTGTTATTGAGAATTGTTGGGGAAATCATGATTGTGTGATATGAATGTTATTGATTAGTTTTGTTGATGATGATTCATGCATTTGGTATCACTAATTGTGATGTTGTGATTCAAGTTGTTGTTGTTTGATGAGTTCTTGGTGAAATGGCTCAAAGTGGAGACATGTGATTTTTTATGTTTTGAGTGGATTGATGATGTTGCTAGGTTAAGTTAGAGTATGTAGATTTTCTTTTTGAATCATAAGTTTTGGGTGTAGGTTTGTTTGGGAGAAAAAAATGGGTTTTGATGTAAAAAGCCATTTTAAGTGTTTTTGAGAAACAAGTGATTTTGAAATGGGAAAATGTGGTTTTGATGTGTTCTAAGTGTTTGGTATAAGTGGTTTAATCATGAGTTAAGTTTGTAATTGATTTGGAAGTTTTGGAGTTGGAATAAGTTGCTCAAAAGTGTTTATTTATGAATTTCGCACTTTGAAAAACTGAAAACTGATTTTTTTTCACACCCTGAAATGGTGTAATCGATTACACCATATGGGTAATCGCTTACACAATGTTGCTTTAAGTTTGGGAGTGCTGCTGAAAGGTGTAATCGATTACGCTTTTTGTGTAATGGATTATGCCGTGTTCTAAACCTCCAAAACTCTATTTTGTGAATTAAATTGAGGTTAGACCATTTTGTAGAAAATAGACAAACTTTACCGATATTGAGTTTTATGGTTTCCAAAACTTGTAAATGGATTGTATTCATGTTTATATGATGGAATGATGATGAATCAATGATGATTAGTTGATTAATAAGATGGATGTCATGATGAATGTTGTTTGTCCGACTCTGGTGTAAATTGTGAAATCGAGACTGTGATGTTTATTTAAAATGATAGTTGATAATGTTGACGTTTGGTGATAATTATGATGATATTTGATGATGAATTTAATGATGATGATTTATTAATGATTGTGAATTCTTACATGGAAAATGACAATGATTTGCAAATATGATTTCCATATATCATCACCACCATTTTGTAAATAATTACATGCATTTCTTTTCTTCAAGTTATCCTTCTTCCAGTACAACATTCTAGACATCATGATCAAGATAGGCAACCCCAAAGCCTTAGCTAACCCATACAAAAAAACTACAATTGTACTTATGATCCTGCAAATCAAAATCAAAGTTATCCAACAACTTAATAAACCTCAAAATTGGGTACAATAAGGGGGTAAATTTGGGAAAAAAATGTAAAAACTAAAATTAGGATTCAATTACCTTTGGAAATGGGCATGCGAAAAATTCTCGTCTAAAAATAGATTCAATTCCAACAACTCTCACAACAGAAACTCGTTCATAGTGGCATTTGAGGATACTAATGTTCATGCTTTCACCCATGAAAGGAGAACTTTATGTTTCTTTCATTTTCCTTTAGATGGAGAAGAATAAGGAAAAGATGAACTTAGGGCTATATATGAAGAAGATGAAGTTACAGTTGACGTAAAAAAAACCTCTGAAGTGTCATAATGTTTGTCCCATGTGAAGATGACATTTGATCAGTCAACGGACACATCACACAATCAAACAGAAGAAATGGAGGGAGGGACAAAATTGATTGACGTTATCCAATTTCACAGGTTTTTGAAGTTTTGTTAAAGTTGGGGGTATTTGACGAAACTTACAATTTCAAGAGTAATTATCTATTCACTCAAAGAGGGTGGTTTGGGAGTAAGGGATATAAGAGTGGTTAATGTGAGTCTTTTCAAATAGTGGAGGTCGCGTACGCTGCAAACTAATCGTCCAATATAGAAAGAGGTCCTTGTAGAAAAGTATGGAGATTTGATTTTGTCGAGTGTGTCTAGGTGATGGAAAGACTTAGTCTTGTTGGAAGATGTGGGGGGAACGGACTGGGTTGGAAGACCGATGTTCAAATATGTGAGGAATGTAGCAAAGTGAGAGAAGAAATGTCTAATGTAATGTGGTGCACGGTAGAATCTCTAAGCTAATTTATTCCAAAGATTCTTGATTATATTTCTAAGCGAGACACTTGATTAATGTCCCACCGTAGAAGTCACGGTCTTTTCTTAAAAAGAGTTAAACAAAACTTCAACAAAAGCGAAATGGCATGATCTTTTTGCGATGTTAAAGATGCAATCCTTCACTCTAAATCCTTTTTGGATATTATATGTTATAAGAGAAACATTGTTTTGTAAGGTTGAACACAACAAAAATAAACTAATGAAGGTTGCATGGATAATAGTTTTTCACCCACACTCCCATGATTTCCTTAAAATCATGTTTAAAGTTTTGGACCAACCAATAATATAACGAGAAAAATCGAAATTCTTGCATTTCATTAAAGTGTATTTTGTGGCATTAAACATCACTACTCTTATTATATTACATACATGACAATTTCATTACAATACTAAGAAAACTCAGTTTGCAATTGTTGGTGTTAGACTAGAAATATTACTGGGGACAGTTGAATGTAAATCACATATGCAATGTGAACGAAGGGGCGGGAAATCACGGCATCCAGGAACGCCATAAAGTGGAGGTTTAAAACTATCACAACAATGAGAACATTGCTTATCTGTTTTGCAATAGGGACAATCTCGAGTTGGTTTGAATTTTGGTTTCCGGTATAAAATCTCAGCATTGATTCTTCCTGCAACGATTTCTATGCATATATCTGCATACACAAACAAACAATACATGTACTTTAGAACAAATTTGAGATTTAGATTTGATGAAAATTAGAAAATTTGCTTAAATTGCTCAATTGTTTTTAACTTGATAAAAGGATGGAAGAAACAACCAACAGTGCAAGTTGGAGAGGAATAAGTCTTGTTGTATCCATCTTGATCATAGTATATACATTACTATGTTCTACGAGGAAATATTTATAAGGCCAAAAGTTGCTCATATCAACTAATTAATTTTTAATTGATTGCTCCATTATATCATATTTGTAACAGACTTATGTTTAGAAGTAACTATCCAAAAAATTATGATTATATTTATTATTATTATTATATTATTATGGTTGTTTTTTTAAGAAATAAAAAACGACTAAAAAAACAACAACAACATTAAAAATTAATAAAAATTAATAAAGAAAACTGAATAACTAAAATTAATGAAAATTACCATGTCCGATGTTAAACATGTCAAATAATGGTGGCTAGAAACAAGTAAAAGAAAATTTTATTATTGTGTTTGAGGAGAATAATTTATTATTGTTATTGAATATTTTAACTCACTTAGGTTGACACGATGACATTGGCTTTGAACTTTGAAGTGTTCTTCTCTCAAGGTCCCAGGTTTGATATTTTTCGATGTTATTTTTGGTGTGCTTGTTTTACTTTTAAAAAAATAAATTAATATCAGTAAATATACAAAATATACTAATTTATCATTAATTTATTTTATTATAAGTCGTTTTGATATTTTTCACATGTATTAAGAAATGAAAATTTCCCACAAGTCATAACTCAACTTACAAAATGACAAAACTGTTAGGATGACCACTGTGGTTGGGGTTTGAACCTTGACCCTCCACTTGTTTGTGAGTTGCATTGAATATTTTTATTTCGTATTATCTAAAAAAAAAAAGAATTTAATTTTGTGTTGGAAAGATAAATTATGAATGATTTTACAAAATTATCTCTTATTAATAATATGACTTTTGGTGAATTTTAATATCAGTTTTTTTGCTCTTTAATTGATGATAAGTTTGAGTATGTTAAATTGAGGTTAAGCTTGTTGTTGTTGTTTGTTTTTCATTGTTGAAGTGTGATAATATGAACCCTTTGTGGTTTTTGCCTAATTTGATGAGAAATGATGTTGTTATTGAGAATTGTTGGGGAAATCATGATTGTGTGATATGAATGTTATTGATTAGTTTTGTTGATGATGATTCATGCATTTGGTATCACTAATTGTGATGTTGTGATTCAAGTTGTTGTTGTTTGATGAGTTCTTGGTGAAATGGCTCAAAGTGGAGACATGTGATTTTTTATGTTTTGAGTGGATTGATGATGTTGCTAGGTTAAGTTAGAGTATGTAGATTTTCTTTTTGAATCATAAGTTTTGGGTGTAGGTTTGTTTGGGAGAAAAAAATGGGTTTTGATGTAAAAAGCCATTTTAAGTGTTTTTGAGAAACAAGTGATTTTGAAATGGGAAAATGTGGTTTTGATGTGTTCTAAGTGTTTGGTATAAGTGGTTTAATCATGAGTTAAGTTTGTAATTGATTTGGAAGTTTTGGAGTTGGAATAAGTTGCTCAAAAGTGTTTATTTATGAATTTCGCACTTTGAAAAACTGAAAACTGATTTTTTTTCACACCCTGAAATGGTGTAATCGATTACACCATATGGGTAATCGCTTACACAATGTTGCTTTAAGTTTGGGAGTGCTGCTGAAAGGTGTAATCGATTACGCTTTTTGTGTAATGGATTACGCCGTGTTCTAAACCTCCAAAACTCTATTTTGTGAATTAAATTGAGGTTAGACCATTTTGTAGAAAATAGACAAACTTTACCGATATTGAGTTTTATGGTTTCCAAAACTTGTAAATGGATTGTATTCATGTTTATATGATGGAATGATGATGAATCAATGATGATTAGTTGATTAATAAGATGGATGTCATGATGAATGTTGTTTGTCCGACTCTGGTGTAAATTGTGAAATCGAGACTGTGATGTTTATTTAAAATGATAGTTGATAATGTTGACGTTTGGTGATAATTATGATGATATTTGATGATGAATTTAATGATGATGATTTATTAATGATTGTGAATTCTTACATGGAAAATGACAATGATTTGCAAATATGATTTCCATATATCATCACCACCATTTTGTAAATAATTACATGCATTTCTTTTCTTCAAGTTATCCTTCTTCCAGTACAACATTCTAGACATCATGATCAAGATAGGCAACCCCAAAGCCTTAGCTAACCCATACAAAAAAACTACAATTGTACTTATGATCCTGCAAATAAAAATCAAAGTTATCCAACAACTTAATAAACCTCAAAATTGGGTACAATAAGGGGGTAAATTTGGGAAAAAAATGTAAAAACTAAAATTAGGATTCAATTACCTTTGGAAATGGGCATGCGAAAAATTCTCGTCTAAAAATAGATTCAATTCCAACAACTCTCACAACAGAAACTCGTTCATAGTGGCATTTGAGGATACTAATGTTCATGCTTTCACCCATGAAAGGAGAACTTTATGTTTCTTTCATTTTCCTTTAGATGGAGAAGAATAAGGAAAAGATGAACTTAGGGCTATATATGAAGAAGATGAAGTTACAGTTGACGTAAAAAAAACCTCTGAAGTGTCATAATGTTTGTCCCATGTGAAGATGACATTTGATCAGTCAACGGACACATCACACAATCAAACAGAAGAAATGGAGGGAGGGACAAAATTGATTGACGTTATCCAATTTCACAGGTTTTTGAAGTTTTGTTAAAGTTGGGGGTATTTGACGAAACTTACAATTTCAAGAGTAATTATCTATTCACTCAAAGAGGGTGGTTTGGGAGTAAGGGATATAAGAGTGGTTAATGTGAGTCTTTTCAAATAGTGGAGGTCGCGTACGCTGCAAACTAATCGTCCAATATAGAAAGAGGTCCTTGTAGAAAAGTATGGAGATTTGATTTTGTCGAGTGTGTCTAGGTGATGGAAAGACTTAGTCTTGTTGGAAGATGTGGGGGGAACGGACTGGGTTGGAAGACCGATGTTCAAATATGTGAGGAATGTAGCAAAGTGAGAGAAGAAATGTCTAATGTAATGTGGTGCACGGTAGAATCTCTAAGCTAATTTATTCCAAAGATTCTTGATTATATTTCTAAGCGAGACACTTGATTAATGTCCCACCGTAGAAGTCACGGTCTTTTCTTAAAAAGAGTTAAACAAAACTTCAACAAAAGCGAAATGGCATGATCTTTTTGCGATGTTAAAGATGCAATCCTTCACTCTAAATCCTTTTTGGATATTATATGTTATAAGAGAAACATTGTTTTGTAAGGTTGAACACAACAAAAATAAACTAATGAAGGTTGCATGGATAATAGTTTTTCACCCACACTCCCATGATTTCCTTAAAATCATGTTTAAAGTTTTGGACCAACCAATAATATAACGAGAAAAATCGAAATTCTTGCATTTCATTAAAGTGTATTTTGTGGCATTAAACATCACTACTCTTATTATATTACATACATGACAATTTCATTACAATACTAAGAAAACTCAGTTTGCAATTGTTGGTGTTAGACTAGAAATATTACTGGGGACAGTTGAATGTAAATCACATATGCAATGTGAACGAAGGGGCGGGAAATCACGGCATCCAGGAACGCCATAAAGTGGAGGTTTAAAACTATCACAACAATGAGAACATTGCTTATCTGTTTTGCAATAGGGACAATCTCGAGTTGGTTTGAATTTTGGTTTCCGGTATAAAATCTCAGCATTGATTCTTCCTGCAACGATTTCTATGCATATATCTGCATACACAAACAAACAATACATGTACTTTAGAACAAATTTGAGATTTAGATTTGATGAAAATTAGAAAATTTGCTTAAATTGCTCAATTGTTTTTAACTTGATAAAAGGATGGAAGAAACAACCAACAGTGCAAGTTGGAGAGGAATAAGTCTTGTTGTATCCATCTTGATCATAGTATATACATTACTATGTTCTACGAGGAAATATTTATAAGGCCAAAAGTTGCTCATATCAACTAATTAATTTTTAATTGATTGCTCCATTATATCATATTTGTAACAGACTTATGTTTAGAAGTAACTATCCAAAAAATTATGATTATATTTATTATTATTATTATATTATTATGGTTGTTTTTTTAAGAAATAAAAAACGACTAAAAAAACAACAACAACATTAAAAATTAATAAAAATTAATAAAGAAAACTGAATAACTAAAATTAATGAAAATTACCATGTCCGATGTTAAACATGTCAAATAATGGTGGCTAGAAACAAGTAAAAGAAAATTTTATTATTGTGTTTGAGGAGAATAATTTATTATTGTTATTGAATATTTTAACTCACTTAGGTTGACACGATGACATTGGCTTTGAACTTTGAAGTGTTCTTCTCTCAAGGTCCCAGGTTTGATATTTTTCGATGTTATTTTTGGTGTGCTTGTTTTACTTTTAAAAAAATAAATTAATATCAGTAAATATACAAAATATACTAATTTATCATTAATTTATTTTATTATAAGTCGTTTTGATATTTTTCACATGTATTAAGAAATGAAAATTTCCCACAAGTCATAACTCAACTTACAAAATGACAAAACTGTTAGGATGACCACTGTGGTTGGGGTTTGAACCTTGACCCTCCACTTGTTTGTGAGTTGCATTGAATATTTTTATTTCGTATTATCTAAAAAAAAAAAGAATTTAATTTTGTGTTGGAAAGATAAATTATGAATGATTTTACAAAATTATCTCTTATTAATAATATGACTTTTGGTGAATTTTAATATCAGTTTTTTTGCTCTTTAATTGATGATAAGTTTGAGTATGTTAAATTGAGGTTAAGCTTGTTGTTGTTGTTTGTTTTTCATTGTTGAAGTGTGATAATATGAACCCTTTGTGGTTTTTGCCTAATTTGATGAGAAATGATGTTGTTATTGAGAATTGTTGGGGAAATCATGATTGTGTGATATGAATGTTATTGATTAGTTTTGTTGATGATGATTCATGCATTTGGTATCACTAATTGTGATGTTGTGATTCAAGTTGTTGTTGTTTGATGAGTTCTTGGTGAAATGGCTCAAAGTGGAGACATGTGATTTTTTATGTTTTGAGTGGATTGATGATGTTGCTAGGTTAAGTTAGAGTATGTAGATTTTCTTTTTGAATCATAAGTTTTGGGTGTAGGTTTGTTTGGGAGAAAAAAATGGGTTTTGATGTAAAAAGCCATTTTAAGTGTTTTTGAGAAACAAGTGATTTTGAAATGGGAAAATGTGGTTTTGATGTGTTCTAAGTGTTTGGTATAAGTGGTTTAATCATGAGTTAAGTTTGTAATTGATTTGGAAGTTTTGGAGTTGGAATAAGTTGCTCAAAAGTGTTTATTTATGAATTTCGCACTTTGAAAAACTGAAAACTGATTTTTTTTCACACCCTGAAATGGTGTAATCGATTACACAATATGGGTAATCGCTTACACAATGTTGCTTTAAGTTTGGGAGTGCTGCTGAAAGGTGTAATCGATTACGCTTTTTGTGTAATGGATTACGCCGTGTTCTAAACCTCCAAAACTCTATTTTGTGAATTAAATTGAGGTTAGACCATTTTGTAGAAAATAGACAAACTTTACCGATATTGAGTTTTATGGTTTCCAAAACTTGTAAATGGATTGTATTCATGTTTATATGATGGAATGATGATGAATCAATGATGATTAGTTGATTAATAAGATGGATGTCATGATGAATGTTGTTTGTCCGACTCTGGTGTAAATTGTGAAATCGAGACTGTGATGTTTATTTAAAATGATAGTTGATAATGTTGACGTTTGGTGATAATTATGATGATATTTGATGATGAATTTAATGATGATGATTTATTAATGATTGTGAATTCTTACATGGAAAATGACAATGATTTGCAAATATGATTTCCATATATCATCACCACCATTTTGTAAATAATTACATGCATTTCTTTTCTTCAAGTTATCCTTCTTCCAGTACAACATTCTAGACATCATGATCAAGATAGGCAACCCCAAAGCCTTAGCTAACCCATACAAAAAAACTACAATTGTACTTATGATCCTGCAAATCAAAATCAAAGTTATCCAACAACTTAATAAACCTCAAAATTGGGTACAATAAGGGGGTAAATTTGGGAAAAAAATGTAAAAACTAAAATTAGGATTCAATTACCTTTGGAAATGGGCATGCGAAAAATTCTCGTCTAAAAATAGATTCAATTCCAACAACTCTCACAACAGAAACTCGTTCATAGTGGCATTTGAGGATACTAATGTTCATGCTTTCACCCATGAAAGGAGAACTTTATGTTTCTTTCATTTTCCTTTAGATGGAGAAGAATAAGGAAAAGATGAACTTAGGGCTATATATGAAGAAGATGAAGTTACAGTTGACGTAAAAAAAACCTCTGAAGTGTCATAATGTTTGTCCCATGTGAAGATGACATTTGATCAGTCAACGGACACATCACACAATCAAACAGAAGAAATGGAGGGAGGGACAAAATTGATTGACGTTATCCAATTTCACAGGTTTTTGAAGTTTTGTTAAAGTTGGGGGTATTTGACGAAACTTACAATTTCAAGAGTAATTATCTATTCACTCAAAGAGGGTGGTTTGGGAGTAAGGGATATAAGAGTGGTTAATGTGAGTCTTTTCAAATAGTGGAGGTCGCGTACGCTGCAAACTAATCGTCCAATATAGAAAGAGGTCCTTGTAGAAAAGTATGGAGATTTGATTTTGTCGAGTGTGTCTAGGTGATGGAAAGACTTAGTCTTGTTGGAAGATGTGGGGGGAACGGACTGGGTTGGAAGACCGATGTTCAAATATGTGAGGAATGTAGCAAAGTGAGAGAAGAAATGTCTAATGTAATGTGGTGCACGGTAGAATCTCTAAGCTAATTTATTCCAAAGATTCTTGATTATATTTCTAAGCGAGACACTTGATTAATGTCCCACCGTAGAAGTCACGGTCTTTTCTTAAAAAGAGTTAAACAAAACTTCAACAAAAGCGAAATGGCATGATCTTTTTGCGATGTTAAAGATGCAATCCTTCACTCTAAATCCTTTTTGGATATTATATGTTATAAGAGAAACATTGTTTTGTAAGGTTGAACACAACAAAAATAAACTAATGAAGGTTGCATGGATAATAGTTTTTCACCCACACTCCCATGATTTCCTTAAAATCATGTTTAAAGTTTTGGACCAACCAATAATATAACGAGAAAAATCGAAATTCTTGCATTTCATTAAAGTGTATTTTGTGGCATTAAACATCACTACTCTTATTATATTACATACATGACAATTTCATTACAATACTAAGAAAACTCAGTTTGCAATTGTTGGTGTTAGACTAGAAATATTACTGGGGACAGTTGAATGTAAATCACATATGCAATGTGAACGAAGGGGCGGGAAATCACGGCATCCAGGAACGCCATAAAGTGGAGGTTTAAAACTATCACAACAATGAGAACATTGCTTATCTGTTTTGCAATAGGGACAATCTCGAGTTGGTTTGAATTTTGGTTTCCGGTATAAAATCTCAGCATTGATTCTTCCTGCAACGATTTCTATGCATATATCTGCATACACAAACAAACAATACATGTACTTTAGAACAAATTTGAGATTTAGATTTGATGAAAATTAGAAAATTTGCTTAAATTGCTCAATTGTTTTTAACTTGATAAAAGGATGGAAGAAACAACCAACAGTGCAAGTTGGAGAGGAATAAGTCTTGTTGTATCCATCTTGATCATAGTATATACATTACTATGTTCTACGAGGAAATATTTATAAGGCCAAAAGTTGCTCATATCAACTAATTAATTTTTAATTGATTGCTCCATTATATCATATTTGTAACAGACTTATGTTTAGAAGTAACTATCCAAAAAATTATGATTATATTTATTATTATTATTATATTATTATGGTTGTTTTTTTAAGAAATAAAAAACGACTAAAAAAACAACAACAACATTAAAAATTAATAAAAATTAATAAAGAAAACTGAATAACTAAAATTAATGAAAATTACCATGTCCGATGTTAAACATGTCAAATAATGGTGGCTAGAAACAAGTAAAAGAAAATTTTATTATTGTGTTTGAGGAGAATAATTTATTATTGTTATTGAATATTTTAACTCACTTAGGTTGACACGATGACATTGGCTTTGAACTTTGAAGTGTTCTTCTCTCAAGGTCCCAGGTTTGATATTTTTCGATGTTATTTTTGGTGTGCTTGTTTTACTTTTAAAAAAATAAATTAATATCAGTAAATATACAAAATATACTAATTTATCATTAATTTATTTTATTATAAGTCGTTTTGATATTTTTCACATGTATTAAGAAATGAAAATTTCCCACAAGTCATAACTCAACTTACAAAATGACAAAACTGTTAGGATGACCACTGTGGTTGGGGTTTGAACCTTGACCCTCCACTTGTTTGTGAGTTGCATTGAATATTTTTATTTCGTATTATCTAAAAAAAAAAAGAATTTAATTTTGTGTTGGAAAGATAAATTATGAATGATTTTACAAAATTATCTCTTATTAATAATATGACTTTTGGTGAATTTTAATATCAGTTTTTTTGCTCTTTAATTGATGATAAGTTTGAGTATGTTAAATTGAGGTTAAGCTTGTTGTTGTTGTTTGTTTTTCATTGTTGAAGTGTGATAATATGAACCCTTTGTGGTTTTTGCCTAATTTGATGAGAAATGATGTTGTTATTGAGAATTGTTGGGGAAATCATGATTGTGTGATATGAATGTTATTGATTAGTTTTGTTGATGATGATTCATGCATTTGGTATCACTAATTGTGATGTTGTGATTCAAGTTGTTGTTGTTTGATGAGTTCTTGGTGAAATGGCTCAAAGTGGAGACATGTGATTTTTTATGTTTTGAGTGGATTGATGATGTTGCTAGGTTAAGTTAGAGTATGTAGATTTTCTTTTTGAATCATAAGTTTTGGGTGTAGGTTTGTTTGGGAGAAAAAAATGGGTTTTGATGTAAAAAGCCATTTTAAGTGTTTTTGAGAAACAAGTGATTTTGAAATGGGAAAATGTGGTTTTGATGTGTTCTAAGTGTTTGGTATAAGTGGTTTAATCATGAGTTAAGTTTGTAATTGATTTGGAAGTTTTGGAGTTGGAATAAGTTGCTCAAAAGTGTTTATTTATGAATTTCGCACTTTGAAAAACTGAAAACTGATTTTTTTTCACACCCTGAAATGGTGTAATCGATTACACCATATGGGTAATCGCTTACACAATGTTGCTTTAAGTTTGGGAGTGCTGCTGAAAGGTGTAATCGATTACGCTTTTTGTGTAATGGATTACGCCGTGTTCTAAACCTCCAAAACTCTATTTTGTGAATTAAATTGAGGTTAGACCATTTTGTAGAAAATAGACAAACTTTACCGATATTGAGTTTTATGGTTTCCAAAACTTGTAAATGGATTGTATTCATGTTTATATGATGGAATGATGATGAATCAATGATGATTAGTTGATTAATAAGATGGATGTCATGATGAATGTTGTTTGTCCGACTCTGGTGTAAATTGTGAAATCGAGACTGTGATGTTTATTTAAAATGATAGTTGATAATGTTGACGTTTGGTGATAATTATGATGATATTTGATGATGAATTTAATGATGATGATTTATTAATGATTGTGAATTCTTACATGGAAAATGACAATGATTTGCAAATATGATTTCCATATATCATCACCACCATTTTGTAAATAATTACATGCATTTCTTTTCTTCAAGTTATCCTTCTTCCAGTACAACATTCTAGACATCATGATCAAGATAGGCAACCCCAAAGCCTTAGCTAACCCATACAAAAAAACTACAATTGTACTTATGATCCTGCAAATCAAAATCAAAGTTATCCAACAACTTAATAAACCTCAAAATTGGGTACAATAAGGGGGTAAATTTGGGAAAAAAATGTAAAAACTAAAATTAGGATTCAATTACCTTTGGAAATGGGCATGCGAAAAATTCTCGTCTAAAAATAGATTCAATTCCAACAACTCTCACAACAGAAACTCGTTCATAGTGGCATTTGAGGATACTAATGTTCATGCTTTCACCCATGAAAGGAGAACTTTATGTTTCTTTCATTTTCCTTTAGATGGAGAAGAATAAGGAAAAGATGAACTTAGGGCTATATATGAAGAAGATGAAGTTACAGTTGACGTAAAAAAAACCTCTGAAGTGTCATAATGTTTGTCCCATGTGAAGATGACATTTGATCAGTCAACGGACACATCACACAATCAAACAGAAGAAATGGAGGGAGGGACAAAATTGATTGACGTTATCCAATTTCACAGGTTTTTGAAGTTTTGTTAAAGTTGGGGGTATTTGACGAAACTTACAATTTCAAGAGTAATTATCTATTCACTCAAAGAGGGTGGTTTGGGAGTAAGGGATATAAGAGTGGTTAATGTGAGTCTTTTCAAATAGTGGAGGTCGCGTACGCTGCAAACTAATCGTCCAATATAGAAAGAGGTCCTTGTAGAAAAGTATGGAGATTTGATTTTGTCGAGTGTGTCTAGGTGATGGAAAGACTTAGTCTTGTTGGAAGATGTGGGGGGAACGGACTGGGTTGGAAGACCGATGTTCAAATATGTGAGGAATGTAGCAAAGTGAGAGAAGAAATGTCTAATGTAATGTGGTGCACGGTAGAATCTCTAAGCTAATTTATTCCAAAGATTCTTGATTATATTTCTAAGCGAGACACTTGATTAATGTCCCACCGTAGAAGTCACGGTCTTTTCTTAAAAAGAGTTAAACAAAACTTCAACAAAAGCGAAATGGCATGATCTTTTTGCGATGTTAAAGATGCAATCCTTCACTCTAAATCCTTTTTGGATATTATATGTTATAAGAGAAACATTGTTTTGTAAGGTTGAACACAACAAAAATAAACTAATGAAGGTTGCATGGATAATAGTTTTTCACCCACACTCCCATGATTTCCTTAAAATCATGTTTAAAGTTTTGGACCAACCAATAATATAACGAGAAAAATCGAAATTCTTGCATTTCATTAAAGTGTATTTTGTGGCATTAAACATCACTACTCTTATTATATTACATACATGACAATTTCATTACAATACTAAGAAAACTCAGTTTGCAATTGTTGGTGTTAGACTAGAAATATTACTGGGGACAGTTGAATGTAAATCACATATGCAATGTGAACGAAGGGGCGGGAAATCACGGCATCCAGGAACGCCATAAAGTGGAGGTTTAAAACTATCACAACAATGAGAACATTGCTTATCTGTTTTGCAATAGGGACAATCTCGAGTTGGTTTGAATTTTGGTTTCCGGTATAAAATCTCAGCATTGATTCTTCCTGCAACGATTTCTATGCATATATCTGCATACACAAACAAACAATACATGTACTTTAGAACAAATTTGAGATTTAGATTTGATGAAAATTAGAAAATTTGCTTAAATTGCTCAATTGTTCTTAACCTGATAAAAGGATGGAAGAAACAACCAACAGTGCAAGTTGGAGAGGAATAAGTCTTGTTGTATCCATCTTGATCATAGTATATACATTACTATGTTCTACGAGGAAATATTTATAAGGCCAAAAGTTGCTCATATCAACTAATTAATTTTTAATTGATTGCTCCATTATATCATATTTGTAACAGACTTATGTTTTGAAGTAACTATCCAAAAAATTATGATTATATTTATTATTATTATATTATTATGGTTGTTTTTTTAAGAAATAAAAAACGACTAAAAAAACAACAGCAACATTAAAAATTAATAAAAATTAATAAAGAAAACTGAATATCTAAAATTAATGAAAATTACCATGTCCGATGTTAAACATGTCAAATAATGGTGGCTAGAAACAAGTAAAAGAAATTTTTTTTATTGTGTTTGAGGAGAATAATTTATTATTGTTATTGAATATTTTAACTCACTTAGGTTGACACGATGACATTGGCTTTGAACTTTGAAGTGTTTTTCTCTCAAGGTCCCAGGTTTGATATTTTTCGATGTTATTTTTGGTGTGCTTGTTTGACTTTTAAAAAAATAAATTAATATCAGTAAATATACAAAATATACTAATCTATCATTAATTTATTTTATTATAAGTCGTTTTGATATTTTTCACATGTATTAAGAAATGAAAATTTCCCACAAGTCATAACTCAACTTACAAAATGACAAAACTGTTAGGATGACCACTGTGGTTGGGGTTTGAACCTTGACCCTCCACTTGTTTGTGAGTTGCATTGAATATTTTTATTTCGTATTATCTAAAAAAAAAAGAATTTAATTTTGTGTTGGAAAGATAAATTATGAATGATTTTACAAAATTATCTCTTATTAATAATATGAAAAAAGAGTTAAACAAATAGATAGAAAAGAGTAATAATGGTCAAATATAGGTTAGGAAAAGAATCGTTAATAATACATTAATATTAATATTGTAAAGTGATATATAATAAAAATATAAATTTTTGTAAAGTGATATATAATAAAATACGACGGGATCCTCTCAATATAAAAATATAGAGGGAATAATAAATAAATCATTCATTACCTATATTACTTATGTATTGTATTTTTACTAGTATGATTCCCGTGCTAAGCACGGGGAATTAACATACTTGAAAAAATTTAAATTAAAAAATATTATTTTAAATTGAATTGAAAATTAATTAATTTGAACTACATGTCACATAAAGTTAGTGAATATTTAAGTTATTTGACATAAAAGTCAACATAAATTTAGTATATAAAGTTTTGTTTGACAAAAAATTAAACTATAAATTTATAAGAAATATCGTGTAGTTTATATATATATATATATATAAACAAAGGAGACTTGCCAAATAATCAAGCCTCTATAAATATTATAAATGATCAAAAAGATACAAGAAAGGGGGGGGGGGGAGGGGGGGGGGGGGGGGGGGCAAACAACCAAAACCCTCGACAAATTAACAAAACCTGAAATAGGGCAAGCCTAATTTATTTCAAGTGAAAGCTTCACTAATCTGCTGAGGCATGTGATCCCACCAAAAAGAAGTATTCAAACTAAGGCCTATAATAGTCAATTGTTATTCATATACAGATGTGTTACAAAAAAAGACATTGAAGTAGTTAAGTGAATGCAGTTCTCCCATATGTTTCTTAGATGCCAAGGCACAATTTATTTTGTTTTAAAAGCCAAAGTAACCAACATGGAATCTGTTTCAAGACAAACTTGTCTCCAGCCTTTTTGATGTGCTAATTCTATAGCAAACATTGCTGCATTTAATTCTGCAACTAAAGAATTTGCATTACCCAAATTGTAAGCAAAAGCTCCCATAAACTCTCTGCATTGTTGTTTCTATAAATTCCTCCACAAGAAGATGGGCTAGGATTACCAACTAAAGCCTTATCTATGTTGCACTTAATCCAATTAAACACTGGAGGCTACCACAAGATCTTTTTAGTTCTAGGTGCCCTACCATAACTCAACTTGACTGAGAATGCTCTGAGAATAACAAAATCAGAAATAGATGTGTTAACAGCGCATTTTGAATTGTTGCTTGTCATTGTTGTTCCTGATATGATGAGATCGATGGCTGATCTGAAGTTGATTTTCTTGTTATTGAACCTTATTTGATTCCTGTATAACCAAATTATGTTGATGATGTTAATAATTGCTGCTAAAATCACAATTTTACAAAGACGTGACCAATTCCTCTGGCAAAGATGAACATCTTCTTGAATTGAAGTAAAGATGCATTGCAGGTTGATGATGGAACTGAACCAGTGCCAAATAGATGTAGCAAAAAAGCACTCTAAGAATAAGTGAGCAAAGGTTTCTTGTGCTTTGTCACATAAGCTGCATTTAGAAGGAATGTTGCAACCTCTTAAAGAAAGGTTATCATCAGTTGGTAACTTGTTATGCAAGGTTCTCCATATCATAATAGATTTGGATGGAGGGATTGCAAAGTTCCAAATACTCTTGGCTCAAGATAAATTTTGACCACCATTACAGTTAAAATGATAGGATTCTTTGAAAGCAAGATCTTCATCATAAGAATGATTCCAAATGTATTTATCTTCTATAAATCAATTACAGGAATAGTGACTTTTTCAATCAAGCTGAGTAAATTTGTAAGATATTCTGAGGTATTCTCCAGGAATGATGAATGATGAATTGACTGACTGTATTCTCCAAATGTATTTAGCTTTTAAGAATGGATGATTAGCAGTTGGAATATCAAGAGAAGAAACAATTGGATTACGATACCAGACATGAGTCCAAAAATTAATGACATGACCATTACCTAGAAACCAAGATGAATTATAAATAACGTCATGATATTTATGTTTTATGCTGCACCATATTGAAGATGAAATATGGTAAGCAATGGGAACATTGTTCTTTGAAACTCTATTCCTTAAAAACTGAGCCCAAGGCAGGTTAGACTGCAACATTTCCCAATAGAGTTTAAGATTGGCACCTTCATTAAATTTTCAGAGAGACCAAATGCCAAGTCCACCTTCATTAATAGGAGAGAAAACCTTATTCCAAAGCACCATTACTAACTTCCTTTTATTCACATCCCCACTCCAGATAAAGTTTCTTGTCCATCTTTCAAAGTCTTTGATTAAATGAACAGGCCAAGAGTAGACTGTAATGCAGTGAACAAGCATGCTATGAATCAGATTTTTCACTAACTGCACTCTTCCAGCAAGAGATAATAAAGATGCTTTCCATGCTGAAAGCTTGAGTTTTACCTTGTCAGCAATTGGTTGGAAATTGTAGGGTTTTTAATCATGTATTGATTGCATTTTGGTACAACATCAGAACGTGCCTTGATCCGCTTCTTGGAGATTCATTTCGGGGAACATCTGATCTACTTCAGAATATTTGTGCTGGAATATCGAGATTTCAACTGGTCTTTAGCCAAGACTTGCGCATCACACCTATTATGAATTTAGACTATATAAACGAAGACAGAGGACCTAAAAACTTACTGAATCCGCAATTGTAAAGAGTGATCTATGGTTTTAGTATGTCTTTGTTATTTTGTGACCCACTCGTATATCACTTTGATATTAGAGTTGGACTTTGTCTTTAAGTTCTAATTTTGAATCACTCATAAGCTTTGAAGCAAGAGTGAATTATGTCTTTCACGGAGTGTGCCTCCGTTATCTTTTATTAATATGACGATCACTGGGTTGTGATTAAGAGGAAGTGGGAGGGGGATCTCTCGTATCTAAGACTAGTGAGAGTCTTAGGTAGAAATTACATGAGTAATGATTAAGTGATAAGCTTGTAGACCAAGGGTTTTTATGTAAGCTTTGAATTGATACTACTATAGTGATTTTCCTTCCTAGCTTGGTAGCCCCATACGTAGGTGAAGTTGCACCGAACTGGATTAACAAATACCTTGTGTCTTTTACTTCTTATATATCTTTTATTGTCTGTTAAGAAAGTTATTATAAAGTCCTAACATTGTTCTTGACATCTGTCGGGACGTCATAAATAACATCTTCTCTGAGTGCTGGAATTTCAATTGGCATCAGAGCAGGCACCCTGTTCTGTTTCTGAGTGAGCTCCCGGGAAATATTTTTCTGGCAATATGGAAAAAGAAGGAGGACAAGTTAACAGACCACTTGTTTTGGCTGGGTCTAACTATGATTACTGGAAAGTGCGCATAATAGCCTTCCTTAAGTCTATTGATAATAGAACGTGGAAAGCTATTCTAAAAGGCTGGAATCATCCTCTAACTAAGGACAAAGATAGAAAGGATACGACTGAGCTGAAGCCTGAAGAAGACTGGTCAAAGGAAGAAGATGATCTTGCTCTTGGAAACTCCAAAGCCCTGAATTCCTTGTTCAATGGGGTTGACAGAAACATATTCAGACTGATAACCAATTGTATTGTAGCCAAGAATGCTTGGGACATCTTGAGAACCACTCATGAAGGTGTTGGCCTATATGGCTAGATAGTAACCAAGCTAGAGGGGGGGGGGGGGCGAATAGCATTTCAAAATATTTTCTGGAGATTTGATAAAAATTGATTTTAATGAAATTGACTATTGGAATTTGCTTGAACTATCACAATCAATGATTCAACAAAAAGCAAATATATGTGCAATAAGATTTAATCTTAGAATTGAGAGATTCACGATACAAATCTTATTATACAATCAAATATTAATAGACCTTGAACAAAGTGCAAAACAATATACAATTTCAAACCCAACCTATATGAACAAAAATATTATGCTAACGAATCAAAACACAATGCAAGTGTAATTTGAATAATTGACAAGAAATTGCAATCAATTGATCTAAGAGAATAATGTGAAACCTAACTCAATGAATTAGGTTAATTTTCAATGAAAAACTACTTAGATCAACACTAGCAATTAACTTATCAATTATTCAATTTAAACACAAGCAATATCAAAAGTAAAAAGGACAGGGAAAGAGAGAGAACAACGATGTTTATAGTAGTTCACCCTTTTTCGTCCTCTCTAAGGGCTACGTCTACTCTACTTGATGAAGTACACCTTCACCAAGGTTATCCACTATGAAACAAATGTTGATTACAATTTTTACAAGAGTTCCTTCAAATTAAAACCCTAATTCTTCAACTCCTATGTAAAACACTCCCCCATACTTCAAGTACCCCTTGAATTTGGTGCTTCTTGAATATTCGGATCCTAGAGTTACCCGTGCACTCCTTCGAACTCTTCACTCGAGTCTTCAATGCTACATCCAGCAAACAAACCCCCTTCGACTTCAAGAACGGTTAGAAAGACCCCCAAGTCCTTTGGAGGTGGAATGAGATTATTCACTTCCTTTGA
Source organism: Medicago arabica (assembly GCA_946800305.1). Taxonomy (NCBI): domain Eukaryota; kingdom Viridiplantae; phylum Streptophyta; class Magnoliopsida; order Fabales; family Fabaceae; genus Medicago; species Medicago arabica. The sequence continues at coordinate 21,043,249 of OX326967.1, forward strand.
AGCCTTGATTAAGCCTAATCAATCTTCTTGAGAAAACCAACTTACAATCCCTACTAGCACCATACAGAATCTATATACTCAAAGACAAAGTGATTCCAAGAAAAAGTGTTTAATCTTGAAGAATGTATGAGTAATGAGTTTTTGAGACCTAGAGAGAATAGATGCAAATGATTCAATACTTTGGGTGTTATGAGGTAGTGAGTATATATAGAAAAGGATGGAAAAAGCAAGATTTTGGCCAAAAACAACATTTTGAATCGATTCAATTAATGTCTGAATCGATTCAGACAGTTAAGAGACAAGGTAGATGAGCTATAAAGATTGATACGCATTAGACAAAATTTGAATAGATTCAATAATCCCCAGATGAAGTTTGAATTGATTCAAATCAATTTGAATCTATTCAACCAGAGACAGAGATGATTCTGAATCTATTCACTGTGATGCTAGTCATAAAAATTTGAATAGATTCAACCAAAGTCAGAGAGGTGATTGAATAGATTCAAAATAATTTGAATCTATTCACTGAGTAGCTAGTCATGAAAATTTGAATAGATTCAACCAAAGTCAGAGAGGTTCTTGAATAGATTCAAATAAATTTGAATCGATTCAATCATCCAAAAGAAGGATACTTACACACAAAAATGAAGATTGCTAAACAAGATACCGCACACGACATCAAGGGATCATATGACACGATGAGACAAGATTAGCTAGGGTGCTTTAACAAATTTCTAAGCTAGAACTAATCAACTAGAATTAATCAACGTAATGAGAAACAATGAATCAACCTAATTGTCTAATCATCAAACCATAAACTAAAGAAATAATCAATATCAACATCAAATAACCTAGCCATCTTAGACATCATCAAAACAAGCTAAAGCAATATTATCTTCATTCTCCCCATTTTTTATGATGTCAAACACATTTGATGATGTGGACTAATCTCTCCCCCTGAAACATAGCATACAAGAAACGCATCAACATGAGCAAACAAATATGGCAATATAAAAGCAAATATGGTAATATATAGTCATGTGTATGAAGAATATATCAACATACGTGTATGAAGAATATATCAACAATATCTCCCCCTTTGACAACGTCGAAAAGGGATATTAGCCAAAGTGGAATATCATAACCAAGCAAGTAAGCAATCGCAATTGACTACAAGCCGACATGAACATGCATAGATACAAACGAGCATGCATAAATTCAATAATAAAGATAATAACAATCATGGATACTGATAACCATAAACATGCACATAAACATGACAACCAAATATCATGAACGAGACAACAATCATGATGAAATAAACTCCCCTTTTAACAATGTCAAAGAGAGATGGTGCTTTTGATGAGTCAATATTTAGTGTTTTTAATATAATATTTGAGTCTGTTTTATTTATATTTGATTTTGTTTTATTTTATATTATTTCCTTTTAGAGCTATTTTACTTCAATTGCAAGATATTTAATTTCAGCAACAACTATTCTAAAGATTCAGTGTTGGAGCAAAAGAAAGAGGATTTGGAGCTGATTCAGGATGAAAATACGAAGATTCAGAGCAAAAATATGTTTCCCCCAAGTCATAAGCTTAGCACGGCCCGTGCCACCAGCCACACGGCCGTGCCAACCCCAAGGATCTTCTTTTGCTGCTTTTGCTTTATGGACAAGCTACCTATTAGTTTATTTCTGACCTAAAAGCCCGTGGTTTCTTGTGGAATATTCTAGTTATGTATTTTCTTAGGGCTTAAGTCATTGTAAACTATAAATAGAGTAGCTAGCTATCACAACAATTCATCTTTTGTTCTTGGAATTCAATAGTGACAATTATCTTTCTTAATAAAAGTTCTTTCTTTTATTTTCTTGTTATTTTATGTTCTTCTTCTTCTCTTCTATGTCTACGATGAATATGTGTGAGTAGACTCTTCTTGTCTTGGGATTGTTGGAAAAGTCTTAATAATATAATTCTAATCAAACCAAGCCTTGAACACTAATTTTATATAAATCTAATTTCACTGTTTTTAAAACGAATTAATAAATACCAAACTCATAAAGCGAACGCGGATGGTTAGTGTTTGTTAATTCATCATCATAAATATTAATTCATAAAGCGAACGCGGATCTTTGATATTGGAACAAGTGAAATTAGACTAGGGTTGTGAAACATGAGAATAGTCTAGCAAACCTTGAGACATATAAAGTTTCGTTCTTCAAGGATTCTAATAGCAATCAACCATGAGAATAGGCGTGGTTGCTAAAGGAACACACTCAATGACTTCAAGAGAAGCTTTGATACGCATAAGAGAAACTTGTCTTTAGAAAGTAGGTCCAATATAAAATTAACGGTTTAACGTTTGTTTGTGAAGAATTGTCATTAAGATGGACCAATAATCTCAAGGCGTTTTTTATCATTATTTTTCTCCGTTAAAAATCAAACCTTTACAACTGAACTTTTCTCTAATCATCTTTTAAAATTTTATTAAATTGAACAACTCCTTGTTGAAACGATACTCTATTTTTACTACTTCGTTAGAACCGTACACTTGCGGATTTACTCATCAGCTTTTAACAAGACACGTGCCCGGTGGGACAGTTTTGTGCTTTTGTTTAGAATTTTCTTTTGTAATTTTTTCGATTTATAATCGTAAGGTATGTATTGTGTATGCACCTGAGAAGTAAAAAACAACTTCCTGAAATGGTACGTCCTTCGGGTCAAACCGTTGCGGCATTACATGATGCCAGCACGTCGAAAACAGTAACCAATCCGCCAAATTCTCAAAGTGATGCGCAAGCAATTCCATCCAACGGTATAGGCATGGTGACACCACTAGTAGGATAAACAATTCCTGCACAAGTGTCTTCGCATGTGCATACGGCGGCCTCGACGACCACTCCGGTTTCACAAGCCATTCCATCGACCCAAGGGTTCTGGTACCCTGGCGCGATGGGCCATAGGTCCATGCCATATGGCATGCCATCTACCTTTATATAATTGATTATTTTATCTATAATCAATTATATTTTTCTAGCAGCAAATATTTTCTTACAAAATCACTTTTAAATAAATATCATTGTGAGTGTGTGATTTGTTTTCAAGAAATTTTTAAGCATTGCTTCATATAACAACTTAGAAAAAATGTTTGTAATTATTTTTTGAGCATTCTAAGTCATGTTAAGAATGATAGTGTCAAAGATAAGAACCATACTTACAAGAATATAACTATGAAGCCTAAGTCTCATTATCTTCATTCTTCAACTTGAGCCTCCATATAGTTTTTCTTCTTTTGTCATGTGAGTTTGTTGTCATCAAAACCCAGCCAAGTCTACGAAGGAAATCTTCTTCACATCAAGCAACAGATCAACAGCGCTTGATCAAGCTTCTGGATGACTCTGTGATGTGCTGCATTGTCTCAACGTATCTTTACAATGCCTATATAAAGGGAGTGAAAACTCAAAGAATAGACTACTGACTCTGAACGTTTTATTAAGCTATTTGCTATTCTCCCTGAGTCACAAAAACACATCAACTACTTAGGAAATTCTTACAAACTTTATATCCTAGAATTTCTAAGTTATTCAGAAAACAGAGTCTCTTTGTTTTGTAATTGGAACACGTTTGATTATTTATCAAGTGTTCAGTCACTCTTTCAATTTTCTGTAATTGTGTAAGAAGTCTCTTGCCTGCGTGCTTGAGCATTGGAAGTCTCTTGGGTGTGTCCTTGAGCAAAGAAGTCTCTTGCCTGTGTGCTTGAGCATTGGAAGTCTCTTACTGTGTGTTTGAGCAACTTGTAATTGTTGATTACATTTTTAGTGAAACTCTCCTTGGAAGTGCAAGGGGGACAGGACTACTTCCGGTTTGTGGAAGGAACCTATATAATTGCTTGTGTTCTCTCTTTCCTTTATCTCTTTATCATCTCCGCTGCTACATACTCTAATCTTCCATCAGGTCCTGAACTTGTTCAGACTCTGATCCTAGAAAACAGATTCTTACTCTTTAAGAGTTGCGAAAAAGATAACACAATTCAACCCCCCCCCCCCCCCCCCCCTCTTGTGTTTTTCTCACCTTCACATTAGGTGACCCTGGGGTAAGCGTTCCTGTGCGAACATCCCAACAATCATTGAACAACGCTTCCTTAGTGGCCTTAAGGCAACAAATGGAATATAGTAATCATGAAATTGTCAATCAAGTGACTCAACAAATTGGTACGATTATTAACCTGTTAATTTGAGATACCAATAACAATTATCAAGCACTATCTGCCCAAATGGAGAAGATTGCCAATTTCTTTGGCGCTCCCTCAACGCGAAATACATCGACACCTCAAAATCAAGATGCAAGGGCAATAGAAATCCCTACAAAAGGGCAAGATAATCAAATTCCAATAAATGTGGCACAACCACAAGTGGTACAACCAAGGGCCCAAGAGTATGAGTGTGCAAAAATGTGGTTAATTGAATTGTATTCATAAACTGAACCACAAAAAAACTGCACCATATTAATGGTATATGAACTGAACCATAAATTTAAACCAATTCAGTTCAAGTTTAAAACCAGTTCGAAACCAGTTTAATATATTTGAACCATATTTTTCTTAGTGCACTTTTATTAAAACAACTTATTAGGATCTCATTAAAAAAACAGCTTATTCAAAACAATTTATTTATGGAAAACAACTTATTAGGATCTCTTTTTCAAAAGCTGCTTATTCAAAACAACTTATTTATGCAAAAATAGCTTATTAGGATCTCTTTTTTATGAAAAAATTGCTTATTCGAAACAGCTTATTAGGATCTCTTTTTCAAAAACAGCTTATCTATGCAAAACAGCTTATTAGGATCACTTTAAAAAAAACAGCTTATTCGAAACAACTTATTTATGAAAAACAACTTATTAGGATCTCTTTTTCAAAAACAGCTTATTTATACAAAATAACTTATTATGATCACTTTTAAAAAAACAACTTATTCAAACAGCTTATTTATGAAAAAACAACTTATTAGGATCTCTTTTTTAAAAACAGCTTGTTTGAAACAACTTATTTAAGCAAAACAACTTATTAGGATATCTTTTAAAAAAGCAGCTTATTCAAAACAGTTTATTTATGGAAAACAACTTAATAGGATCTCTTTTTCAAAAACTGCTTATTCGAAACAACTTATTTATGCAAAATAGCTTATTATGATCTCTTTTTATATAAAAATAGCTTATTTGAAACAACTTATTTATGAAAAACAATTTATTAGGATCTCTTTTTCAAATACAGCTTATTCGAAACAACTTATTTATGGAAAATAGCTTATTAGGATCTCTTTTTAAATAACAGCTTATTATAATCTCTTTTTAAAAAACAGCTTATTTATGTAAAATAACTTATTATGATCTCCAATAAGCTGTTTTGCATAAGATAAGTTGTTTCCAATAAGTTTTTTTTTAAAAAAAGAAATCCTAATTAGTTGTTTTACATAAATAAGATGTTTCGTATAAGCTGTTTTTTTCAAAAGAAATCCTAATAAGTTATTTTTCATAAATAAGCTGTTTTTGAAAAAAAGAGATCCTAATAAGTTGTTTTCCATAAATAAGTTCTTTGGAATAAACTGTTTTTGAAAAGGAGATCCTAATAAGTTGTTTTTCATGAATAAGCTGTTTCGAATAAGCCGTTTTTTTATAAATAGAGATCCTAATAAGCTGTTTTGCATAAATAAGTTATTTTTGAAAAAGAGATCCTAATAAGCTGTTTGTCATAAATAAGTTGTTTCGAATAAATTGTTTTTTTTATAAAAAAAAATCCTAATAAGCATTTTTGCATAAATAAGTTGTTTTTTGAAAAAGAGATCCTAATAAGTTGTTTTTCATAAATAAGCTATTTCGAATAAGCTGTTTTTGAAAAAAGAGATCCTAATAAGGTGCAGACCAAGTAGTTATGCAATCCCGTAGAAATAATTACGAGGGCCAAAACAATATAGCAACTGTGGTTGAAGCCTTATTAGCCCAGAATGGCTTTAACATAGGGTTACATAGGATAAATTTTGTGTCGGCCTTGTCTGAATATGTATTAATGACTGGATTACCATGAAATTGTAAATTCCCCAAATTCACTAAATTTGCGGGGGAAACTAATGAGTCAACAATCGAACATATTGCTTGGTATTTGATGGAGGCTGGTGATATAACAAATAATGAGAATTTGAAAATGAAGTATTTTCCAAGTTCTTTAACAAAAAATGCCTTTACATGGTTTACAACATTGCCTCCTCATTCTATTTTCAATTGGAACCAATTAGAAAAGGCTTGTCATGAGCAATTCTACATGGGTCATTCTAATATAAGTTTGAAAGAATAGCCAGCGTTCGAATAGATTTCGACTCCTTAAGGCTATATGCTTCACTACGGTGCATGAACATGAGTTCGTCGAAATGGTTGCTGGTGGCCTTGACTATTATGTTCGAAAGAAACTAGATACTCAATATCTTAGAGATATGGCACAATTAGCTGACAGAGTCTGACAGGTCAAAAGGCTTAAGGTAGAGAAAGCCCAGACAAATAGGTTTCCTAAAAAAGAGAGAGAATATCCTATGTAGACACAGGTGACAGTGATCCAAAATTCGAATGGGGATCAGATACTGTCGAAGACAATGAGATTAATCTAGCAGAATTAAAAGATGGGTCGCCTTACACATGTAAGTGATTAAGGCCATCGAATGGAAAGAATCCTGAAGAACCTAAAAATGACAAATACCCGCCTAAGACATATACCTTTGATGTGTCTAAATGCGATGAAATCTTTGATCTATTAGTTGCTGATGGCATAATATTAGTGCCTAAAAATCTAAAGATACCTACTTTAGAGCCACGGAAAAAGAGAGGATTTTGCAAATTCCATGGTTTCTTAGGCCATAATTTGTCTCGTTGTACTCGTTTAAGGGATTCTGTGCAGAAAGCTCTCGACGAGGGAAGGTTGAAATTCGGAGACAAAGCCAAACAACCAATGCAAGTTGGTGTTGATCCTTTGAAGAAAGCTGATTCCATGTACACTGAGGTGGTTGGTATAAACATGGTAGATATTGCTGAAGGATTTGGGGCTGAAGTTTGTGTTGAGCCATCAATGCCTGAAGAGAAACTGCAAGTGGACACTGAGATGATTACTAAGGACCATTGATCTGACAATGTAGTGGTTACTGAAGACCAATTGGCAGAAAAGATGAAAGTGGCATACCCAAAAGTTGAGGAAGATTTGATTGATTTCCTCTACTGATGCAAGATCTCTAACATAAATGTTATGCTTTTCCCCAGATGCAGTGCAGTGTTTGACAAAGAAGCTGCAAAGTCCGTGGAAGGATTTCGACCACAATCGAAGAGGAAAGGAGGATGGGTTGATAACCGCCGAAAGTTTGACACCACATTTTGTTGGACCGTTTGAGATTGTTGAGAAGGTTGGAACCGTAGCGTATCAGATTGCGTTACTGTCGTCGTTGTCGAATCTCATGATGTGTTTTATGTGTTTCAGTTGTGAAAGTATGTATATGATGCGTCTCATGTGATTCAAGTGGATGATTTGGAGGGATAATTTGAACGTTGGGACTTGGCCAGTTAGAATTTAGGATCACGAAGTGAAGCGTTTGAGAAGCAAGGATATTGTTTTGGTGAAGGTGATTTGGGTTGGACCAACCGGTGAGAGCGCTACCTGGGAATCAGAGAGTAGAATGAGGGTTTCGTATTCGGAGTTGTTTTCTTCAGGTAATTTTCGAGGCCGAAAATTCTTTAGCGGGGGAAAGTTGTAACAACCCGTTTTTCGCTAGGATTATTTTAATTATTTATTATATGTGTTTATATATGTTTATGTGTGATTAATTGTCTCTGTGTGTAATTTTATTCGGGAATAGCGAATTTTGGCCTAAGAAGGGTATTTTAGTCATTTTAGACTCATAGGTATTTTGGTCATTTAGTGAGCAAGGGTAAAATAGTCATTTTGTTAAAGGAGATTTTTTTTGCTGTTTTAAATGGGAATGATTATTTTATTTTTTCTAAGTTACTAACGAGTTGGAGTAATTATTTAAGAGACGGTAATATTCCGGTATTTTGACGGTTTTAGTGAGTGTAGTAACTTTTGGGAATTTATTGACTTAAGTTTTAGAGGCTCATTAAGGTCTAGCCTAATTTAGCCCAATATGTGATGTATATAAGGATACCTCTTAAGAGAAAAACTAGGTCATTTCTCATAATAACAAATTGTCATAAGAATATAGAGGTAGAGAGAGACAGAGTGAGAACAAGAGGTGAGCTTAGAAGAAAGAAGATCAAGAGCTTAGAAGAGATGGAATTCAAGAGCTAAAGGGAGAGTGAAGACATAGCTTTGGTTGGCAGAGCATTGAGGTAAGGAGGATGGTTTCATTTTCACATTTAAGCTATAATCTACTATTTTCAATTATGGGTTTAAGTTCTTTTGTGATAATTGTGACTTTTTATGTTTTCGAATGATGAAATTCATGCTCTTAACTCATATGAATTTAAGGGTATGATAAACTTCATGAAATTGATGTATTATGTGCTTAAAACTCATGGCTGTTGTTGTTGATAAGTTGTTTTGATGGTTTTTGCTTAAATTGGTAAAAATGAAGTTGTTGTTGTTGATTGTTGATGAAATTATTAGATTATGCTTCATTGATGTTATGTTGTGATGTTGATGATAAATTATGCCTTTGCTATTGCTATTTGAGAAGCCATGGTTGAGTTGTTGTTAATTTGACGAGTTTTGAAGAAAATGTGTTATAAATGGTGAATTGGGATTCTTGATGATTTGAGGTCAATTATTGATGTTGTTGTGTTGAGATAGGTTAAATGAACTTTTGTTTTTGGTAAATAAGTTTTGGTGAGGATTCATTTAGGAAAAATTGGGATTTATAGTGAAAAACCATGTTTTAAGCCCTTATGAAAATTAGTAATTTTAGGGTGAGTTTAATTAAGTGGTTTTGAGATGGAATGTCATGTTTTCAAGTGTGTTTAGGATGGTATAAGTGTTTGGGACGCATTGGCGAAAATGGCATCGAAATCGGACTTCAATACAAAATTTTACGCGTGAAAATGCAAAAATGCATTTCTGCTGACCTGCATATATGACACGGCAGAGCGTCTAGGTGACACGACCGTGTGTGAACCTTATGTTTGAGTGACACGGCCGTGTGTACTCATGACACGACCGCTCCTGTTCTGCAGGTGCCAACAACCTTGTTTTTTTCTGTGTTTTTGTGTACTTTTAAGTATGTTAATGGTTCCCAAACACCTAAACATAATTATATAGGGTTTGATTGGACTTGTTGGAGTGTTTAAACATAGGTAGTCATGAGTATTGAATTGGTTTTTGCAAAGTGACAAAATGAGACGAACTTAGGTGAATTTTGGAATTAATCGGAATTGGCCTATGAAACGTATATGTATATGCTATTACACTCATATGTGGATTGTGTATATACTCGGTTGAGGCGTTTGAATTTGTTTACTTTGATTTCGGGGAAATAATCAGAAATGATAGTTTTCATAAACTTAGAGAGCTTTGTCAAACTAACGTTTTAAGGTCGGATAACTAGTAGGATACTTTGAATTCATGTTAGTATGATTTAATGTGAATGAATTGTTAAGGATTAGGTGTTGAAATTGATGAATGTCATGATGTGGCTAAATGTCCTTCTTTATGTGAAATGTGAATTTGATACTTTATTGTTCCTTTGAGGTGTTAAATGTTGTTGATGACTATGATGTTGATTCTTTTAGTGATTTCGTGATGACTCTTGTTGAATATGACTTGTGACTTATGAGGTGAAGATGTTTCTTTTGGTGATGACTATTTGTTGAATGTTTGGTGATCAACATGATTTTGTTTAATGTAAGTGTTTGATAATGCAATTGTTGGAGAATAACATAACTGCAGGTTGATTATGATGTTATGTATGTGTAGTTGAATTTTGCATTGTCGAGTACTTACTTGAAGCACATGCATTCATAGTCATGTGAGTTTGATTTGAAGTATGTAATTATGCGGGTTGAAAATACGGGTTGACTATTACATAGCTTCTGCGGGACATAAATGCAGGTTGAATTATTATGTTGGTGAATTCACTAACAGTAAAATTATCTCTGAAATCCAATGGTACCACATGCATCTAAAACATGGCATGCATTTATTATTTTGTGAGTCGCATCATAATTGAATATGTGATTTGGTGAATTTGTGCATTGGTGGAATTTGGTGAATGTTGTGATTATGTGAATTAATGTATATGTGCATTGGTGGATTTTGTTAATTTTTGTGAATAATTGAACCAGACTCTAATTGTATGTCTTACTTGCTTGTGCTTATACACTTGGTGGATCTATTTAATGAGATGAGAATGATATATATATATATATATATATATGTATATATATATATATATATATATATATGATTTGGTGATTCCTTTGCCTACATTTTGAAATGATGAATTGTAATTGTTGAATTGATTAGGCAAGAGTTTATTTAATTTATATGATTGATGTTGTTAAGTGATTAGCTTATGTTGATGACTTGATTATAGATTGAATATGCACACTATGCTTGAAGTTGATAACATGATGTGTAGGGAATGGGGGATAATATTAATGGAAAGTTAGTATTCTAGGAATGTTGGGTATGTATATTTGTTATGTATGAATCCTTGAATGCTTATGTTTGATTATGTTTAATTGTGAGATCTGAACTAACCCTAGTGGTCGTTTGGTTAACCGCCTTCCTTATCCGTATGGATGGATAGACATTGTGAAAGAATAGTTTGCTTTAATTTGGTGAGTTGCTTGAGGATAGCTTGGAGCTACCTCGTTTACTATTTTCGGTGTCTTAGACTTTAGGGATCTGATTAGAGGTCGGTCTTTGTTGTTTATCTTTATTATGGCTGTTGAATATTTTTGAGACTATGTATTCGTGATGACATGAGTTGTATGATGACATGGCTACTTATAGACTTATTATATATTTGGATGACTGTTGAAAATTTAGGTGTCGATGTAATGATGTTTTATTCTGCTGCAATGTTTGACGAAAATTATTTATGCATGTTGATTTATTCGAAGATGTGACATCTAGATTCCTTGTATAATTTATATTATCAGCGTGCTTATCACTTTAAGGGTTGAGGGTGTTACAGACATGACCATGTATGCATGGACACATGACTCAATATTCCATTTATTCATACAAATCATCGACACTCATCAACAGTTTATACATGTATATGTTCATCGCCAATATTCAACATCAACACTTTTCATCATTATTTCATATACATATATTCATCACCATTATACACATGTACATAAATCAACATGAATCATTATCATCAATAAATCTTCTTCACCAATTCATCACAATCATGCATCACATCAAGAAACATCGATCATTCATTTAGCACATATTGCCCTGTCTTGGGCGCCTGGCGCCAGGAAGGGTGAAGAAGCGCCAACTCTCAAAAAGTGGGTGCCTAGCACCCCAACCCAAGCGCCAGAGCTGCGAAATGTGTGTTTTTTGAGTGTTTTGGCCTCATATTTTCATCAAAAATACCCTAAACGTGCTTATTGAGATCCCCCTTTAACCCAAAACCATTAAAGTCATATCTCAAGGCTCAAACACATCAAATAAGCTATTTTCACAACACTCAAAACAACTTATGCAACAATTCAATTGGTTATCACTTGTTTCATCAAAATTCAACAACAACAACTTAATTCAAACAAACATAACTTAAAGCATCGTCAACAACTTAACTTAATCACTTTCATATACCCAACAACATAGCAAGAACATAAATCATGAATTCATCATCAACAACAACAACAATCATGATTTTCATCCATTTAAGCTAAAATTTAAAGAACAACTTATTCTACACCATCAAACATGAATTTAAGCACCTAAACAACTTAATTCACAAAGTTCATCATACCCGTAATTCACATAATCACTAAGCATGAAAATCAACTTATCATATTATCAATTTCACAAATATCATCAAACCAAACATAACCCAAATGTCATAAAAGTGATCATAGCTTATTATGAGAATGTAATCTTTCCCCTTACCTTAATCTTCCAAAAGCTTAAGTTAGAACTTCAAGTATTTTCTACCTTGCCCTCCTAGCTTGATCTTCTTCTTCCTCTTCTAGGTTTTCTTCTATCTTCCTCTTCTTTTTATTTTTCCTCTAATCTTACTTTTCTCTCTCTAGCCACTTTCTAGTAAAATTAATGAAATGAATGCACAACCCTAATTCACAACTAGAATTATCCTTATATAGTCTCACTAAATGAGTTAGCTTTTCCTCATTCTTAATGGGTCTAGTAACTTTTTCATCTCATTAAAATGTTACTACACAATTACTGCAATAACATCACACTAAATACTTATACACCAGTTATTCTATTAATTACCCAACTTACTACTAATTCTCATAAATAACTCTCCAGTCAAGAATACTAAAATACCCTTAGTCTTAAAATGACAAAATTAACATCACTCCTCAAATTACCAAAATACCCCAAAATCTCTAAAATCCAAATGATCCACGAATATAACACGCCAATATTGATAAGAATGCGCCCTTTATTTCGAAAGGAAAGTGAAATTTGTGACTCTATTATTCAAACTACGTAAGCAAAACGAGAAAGTGACAAAATAGTAAAACTTGTTTTTTTCTTCCCTTTCCTTCAATTTCTTTGTACGTGTTTCCACTATTCAAAACTTCATATATTAAATGCGGCAAGGATTTATGTGACAAAAATGTACACATAGCTGACTTTAGCAAGGAACAAGAGTAAATGCTTTTTCTGTCCGTTTTGACTCATTTTCTTTTGCTATTAGCCACCTCATTCATTCATTAAGTGATTTAAAGGAACTCTTTTCATTATTTAATTTATATATAATATAAAGTTTAAATAAGTTGAATCTCAGAATATAGAGTAAACTTTAAATTTTAATATTACGTACATATCATTCATTGTAGAGGTCTTAATCGCGACATCGTGTGTTGAACTCACTCTCATGGTTTTAAACTGTGGTCCACATCTGTATTTGTGACCACGGTATTTTATTTTAAAGGATTTGTGACCACAATATTATTGATGCAATAACCTTTGAAACATCATCGCAATTGCATCGTAATCTTCAATCAAACAAATGACTGTACCGTAACCAAATCAAACTATATCGGCCATGTTCGTTGAAATTTTATCTCCAAGAAATAGAATTTAGAATTCAAAATCGCAATCAACTTCAAATCTAATGACATCTCTCACCTTTAGGTTTTAGTAGTCTAACAACTATGTATTTTAAGCATCTCTCAATCACTATTTACGGAGCAAACTAAAACTCTATTATTTAGTTTAGTGTCGCTGTGGTACTATTTTACACTGTTTGTGAAATTTTAAAATTATTTCACCCAACAACTACATTAGCGCAATCGCAACCGCAACGACCGCATCTGCAACCACAATTTAAAACCATGTCCAAGTCTTTGGGGTGTATGAATCAACTCCGTACTAATTGAACCAATCTTCATTGTATTTAATTTTTCTTTTAATTTTATTTTTCTTTCCCTTTTGTCTATATATACACGTGCCTAATGAAACAGACAAAGCAACCCCAGTTGCAGAAACTTGTCCATGTATTTGTTAGGAATAAAGAGAGCGTTGAGTCTCATTCTTAGAGCTTACAATTAAGAGAAAACTAGTTAGCTATACATACAAGTAATGATGGTGAGACCACCTTGCTGTGAGAAAATTGGGGTTAAGAAAGGACCTTGGACTCCAGAGGAGGATATAATTTTGGTATCTTACATTCAAGAACATGGACCTGGAAATTGGAGATCAGTTCCCACCACTACAGGTTAAAAAATTCATCATCATCATATAGAGATTTCATTCATTTCTTCAAATAAAAATATTTTATTCGTACAAAATGTTTATGAAACCCTGAATCCAAGAAATAGCTTCAGCTTTGTCTAAAGCTACTTCTTCGATTTTTAGATATTTATATTAAGATTGTAATTGTAGACAACAATTTAAAACTACGTGGTTTCAAATATAGGCTAAATTGTTAATGATCTAAAGGTATATATATACAAACGTTGTACTTGTGTGGTTCTTATTTTTATGTTTTTAATGTATATGTGTTTGATTTTCTATGTTATTCATTGATTTTTCTTTTTCAGGTTTGATGAGATGCAGTAAAAGTTGCAGACTTAGATGGACTAATTATCTTAGACCAGGTATCAAAAGAGGTAATTTCAATGATCAAGAAGAAAAAATGATAATCCACCTTCAAGCGCTTTTAGGAAATAGGTACTACCTAATCTCATCTTTTATTTCATCTTCTCTTCTAATTCCAGATTCTTTTGCAATATTTTTTATTCTAAAGTTTGACAACTTATGTGATATACTTAAAATTTGTTCTTGAAATGTTAAGTTCTATAAAACAAGCAACTTTTCTTATAAACAAAAATTTGACTTTTTTATTCTCAAATTTTACACATGAATTAAGTCGGTGATAATTGCAAATTGTACCATACCATCCTTCCAGCCAAATTATTGAATCTGAATTATAGCTCGATCTAACTATTGAGATTTGACTACGCCAAAACGAAAGATCTGGACTTCAGTGAGTTTGTATATTGTTGCGGTATAACATTCGTTATGATTTGAACATATGTTTTATAAGTGATGATACTTCTCATCTTACAAGTTGATAGTGTAAGTTTGTTAACATCAGGACTTTACTCCAGGTGAAAAGGGAATAGCAAAATCGGAACTCGTAAAATCGCACTCAAAATCAAAGGATTTTATTCAAGGACTTTGGTAGAATCGATATAGGAAATCGTAAAATCGCAATCAAAATAGATGGATTTTACAAAAAAAAAAATCCTAAATATATGCTATAAATGATATATAGTCATAAATGACATAGTTTATAAGAAATCGTAAAATCGCAATCAAAATTGATGAATTTTGCCTACTTTGGGATTCTACTATGGACTTGAGTCGTGGAAGGTGAAGAAAGTCGCAAAATCCTGAATTTTAAGATTTAAGTCGGGATTTTGAGGATTGAGTTAGCTTACTTCAAATTCTGAGAATTAAAAGCAATAGATAGAACCCCAACATTTTTTTCCGATAATGAATTTAAAGAAAATATGAACTAGATTTAATTTTTTTGCTTTATTTAATTTTGTAATCAATATTTCATAATTTAGTTTCTGACATGAATTTATGCAGATGGGCAGCCATAGCTTCCTACCTTCCACAGAGAACAGACAATGACATCAAAAACTATTGGAATACACATTTGAGGAAAAAGCTGAAGAAGATTAATCAAACAGGTGAAGATAATGATGAATTAGAAGAAAACTCTACTCCTCAAGTAAAAGGTCAATGGGAGAGAAGACTTCAAACAGATATCCATATGGCAAAACAAGCTTTGTGTGAAGCACTTTCTCTTGACAAGCCAACACCAATTTTAGCTGAAAATCAAACATCCCCTTATGCATCAAACACTGAAAACATAGCTAGATTACTTGAAAAGTGGATGAAAAAACCCGAAAATCCGGACGAGACGACAAATTCAGGAAACTCCTTTATGGTGGTAACAGGATCTAGTTCTAGTGAAGGAGGACAGAATACTATAGCATGCAAACAAAAAGATCAAGCATTTGATTCTTTGTTGGCAATGGATTCTTGCTTCTTTCAATATGAAAATAAGCCAAACCAAGAAACTCAAGTCCCTCTCATGTTTATGGAGAATTGGCCTTTTGATGATGAAGCTGCTGAGTGCAATGAAGATCTAATGAACGTTTCATTGGAGGAAAATACAGCAGGGTTGTTTTAGTAAATAGCTTAATATATACATATACTTATGTTGCAAAATATGATTAAAAGTAAGTTCAAAACATTGACATAGACCAAAATTTAAACCAAATACATCAATCTTGGAGGATCACTTTTACTTATATTTTGTAGGGTTAATTAAGTTTTTGGTCCCTATAAATATCTGCAGTTTCGTTTTTAGTGCTTTTAAAATAAAATTACATTTTTTAGTTCTTGTAAAATTTTCCATCAACATTTTTAGTCCCTATAAAATTTTCCAACAACATTTTTAGTCCCTGTAAGATACTAAAAGAAAATGTCACAGGGACTAAAAAAATGATTTTATTTTATAGAGACTAAAAACGAAACTGCAGATATTTATAAGGACTAAAAACTTAATTAACCTATTTTGTATGATTTAACATTGGAGTTTTGATTATGTTGCAAACTTTTATACTGATATAAGATGTAGAAAATGCAGCTGGTGGGGTTGAAATTTGGTGTTACCAAAGGTTGTGGTGATCTCAAAGTTCTTTATATTATATTGTAGCCGCAATTAATGTTTTTGTGGTAGTTGAAAAATTGAATTGCAAACCGATAAAAAAATTTGAAACAAAAAATTGAAATATGTCCAAAAAATTTGTCGCGAAGTAATATAAACTTAGAAGGCTTAATACGTTGTTTGGTCTCTTAACTTATTTTTGGTTTTCAATTTAGTCCCTTAATAATGAAGTGTTTCAATTTGGTCTCATAATTGTGCCGTTTACTATTTTGGTCCTCTCCGTTAGTATTTTGCAAAATCTGTTAACTCAATTCCATATGTCATTTAAGATTGGTGATCAACGGTTGGATTTAAAAAGCACACATAGTATACCGTAGACTCACAACATATGATAACTTCTATTATCATCATCTTCCCTCTTTATCTTCATACAACCTTCATCAACTTTCATGAAAAAAATTCCATTTTTTTTGTCCAATTTTTTTCTTTTCAAAAATTCATCATTTCAACTTCATCAAAAACCATATAATCAAATCCTTAAATTTGGAATAAACACCACCACCATCATCTAACTCACAATCAAACCCACTTAGTAAATTCATGAAAATCTCTAGAAACCTCTTTTTTTCTTCTTCATCGAACCCTGCACATAAGCAACACAACAAACAATAATCCAAATCACTACAAGCAACACAACAAAACAATCGTCAAATTAAAACTCATATAAAAAATCTCATCTTCATCAACACAAAGCCAAAAAAACCCTAATTTTAATCTGTTATTTAGAAGAGTTATGAGAAGAAAAATGGAGGTTATCAAATCAACACGATGCTGCTTTTGGGTTTTCTAGGGTTCAGGGAAGGAAAAGGGTTCTATGAAAAAGGGAAGACGGTTTCGATGAAGAAGAATGAAAGAAGGCTTCTAAGAAGAATAGAGATCTGTGAATGAGAAGAGGGTTTTCATAAGGGTTAGTGAGGGTTCTCTAACAGCTTTATGTGGCAAACAACACTTTGATGATGATGGGTTCGTGATGTATATATGGTTCAATTGAAAAAAGGGTTAGTGAGGTTCAATTAAATGTTTCAGATTTTATGTGAGAGATTCAATGTCAAGAATGCTTTAGATCTTTTTATTTGAGAACAACAATTTCTTCATCACCATCATATCTTTTAGGTCTGTTTGGTGAATGTGCTATTGCTGGATTTTTCTTTTGATGTTTTTTTGTTTCCTGGGTATGAAGTATGGAGATCAAGAGAGATGAGGGTGAAGATTCTTGGTAAACTTTAATCTTAATTTTTAGGAAATTTTAAAAACAAATGGAAAGACAATAAGAATTATCATATGCTGTTAGTCTACGGTATGCTATGTGTGCTTTTTAAATCCAACCGTTGATCACCGATATTAAATGACACGTGGAAAGGAGTTAACAGATTTTGCAAAATACTAATGGAGAGGACCAAAATAGTAAACGACATAAGACTTATGAGACCAAATTGAGACACTTAATAGTTAGGGGACCAAATTAAAAACAAAAAATAAGTTAAAGGATCAAACGATGTATTAAATCAACTTAAAAAATGGAGAGGAATTTCACTTTTTTCGAAATTCAGTTCTTTTTGTTTTACGTGATAAAGATCTTCCATCGAAGTATGGAACTACGGTTTTAACCAGAATGTAACTCAAAAGTCAACCAAAAAAAAGCGTATATCTATATTGTGTTTGGTAAATAAGCAAGTTTATACCTTGTTGGACTACCTTATAAGTTTGTTTTGATAGAATAAGATGTGTTTAGTATAAAACTTTTTCCGCTAATTTATAGCCTTTTTTGAGAAGCTATTTCAAGTTGCTTTTTAACTTTTAACTTGTAGCTTTTAATATTATCTTCCAATTTTAACCCTAAGAACTACCCATGTTCATATTTCATAACTGCCACGTTTTTTTCCTTTAAAAGAAGGCTAAAATGCTCTTTTGGTCCCTTAACAACATTTTTAGTATCTCTTTGGTCCCATAAGTAATAAAAACTCTGTTTAGGTCCCGTAACTTTATTTAAAGTATCAGTTTGGTCCTTTCTGTTAATTTAATTCAAAAAAAACGTTAAATTTTGGTCCCTAACTTATTTAATTAATATTAGTTTGGTCCTTTAACTTATTTAATTAGTATTAGTTTGGTCCCTAAATTTAACGTTTTTTTGAATTAAAATAACAGAAAGGACCAAACTGATACTTTAAATCAAGTTAAAGGATCTAAACGGAGTTTTTATTACTTACGGGACCAAAGCGATACTATAAATGTTGTTAAGGGACCAAAAGAGCATTTTAGCCTTAAAAGAATAACTGCCATGCTTTAATTTTTTTTAAGGAACGACTTTATATATTTTTTTAAAGAAATGCTTTATATTTTGTACGTTGTAAAATTTTTTATATTCTTGCTTACATTTTTTTTCCACCTTGTTCTTATTTTTGGGATTCAAAAAAGGAGATATCAAAATTGTCGGTTGGACTGTCAATATATTCCTAAAGACCTAAAAGAACTTCAAAGGACTTTTAGACCTTCCCGAAGAACTTAGCGTCATCCTTAATGGCCCCAAGGTCCAAGGCGCTCCCTCTCCAAGGCAGCGTCATCTAATACGCAACCTAAATACCTAATTACCCTCGTTACTTGTAGCCTAAGTAACCACAAATCAGGCTCATAGAGGGCTATAAATACAACCCTTGAGAGTCTTCTCAAGGCATGACCAATACAATACAAACCCTAATTACGATTATTGTACTTTTGCAAGTACAGCTGGCGCCGTCTATGGGAAGAGGTAAAACTAACCTTGACCATGTTTCTGAATCGCAAATCGTGATTTCGAAACCCTAAACCTAAAAAACTCTGAATCGTAGCTTCTCACTGCGATTTGGAAATCCCAACCAACAACGAAAGAAACCCTAAATTGCACCTTTCATCGGGATTTAGGAAACCCCTCATCGCCATGGCTACTCTTGAAGAGGTCGAAACGATGAGAACCCAAATCTCCCAACTAGAGGAACAGAACGAAGAACTACATGCATCGATGGGAACCATCCAGCAACAACAAGTTCAGGAGAATGAAGATTCTCATCATGGCAATCTAAATGAACTAGAGCCCCAACCGTTATCAGCAAAGGATTGGAACGCACCTGTTCCAGAAGGCTTCAAATCTGCATCTCTGTCCTCCTTCAACAGTAAGGACGGTCTGTTGGAATAAAATATGTTTAACATTACCCTTTGAGAGTTTTGATGATAAAAAGGTATTAAAAATTGTCAATTGGATATGCTAATATTTGTTCAAGTATGCAGGATCATATACAAGGTTAAGTATATTTGTAAAGGTTCTGATGGAACAAATTGAGAGCTATGGAATCAACAACAAGGAAGCTTGAAGCATCTGAAGAGAAGTGCTCCTGAAGTGATGACGTCATCAAAAGCAAGTTCATCAGAAGCTGAAGATCACCAGAAGCTGAAGTTCATCAAAAGATGAGAGACTTAAAGCTTCAAAGGTTGTTTATTGGATTTGATCTCGTCTAAGCATTGCAGAAGATCAGGAGAGTGAAGCAACATCTAATTCAAATGAAGTTGAAGGCATTGGATGCTTGCTTTTTGAAAAGCGTTGACAAAGTACAACTGTACAAAGTGTACGACCACTACCTCCACTACTCAGTTTGTGTCTCTGCTACAGGACAAGGATAACATCTACGTCTGCAACAATGTTCCTTCATTCTTGGAATGGATTTGAAATTGATCCTTCATAGGACAATAACCATATCAGGCAAAAGATCATTGGTGATTGATCAAAACTTCAAACGACTCTATTTTGATGTGCTGGCAATTCACAACGTCTCTTTCACACCTCTATATAAAGGAGTGAAGACTCAGAGAATGGCATTGACTCAACAACATTTTGAAAGTGTCAAAACTCTGTCAAAATTGTTCTGCATTAAAAGTTCACTTAGAATTTCTTATTTAAAAGTACATATCTTAGAAATTATAAAAACTTAAGAGTCTGTATCTGATTTGTATCGGGAACACCACTGATTGTATATCAAGTGTTCAACCTCAAACATTTTTTTTTGTAATTTTGTTTGAATAGAAGTCTCTTGCAATTGTGCTTGAGCATTGGAAGTCTCTTGATTGTGTTCAGGAGCATAGGAAATCTCTTGCAGTTGTGCTTGAGTAGTTTGAAGTCTCATGCTAGTTTTAGCATTGAGCATTTGTAATCAGATATTACATTTTTAGTGAACTCTCATTGGAAGTAAAATGGGGACAGGACTACTTCCGGTTTGTGGAAGGAACCTGTATAATTGCTTTGTGTCTTTCTTCTCTCTCTCTCTCTCTCCCCCCCCCCCCCCCCCCCTCTCTCTCTCTCTCGTTCTCTGTTTTTATCCGTTGCATTTAGAATCTGAACATCACTTCAAAAGCTGTAATCTAACTGCTTCTGATCAGTGACTTCAGTAAGAGAAAACGAAGAAAAAGCCAACATAATTCAACCCCCCTTCTTGTGTTTTTTCTCACCTTCACGATCCAGTGGAGCACATCACTTTTTTCAACACCCGGATGGTCGTAATCATGTCGCCTGATTCTCTCAAATGCAAGTTACTAGCAGGAACTTTCAGCAACACCGCCCTTCACTGGTACATGAACCACCCAGGTTATCCGTGATCAGTTATTAATCTATGACAAGGAAGCTTATCCACCAATTCTCAACAAGTTGCCACCGTAAAGTCTCAACCACTAGCATTTTGAACGTTTGCCAGGAGCCAAATGAATCTTTAAGAAGCTACCTCGCCCACTATAATGACGCCACCATCAAAGTAGTACATCCCAACTAGGAGCTATTCGTAGGCGCTTTCCAAAATGGGCTACGAGCAAGACCTTCCAACGAGTCACTTGCATAAAAACCAGCAGACTCCTTGGAGGAAATTATGTCAAGGGTCGAATGTTACATCAAGGGAGAGGAAAATAAAGCAGAGAAGAAATCTAGGGATGCCAAAGTGCAAAGTAACACCGGAGGAGACGGGAGGAACTACTACTTGCCACCAACAAGAGAGAAGGGCACCTTCAATAGACAAGAAAGAAAGACTTACAACTTGGACAACTTCACGCCACTGAACACAAGGCCGAAGCGAATATACAAAGAAGTATACCAATCCAGACTCATTCCCGACCCCCCTTTGCCTCAGAGTGATCACATGGGTAATGATTTAGAGGCGTGGTGCAAATACCACCGAATTTGAGGCCAGACAACTAACAATTGGTAGCAGCTTAAGAAAGAAATTGAGAAACTTATACAAGAAGGGAATCTCATAGGATATACTAGAGGAGGACGAGGCCAAGACCAACGTCGCCCAGAAGAGAAAAAAATCAAGGAAAACCATAAAGAAGATCCAAAAGAAAGGCACACTCGCAACACCGTATCTGGGGGCTTCGCAAGAGGGGGATAATCTAGCTCGTCTCGAAAGAAATATGACAGACAAGTGATGTTTATTGATAATAATGTAGTGGATTCAAGACGAGAACAAAACATCACCTTCTCGGTAACCTACTATGAAGGCGTGGTTCCCCATGATGATAATCCAATGGTGGTCATCTTTAAAATATTTAACTGGGATGCCAAGAGAGTCCTCACAAACCTAGGTAGCTCGACATATATCATTTATTACAAAACTTTCGAAAAGCTGGGATTGGAACCAGAGAAATTGCATCCTTTTAGAGGAACTGTAGCAGGCTTTACTGGCGAGCAGGTATATGCACGTGGACGCATCACCTTAAAGACCACGTTTGGAACAAGAGTAAACGTGAAAATAGTCTGAGGGATCAACGTGCCCAACTCTTACAATACCATCATTGGGCGTCCAATTTTCAACCTCCTAGAAACCTTCCTTTCCACTAGGTTTTTGGTTATGAAGTACCCTTTAGAATATGGAAAAATAGGATTTGTTCGTGGAGACCAAAAGATTGCCAAGTAATGTTATCATAACAGTCTGAAGTTACAAAAAGGGAAGGAAGAAAACAAGCATAGAGGAAAAACCTCTCAACGTCAACATGATTGATCTCGATCCAAGAGAAGAATACCAACAAGAACACATTGAACCTACTGAAGACCTCAAGGAAGTTCATATAGGTCCCGAACCGCACCAATTTACTAAACTAGGCACCTCTTTGCAGCCAGAAGAAGAGCTCTCCTTGACAAAAATGCTCCAAGATAACCTGGATTTATTCACCTGGAAACTATCAGATATGCACGGTTTATTAGTGAAATAAAGTATCCGACATGGTTGGCCAACACTGTGCTAGTGAAGAAAACTATTGGAAAATAAAGAATGTATGTAGACTATACAAACCTCAATATGGTGTTCCCAAAAGACCCATATCTCGTTCCCAATATAGATTATCTGATTGACAATGCCTCAAAATTCAAAATCTCAGCTTGATGGACGCCTACTTCGGTTACAACCAAATCAAGAGGGATCCATTGGATGCACCAAAAATTGCCTTCATGAGAAAAACCCAAAACTATCACTATGAGGTTATGCCTTTCGGTCTCAAGAATGCAGGCGCCACCTTCCAAAGATGCATGGAAACCACCTTCACAAAATAGATTGGGAGAAACCTCGAGCTCTACATAGATGATTTAGTAGTCAATACAATGGAAGAAGATAGTCACATAGAAGACTTGAAAGAAATTCTGCAGCAAGTAAGGAAATATAACATGCGCCTAAACACTGCCAAGTGCACTTTCGCCGTTCAAACAGGGAAGTTTTTTGGGTTCCTGCTAACAAGAAAAGGTATGGAGGCCAATCCTGACAAATGCCTGAAGGTGAGAAAAAATACAAGAAGGGGGGGTTGAATTGTGTTAACTTTCGTGTCTCTTAAAAGATTGATTCTGTTTTCCAGAATCAGAGTCCTAACAAGTTCAGGTTCTGATAGAAGATCAGAGTCTATTGCAACGGAATAAAGTAAAGAGATAAGGGAAAGAGAGAACACAAACAATTATACATGTTCCTTCCACAAACCGGATGTAGTCCTGTCCCCCTTGCACTTCCAATGAGAGTTCATTAAAATGTAATAACCAATTACAAGTTGCTCAAGCACGCAGGCAAGAGACTTCAAATGGTCAAAGACACACCTAAGAGACTTCTATTGCTCAAGCACGCAAGCAAGAGACTTCTGACACAATTTTACAGAAAATTGAATAAGAGTTAAAACATTATTAGAGTCTGGTTAGGAAAGATTTAGATTTAAAAACGCAAGAGTTAATAAAACAATCAGAAGCAAATAACCATAATCAAATGATATATCAGACTCAAATAATGAATGAATAAAAACATAAGTATTGATATATTCAGAATCAAGTTATTCAGACACAAAAAATTCAGAAGCAAAAAGAACTCAGAAGCTAAAAGAATACATAAGCTAAAAGAATACAACCAAACAAACAAAAAATAAAGGTGTGAAATCTAAGGTTTGTTTTGGTTGGCAAGAATCTCCATCAACTTCTTCTTATCTTCTGCTTGCTTCTTCACAATTTCCTCAAGAGCTTCTGTTCTCTTAAGGTGAGCTTCTTCTTTTAATCTAGCTTCCTCTTGTACAGACAGAAGCTTCTTCCTCAGCTTCTCTATGACTTGAGATTCTCTAGACTTGTACTCCATTTCAGGGTAGTAGGGTTCATTTGCTAGCATCAGAATCTTCCCTTGAGATTGTTTTTCTTGTCTGCGAAGCTCCTCAAGATGTTGTGCAAGTACTTATGCTTGCTCTTTTGGACACACATCTTTGATTGAGGACAAAAAGTCAGCAATCTCCTTCATAACAGCTGACCACTGATCTTCATAACTGACAGTAAGAACAGGGACACTCTTCAAGCTAACAAGACCATTTGCCTTCATGCACATCTTCAGAAAGAAGTCCTTAATGTATTTTGTAACACCCCGTTTTGCCAACATATAACTAAATGCAAAATACATTAGAGTACACCTTAAACAAGATGTCACATTTCGTACTTCAAAAATCATTTCATTATAAATAAGGTTAAAGTCCACTATTTAATTAAACACCTGCTTTTAATAATTCAAATAATGTTGCAGCGAAAAATATTCGACATTTAAATCCAAAACTTGGCACTAGGCCTCAACGTCATCAACATGATAAAATTCCAATTAAAATGGTTCAACAACAACATCTTAAAAGTCATACGTAATTAAAGGAAAACAAAACGATTAAATATCCCTATCCCGTTACATATCAGAGCAAGACTCCTATAACGACTCGAGGATCAACTCACATCGGCGGCTACTCCTGGTTATCTGCACGTTACCCATGTAGAGGCAACATTCAAACAGAAGGGGTGAGATTTCACATTCATTAATAACAAGCAAAAATTCATAAATAAGAATTAATCAACATAAAACAGCCACAATAATCATCAATAAGTACTTCATGTAATTTCAGATACAATTATCAATTAACTTCATTTATTAATGCAACGACAACGATTCAACAACGTAACAACAACAACTTAACAAAATGCAATATAGTTATGCATGTGGTACCAACAGAGCGTCAAGCTCTCAACATAATGTCATAATTTGACTAAACATGGCATCAAGCCCTCAACTTTAACAAGACATCAAACCTTCAACTTTAATGTCGTAATTCGACTTAACAGGGCATCAAGCCCTCAACTTTAACAAGGCTTCAAGCCTTCAACTTAAACAAATGCTTATGCAATGATAAGACTCAGAGATTCAACAACAGCAAGTAATGTAGTAATTCGACTTGACAGGCATCAAGCCCCCAACGTTTAACAATCATTTATACAAGGACACAACTTCAAATACAACAACAATAACATCTTTTATATAAGCATCATATAAACAACCTTCATATAAACATCATATAACTTCCATATAAACATCACATAGATAACTTTCATATAATCATAGATTCAACCATAAATCAACAACAACATATCAATATAATTCACCAATTCATTATCAAAAGGAAACTAAGTTTGATTCAACAAGACATGAATTAAATACTCTTAAACATTCTAATTAAACTCATAGTACTTAGGATTTGAATTTTGGAAGCAACCAAAAGTTTCGGGTTGATTTAGAAGCGGTTATGCTAAATTTTCTTAAAAGTCTTCCAAGACCTACTTTGAGTGTTTCTATCATAATTCAAAATCCACAAACTATTTTCAAGTCAAACCAGAGCCATTGGAAAGCTAACTTAATTATCTAAAACTTTCATGTTTACACCAAAGTCCAATTCAAAACAGAAACGTTTGAAAAAGACACAAGAACGCGAAACAGGAAAAGCTGTCAAAGGGCATGTCGCTCAAGCGAGATTTACGTCGAGAGAACCCTCAATTTCGCTTGTGAGTTCTCTTAGGGCTCGCTCAAGCGAATTGGGCCCCGTTTTCTGAAGAACACTTACGGATTTTCACCATTTTTCACCCAAAAACCCAAATTTTGACTGCCCAATGCCCAAATTTGATAGGAAACATTACCTATGAGTATTATACAACCTAAAAATCAGCTTTCACATTAATTTATGGGATTACCTATGTTTTTAACAGTTCTAATTCAACTCAAAACCTAATTTTACAACAACAATTTTCAACAACAACAAGAGATTAATCTTTTCAGAATCATATGCTTATGATTAAAGAAGGTTAGTCTCACCCTTACCTTAGATTGATTGATTTACAGAACTCTACAAGCTTCTCCTCTTTTCTCCCAAAAACTGTGTTCTTCAAGTTCTCTCTGTTTTTCTCACAAAACTGTTTTTCTGGTTCCAACCCTAATCTCTAATGTTCTCCTCTATATATAATCACTTCAAATCTTAACCTAAAAAACTCCTCCAATTACCAACATACCCTTATGCCTCATTAAATCTAATCTATTTAGATTCCTTTACTTTTTATGTTATAACAACCTACTAATAAATCTTAAAAATCATCAAATATCACAATTAATCAAATAAATCAACAAAAGACTCCAAACTCAAAACAAAATAATTAAATAAATAATAGATAAATAAATAGTGCGTTGCATATTTTGGATTCAAGAGTTCAGGATGATGTTGTTGAGTTTGGATTGGTTGAGATGAAGAGGGTTGGTCTTTATGAATAAGGATGAGAGTAAGAGTTTTTAGTTGAGTAGTTTCTGTGTGTTGCTCAGGCTTAGAATCTGGGTCAATGTTGACAACAGGTTCTGACTCTACGATCTCAGATTCTGAAGAACCTTGAGTCCGAGCTTTGGATTTGATGGGGGTGATAGGTAGTTCTCCTCATAAATGTGTTTCTAGTGAGTCTAGGGTTTCTGGAGAACCTATGTTTGAAGGTTCTGGGTTGGTTGAAGGTTGGTGAGATGAGGTAGGCTTTTTAGTAGACTGAATAACCTAAAGTGGTTTCAAAAAATATGGTTGGCAAGGATGGTCAAGAGGGAGTTGTTGAGCAATGGTGATGGTATTTTGGATGGTAGTTTCAATTGTGGTATCAACATACTCAACAGTTTTTGGGTCCAAAGGGTCATAAAATGAGATTGGTTGGATTTTTGAGGGGGTGGTCAATTTTCGAAGGGTAGGGACGACTTTACTCAGAGGTATGTTATCCGAGTCAGTTTCTGTTTGGGAAGAGGAGGGTGAATCCAAGTTTGAGTACATAGAAAATTCTTTATGAGAGTTACCAGAAGTGCAAGTGTCAAGAGAAGTTGGTCCTACGGAGCCATCTTCAGTATCTCTAGTTCCTGAAGCACCAGCTTCTGTGGTCACTTCAGAGTCTTTCTTCGTGAGAGCCTCCACAAGCATCTCAGTTGCTTCCTTTACAGCCTGATCCTTCAGGTCTTTAGCCACTAGGTATTGAAGTACCTATTTTCTGCGCTATCTCTTCAGCAGCAGGAACAACTTCTTTCTTCTTTCTCAGAAGCCTCTCTTCTTCTTCATCTTCTTCTTCAAAGTATCTCTTTACATCCTTTTTCATTTTCTTGATACTTCTTTCACCTTTACCCCTTTTCTTCTTAGGGATCTTAGGTTCCTCCTTAGGAGCACCAATTGTAAGTCCAGGAAGAGAAGGAGCAGAAGACTTGGTGATTTTGGATTCTTTAAGGGGCAGGTTCTGGCTGGTCTTCTTCTTCATTTACTGGTTTGCTCCTTTTTCCTTTGACTTTTAGAGGAGCACCTCCTACTCTCTTAGGAATTGAGTTGTAGTTAATGATTCTTCTAGTCTCTTGGAAGTGTTCCACTACGAATCTAGCCAAGACCTCTAGGTTATGTTCTTTGGATATTGGGGGGAAATCCATCATTAAGTCTGATTGAACTAATGATTCCTTCATGTCCTCCTCATGAGGCTCATATTTCTTCACAATCTTCATGTACTGGAGAGTCTTCCCGTTGATTATTCTCCCAGTAACTGTGCCTAATTGCTTATCAGACACTACGCCAGTTCCACTTAGGATCTCCAAAAGTCCACTTTGATAGAGGATCTCAGAAATTAGTCTCCCTTAAGGAACTTGTCTTCTTTGTTTTGTTTGACTCTCCTTGATGGCCCAACTCATGTGGTACATCACGTACTTTGGAAAGTTTATCTTCTCTATTGTAGCCAAAAAGTACAGAACTACCTTGTGGTCCAAAGACAAGGTGTCAGAACCTCCACCCTTCTGAAGCAAACAATCTGTAATAAGCTTCAGAAACACCTTGTGGTATTTGTGCATATCAACTAGTTTGTTTGAAGGTTTTCCCTTGAAGAAGAATGAGTTGCATATCTCAGCCCAGTCAGACTTCTTGCTGACATTCCATTGGAATTTACCTTCGTTGGCCACTCTACAAGCCCTTGCAATAACTTCCTCTGTGATGGTGATTGGAATCCCCATCACTGCTGACCTGATTTCCAAACCAGTGTATGGTTTCAAACACATTTCAGCCCTCGTCTTTCCCACCAATGACGGATTGTTGTTTAGTGCTTGAACTTTCTCAAAAGTAGCAGCTTTCTTGTCGTAAAACTCAGCTCTAACCCATAAATCTCTAATCAGCTCCTGATATGTTGGTCCATTCAACACACCGAAATACTCGTTCATACATTGACACATAATTTGTGTATGAACGTCAATACCATGCCTATGAAGTGCTCCAAAATCCACTGGAGATTCAACTTGAACTTCCAGGGTCTCTTTAATTTCATAGTTCTTGGCTTGATGACATAGGATTGACCAGGATTGATCTTTAGGATTGAAGTATTTGAAGAAGTTCCCATTTATAAGTTTTCTAGGGTTTTTGAGTTATGTACAACAACTAGCAGCTAGTGGTTCATTTCAAATATTTGAAGATTCTCTTAACAGCAGTTAAGTGAGACTCTCTAGGATCTGATTGAAACCTTGCACATAGACATACGCTGAATAAAATATCTGGTCTGGATGTAGTGAGATATAACAAAGAACCTATCATACCTCTATACAGCTTCTGGTTAACTTTTGTTCCTTGATCTTTTTTGCTTAGAGTGCTAATTGGATGCATTGAAGTGTTCATTTCCTTACAATCTTTAAGATTGGAGAATAACAAAATAGCGTTATAGCTCAAAAAATTCGTTCAGAGTCAGTAGTCTATTCTCTAAGTCTTCACTCCTTTATATAGAGGTTGTAGAGAGACATTGAGACAATCCAACACATCACAGAGTCATATAGAAGCTTGATCAAATATTGTTGATCTGTTGCTTGATATGGTAATTGTCCTTCAATACAGATTTTGAAATCCATTCCATTTGAAGTGATAATACCGGTAAACACAGCTGCCAGTAGTACAAGTAGTGGAGTAGTGGAAACAAGGTTCGTACACAGTACTCTGTCCTTTTCCTGCATTCTTTGTCGCAAAGCATCCCATGCTTAAGTTGGCTTGAAGATAGCCGTTATTCCATATAAACGTTTCTTTTGCAACGAAATGCCTTCAGAGATTCACCTAAACATCATGAATTGCAATCTTCAGACTCTCTATAGAACTCTAGACTCTGTTGAGCTTCAGACTCTCTTCAGCTCCTTAAGACTCTCTTTGTTCTTCAGATACTCTGAGTCTTCAGAACCTCTTGTTTTGCACTTCTTCGTAACAGTTTTTTCAAACTCTCTGAGTCTTGTACTTCTTTGAAGCGGCTTCTTTAGACTATCTTCGTCTTCAGAACCTCTCAAAAAAACTTCTGATGATTCTTCAGGCTCTCCAAGTCTTCAGAATCACTTGCAACAAGCTTCTTTAGGATTTTTCTCTTCATTTGTTCCTACAGAATACTTTTTAAGATTAAAATCTCTTACTAAGATCCTGCACACTTAAATAAATATTAGCATATCCAATTGACAATTTTTAATTCCTTGTCATCATCAAAACTAAAAGTGGTATTGTTAAACACCCTTTGTTCCTGACTTATTGTCTAGATCTTCCCAAGTAGCCATCAGACTCTTTTTGATCTGCTTCTTGAACTTGTTGGACTTGAAGGTTGGCTTCTTTGACTTGGATTTCTCTTTGAACAAAGGGCGTTTAACAATACCGCTTTTAGTTTTGATGATAACAAGGTATTAAAAATTGTCAATTAGATATGCTAATATTTGTTGAAGTGTGCAGGATCTTAGTCAAAGATTTTAATCATAGAAAGTATTCTGTAAGAACAAATGAAGAGCAAAATCCTAAAGAAGCTTGTTGAAAGTGATTCTGAAGACTTAGAGAGCCTAAAGAATCATCAGAAGCTGTTTCGAGAGGTTCTGAAGACTTGGAGAGTTTGAAGAAGCTGTTTCGAAGAAGTACAAGACTCAGAGAGTCTGAAGAAGCTGTTACGAAGAAGTTCAAAACAAGAGGTTCTGAAGACTCAGAGAATCTGAAGAACAAAGAGAGTCTGAAGGAGCCGAAGAGAGTCTGAAGCTCAACAGAGTCTAAAGTTCAATAGAGAGTCTGAAGATTGCAATTCAAGAATTTGTTTAGATGAATCTCTGAAGGCATTTTCGTTGCAAATTAAACATTCATATGGAGTAATGACTATTTTCATGTCAACTTAAGCATGGGATGCTTTGCGACAAAGAATGCAGGAAAAGGACAAAGTACTTTGTACGAACCCTGTTTCCATTACTCCACTACTTGTACTATTGGCAGCTGTGTCTACTGGTATTATCGCTTCAAGTGGAATGGAATTCAAAATCTGTATTGAAGGATGATTACCATATCAAGTAACAGATTAATAGTATTTGATCAAGCTTCTAGATGACTCTGTGATATGCTGGTTTTTCTCAACGTCTCTCTACAACCTCTATTTAAAGGAATGAAGACTTGGAGAATGAACTACTGAATCTACAACTGAAAAACTTAGCTATTACGCTATTTTGTTATTATCCCTGAGTGAAGCAAACACATCAACAACTTAGGGAATTCTTTCAAATATGTTTATCCTAGAATTTCTAAGTGTCACAGAAAACAGAGTCTAACTGTTTTGTATGTGGAACACCACTGATTTTATATCAAGTGTTCAAACTCTTATTCAATTTTCTGTAAATTATGTTAGAAGTCTCTTTCCTGCGTGCTTGAGCATTTGAAGTCTCTTGCCTGCGTGCTTGAGCATTTGGAAGTTTCTTGTTGTATGCTTGAGCAACTTGTAAATTGTTATTACATTTTAGTGAACTCTCCTTAGAAGTGCAAGGGGGACAAGACTACTTCCGGTTTGTGGAAGGAACCTGTATAATTGCTTGTGTTCTCTCTTTCCCTTATCTCTTTACTTTATTCCGCTGCAACAGACTCTGATCTTCTATCAGAACCTGGACTTGTTCAAACTTTGATCCTGGAAAATAGAATCAATCTTTTTAAGAGACGCGAAAAAGTAAACACAATTCAACCCCCCCTTTTTGTTTTTCTCACCTTCATGATAGGCAATACTCATTATGATTTGGATCTGGAATGTGTAGACAAGCATACTAGTAATAACATAATTTACTAGTTGAACTCTTCCCATGATTGATAATAACTAGCCCTTCCAAGTGCTCAATTTAGATTTAATCCTATCATAGATAACTCTCAAATGAGTGAATTTCGGTTTTCCTTTGAAAAAAGGGATTCCCAGGTAAACAAAGGGTAAATTTCCATAAGTTCCTCTAGTATAAAAGGGATAGAACTGGTATAAAACTTGCTTTTGTTAGCATTAATGTGTTGACTAGAAAAGCACCATAAACTTCAATTAATTACATCATGTTTTTTACATTAGCAACAATGCCCTTAAAATAACTCAATACATCGTCAACATAAAGGCAGTGGCTGAGGACAGAAGTTCCTCTAGTTAAGTTTACCCTCCACAATCAAGGCTTGTTAACCTCTACTGGGGACTTCTCCTGCAAGGAAAAAAAGTAGAGAGGAGAGAGGGTCTCCATGTCTAACCCCTCTAGAGCAGTTGAAGAAGCCTATATATTTTCTATTTATACTAACCGATGAGAAAGGAGAATAGTAATGATCCAAGTGCAGAAGCACTGAGCAAAGCAAAAGCATTTCAAAACTTGTATCAGGAAGTCCCAATTCAGAGTGTCAAAAGATTTTTCTATTTTAATTAGAGATTAATATTACATGTATTCATATACTTTTAGAGACTATTAAACTACTACGGGTCTTACAACTTTAGTCTCTACTATTAAACAATTAGAGACTAATATTACATGTATTCATATACTTTTAGAGATTAAATTCGAGAGAGATATAGTATAATATTTTAAGGAATAAATTTATGGTATATTTTAGTAAAAAAATTGATGGTTTATTCACTAATAATCTGTTAAGTTAATGTCATCCACAAGTTAAAAATAAATTGTCTGAACTAAAATACATTGGTTAAACCCATGTTACACTTGTCTCTATACGAAATGGAAGTTTTCTCATGGAATTAGAGAGGGAGAGTAACAAAGCTTACAATGGAACGTGTTTAGGGCGCAACCTTCCTTTCTCCCTCTATTTTTTTTTTCTCTTCCTTCTCTGTAAAAAACAACCGCGCCACCCTCTTCCCCTTTTAATTCATTCTCCCTTTGGCTGTTGTAGTCGTGGAAGTGAAGGGTGCGACTGTCGGTGCTAGCCACCCGCACCTCCTCCAAACTATAACTACTGACATTTCTATCAGCGGTTGGTCGGGTTGTTGGTCGTGTTTTCGTTCGATGTCAGATTAGGTTGTGGTTTTCGTCTTCTCTCAGGTCGCTTTGGTTTAAACCGGTATTGTTTTCATTTCCGACGGTTTTATTTTGATTTAATGACACAAAAACACAACGCTGGCGTATGGTAGCTGGTTCTGCGTTTGTGTTTGTCGGCTGTGGGTTCTTTTCGAAAGATCTTCTGATATCTGGTTGGTTCTCGCATTTTGGGCAAAACTCGCACGGGTTGGTGTGATTTGATTCAAATTTGCACACTTTCGGGTTTCGAGCGTGTGAGTTATGTCGGATGGCGGTTCCATTTGACAGAGGATTCCAATTGATAGGCTAAAAATGGCCGTACAAACTTGCTTTCTAGTGTGTATGTGAGTGGTTGGTGGGTGAAATTGCTACCGTGTTGGCGGTCGGATTCATTGCCATTGGTAAATGTTGGGTCTCAGACTTGTGCCTAGGTTGTCCTTGTATGGTCGCTTGTGATGGGCCAGAAGTGGCTGATTAATTTGTTGTTGATCATTGCAGTAAACAATTGGTGCAGGTGGATTAGCTAATTATTGTGTTAATGGGCATATATATGTGGTTATGTATCCTAGTCATCATGTTGATTGACATGGGACTGTTGGACTCGAAAGAGTCGTTAATGCCTGTTGTCGTTGTTGCGGGGAGTTGATGATACGTGAACCAATTTCCCGTTGATGATCGATTCATTCGCCAAACTTTAGACCCGCTTGGTATTAATTGTTTTTTAGAGTTGTTTAGGGTTGGATCCACTTTATGGATCTTTTTTGATGTTTTGCCCATTAGGGTTGTTGACTGGGTCATGTTTTATGTCCCCCCAGTTTTTATGTAATTTTTCTTTTTTTTTTAATAATATATATGATCATTTTGCAACAGGTTAGAGTAGAGTGTCAACTTAGTTATACACTATTCTTTTTTATGTCATTTTGCTCTTGGCCTATCACCAAAAAAAAAGTAGTAAAATTTACTGAAATATTTAATATATATTAGCTCAAAAATAAAAATATGTTATATCATGATAATATGAAAATTTATGTAATCTACACATTCAAAATTATAAGGATTTCATATCTTGAAGGATCAAACAAATTGATATGTTTTTTGTTGTGTTTTAATGAATAAATGGTTGTTTTTGCTTCTGTTCACTTTGTATATTCTCTTTTCAATTGCGTCTTTTACCTAAAATATGCAACAAAAAGGATATAACAACAATTCTTCATGTGTGGTTGTCAAATATAACAATTCTTCATGTGTATAGATAGGCAAGAAACATTAATTCATTATCTTTTCATTCATTCATTCAAATGAATATTACGACCTCCAGAAGATATTCGTAATAGAAGGTTATATATGTATATACCTATTAATACCACTTATTTAATTCTCGATAATAGATTTCAGTGCATTCTTTTTATCTTGTCAAAAAGAGAAAAAAATAAAACATCATCTATACTATTCTATATTATATATAAAGAAAACTACCTCTTTCAGCTCTTTTGGGTTAGATTTTTCTTTTCAAAAATACCCTCAATTTTCAATACAAAAAACAATGACACATGCAACAAATAGATAAAAATAAATTTAAATATTAAAATAAAAGTGTGACAAACACAAATGTCCAGTTTTCCTTTAACATTTAAAAAGTGTAACAAAATAGATGAGTGTATTTATACTTACTTTTTCATTATCCCAATTGTACCCTTAAACAACAACTTTTTCTATAATAAAGATTGTGGTTGATGTTAATAAAAATAATAAGAATTTAAATTATATTTTTTTGTTATATCGTTGGGTTCATTGAAAAACTGAATCATAGTTAGTTTGATTTGTTATAATTTGAAAGCACAAAACATTTATATTTTTACTTTTAATCAAAATTAAAATTTCATAAACAAAACACGGTTCATAATTTTTAAATATTATTTAAGTATATATCTATCTAAAGTAAATTAATAGTCATTCAATATCCAAACAATTCATCTTTCTTCCAATTTTAGTCATTTTCTATTTTTAATATTTAGGATGAAGGTTATGTACTTACCTTGTAAAAAAAAATCGGTTGTCAATGACTTTTGACCAGCTAATATCTTTCTCTTTTTTTTTGAATAAATATCTTTATCTTTTATAATCCATATTTGAATGCATTCATTTGACTTATATATCAAAAAGAGAAAAAATATTAATTATATTTTAAAATTTAGGATGTAGGTTATGTATTTACCTTTTAAAAAAAATCCGGTTGCCATTGACTTATGACATATTTCTCTTTTATAATACACTTTTGAATGCATTAATTTGGCTTATATATCAAAAAGAGAAAAACAATTAATCAAATTACTGGGAGTAGTATTTATCTTATATCAATTTTGGTCATGCTGCAGGGGCTGAGCAAAGGAACTGGACCCTACCAAACCGGATAAAATCGTATCTAAAATTTGTGTCTCGGGCGTGTTCGAATGGGTTATGCGGGTCATGGGCCTTGCTTGATCTTTTATTTTTAACCTAGGTATAAATAACTTTCATCCTCACTCATTCACATTCTCACACACCTTAAAACAAATTGTCTAAACGCCTCTCCTATATTAGCTTCAAAGTTCAACCTTCTTATGCCCTCCTTCTATCACTCCAAACCCAATCATTTCATCATTTCCTCTATCATATGAGATGTTTGTTTGATCAATTTGTATTATGTTATCTAATGGTCAATTATTTTTCTATAGATCTAATCAAAGATCTAATAGTTTTTTTCTTCCTTAAGTTTGATCCATATGTGCAGAACTGTTTTTTGGTTAATCACGTGCTTGATCTATATGTTTAAGTCACATCCTACCAGATCTGATTCAATACATTTTATGTTTAAAATTTAAAACCATATGTGCAGATCTTGTTTATGATGAATCTGAGGAAGAAGAGAAGTACGATTATGATTTTGCAGCTTTTTTTTGTTGTAAATTCGTCACTAAACCAACCCACCCACAAACCTGCACAACCGCATAAACCTCCACCCGACTAATCTGATGCCATAAACGGCCAAGAATGGTTTGGATATACTCCTCTTTGGTTCTATTCGGTTTTGAGTTTTTTCACCCGAAACCAACCGAACCCATCTGATGCTCTACCCAAGCTGCTGAAGGTGAGAAAAACACAAGAAGGGGGGGGGTTGAATTGTGTTTTCTTTTCGCAACTCTTGAAGAGTGAGAATCTAATTCCTTTAAACTCAGAGTCTGAATGAGATCAGAGTCTGATAGGAGATTAGGTTCTGATTGCAGCGGAATAATCAAGAGATAAAGAGAGAACAGAGAACACAAGCAATTATACAGGTTCCTTCCACAAACCGGAAGTAGTCCTGTCCCCCTTGTACTTCCAAGGAGAGTTCACTAAAATGTAATATCAAATTACAAGTTGCTCAAACACACAGTATGAGACTTCCTTGCTCAAGCACACAGGCGAGAGACTTCCTTGCTCAAAGACACAACTAAGAGACTTCCTATGCTCAAGGACGCAGCCAAGAGACTTCCTTTGCTCAAGCACAAAAGCAAGAGACTTTTACACAATTACAGAAAATTGAATAGAGTTGAAACACTTGACAACAATCAAAATGTGTTTCAATTACAACAAAGACAGACTCTGTATTACACAAAAGACAGACTCTGTTTTTCTGTGAAACTTAGAGATTCTAGGATACTCAGTTTGTAAGAATCTAAGTTTATGATGTGCTATTGTTAAGACTCAGTTGAATACGAAAGCAGCGCAATGCAGATTTTCTAAGTTGTAGAGTCCAACCAGAGTCCAACAAGAGTCCAAGTCTTCTATCCTTTATATAGGCGTAGGAAAGAGACATTGAGTCATCCAGCGCATCAGGATGAGTTCTGAAGCTTGATCAATGACGGTTGATCTGTTGCTTGATTTGGTAATAGTCCTTCAATGGCATCATTTGAATTTCATTCCCTTTTAGGATTAATACCGGTAGACACAGTTGCCAAACTGTACGTGGTAGTGGAGTAGTGGAAACAGAGTTCGTACAACGTACTCTGTACTGGCCTGCAATCTTTGTCTTTGTGCTTCCCACGCTCAAGTTGACTTAGAAGCTAGCCGTTACTCCATTAGAGTTTGTTTGTGCATAGCAATGCAGTAGAGATCACTGTTAGGAGATTATCAAATTTGTGGCTTCAGACTCACTGTAGCACTAAGCTTCTGATAATCTTCAGACTCTCTTGGTTTTCAGATTCTGATGGTCTTCAGACTCTGATACAGTCTTCAGACTCTCTTGGTTTTCAGATTCTGATGGTCTTCAGACTCTGATACAGTCTTCAGACTCTCTTCAGCACAGTCTTCAGACTCTCTTCGATACAGTCTTCAGACTCTCTTCGATACAGAATCACAAGCAACAGGCTTCTATGGATTTATTTCTCTTTAACATTGTTCAATTAGAATGCTTCTTAAGATACAAATCTTAATTTATATCCTGCATACTTAAACAAATATTAGCAATATCCAATTGACAACTTTTTAATACCTTGTTATCATCAAAACTCAAAACGTGGTATTGCTGAACACCTTTGTTTCAACAATCTCCCCCTTTTTGATGATGACAAACATTAGTATTTAAAAGGTCAATTGTTGTTAATCTAATTAACAAGTTGACTTAAGGGGTTCTGAGGTTTGTAAGCTCAGAGTCTGAGGTTTGAAGGCTCTGACTCCCCCTGAGTCTGATAGTTCTTAAGTTGAGGTTTGTAAGCTCATCTTGAGTTCTATCCAGGTTAATTAAATTGTTTTTCAAACGCAATCAAATTCATAATTGATTCTTAAACAGGGCTCAGAGTTTAACTAAGCACCTTTCGCAGATTTCCCTTTAACTTTCCTCCCTGATATAAATACTTTCCCTTCTCCCCCTTTTGTCATCAACAAAAAAAGTTCAGAACATGGTTCCTCCCCCTTTTTAAATGACTTAAGGTCAGGGTGTAAACAAGTTTTAGAGAAGAAAGAGATTCAGAAGGAAAACATAGAAGATTCGGAGCATAAAAAGAAATTGAATGCAAATAGAATCAAAAACAACTTGTATAAATTGTAAGCAAAAACAAGTTCAGAGGATAGCAAACAAGAATTACAAAAAAAATAAAAAAAACAAGACGAAATTAAACTAAGGTTGGTTTTGTTTGGCAAGATGATCCATCAGTTTCTGGAGATCCTCTTGCTGTTTCTTTACCATCTGTTCCAGAGCCTCAGTTCTTCGCAAATGTTCTTCTCTTTCCAGTCTAGCTTCTTCTTGAATTCTATACATCTTCCTCTTCAAAGAATTGTAAGCCACTGATTCTCTAGGAATATACTGATCTTCATCAAAGAAGGGTGTATCTCTTATCCTCAGAATAGGAGCATTTACCATAGCTACAACTTTCTCAGCCTGCTTTACTTCTTCAACATGCTTGGCAGTGATGAGAGCTTGTTCCCTGGCAGCAGCTTTTTGAATTTTGGTGATAAAATCCAAAAACTCAGTCTTCACTGTAGAGAACTTGTCCTCATAGCTCACACTAAGTATTGGCATAGACCTTTGCTCAATAACTTCTTTGAGCTTATTGCATGAAGAAGCATAAAACTCATCAATCTTATTTGAATCAAATAAGTCAGTTTGAGGTTCAGAGGTTGAGGGTTGAGAAGCTCTTAAAGCTAGAAAAGTTTCAAAAGAGAAATAGGTTATGGGGTCACAAAGTGGTTGAGAAACTCTTCTGGTCTTAGCTTTACAAGCTGTTACAGTTCCTGATACAATATCAGAGGCTTGTTCCAGATTTTCAGAAGCTGGTTCAACAACAGGTTCTGAAGGTTCAACAGAAGCTAAGGTCAGATTCTCTGTAGGTACAGGTACAGGGTCTGGTTTGGAAATGGATGAAGTAGCTTTTGTTGTTTTGGATTTTGCAGGGGTTTTTGGTAGTTCTCCTCCTAGATGTTTTTCAAGTGAATCTAGAGTGTCTGGAGAGTCTACACAAATGGTTTCAGTTTGGGGGGGTGTTTGATTGGATTGAATGGTTGCTTCAGGTTTTTCAGAAGGTTTAATTACCTGAAGTGGTTTGAGGAATGAAGGTTGAGCAGGATGGTCAGCAGGAAGATTCATTGACACTGTAATTGTGTCTTGAATTACTTTGTCCATAGTTGAATCAACATAATCAACTACTGCCTGGTCAAGTGGGTTATGGGATGATATGGGTTTGATTGGTGAGGGAGATGAATTTTTGAGAGATGGAAGAATTTGGCTCAAGGGTTTGTTGTCAGATTCTGAATCTGATTCTGACTCATGATTCAAAGAAGAAGATGAGCTATATGCCACGTTGCCAGAGGTGCCAATGCCAGCTTCTGGAGAGGCAAAATGATCAGACACAGTAGCTTCTGATAACTCAGCTTCTGCAGGTTCTGAAGTACTCTTCTGTTTAAGAGCAGAAGCAAGTAACTTAGCAGCTTCCTTGACAGTCTCTTCCTTCAACTCTTCAGCAATCAAATCTGCTGCCATAACCTTGCCAGCAGTGTGTTCATCCTCAATCATAGATACAGACGTACCTATCTTCTGTGCTACATCCTTAGCCACAGGAATCACTCCCACCTTTCTCTTCTTGATCTGACTCTCTTCACCTTCAGAGTCAGAATCAATGAAATCAGCAATTTCTTGAGCTAACTTGTCACAGTCTCTGTCAGCTTTGCCCATTATTGCTTTCTTATCAGCTTTCTTAGCCTTCTTCTCATCTTTCTTAGGCTTCTTCCCATCTTTAATTTCACGAGGTGCATAAGGAGCAGAAGATGCAGAAGGAGAACCAATTGAAACTCCAGGAAGAGCAGAAGATTTGATCTTTTTCTTGAGAGGCTCCTGCTTCTCTTCCTCTTCCTTGAGAACCACTTCCTTGGTCCTTTTTCCTTTGACCTTAAGAGGGCCTCCTCCAGCAGTCTCAGGAATAGCAGAATAGTTGATTATTCTATCAGTCTCCTTGAAGTAATTCACCACAAATCTAGCAAGAACTTCAGGATTATCTTCTTTGGATATGGGAGGGAAGTCCATCATCAAATCAGATTGTACATAAGATTCTCTCATATCATGCTTAGAGGGATTGAATCTCTTGACAATCTTCATGTACTGTAGAGTCTTGCCATTGATGATTCTGCCGGTCACAGTTCCTAGATGAATATCTGATACCACACCAGATTCTGATAAGACCTTCAAAAGACCTCCTTGATACAGAATCTCAGATATTAATCTTCCAAAAGGAACTTGCCTCCTGGATTCTGATTGACTCTTCTTGATGGCCTAACACATGTGGTGCATCACATATCTGGGGAAGTTGATCTTTATTTTGTTGATTAGAAAATAAAGAAGAACTTTGTGATCCACAGATAATTGGTCTGATCCTCCTCCTTTCTGAAGCATACTATCCAGTATAATCTTCAGAAGCACCCTATGCGTAGGATGCATATCAACCAATTTATTTGAAGGTCTCCCTTCAAATAACAACTTGTTGCAGACAACAGCCCATTCACTCTTCTTGTTGACATTCCACTGAAATTTACCAGTGCTCTCCATCTGACAAGCCCTGGCTACCACCTCTTCAGTGATAACTATAGGAATTCCCATCACAGCAGACCTAATTTCAAGGCCATTGTACGGTCTTAAACCCATTTGGTCTCTATTTTTGCCAGCAAGACTAGGGTTGTTTGAGATTGCTACTGTTTCTTCCAAAGTAGCTTCGGCTTTGTCGTAGACTTCTGACCTGACCCAAAAATCTCTAAAAAGCTCCTGATATGTTGGTCCATTCAACATACCAAAGTATCTCATCATTCCTTGTGCTACGAAATGATGTGCAACGTCAACTCCATTGCGACTGATTGAACCAAAATCAACTGGAGATTCAACTTGAATTTCCAGAGTCTCCTTGATGATGTTCATTGTTCTGGGTTTGATAAAGTAAGAACCTCCAGACTTGATTATGACACCAGATTGGATGAGATCACTTGCCATTAGGGTTTTCTAAGAGTTTGATTTGAGAACAAAAAGTTTTGCAAAGTATTGAAAAACAAGAAATTTGTTCAAAGAGAAAATCAAAGAGTGAAAAGAGAAGTGAGTTGTGTGTGTTATGTATTTATAGAGAAAATGTTGAAAGCTGTTTGGAAAGAGTAGGGGACAAACAAACATAAACAATAAGTACAATATAGCATGCAGCCGTAAACGTATTGGGACAAGGCGAAGGTAACTTGTTGTAACGTAATGAAATCATTGCCCTTTTGAGTTCTTACCCAATACAGACAGGCCACGACTGAGAAACCGTAAAGTAACTGTCACCATAGTGGGGCAGGTGTTACTGAACTTAACAGTCACGCTTCCACTAATACAGCTTCTGAGAGTCTAAAGATTCCTTACCAGAGTCTGAATATTTTACCAGAAGCTTTCATCAGAATCTCCAAAAGAGAGTCTGATTCCCAGATAGCTTCTGAAAGATATCAGAGTCTGAATTCTGTTTTCAGAGGCGCATATTACCCAGAGACATAGCACATGTTCAAATTTTTCTTTATGAAATCAAATCTTTCAACAGATAGGGGTTTAGTAAATATATCAGCCCATTGATGATCAGTATCAATGAATTGTATATCTAAAATTCCTTTTTGAACATAGTCTCTTATAAAATGATGTTTAATCTCAATATGCTTTGCCCTTGAATGCAGAATTGGATTTTTAGACAAACATATAGCTGCTGTATTATCACAATAAATTGGGATATGGTTTTCAGTTATTTGATAGTCCTCAAGCTGATGTTTCATCCAGAGTAGCTGTGTACAACAACTAGCAGCTGAGATGTATTTTGCTTCTGCTGTAGACAGAGCAATGGTTGTTTGCCTCTTGCTAGCCCAGGATATCAGATTCTCTCCCAAGAATTGACAATTGCCACTTGTAGATTTTCTTTCAATCCTGTCTCCAGCATAATCAGCATCACAGAATCCAACTAGCTTGTAGTCAGAGGATTTCTTGTAAAGAAGTCCAAGATTAGTAGTTCCTTTCAGATATCTAAAGATTCTCTTAACAGCAGTTAAGTGAGACTCTCTAGGATCTGATTGAAACCTTGCACACAAACATACACTGAACAGAATATCTGGTCTGGATGCAGTTAGGTATAACAAAGAACCAATCATACCTCTATACAGCTTCTGATCAACTTTGGTTCCTTGATCTTCTTTGCTCAGAGTGCAGGTTGGATGCATTGGAGTATTCATTTCTTTGCAGTCCTCAAGATTGAACTTCTTCAGAAGCTCTTTCGTATACTTGGACTGATGAACGTAGACTCCATCTTTGCATTGGTTGATTTGAATTCCAAGAAAGAACTTCAATTCTCCCATCATGCTCATTTCAAATTCATCATGCATTACTTTTGAAAACTCTTTGCAAAGTGAACTATTTGTAGAACCAAAGATTATATCATCAACATAGATCTGAACTACAAGAATGTCTTTCTTTAGAGTCTTTCTGAATAGAGTAGTGTCAACTTGTCCTCGTTCAAAGTTGTTTTGAATCAAGAAATTACTCAGTCTTTCATACCAAGCTCTGGGAGCTTGTTTCAAGCCATAGAGTGATTTCTTTAATTTATAAACATGCTCTGGATGCTTTAAATCTTCAAAGCCAGGAGGTTGTTTGACATATACTTCTTTAGAAATGACACCATTAAGAAATGCACTCTTAACATCCATTTGATACAAAGTTATGT
Source organism: Medicago arabica (assembly GCA_946800305.1). Lineage (NCBI taxonomy): Eukaryota > Viridiplantae > Streptophyta > Magnoliopsida > Fabales > Fabaceae > Medicago > Medicago arabica. The sequence continues at coordinate 21,085,542 of OX326967.1, forward strand.
TGTGATTGACTGCATAGGAAAGAAGTAACCTGATTGCTTCCAATCTTGCAACTGGAGCAAAAATTTCTGTGTAATCAATGCCTTCTTGCTGACTGAAACCTTGTGCAACAAGTCTGGCCTTGTTTCTGATTACTTCTCCTTGTTCACTAAGCTTATTTCTGAACACCCACTTGGTTCCAATGATGTTCTTATGATTAGGCTTAGCTACTAGATCCCATACTTCATTTCTTTTGAATTGATTCAGTTCTTCTTGCATTGCCAGAATCCATCCTTCATCTCCAAGAGCTTCTTCAACAGAAGTTGGTTCAATAACAGATAATAATCCTAAAGCAGACTCTTCTTGTCTGAAATGCGATCTAGTTCTCATAGGACTTTCTTTATTGCCAATTATCTGATCTTCTGGATGAGAAGACTTGTATTTGAAAGATTGTTTGGATTGACTAGCTTGCAGAGAACCATCTTGAGCTTCATCAAAAGCTTCTTCAAAAGGAACTTCAGGGGTTGTTTCAGCTTCTGAAGTATCTTCAGATTCTGGAATCTGATCAGATTCTGAGTTATCATCAAAATCTTGAGATTTTTCATGACTTTCATCATGCACTGGAGTTTCACTTCCAGGCTCTTTGTCATCAAATCTTACATGCATAGATTCTTCCACACATTGTGTTTCTGAATTATACAGCCTGTATGCCTTAGAACGTTCAGAGTAACCTAAAAAGATTCCCTTTTGAGCTTTGGCATCAAATTTCTTTAGGTAGACTTTGTTGTTCAGGACATAACATGTACATCCGAACTGATGAAAATAAGATATGTTGGGTTTTCTTCCTTTAAAGAGTTTATAAGCTGTTTTGTTTAACAGAGGTCTAATATAGATTCTGTTCTGAACATAACAAGCTGTGTTTATAGCCTCTGCCCAAAAATGCTTAGCTAGATTGTTCTCATGGATCATGGTTCTAGCCATCTCTTGCAAGGTTCTGTTCTTTCTCTCTACAACTCCATTTTGTTGTGGAGTTCTAGGTGCAGAGAACTCATGAATAATTCCATGTTTTTCACAGAAAACCTCAAACGGTTCATTTTCAAATTCTCCTCCATGATCACTTCTGACTTTCAAGATTTTCATTTCCTTCTCTGATTGAATTTGGATGCAGAATTTACTAAACACAGAATATGAATCATCTTTAGTTTTCAGAAATTTAACCCAACACCATCTGCTGTAGTCATCAACAATAACTAGTCCATATTTACTTCCATATAAGGATGCAGTGTTAACTGGTCCAAATAAGTCAATATGAAGTAACTCCAAGGGTCTGAAAGTTGAAACAATTTCTTTCGGCTTGAAGGGACTCTTGACAATTTTGTATACATTGTTTCTTCGTTTTCCCTTGAAGACTATGGACTGATCATCCTTGTTAACCACTGTGCAGTTGTTCTTATTAAACAATACATCATAACCACTGTCACATAATTGACTTATGCTTAGTAAGTTATGTTTAAGTCCATCAACTAACCACACATTACTGATTGAGATCAGAGAGTTACCAATGGTTCCAGAACCAATGATTTTGCCAGTCTGGTTTCCTCCAAATCCTACAGTTCCTCCCTCTTTCATGGTTAGGGTTAGGAACATAGACCTTTCTCCCGTCATGTGACGCGAGCACCCACTGTCTAGGTACCAAGCCTTGTGCTTTCTTAGTCCTTTTAGACATTCCTGTAGCATCAATAATATCAGACTTAGGTACCCATATTCTTATGGGTCCTTTTTGGTTAGTCTTAGAACCATTGAACTCTTTTCGCAAGTTTTGTCTTGAAATCCTTGGCAATGTTTTCTCCCAAACCTTAGGGTTGGAACCGTTTGGTTTAGGTTTCAACTTGCCTTTCACAGTTTCTCTCCTTTGAAACTTAGACTTTGGTTTTTCAGACTCTGGCTTTTTCAGAGTCTGTTTATCAGACTTTGAATCTTTCAGAGTCTGAGACTTTAAAGCTTTGGGTTCAAAGTTTTTCAGACCCTTTAACTTAACATTCTGAAGTTTTGACTTAGTCAGAATCTTCGAAGTAGAAGTTGTAGGTTCTGAATGAGTCTCTGTGTTGACTTCATCAGACTCTTTTACAAAAAGATTTTTCAACGCTTCTCTGGCTCCATCAGGACCAGATTTAAGAGTCATTTCATTTGAGTTTCCTCCAATGAATCCAAGACCCCGTCCTCTGTTCTGATACGTGCTATAGATCATGGATGCAACCCTTGATCTGTCAATTCCAGTAGCAATAAATTCTTGCAGAGCAACATCTTGCTCACTTAAGTATTTACAGCTACACTTCTTGATCAATAAAGAATTATTTTCTTCTTTTAAATCTTCTAATTCCAACAGAGTTGAATTATGTCTTTTTGACAGCTTATCAAGCTGTTGTTTGACTTTCTTCAACTCAGTGGTCTTAGTTTTAAAATGACCCAGAAGCTCATTGACAGATTCTATAAGTTCAGATCTTGTGAGTTCAGAATATACCTCTGTTTCATTTTCAGAATCTGTATTTGATTCTGCCTCAGGTGTCTCTTTAACAGATTCGGTTGTAGCCATTAGTCCAACAGCTACATTGGTTTCACCATCAGCATCATCATCTTCAGATCCTGACTCATTATCAAGATCTTCCCAGGTGGCCATCAGACTTTTCTTGATCTTCTTCTTAAACTTGCTTTCCTTGAAGGTTGGCCTTTTTGACTTAGATTTCTCCTTCTGCAGTTCTGGACACTCAGCAATAAAATGTCCAGTTTTCTTGCAGTTGAAGCAACCTTTCTGATCCTCCTTTTTGAACCCCTTCCCACTGCTCTTGCTCAGAAATCTCTTGTTCTTCTTAGCAAGGTACTGCATTCTGCTTGAAAGCATAGCCATTTCCTTTGCTATATCAGGATCCTCTTCTGAGCTTTCAGAAGCTGAAGACTCATTTTCAGATTCTTCAACCTTGAGAGCCTTTGAAGACCTTCCTTTTGATTTTAAAGCAATGGTTTTGGATTTTCTTGCAGAATCATGTTCATTGAGACTTAACTCATGAACCTTGAGTGAGCTTACAAGATCTTCAACACTTAAAGTGTTTAAATCTTTAGCCTCCTCAATTGCAGTGACCTTTGGTCTCCATCTAGAGGGTAAGCTCCTTAAAATCTTGCTAACATGATCAGAAGCTATGTAACTCTTCTTCAGTATCTGAAGACCAGATACTAGAGTTTGAAATCTTGAGTACATCTGCTCAATACTTTCATCCTCTTTCATCTTAAATAGTTCATATTGATGAACTAATAGAAGAGCTTTAGCTTCCCTGACCTTTTTGCTTCCATCGTAGTTAGCACAGAGAGAAGCAAACATGGCTCTAGCAGTAGATTTGTCACTCATCTTCATGTATTCCGTTTTAGGAATAGCAGTGACAAGAGCCCCTCTGATGATATGATGTTTCTTATAGATTTTCTTTTGAGCAGCAGTGTGAAGTTTGCGGTCAATGGCAGCACCTTCGTCATCAAGTTGTAAGTCACCAACACCATCTTCAAGTATGTCCCAGAGTTCTTCATCAAGACCCATGACATAACTATAGAAGTTGGTTTTCCACCAAGAAAATTCTTCAGGATCACCATTGAACTTAGGAATTTTTCCATAATCAGCCTTTCTACTGCTGTTATTGGATCCATATTCATATGGTATAGCAGCACCAGAAGTGGCACCAGAAGAAGACGGTTCACTGGAAGACATGTTTTTCTCTGGATCTTTTCTGTTACACGGTTAAGTGCTAAGACAACAGAGCCGGAGCTCTGATACCAACTGAAGGTGAGAAAAACACAAGAAGGGGGGGGGGGGGGGTTGAATTGTGTTTTCTTTTCGCAACTCTTGAAGAGTGAGAATCTAATTCCTTTAAACTCAGAGTCTGATAGGAGATTAGGTTCTGATTGCAGCGGAATAATCAAGAGATAAAGAGAGAACAGAGAACACAAGCAATTATACAGGTTCCTTCCACAAACCGGAAGTAGTCCTGTCCCCCTTGTACTTCCAAGGAGAGTTCACTAAAATGTAATATCAAATTACAAGTTGCTCAAACACACAGTATGAGACTTCCTTGCTCAAGCACACAGGCGAGAGACTTCCTTGCTCAAAGACACAACTAAGAGACTTCCTATGCTCAAGGACGCAGCCAAGAGACTTCCTTTGCTCAAGCACAAAAGCAAGAGACTTTTACACAATTACAGAAAATTGAATAGAGTTGAAAGACTTGACAACAATCAAAATGTGTTTCAATTACAACAAAGACAGACTCTGTATTACACAAAAGACAGACTCTGTTTTTCTGTGAAACTTAGAGATTCTAGGATACTCAGTTTGTAAGAATCTAAGTTTATGATGTGCTATTGTTAAGACTCAGTTGAATACGAAAGCAGCGCAATGCAGATTTTCTAAGTTGTAGAGTCCAACCAGAGTCCAACAAGAGTCCAAGTCTTCTATCCTTTATATAGGCGTAGGAAAGAGACATTGAGTCATCCAGCGCATCAGGATGAGTTCTGAAGCTTGATCAATGACGGTTGATCTGTTGCTTGATTTGGTAATAGTCCTTCAATGGCATCATTTGAATTTCATTCCCTTTTAGGATTAATACCGGTAGACACAGTTGCCAAACTGTACGTGGTAGTGGAGTAGTGGAAACAGAGTTCGTACAACGTACTCTGTACTGGCCTGCAATCTTTGTCTTTGTGCTTCCCACGCTCATGTTGACTTAGAAGCTAGCCGTTACTCCATTAGAGTTTGTTTGTGCATAGCAATGCAGTAGAGATCACTGTTAGGAGATTATCAAATTTGTGGCTTCAGACTCACTGTAGCACTAAGCTTCTGATAATCTTCAGACTCTCTTGGTTTTCAGATTCTGATGGTCTTCAGACTCTGATACAGTCTTCAGACTCTCTTGGTTTTCAGATTCTGATGGTCTTCAGACTCTGATACAGTCTTCAGACTCTCTTCAACACAATCTTCAGACTCTCTTCGATACAGTCTTCAGACTCTCTTCGATACAGAATCACAAGCAACAGGCTTCTATGGATTTATTGCTCTTTAACATTGTTCAAACAGAATGCTTCTTAAGATACAAATCTTAATTTATATCCTGCATACTTAAACAAATATTAGCAATATCCAATTGACAACTTTTTAATACCTTGTTATCATCAAAACTCAAAACGTGGTATTGCTGAACACCTTTGTTCCAACAGCTGCAAGTGTCAATTAACTAGGTAATATTCTTTCTCTTATATTTTAAGTGTCATTTCGAAATTGTTTCACATAATATCATAATATATTTAATATTTTTGCTTAAACCAAATATAGATTATTTAGTTTGTTTATTAAAGCACAACTTAACCCTAATAAAAATGGGTTATTTGTGCATTTGATCCCTGAGATATTGGGTGATTTTTAGTTTACTCTTTCTTTTTTCTTTCGGTTAGGTCTGCATTATTTAGGATTTTAATTGTCTTAATTTTTACTAGCTTAGTTTCCCGGAATTTGCTGGGTTAGACATAACTTATTATTGTTAAAGTTTTATGTATAATATTCATTGGGATTTGACCCCTCCAATAGTCGGTCCTTGAACTAGATATCGAGTTTTTGAAAAAAAAAATAGAACATTCATGAAAAAATCACATATCTCATAAATAATAAAAGAAAAAAGATTACTCATATTATAACCCACATTTTATTAAATGAATTATCAATATCTACTTAAATATAAAATCAATAAATTATAGTTGTGTAAGTTGAAGTATTAAAACACAATCACAAATCTTAGGTTCCATGGTTTGCCGGCAAAGCCAATATTACCATCGGAGGTGGCTATGTTGATGCCCTCTTTATCACTGTTGCTTTCTTTGACGTCGACGATTTCATCAATTTTGACACCAGGGGTGACAACAATTTGCTTCTTAACCTTTTTTTTCTTTCTTCAGTAGCCTTTTTATAAATTGATGATAATGCTGAATTTGGTTCAATTTATGTTGGTTATAAAAGTGTGGTGCTAGATATGATAGTAAATCGTCAATGTGATTCAGTATGAAAGGTTCAATAGATTTTTTCTCACGTAACTCAGAATCTGAAATGCTTTTCGCCAAATCCCATAGTTGTTTGTTGTTGTTCATGATGATGGTGAATATTTCAGTATGAATACAAATTTGAGACAGAGAAATTGTATAGGTAGTGAGGAGTCAAAATATATCATGTCTTGAACATACAGGTACATATATATGTACCTGTAGGTTCAAGGCATGATATATATTGACTCTTCATTACCAATACCATTTCACTGTCTCAAATTTGTATTCATACTCAAATATTTATCATCATCATGAACAACAACAAACAACTATCGGATTTGGTGAAAACATTTCAGATTATGAGTTACGTGAGAAGAAATCTAATTCATACCACATCACATTGACGGTTTACTATCATATCTAGCACCACACTTTTATAGCCACCATAAATTGAACCAAATTCAGCATTATCATCAATTTATAAAAAGGCTACTGAAGAAAGAAAAAGAAGGTTAAGAAGCAAATTGTTGTCACCCCTGGTGTCAAAATTGATGAAATCGTTGACGTTAAAGAAAGAATCAATGTCAAAGAGAACATCAACTATGCCAACACCGATGGTAATTTTGGCTTTGCCGGTAAACCATGGAGTCTAAGATTTGTGATTGTGTTTTCAAAATTCACACACACACACACAACTAATTTAATTTTAATCCAATAGCTATTTAAATTTTTCTCTACCAATTTATCATTCAAAAAATGAATTATCTATTGTAAAGAAAAATATGGTTTCAATATGTTTAGGTGAGCTTTGGATGCTCACCAAGGTCAGGGCCTCAAGCTCAAAAAGCATTTACAAAAGTAATTGTATATCATCCATCAAAGATGTCCTATCATCGACATTGGCAATTGAAATAAAGACTATATGTAACATCCCAAATTTTAAATATTAATATAGTAGTATTATTATTAGAAAATAATAGTATTATTATTAGTATTGGTTTGTTTGATATTGTTAATTTAATTATTCGTATTTATTAGGAGAATATGTAACGAGGAAATAAATAGGTTAATTGGTTGGTTAAAGAGTGAAGGAAAATAAGTTTTGGGTAGAAAATATCATTTTTGGCGAGAATAATGAAGTAGGGTGCAAACAGTACGACATTATTAATACTGGGTAATAAAGGATGTGTAGATAGTGATATGTGAAAGGTTTAATGTTTTAAACAGAGGAAAGTGTAAACAGCAAAGATGTATAGGTAAGAAATGAATAGTAACCAAATTAGAGGTGCAAATAGTAAGTATGTCAAAGATTAAGTGAGAAAACTAAACCCAACCAGTAATTATAAATAGAAAAGAGCATTAGAGAATTATGGATACATAAAATGAAATAAATTCATAGAGCAAAAGAAAACTAGGGTTTCAGAGAAAGGAGACAAGGGAGGCATGGAGAGAGAGAGAGAGAGAGATGCTTAGGGAGAGAGATTCAACCGTACGTAGAATTCAGTGTTGCTGCTATGTATCAAGGTAAGGAAGAGTTTTATTTAATCTAAGGGTTGTATACTCATATGGGTAGCGAGGAGTCCTTGACCTCCAGTGTTTTTATATATTCTTGTTATGAATTTTTGTCATATTATGTTCTTTTATGCTGTTATAATTATTTTTAATGAATCTTTGTTAAAATCATGTTCTTTTATGTTGTTATAATAAATTTTGATGAATCTTTGTTAAAATCATTTTATTTTATGTTGTTATAATTAATTTTGATAAATCTTTGTTAAATTCATGTTCTTATATGTTGTTATAATTATGCGTTTGATTATAGTTTCTTAACTGTGTTATTTTCATGTAAAATTCGTGATTTAAATATGTTAATCTTGTGCTTTGGAATATATAAGAAGCGACTAAAAAACATGAAATTAGAAGTATTGAATGAGGTTTTAAGGTGTTTCAAGCCATATGGTGATTTCTTCAGTTTATAAACATGGTCAGGATGTTTTAAATCCTCAAAACCAGGAGGTTGTTTGACATACACTTCTTCAGTTATGACACCATTAATAAATGCACTCTTAACACCCATTTGATACAGAATTATGTTGTGATTTACTGCGTAGGAAAGAAGTAACCTGATTGCTTCCAATATTGCAACTGGATCAAAGGTTTCAGTGTAATCAATGCCTTCTTATTGACTGTAGCCTTGAGCAACAAGTCTGGCTTTGTTTCTGATTACTTCTCCCTGCTCACTAAGCTTGTTTCTAAACACTCATTTAGTTCCAATAATGTTCTTGTGCTCAGGCTTAGCTACTAGATCCCATACATCATTCCTTCAGAATTGATTGAGTTCGTCTTGCATAGCTAGGATCCATCCTTCATCTGCAAGTGCTTCATCAACTGTTGTAGGTTCTGTTATTGATAACAATCTCAAAGCAGACTCTTCTTGTCTGAAATATGATCTAGTTTTTCTGAGACTCTTTTTGTTGCCAATAATTTGATCCTTTGGATATGAAGACTTGTATTTGAACATATGTTTAGATTGATTAGCTTGTTGAGAATCAACTTGAGCTTCTTCAGAAGCTACTTCATCAGGAACTTCAGGGGATGCTACAGCTTCTGGAGTATCATCAGACTCTTGTGAACCTGCAAAACTTTCATCCTGCTCTGAAGTTTTACTTCCACGCTCCTTGTCATCAAATTTGACGTGCATAGATTCTTCAACACACTATGTTTCTGAATTATACAGTCTGTATGCCTTAGACCTTTCAGAGTAACCTAAAAAGATTCCCTTCTGGGCTTTGGCATCAAATTTCTTTAGATAGACTTTGTTTATAATATGTTAGGTTTCCTACCTTTAAAGAGTTCATATGCTGTTTTATTCAACAAGGGTCTGATATAGATCTTGTTTTGAACATAACATGCTGTGTTTACTTCTTCTACCAAAAAATGCTTAGCCAGATTGTTTTCATGAATCATGGTTCTTGCCATTTCTTGTAAAGATCTATTCTTTCTTTCTACAACCCCATTTTGCCGTGGAGTTCTAGGAGAGGAGAATTCATGGATGATTCCATGTTTTTCACAAAATATTTCAAATGGCTCATTTTCAAATTCTCCTCCATGATCACTTCTGACTATTAAGATTTTCATTTCTTTTTCAGATTGTACTTGGATGCAGAATTTACTAAACACAGTATATGAAATATGAATCATCTTTAGACTTCAGAAACTTAACCCAACTCCATATACTCTAGTCATCAACTATGACTAATCCATATTTACTTCCATATAAAGATGCAGTACTGACTGGTCCAAACAAATCAATATGGAGTAGCTCCAAGGGTCTGGAGGTAGAAACAATTTATTTTGGTTTAAAAGAAGTTTTAACAATTTTACCTTTCTGGCATGCTCCACAGAGAGCATCTGAATGATATTCAATGTCTGTTAAGCCTCCGACTAATTGTAATTTGCTAAGCTTAGTGATTAACCTCCAGTTAGCATGTCCCAACCTTCTGTACCACAGCCATTTCTTATCACTCATTGATAGAAGGCAAACTACATTCTGATCAGCCAGTTCAGAAAACTTAATTTTTTAAACATTGTTTCTTCTCTTATCTTTGAATATAGTGGATTGATCATCTTTGTTGACTACTGTGCAGTTGTTCTTATTAAACAAAATTTCATAACCACTATCACACAATTAACTTAAGCTAAGTAGGTTATGTCTTAGTCCATCTACAAACCACACATTATTGATTGAGATTAAGGAGTTACCAATGGTTCCAGTACCAATGATTTTACAAGTTTGGTTTCCTCCAAATCCCACAGTTCCTCCCTCTTTCATGGTCAGGGTTAGTGTCGCGTCATTTTTCGGAGATCAAGGCTATTTGATTAGCGTTTGACTCACTATTTTATTTCACGACTGAACATTTAATTTTTTTAAAAGAAAGTGGAAAAAAGTTCAAATACCACTTTAAAAGATTTAGGGTTCGGGGGTAGGTTACATAAAGGGAAGGTATTAGCACCCTTTATGTTCGTAGTACTCTACGAGAACCTCTTGGTTTTATTTAATTTTTGTGCTATAATCTTGCTTGCTTTTGAAAATGGATTTAAAGTGTTTAAGAAAACAAAGACCTAATTATCTACATTTTTTATTGATTTGGAAGGACATGGTCCTTTGCCTACGTACCCGTGAGGGATCAAAACCTCGTAGTTCAGGGTAGAAATTTCGTTTGATTTGTTATGTGTTTTTATTTGTTTTGAAAAAGTTTTAAAATAAAAATAAGAATTTGTTTGTGTTTTTTTTTATGTTAAAGGAAAATGGACTCAGAATGTAATTAAAGTTGATTGCAATTTTGATTTATGAAAGAATAAGAAATAAAAGGGAATCACTTGATTTTTGAATCAAGGTTTGTTGTGAAAATGTTTTTTTGTTTTTGGATTATTTGCATTTTTTTGTTATTTTTGAATAATTGAACTAAAATATAAACTAACGGAGTAGGAAAGTAAAGCGTTGGTACCTCATGGTGGCGTTGGACCACCACTGAGGACCTTTAACCTAAACTACCAAGCATAAGAAATAATAAACATACACCCACACACGCACACATGCACCTACGACTATTACGTTAAACCTATAAAACATGCTACGGTCTGCGAGAAATAAATGACATGAAAATAAATTATTTACATTAAGCCTATTTTACATTCTAATGTCTTGCAAAAATAAATAAACATAAAAATAAATATATGAATGCTTATAAACAATAACATAAATAAAATGCAAGGGAAATTTAAAATGCATGGAAATGATAAAAAATGAGACGTTGGGGGTGCAAGCAGTAAACATGGGGGTATAAAGAGGAAAAAGAAAACTAGGCCCTAAACAACATCGGGGCGCAGGTGGTAAACAGGGTGTGCAGGGAATAAAAGAAGAAACTGAAATGGGCTTAAGAGATGGGTTAGGCCGGTTCGGTCGGTTCAGACCGGTTCAAAGGTTGAACCGGTTCAGCCTATATATAGGCTGTATTGGTTTTTCAATCATTTTTCACAAACATTTCTCTCTCTTCTCTTTCCCTATCTTATTTTCTCTCTTCTCTCTCTAGTTCTTCTCTCTCCCGACGTATTCAAGAACACCAACGTGTTCTTCAACACCAGTCCAGATTCCGGCGAATCTCAAGGCGGTAAGGGGGGTTTCCGGTGGCGGCCGGCCAGCCGACGGATTCCTAGATCTACTTTTTTTTAATATTTTTTCTATCTTTCTAACCTATTCCTTACCCTTTGTCTCGTTCTGAACTCGAAATTTCTAAACGATGATCACAAGTCCCTAAGTCTAAAAAGTTAAAAGTTAAGAACAATACTACCTTTGGCTTGTTCTTTTGAATCCAACTTTGCTTGTTGTCGGCCTTGTGTGCAGATCCGACCGTGTTCCTTTTTGGGGTTCAATTTGCTTCTGATTTAGCCCTTTGAATTCGTGTTGTATGACTTCGGAATTGCCGCTGTGTTATGTGTTGTTGTGATTTGCGATGGGTTTGAGATAGGTTTACGACTGGTTTTGGATGTAATGGATTTTGTGGAGTTATGCGTGTGGATGTTTGATGATGATTGAGATTTACGATTGTTTGTTCTGTTGTGCGATTTGATTTTTTGCAGGTTCTTTTTGCTGAAAATTGCGGCCTCCCTAGCATGTCTCTATGTCTGGGTTTTTATAGTGTTAGGATCGAGACTAGGGTTTGTTCAAGAGACAGAAAAATCTGCTTGGATTTAGATGAGAAAGCCTAACGCTAACTGGATTGGGGCTGGAACGTGTGATTTTGGATCAGGACCAATTTTTGGACATTATCATATTACTTGGATTTTGGACAATTAAATAAAATAAAATAAAAACGAAAGTAATTAAACAAAAAAATAAAAATAAAAATGACTAATTAGAAATTAAATAAAAGATGGAAATTAAAGGTAAATAACGAATAAAAGTCAAAAGAATGAAGAGGGTCCGACTCGAAATAAAATATGAGGTATTTTAAAATACCTCTCTGCCGAAATTTTTCTTGAAAAATCAGAGACTGATCAGGGCCTGAGGACACGTGTCGGTGTAGGAATGTAGGATCTTAGGTCAAAAATTGGGATATGACAGATGCCCCTATTTAAGTTTCTTCGTCCGGAGATTTGAAGATGAAATCTTTGATTTGACGAGCCGAAGAGACTTAAATACAAAGTACACCTATTTTTGATCCTAAGATACTGTGAATGCATGTGACGCTACTATGAATGCAAGACGACATGGATGACCCGGCTGGGACCAGTGATAATGACAGGATGCCCGAATTTGTTGGAGAAAAGGATCCGACTCCGTTGGAATGTAGTTTCACTGGGGAAATGATTGTCTATTATTGTATTAGTTTGGAACGATGGTTTAATGAAGACAAAAACTTTTAATGACATCTTTGGGCCAGACGCACTGGGAATGACGCTCGAGGGAATGACAGGTGATGCAACCGTTGTCTAGGACTAGCAGCTTGAAACCAGAAGAAAAAAAAATGTAAACTTAAGCGGTCCGTTGTTAAGGACTGTCAGCTTGAAAGAAGATAAAAATGTAAGCGGTCCGTTGTTTAGGACTGTCGGCTTGAAACAAGATAAAAAGTGTAAGCGGTCCGCTGTTTAGGACTGGCGGCTTGAAACAGGATGTAAGCGGTCTGTGGTTTAGGATTGTCGGCTTGACACTGATGGGTGACATCTCTTGACCAGACACACTGGGATGACACTTATGATAAGAGAAGAAATTTCTAAGTCTTTCACTCGATTTGTGAAGGTTTGTCGAAATCCACTGGACCTTGGAAAAGATTTCCGGAATCCATCGGGCTTTATAGAAGTTTGCGAGAATACACTCGGCTTTGATAAAAGGTTTGCGAGAATCCACTCGGCATTTGATAAAATGTTTGCGAGAATCCACTCGGCCTGTGATAAAATGTTTGCGAGAATCCACCCGACATTTGAGAAAATGTTTGCGAGAATCCACCCGGCATTAGAGAAAATGTTTGCGAGAATCCACCCGGCATTTGATAAAATGTTTGCGAGAATCCACCCGGCATTTGATAAAATGTTTGCGAGAATCCACTCGGCATTTGATAAAATGTTTGCGAGAATCCACTCGGCATTTGATAAAATGTATGCGAGAATCCACTCGGCATTTGATAAAATGTTTGCGAGAATCCACTCGGCATTTGATAAAATGTGTGCGAGAATCCACTCGGCATTTGATAAAAATGTCTGCGAGAATCCACTCGGCATTTGATAAAATGTCTGCGAGAATCCACTCGGCATTTGATAAAATGTTTGCGAGAATCCACTCGGCATTTGATAAAAATTTTTGCGAGAATCCACTCGGCATTTGATAAAATGTTTGCGAGAATCCACTCGGCTTTTGATAAAATGTTTGCGAGAATCCACTCGGCGTTTGATAAAATGTTTGCGAGAATCCGAGAATCCACTCGGCATTTGATAAAATGTTTGCGAGAATCCACTCGACATTCGATAAAATGTTTAAAGGTAGGTACAAGTTGGTCGTTTGTTGGAACTTGCCATTTGACTAATGATTGATGTGGATCGACTGAAAGACATAACCAAACAAGACTCTGGATGACCAACGCAATAGTGTATGAATGATAATGTGTATATGTTGTGTAGGCATGAACGTATGAATACATGAAAGTAATAATGTATGAATGTATGAATGTAACTTGTACGGCTGTGTAAACTAGATATGACAGGTGACTCGATGAAGCGAGACAAGACAATTAAGATGGGAAGTGGATCGACATCACAATACCGGCACTCGACAATCTTCCTTGGATATGATATCGTTGTGAACAAAATCGAGCCATTGACAGGATGAAGCCCGACATAAGGTAACAACTGATGCCTCCTGGGGATAAAGTCCATCGTTGACCAGAAGTCTGGTAGAAGTCGCCATTTGCGTAGAGTGCCAATCCATTGGTATGCCCCAGCAGTCACGCTCCTTTTTGTTTTTTTGTCTTTTTGTTTTGTTTGTTTTAAAATCCCTAACTTTTGCCTGGACCGCCCTTTCGGGTTTTCAGTCCACCAGGAGTATATTCCTTTTTGTGCCCCTAATTTTTGCCTGGACCGCCCTTTCGGGTTTTTAGTCCACCGGGACGCTCTCTATTGCCTAAGTCGCCTTTTCAGGTTTTCAACTTAGCGAGCTTTCATTTTTTGTTCTTGTTTTTGGATTGTGACTGCATCTTGCTCAAAGCATAGGTCCTCTCCATAGTGCTTAGTCATGTTTCTCTTCTGGAGTGTAACCGTTCTCGAGGCGGATGTTGATGCGCGCTTATCCTGCTCACGAGTTCGAAGAGAGTGTGGTTGTTGTTCGCGCTTTTCAAAAGATGTAAAAAAAAGTTTTGTATTTTGAAAATATTTGCTTCAAGTATTGCCACAAAAATAGAAGAAATTTTGTAAATTGAATAAATGAGAGTTCCAAATAAATGGGTACGAGCTCAAACTTGATTAATTGAGTGGCGGCCTGCCAATGGCATGACTCCACGGATATTTGAAATTTTTTGGAAAATGGTAAATGTAATGGGAAGGGTACATTGAACACGATAACCGCTATTCTCCCTAACAACTTTGAATTACCCCTGTCTCGAGTCTTTGATTTGCAGGTGCTTTGAATCGAAGATCTTTTGATAGTTGGATGCCCCAAGTGGATTGTGCCTGACTGATGCAGTTGCTTTGTCATGATCCTTAACTTTTGCATAGATCGCCCTTTTGAGTTTTCGATCTATCAGGATAATCATTTTGTTTATGTCTCTAATTTTTGCCTGGACCGCCCTTTTGGGTTTTCAGTCCACCGAGACGCTCATTTTTGCCTAAGTCCCTTTTTCAGGTTTGCGACTTATCGAGCTTTTATTTTTGACAGAGTATTTCTTGACTGCACCGGTGTTCATAGGACGTGCGAGTTTGTTACCATCCATAGTTGTAAAAGTCATTGCACATGAGCCTTCATAGTTAGGCGTCCACTTGCTCCTGGAGTCTGGTTGGAAAGAGTAACTTTTTGAGCACATAGTCTCCTTCTTGAAATTCACGGGGACGAACCTTCTTGTTGGAAGTTTGCTTCAACTTCTTTTGATATAGTTGTACCAGGTCGTCATGCATTGTAAGTTCAATCAAAGCTTGATATTTCAGCAGAACTCCTGTTGCCGGGATTTTGATCTCCATGAGAAGTACGGCCTTCATGTCGTATACTGAGGGAAGGAGGGGGGTTGCCCCTATTGAAATGTTTATTGAAACACGACGCTCGTGTGAGGCAACAATGTCATCTCGTGCTGGTCTTTGGAAGTGACTACCATCTTCTAGACAATCTTTTTATTTTTTGTTTGCAGCTTTGACGGCTAAGATACCCTAGTAGGCGAGAGATCTTGTCGGGAATCACTTCATTCTTCTTTCCTTCAACCTCAGACACAAGGAATTCAAAGTCGAGAGATAGTATATGGTTAATGTGTTCAACGGGCTTATTTATGTTTAATCTGCATTTATGTTTGATTTTTGGAAAGTGAATGATTGTATGCAGACATTTGGAAATGATTAAAGAATTTTTTTTTTTGGTTTTTTGTATTACCATTTTTCCAGAAAAAGCACGAAATAAAAACAAGGTCGGGATCAAAACGACCTTTTTATTAATGATGGAAAACACATGAAGCAAAAAGCCCTACACAAGTTCATTTTCGTCTCAGGCGGGACGAAAGCATTTTTTGGAAAAAGTAAACAACAAACAAACACATTATTTGAACAGATAAGCAGCGGAAGAAAACATCAACAAAGATCCGATTGCAGCTAGCCATCCCATGTGTCACAAACACTAGGTATTAGGTTCTGGTAGCGGATTGACTTGCACGTTTAGAGAGTCTTAGAAGGTCAAGCGGTTGGTCCGGATCAAGTTCTGGACTGCCTTCTTTAGTGCGTTACAATTTTCGACATCATGTCCAGGTGCCCCTTGATGGAAAGTACATAAAAGGTCAGGTATGTACCATGCTGGAAATCTTGTTAGTACTATAGGAGACGCTTTAGTCTGGACCAGATTCTCTTTGAGCAAGTGTGGAAGTAAGGCTACATATTTCACCGGGATTGGGGTAAACTGCGTCCTTGAGGCCTGTTGCCGAGGCTGCTGTTGCTGAGGATGTTGTGGGAATAATAGTTGACCCTCGGGGGATAGGACGTTGGTTCGGATCAAGTCTCGGACTGCATTCTTCAAGGCATAACAGTGCTCGATGTCGTGACCTGGTGCCCCTTGATGGAAGGCACATGAGAGATCCTCTCTAAACCATGCTGGCGTTTTTTCCGACACCAGAGGAGGTGCCTTGGTCTGGACCAAATTCTCTTCAATCAACATTGGGAGCAGCTCTGCATACTTCATGGGAATTTGATCATAATGTGTTCTCCGAGCCTGATTATGTGGATTGGGTGGTTGAGGAGCCTGTTGTTGAGGCTGTTGTATGCACAATGGCTGACATGGTGGCTAGGGCCCTCTCTGGAATTGTGGCGGATCCTTTGTAACCATCAGCGAAGATACCAGGTTAGTTAATTTCTCTACTTCAGCCCGAAGTGTTGTCACCTCTTCACGAAGCTCGTGGACCTCTTGTTCAAGCTGATCCGTTTTTTGTGTTTGCACGAGTGTTTGCATGTGCGAGTTGAAGTTGAACGAAGAGATCAGACCACTTACTGATGGATCGACCTTTTATTGAAAAGACATAGTGTGAGACTCGGACTTGAAACTATGAATGCAGAATGATGCATGGTATGTTTATGCAAAAATAGACATTTTTATTGAAGGACTTATAAAAGCATTTACGTAAACATCGTAGTTGAAAATTTCATTGAATAATAATTTAAAGCACCACATGATAATTCCCACTTTTAACCAACTGAGCCAACAGATAGACTCCAAAATACATCACAGAGAGCTAGAAAATGACATAGAGGATAAAAACAACTGCGAAGTTCCCCTACTCCTCGAAATCTGGATGAGTTCCAGCAAAGAAATCCATATGCTTTTTCTTGTTAATACGTCGTTTGAGAAGCTTGTTCTTCACTTGGATGTCAATATTCTGTGCGACAATTGTTCGACTTTGTTGGAGGAGTTTATGCTTGTGCTGTTCTATTTCTCCACTCATTGTTTCCATCTCGCGCATAGCTTCATCGTATCTTCTTTTCCAAGTGACACTTTCAAGGGTTGACTCAATCAATCTCTCCTGATACTCCTCCTTAGTCTTGATGGGTATGGGTAGAGATGATGATGGGGTAGTCGAGGATAAGTACCTCGGTAGGGTGTAAAGCATCCCAAAGCTTGTAGCTCTGTCAATAACCCATTGAGTATAAGATCCATCCATAAAGTCTCCCTTCTTTCCTAACTGGCTTCTATTAAGTCTACGGATGCCACTCCAAGCTTGCACAAACTTATCTCTCTTGTTCGAATCTTTGTCATTGTAGTAGAATTCTCCGGTTAAAGAAAGGTTATCTGGTTGGGTTCTCATCGGGTATCCGAATTGCCGTCGGGCAAGGATAGGGTTGTAACTAATTCCTCCATACATACCGAGTAGAGGCACGTTGGGGTATTCACCGCAATTGACAATGATGGTTCCGTTGTCACAAGCTGCATAGTACCAAACTATATCAGATGGGGTAAGAGACATGATTTTTTGGGACCATGAATGACCTTCGAGATTGGCTTGAAAGGAATGGGTTTGAGGTAGATGAGAGGTAAACCATTTGTAGAGTAAAGGTGCACAACAAAGGATAGCTCCACGACCTGCTAAGGTCCGATCATGGATGGAATGGTATGTGTTGGCTAACAAAGTAGGGACGGGATTTTTCGTGATAAAGATTTGAATGGAACGGATGTCCACGAAGTTATCAATATTTGGGAAAAGTACAAGGCCATATATGAGTAGGGCTAGAATGGGGTAAAAGGCCTCGTTACTGGCTACATCAGCG
This sequence comes from Medicago arabica, assembly GCA_946800305.1. Classification (NCBI taxonomy): domain Eukaryota; kingdom Viridiplantae; phylum Streptophyta; class Magnoliopsida; order Fabales; family Fabaceae; genus Medicago; species Medicago arabica. The sequence continues at coordinate 21,103,582 of OX326967.1, forward strand.
AGAAAGGAGGCTTGTTGATAAAGGAACTTTGTCGTAAGGCCATGGAGACCTCCTTTAACAATGAGGTTTGATTTTATGACGGAGGCTCCCAGATGGAGGGCGTTTGCAATGGTTGAGAGTTTAGGGACGGGTTCAAGGCCGCTGAATGGTATTTTGTCAAGCACTGGTAGACCAACCAAATAAGAGTACTCTTCGAGGGTGGGGACAAGTTGATAATCAGGGAACGTGAAGCAGTGGTAAAGAGGATCATAGAATTGGACTAAAGTTTCCAAGACTCCTTTCGCAACATCCGTTTTAAGGATACCAAGCAATCTCCCATGGCGAGTATGAAAATCTTCTGGACTAGATACCTTCTTCCCTAGCTTCCTTAATTTCAGCAAATCTAGTCTCTGGAAAGTGTATTTCTTAGTGTTTCTTCTTGCAATCTCCATCTATGATGTTTTACAAAAAGTTTATATAAGTCCTTCGATTGTTTGATGGAAAAAAAAAGGTTTATGAATGAATGCATGTATGCATGATTATGCTAAAGAACAGAGAAAACATGACGAGGTTGAGTCCATGATGTTGGAGTCAAGGGTGAGCGTGCCATTTGGTAGGGACTATGGTTTTATTTGTACCTGTATCACGGGTTCTACCAAGTTCTCAAGGTCCACAACCCCCTTCCGAAGATTATTGCACAGCGGAATTTACTTCCGGTCCAAAAAAAATGTTCGTACGAGAGTCTCGCTCGAGTGTAGTATCGCGTATCAACTAGATCAAGATTTACTCCTGAATAGCCCCCGCACTATGCCCTAAAAGGCTAAGATGGGTTAAAGGTAACTAAAGGTTCTCAACTTCGACGGTCACTCGAAAATAGTATGCTAAACACGAATACTCATGTCAACATGGTATACTTCCAAGGTTCCTCCATTGAGTGGGGTTATCACATATACCACAACCAAAAATCACTCTTGGTAAGGCACTATGATTATACCATCGTCCTATCTTATGTTTCCCTCAAGTCCGGGTGGGGGACTTATCTCACCACACACGTTAAGAAAGGTGAAAGAAGAAGGAAGAACATATATACACTTATTTTTGTTTTTAAGCAAATTATAGCACAACATTTAAATAAAGCCGTCCCCAGTGAAGTCGCCATTTCTGTCGCGTCATTTTTCGGAAATCAAGGCTATTTGATTAGCGTTTGACTCACTATTTTATTTCACGACTGAACATTTAATTTTTTTAAAAGAAAGTGGAAAAAAGTTCAAATACCACTTTAAAAGATTTAGGGTTCGGGGGTTGGTTACATAAAGGGAAGGTATTAGCACCCTTTATGTTCGTAGTACTCTACGAGAACCTCTTGGTTTTATTTAATTTTTATGCTATAATTTTGCTTGCTTTTGAAAATGGATTTAAAGTGTTTAAGAAAACAAAGACCTAATTATCTACATTTTTTATTGATTTGGAAGGACATGGTCCTTTGCCTACGTACCCGTGAGGGATCAAAACCTCGTAGTTCAGGGTAGAAATTTCGTTTGATTTGTTATGTGTTTTTATTTGTTTTGAAAAAGTTTTAAAATAAAAAGCCAAGTGGCAAATAAGAATTTGTTTGTGTTTTTTTTATGTTAAAGGAAAATGGACTCAGAATGTAATTAAAGTTGATTGTAATTTTGATTTATGAAAGAATAAGAAATAAAAGGGAATCACTTGATTTTTGAATCAAGGTTTGTTGTGAAAATGTTTTTTTGTTTTTGGATTATTTGCATTTTTTTGTTGTTTTTGAATAATTGAACTAAAATATAAACTAACGGAGCAGGAAAGTAAAGCGTTGGTACATCATGGTGGCGTTGGACCACCACTGAGGACCTTTAACCTAAACTACAAAGCATAAGAAATAATAAACATACACCCACACACGCACACATGCACCTACGACTATTACATTAAACCTATAATACATGCAACGGTCTGCGAGAAATAAATGACATCAAAATAAATTATTTACATTAAGCCTATTTTACATTCTAATGTCTTGCAAAAATAAATAAACATAAAAATAAATATATGAATGCTTATAAACAATAACATAAATAAAATGCAAGGGAAATTTAAAATGCATGGAAACGATAAAGAGGAAAAAGAAAACTGGGCCCTAAACAGCATCGGGGCGCAGGTGGTAAACAGGGGGTGCAGGGAAATAAAGAAGAAAATGAAATGGGCTTAAGAGATGGGTTAGGCCGGTTCGGTCGGTTCAGACCGGTTCAAAGGTTGAACCGGTTCAGCCTATATATAGGCTGTATTGGTTTTTCAATCATTTTTCACAAACATTTCTCTCTCTTCTCTTTCCCTATCTTATTTTCTCTCTTCTCTCTCTAGTTCTTCTCTCTCCCGACGTATTCAAGAACACCAACGTGTTCTTCAACACCAGTCCAGATTCCGGCGAATCTCAAGGCGGTAAGGGGGGTTTCCGGTGGCGGCCGGCCAGCCGACGGCAGCGCTGCCGTGCCGGAACCCTAGATCTACTTTTTTTTAATATTTTTTCTATCTTTCTAACCTATTCTTTACCCTCTGTCTCATTGTGAACTCGAAATTTCTAAACGATGATCACAAGTCCCTAAGTCTAAAAAGTTAAAAGTTAAGAACAATACTACCTTTGGCTTGTTCTTTTGAATCCAACTTTGCTTGTTGTCGGCCTTGTGTGCAGATCCGACCGTGTTCCTTTTTGGGGTTCAATTTGCTTCTGATTTAGCCCTTTGAATTCGTGTTGTATGACTTCGGAATTGCCGCTGTGTTATGTGTTGTTGTGATTTGCGATGGGTTTGAGATAGGTTTACGACTGGTTTTGTTTTAGGTCGTTGGTGATGTTGGTTTGGATGTATTGGATTTTGTGGAGTTATGCGTGTGGATGTTTGATGATGATTGAGATTTACGATTGTTTGTTCTGTTGTGCGATTTGATTTTTTGCAGGTTCTTTTTGCTGAAAATTGCGGCCTCCCTAACATGTTTCTATGTCTGGGTTTTTATAGTGTTAGGATCGAGACTAGGGTTTGTTCAAGAGACATAAAAATCTGCTTGGATTGAGATGAAAAAGCCCAACGCTAACTGGATTGGGGCTGGAACGTGTGATTTTGGATCAGGACCAATTTTTGGACATTATCACATTACTTGGACTTTGGACAATTAAATAAAATAAAATAAAAACGAAAGTAATTAAACTAAAAAATAAAAATAAAAATGACTAATTAGAAATTAAATAAAAGATGGAAATTAAAGGTAAATAACAAATAAAAGTCAAAAGAGAGAAGAGGGCCCGACTCGGAATAAAATATGAGGTATTTTAAAATACCTCTCTGCCGAAATTTTTCTTGAAAAATTAGAGACTGATCAGGGCCTGAGGACACGTGTCGGTGTAGGAATGTAGGATCTTAGGTCAAAAATTGGGGTATGACAGTTAGGAACATAGACTTTTCTCCCGTCATATGTCGCGAGCAGCCATTGTCTAGATACCATGACTTATGCTTTTTTTGTCCTTTTAGACATACCTGCAACATCAACAATTTCAGATTTAGGTACCCATATCTTTATGGGTCCTTTGGGGTTAGTACTTGAAACATTGAATCTCTTTTGTGTCTTGTATCTGAAAGTCTGAGCCATTGTTTTATTCCAGACTTTAGGTTCAGAACCTTTTAATCTAGAGTCTAACTTAGCACACATAGCTCCTCTTTTTTGAATCTTGGGCTTCTGGTTTTCAGACTCTGTTTTCTTCAGAATCTGTTTACCAGATTCTGGTTTCTTTAGAATCTGAACTTTTGGAGCCTTTAATTCAAAGTTATTCATTGCCTTTGTCTTTAGGTTCTTTGGCTTTGACTTAGTCATTGCCTTGGAACTTGAAGCTTTAGGTTCTGAATGAGTCACTATGTTGACTTTTTCAGACTCTGACACAAAATGATTTTCAAATGCTTCTTTGGCGCCATCAGAACATGGTTTTAGAATCACTTCATTAGAGTTACCTTCTGTGAATCGAAGACATTTTCCTTTGTTCTGATAAATGCTACAAATCATGGATGCCGTTTGGTTCTATCAATTCCTATGGCAATAAACTCTGGTAGAGAAGCATCCTTCTCACTCAAGTGCTTACTGTCACACTTGATTCATGAAGTTGATTCATCACAGTTGATTCATGAAGTTTCAACAACTTACAGTGTTGTTGTTTAACTTTCCTCAACTTTGTGGACTTGGTTTCATAATGACCAAGAAGCTCTTTGAGAGAATCAATCAGTTCAGATCTAGTGAGTTTAGAATATACCTCTTCTTCACTTTCAGAGTCTGTATCAGATTCTGCATTTGATGATTCCTTTTCCGGTTTAGTTGTTGCTACCAAACCAATAGCTTCATTAGTTTTATCCTCAGCATCATCTTCATCAGACCCTGACTCATTGTCTAGATCTTCCCAGGTAGCCATAAGACTCTTTTTGATCTGCTCCTTGAACTTGTTGGACTTGAAAGGTTGGCTTCTTTGATTTGGATTTTTCTTTTTGCAAATCTGGACAATCAGCAATGAAATGTTCTGGCTTCTTGCAGTTGAAGCAACCTTTCTGATCTTCTTTCTTAGATCCTCTACTACTGCTTCTGCCCAAGAACTTCTTGTTTTTTCTAGCTAGGTACTCCAGTCTGTTGGAAAGCATAGCCATTTCTCTAGCAACATTAGGATCTTCCTCAGAGTCATCAGAAGGAGATTCGTTTTCAGATTCTTCAACTTTAAGAGCTTTTGACTTTCTAACAGAGTCATGTTCATTGAGACTTAACTCATGAACCTTGAGGGAACTTACAAGATCTTCAACACTTAGAGTGTTTAAATCTTTAGCTTCCTCAATGGCAGTTACCTTAGGCCTCCATCTTGAGGGTAAGCTTCTCAGAATCTTGCTCACATGAGTCCAGAGACTAGAGTCTGAAATCATGAGTACATTTGCTCAATACTTTCATCATCTTTCATCTTGAACAGTTCATACTGATGAATAAGCAAGAGAGATTTTGCTTCTCTGACTTTCTTGCTACCTTCATAGTTTGTACAGAGAGAGGAAAACACGGCTTTTGTAGTAGACTTGTCACTCATCTTCATACATTCTAATTTGGGAATGGCTGTGACAAGTGCTCCTCTGATTATGTGATGTTTCTTGTATCTTTTCTTTTGAGCAGCAATGTTTCTTGTATCTTTTCTTTTGAGCAGCAATGTGTTTCTTTCTGTCAATACCATCTCCTTCATCATCAAGTACTAAGTCACCAACACCATTCCTCAGGGTCTCCGTTGAACTTAGGAATTTTTCCAGAGTCGGCTTTCTTGTTACTGGATCCATAATCATAAGGTATAGCAGCACCACCACCAGAAGTTGTAGGTTCATCGGAAGACATGTTTTTCTTTGGATCTTTTCTGTCATACTGTTAAGTGTTATGACAACAGAGCCGAAGCTCTAATACCAACTGAAGGTGAGAAAAACACAAGAAGGGGGTTGAATTATGTTAACTTTTTCGCTCTTTTCTAAAGAATGGATTCTGTTATCCAGATCAGAGTCTGAAGGAGTTCAGGTTCTGGTAAGGAGTTCAGAGTCTGTGCAGCGGAATAAGTAAAGAGATAAGGGAAACTAAAATGTAGTCCTGTCTCCCTTGCACTTCCAAGGAGATTTAACTAAAATGTAAATTCAAATTACAAGTTGCTCAATCACACATCAAGAGACTTCCAATGCTCAAGCACGCAGGCAAGAGACTTCTAATGCTCAAGGACACACCCAAGAGACTACTATTGTTCAAGCACACAGGCAAGAGACTTCTAACACAATTTACAGAAAATTGAATAAGAGTTTGAACACTTGATATACAATCAGTGGTGTTCACAAATACAAACAAAAGACTTTGTTTTTTGTTACACTTAGAAATTCTAGGATATTGAAGTTTGTAAGAATTTCCTAAGTTGTTGATGTGTTTGGCTTGACAATATGACTTGGTTCAAAATGAGCGTAAGAGTATTGTAAGTTATTCAGAGTCAGTAACCAATTCTTTAAGTCCTCATTCCTTTATATAGAGGTTGTAAAGAGACGTTGAAAGATGCTAGGACATCACAGAGTCATCTAGAAGCTTGATCAGACATTGTTGACCTGTTGCTTGATATAGTAATCGTCCATCAGAAACAATTTTGAATTTCATTCCTCTTGGATTTTGAATTTTGAATTTTGAATTGCACTTCCAAGGAGAGTTCTGTAACGCCCGTTTTGATTATTTAAATTCTTTTATAGAGAATAGAATATATTCATATGATTTATGTGATTTTAGATGAGGTGTTGTGACTTATTTTATTGTTGAATAAAATAAGATTTGAAAATAAAATAAGTATTGAGATGAGGGGTTGTTTTGAGATTTTAGAGAGTTTTGGGGGAGAAAGAGGAATAAGATAGAATAGATAGAGGAGATATAAATAGGAGAGAAGCTAGGTTAGAAACCTTTTAACATACGATCAGTTTTGGAGAAAAGGGAGAAAAGTCAAGAGAAGAGAAGAAGACTAAGGGAGGCTGCGATTTCGATTTCTTAAGGTAAAGGTGAGTCTAGCATACAATTCTATTGAGTCTGTAATTCATCTAATTGCATTTAACAAGTTGTAGGATTAATTTTTGAGGATTTGGGAATTAGGTTAAAAGTGGTGAATTGATTATTAATTGATGAAAAATTGTTAGATTGATGTAGAAACTGTTTACAGACCTTAGATAATCTATAGGACGATATCTGGAATCAATGTTAGACCTTAAACCATGTGATTAGGCGGATTTTCGAGAAAATCTGCATTCTGCCGAGCCAGACATTCATCGCTCGCCACGACGAGTGACTGCTCGCCAGGGCGAGTAACCTAGTGCTTGAACTCGCCCATATATTCATCGCTCGCCACGACGAGTGACTGCTCGCCAGGGCGAGTAACCCAGTTCTTGAGCTCGCCATGGCGAAGCTTATTTTGCCTGGCGAGATTTCTCAGTAGGTCAGTTTTAGCTCGCCACGGTGAAAACCCTGCTCGCCATGGCAAAGCAGCCCAGATTTTGAGCTCGCCATGGCGAAATATATCTCGCCTACCGAGTTACACAACATCAGTACCCTTGTTTTGTGATCTTGTGTCCTTTCGTACGAGTTGTTGTGAGTTGATCCTTGGAGTAGAAATATGGTTGTTTATAATATTAAAAATGAACTATGATGTTGTTATAAGATAATTACATGTTGTTACTTATGATATATATATATATATATATATATATATATACATGCATTATGTGAATTATAAGTGATGCTTTGAGACAATGTTTAAATGTTGATATTGTTATATCTTGAGACTAATAATGTGTTGCCATGTTGTTGTTTACATTTGTTTAAAGCTGCATGTGTCTGTCTAAGTTGTGAGTTATTGGTCCAAATTATTGGAGTCATATAATATGGTTGTGTTGTCTAAGTTGTAAGTGTTGAGTCCATGCATACTCATTTAAAGACGAGGGCACATGCCCTAGGAGCTTTTGCTCAACAGAGACGAGGGCTCATGCCCTAGAAGCTTTTGCTCAATAGCGACATGAGTAAGTTGCATAGTCAAGTTAGAATTGCATTGTCGATTCAAGTTGTTAAGTAAATTTTGAAGTTGATTATGATGATGGTGATGATGTTACCTGATACTTGTTATAATATGTTTACGTTATGTTGTTAAATATAATTGTTGAATTATATGCTTAATATTATTGTTTTGTGAATCTCACCCCTTCTGTTTGGAAATGTTGCTCTTCGTATGAGTAACTTGCAAGTAATCAAGAATAGGTGAAGTCGTGTGAGGATTTCTCTCGTTGTGTCTTAGGAGCTCTGATACGTAACAGGATGGGATCTTTGTTATTGCTTTTCTAATCCTTACGTATTATTTATGAAGTTTTATGATAATGATGTTGACTTTGTTTTATGAGACTTTTATGATGAGGCCTTGTGCCAAAGAATATTTTAAAGGTTCAAATAAATTCCGCTGCGATACGTTAAAGATTTTTGTTAATGAAATTGAAGGATAAATAGTTATTTAATCCATTTTTGATTTTATGAAAGAAATGTGACATTCCGTTATGTGAATACTCTGATTTATTTATGAAATTTTTATGTTGGGAAAACGGGGTGTTACAATTGGTATCAGAGCAGGTCGGTCTGTCCGGCCAAGTAGTTGAGTCGAGTAGTGTCGTTTAACAATTTGGAATACCATTATTATGTTGTTTTGATTGTTTTATGTTGTGTAGAGATCTAAGATGGTTGGAATAAATGATGCTGCTCTTGCTGCTGCATTGCAAGCGATGGCTCAAGTGGTGGGACAACAACATAATGTTGGTGGTAATGACGGAGTGAGGATGTTGGACAATTTTCTGAGAAACCACCCACCTACTTTTAAAGGGAGGTATGACCCTGGTGGAGCTCAGACGTGGCTTAAGGAGGTCGAGAGGATTTTCAGAGTTATGCAATGTACGGATATTCAGATGGTGCGCTTTGGCACGCACATGTTGGCAGAAGAAGCTGATGACTGGTGGGTGAGTGTTCAACCGGTTTTAGAGAATGGAGGTGCTGCTGTTACTTGGGCTGTGTTTAGGAGAGAGTTCCTGAACCGATACTTTCCAGAAGATGTTCGCGGGAAGAAAAAGATTGAGTTCCTTGAGTTGAAACAAGGGAACATGTCGGTGACCGAGTATGCTGCTAAGTTTATGGAGCTGGCTAAATTTTATCCACATTATACTGCTGAGACTGCTGAGTTTTTCAAGTGTATCAAGTTCGAGAATGGCTTACATCTTGATATCAAGAGGGCAATTGGTTACCAGAAGAAGCGTAACTTTTCTGAGCTGGTGAGCAGTTGCAGAATTTATGAAGAGGATACTAAGGTTCATTACAAGGTTGTGAATGAGAGGAAAGATAAAGGTCAGCAGAGTCGTCCTAAGCCTTATAGTGCCCCTGCTGATAAGGGCAAACAAAGAGTTAATGATGAGAGGAGACCTCAAAAGAAAGATGCTCATGTTGAGACTGTCTGCTATAATTGTGGTGAAAAAGGCCACAAGAGTAATGCTTGTACTGGAGATGTGAAACGGTGTTTCCGTTGCGGCAAGAAAGGGCATACTAGTACAGAATGCAAATATGATGATGTTGTGTGTTTTAACTGCAATTAAGAAGGTCATATTGGTTCGCAATGCAAGAAGCCTAAGAAGGCTCAGACTACTGGGAGAGTTTTTGCTTTGACTGCTACTCAGACAGAGAATGAGGATCGTTTGATCAGAGGTACTTGTTATTTTGATAGTACTCCTTTAATTGTCATTATTGATACTGGTGCTACGCATTGTTTTATTGCTATTGATTGTGCTTCTAAGTTGGGTGTTGCTATGTCAAATATGAATGGGGAAATGGTTGTCGAAACTCCAGCTAAGGGTTCGGTGACTACTTTTCTTGTATGTTTAAGATGTCCTTTGTCTATGTTTGATCGTGATTTTGAAATTGACTTGGTTTGTTTACCTTTGAGTGGTATGGATGTGATCCTTGGTATGAACTGGTTAGAGTACAACCATGTCCATATTAATTGTTTTCGCAAGTCGGTGTATTTCTCTTCTGCTGAAGAAGAAAGTGGAGCAGACTTTTTGTCTACTAAACAGCTGAAGCAGTTTGAATGTGATGGAATGTTGATGTTTTCTTTGATGGCATCTTTATCTATTGAGAATCAAACGGTGATTGATAAGCTACAAGTGATATGCGACTTTTCAGAAGTTTTTCCTGATGAAATTCCTGACGTGCCTCCAGAAAGAGAAGTTGAACTTTCGATTGATCTTGTTCCGGGAACGAAGCCTGTGTCTATGAAACCTTATCGTATGTCAGCTTCTGAGTTGGCTGAGTTGAAGAAACAGTTAGAAGATTTACTTGACAAGCAGTTCGTTAGACCAAGTGTATCACCTTGGGGAGTGCCAGTATTATTGGTGAAGAAAAAGACGGTAGTATGAGGTTGTGCATTGATTACCGACAGTTGAATAAAGTAACTATAAAGAATAGGTATCCACTTCCAAGAATTGACGACTTGATGGATCAGTTAGTGGGTGCACGTGTGTTTAGCAAGATTGATTTGAGATCGGGTTATCACCAGATTAAAGTGAAGGATGAAGATATGCAGAAGACAACTTTTAGGACACGTTATGGACATTATGAGTATAAAGTGATGCCTTTCGGTGTTACAAATGCACCTGGTATGTTTATGGAGTATATGAATCGCATTTTTCATGCATTTTTGGATCGTTTTGTGGTGGTATTCATTGATGAAGAATATGCTGAACATTTGAGGATAGTTTTGCAAGTCCTGAAAGAGAAGAAACTGTATGCTAAATTGTCAAAGTGTGAATTCTGGTTGAATGAGGTGAGCTTTCTTTGCCATGTTATTTCTGGTAATGGTATTGCAGTTGATACGTCTAAAGTTGATGTTGTATCACAATGGAAACTCCTAAGTCGGTTACAGAGATTAGAAGCTTTTTGGGATTAGCTGGTTATTATAGAAGATTTATAGAAGGATTTTCTAGGTTGGCTCTTCCGTTAACACAATTGACTTGCAAAGGTAAAGCCTTTGTGTGGGATGTTCATTGTGAGAATAGTTTTAATGAATTGAAGAGACGTTTGACGACGACTCCAGTCTTGATTTTGCCGAAGTCCGATGAACCTTTTGTGGTATATTGTGATGCGTCCAATCTAGGCTTAGGTGGTGTGCTGATGCAAGATGGTAAAGTGGTTCTTATGCATCAAGACAGTTGAAAATTCATGAACAAAATTATCCTACTCATGATCTTGAATTAGCTGCAGTTGTATTTGTGCTTAAGATTTGGAGACATTACTTGTATGGTTCGAGATTTGAAGTGTTCAGTGATCACAAGAGCTTGAAGTATTTGTTTGATCAGAAGGAATTGAATATGAGACAGCGGAGGTGACTGGAATTATTGAAAGATTATGATTTTGGTTTGAATTATCATCCGGGTAAAGCTAACGTCGTCGCAGATGCCTTAAGTAGGAAGAGCTTACATGTGTCTGCTATGATGGCTAAAGAGTTTGAGTTGCTAGAACAGTTTAGAGATTTGAGTTTAGTTTGTGAATGGTCACCTCAGAGTGTAAAGCTCAGAATGCTGAAGATTGATAGTGATTTCTTGAAAAGTATTAAAGAAGCGTAGAAAGTGGATGTTAAGTTTGTGGACTTGTTGGTTGCTAGTAATCAGACTAAAGAGAGTGACTTTAAGGTCGATGATCAAGGTGTGTTGAGATTTCGAGGTAGAATTTGTATTCCAGACGACGACGAGATGAAGAAGACGATTCTTGAAGAGAGTTATAGAAGTAGCTTGAGCATTCACCCGGGAGCTACGAAAATGTACCATGATTTTAAGAAGTTGTTTTGGTGGTCTGGATTGAAACGTGACGTGGCACAGTTTGTGTATTCTTGTTTGGTTTGTCAGAAGTCGAAAGTGGAACATCAGAAACCTGCTGGGTTGATGACACCTTTAGATGTGCCAGAGTGGAAATGGGATAATATATATGCATGGATTTTGTGACGAGTTTTCCGAATACTCCTAAAAGGAATGACGCTATTTGGGTGATTGTTGATAGATTGACGAAGTCGGCTCATTTTATTCCGATTAACATAAGTTTTCCTATAGCTCAGTTGGCAGAGATTTATATTCGAGATATAGTGAAGCTGCATGGTGTTCCTTCGAGAATTGTATCAGATAGAGACCCTAGATTTACTTCTAGATTTTGGAAGATTCTGCAAGAGGCTTTAGGTTCTAAGCTAAGGTTGAGTTCAGCGTACCATCCGCAGACAAATGGTTAGTCGGAAAGAACGATTAAGTCGTTGGAAGACTTGTTGAGAGTTTGTGTACAATAATAATTATCATTCTAGTATCCGAATGACACCTTTTGAGGCTTTGTATGGTCGGAAATGCAGAACTCCGTTGTGTTGGTTTAAGTCAGGTGAGAATGTGGTTTTAGGACCAAAAATTGTTCAACAGACTACTGAGAAGGTAAAGATGATTCAAGAAAAGATGAAAGCATCACAGAGTCGACAAAAGAGTTATCATGATAAGCGTAGGAAAGACCTTGAGTTTCAAGAGGGAGATCATGTATTCCTAAGAGTTACTCCCATGACCGGTGTGGGTCGTGTGTTGAAGTCAAAGAAGTTAACTCCGAGGTTTATTGGTCCGTATCAAATATCAGAAAGAGTTGGAACGATGGCGTACCGAGTGGGTTTACCACCGCATCTTTCGAATTTGCACGATGTGTTTCATGTGTCGCAACTTCGGAAGTATGTTCCGGATCCATCTCACGTGATACAAATAGATGATGTGCAAGTTAGAGATAACCTTACAGTTAAGACTTTACCAGTGATAATTGAAGGTCGAGAGGTGAAGCGATTGAGAGGCAAAGAGATACGTCTTGTTAAAGTCGTTTGGGACGGAGCGACTGGTGAAAGCTTGACGTGAGAGCTAGATAGTAATATGCTATAGAATCCTATCCAGAGTTGTTTGCTTGAGGTAATTTTCGAGGAAGAAAATCTTATAAGTTGGGGAGAGTTGTAACACCCGTTTTGATTATTTAAATTATTTTATAGAGTATATAATATATTTATATGATTTAATGTGATTTTAGAGATTTTATGAGGTGTTGTGACTTATTATATTGTTTAATAAAATAAGATTTGAAAATAAAATAAATATTGAGATGAGGGGTTGTTTTGAGATTTTAGAGAGTTTTGGGGGAGAAAGAGGAATACGATAGAATAGATAAAGGAGATATAAATATGAGAGAAGCAAGGTTAGAAACCTTTTAACGTACGATCAGTTTTGGAGAAAAGAGAGAAAAGTCGAGAGAAGAGAAGAAGACCAAGGGAGGTTGCGATTTCGATTTCATAAGGTAAGGGTGAGTCTAGCATACAATTCTATTGTTAGATTGATATATATATATATATATATATATATATATATATATGCATTATGCAAATTATAAGTGATGCTTTGAGACGATGTTTAAATGTTGATATTGTTATATCTTGAGACTAATAATGTGCTCCCATGTTGCTGTTTACATTTGTTTAAAGCTGCATGTGTCTGTCTAAGTTATGAGTTATTGATCCAAATTATTGGAGTCATATAAGATGGTTTTGTTGTCTAAGTTGTAAGTGTTGAGTCCATGCATACTCATTTAAAGACGAGGGCTCATGCCCTAGGAGCTTTTGCTCAACAGAGACGAGGGCTCATGCCCTATGAGCTTTTCCTCAATAGCGACGAGGGCTTATGCCCTAGGAGTATATTTATGCTCAAAAAGCGACGAGGGCTTATGCCCTAGATTGGTACCACATGCACGAATAAGATGATTAAGTTGCATAGTCAAGTTAGAGTCGCATTGTCGAGTCAAGTTGTTAAGAAAATTTTGAAGTTGATTATGATGATGATGATGATGTTACCTGATACTTGTTATAATATGTTTACGTTATGTTGTTAAATATAATTGTTGAAGTATATGCTTAATATTATTGTTTTGTGAATCTCACTCCTTCTGCTTGAAAATGTTGCTCTTCATATGAGTAACTTGCAGGTAATCAAGAATAGGTGAAGCCGTGTGAGGATTTCTCTTGTTGTGTCTTAGGAGCTCTGATTCGTAACGTGATGACATCTTTGTTATTGCTTTTATGTTCCTTAAGTATTATTTATGAAGTTTTATGATAATGATGTTGACTTTGTTTTATGAGACTTTTATGATGAGGCCTTGTGCAAAAGACTATTTTAGAGGTTCAAATAAATCCGCTGCGATTCGTTAAAGATTTTTGTTAATGAAATTGAAGGATAAATAGTTATTTAATCCGTTTATGATTTTATGAAAGAAATGTGACATTCCGTTATGTGAATATTCTGATTTATTTATGAAATTTTTATGTTGGGAAAACGGGGTGTTACAAATTCCACTAAAATGTAATTAACAATTACAAGTTGCTCAAACACACAGTAAGAGACTTCCAATGCTCAAGCACGCAGGCAAGAGACTTCAAATGCTCAAAGACACAACTAAGAGACTTCTTTGCTCAAGGACACAACCAAAAGACTTCTGACACAATTTACAGAAAATTGAATAGAGATTGAACACTTGATAAACAATCAAACGTGTTCCAATTACAAAACAAAGAGACTCTGTTTTCTGATAAACTTAGAAATTCTAGGATATAAAGTTTGTAAGAATTTACTAACTTGTTGATGTGTTTTGGCTTGACTCAGAGAGAATACAATAGCTTGATAGCGTAGTTTTTCAGTTGTAGAGTCCAACATATTCTTCAAGTCTTCTATCCTTTATATAGGCGTTGGAAAGAGACGTTGAGACAATCCAGCACATCACAGAGTCTTCTAGAATCTTGATCAATTGTTGTTGATCTGTTGCTTGATACGGTAATCGTCCTTCAATACAGATTTTGAATTCCATTCCTTTTGAGGCGAATTACCGGTAGACACAACTGCCAATAGTACGAGGTAGTGGAGTAATGGAAACAGAGTTCGTACAAAGTACTCTGTCTTATTTCTGCATTCTTTGTCGTCAAGCATCCCATGCTCAAGTTGACTTTGAAGCTAGCCGTTACTCCAAACGAACGTTTCTTCTGCATCGAAATGCCTTCAGAAAACTTTCTAAGCAAATCTTTAATTTGCAGTCTATAGACTCTCTGTAGCACTTCATACTCTGATGAGCTTCAGACTCTCTTCAGAACTTCAGACTCCGATGGGCTTCAGACTCTCTTTAGAACTTCAGACGCTCTTTTGTTCTTCAGATTCTCTGATTCTTCAGACTCTCTAGGACTTCGGAATCACAAGAAACAAGCTTCTTAGAGAATTTTAATCTTTATTTGTTCTTACAAAATGCTTTCTAAGATTAAAATCTTGACTATGATCTTGCACACTTAAACAAATATTAGCATATCCAATTGTTAATTTTTAATACCTTGTTATCATCAAAACTAAAAGTGGTATTGTTGAACACACTTGTTCCAACAATCTCTCCCTTTTTGATGATGACAAACATAAGTATTTAAAAAGGTCAATTGTTGTTAATCTAATTAACAAGTTGACTAAAGGGTTTGAGGTTTGTAAGCTCAAAGTCCGAGTTTTGAAAGCTCTGACTTCCCCTGAGTCTGATAGTCTTTAAGGTGAGGTTTGTAAGCTCCCCCTAAGTCCTATGCAGGCTAATTAAATTCATTTTTAACAAGAATATCAGAATCAAATCTCACAATGAATAAAAGATAAGGTATGAGAGAAAATTCTCTTAAATTAAATTGAGAAAATTTGATTTAAGGGGCTCAGAATCTAACGAAATACCTATTGCAACTTCCCTTTTCTTCAGACTTAGCATGAATGAAGTACCAAAATATTTATAGTTCCTTCTCCCCCTTTTGTCATTAACAAAAAGGTTTAAAGACAAGTTTCACTCCTTTTTTACAAGACTCTAATTGAGGGAATTTTTTTTTAGAGAAATGAGAAGAGAAGATTCAGAGCAAAAACTTATTAGAGTCTGTTTTCGAAAGAGAAAACTAAGTTTTAAAAACACAAGAGTTTAATAAAACCAAATAAACAGATTCTAAATACGACAAGATAGTTAGACTTTAGAAGTACTCAAATAAATATATCAAGGTATATCAGGAGCACAAACATACAGAAGCTAAAATCTATCCAGAAATGCAATTTCCTCAAGAGTTTCTCTTTCAATTCTAGCTTCCTCTTGAACTTTATACAGCTTCTTCTTCAAGGTTTAAACACCATTTAATCCTTGTGATTATACTTTTCTGATCCAAACCAAGGTTCATTAGTCAATGCCAAGACATGAGCCTTCTTCTTAGCCTTTTCCTCCTTAGCTCTTTTAATTTCTTCCATACGCTTAGTAAGAATCACAACTTGTTCCTTTACTGCCACTTTCTGAATCTTAGTGACGAAGTCCAGGAACTCATTCTTCAAAGTAGAGTATTGATCCTCATAACTGACATTGAAGACTGGAACAAATCTTAGCTCAATAATGTCCTTGAGCTTCAAGCTTGACATTTTAAAGAACTCATCTATTCTCAACGAATCAAAAGGGTTGAAAATTCTGTGAGTTTGGGTTGGCTCAATTGAAGTGGATGGTTCATAAGATATGGTTGTTTGTAAGGTTTCAGCAGGTAAGGTTTGTTGTTGTTAAAGTGGTTCAGTAGCTGATTCAGAAGCAGCCTATGCAACAGATTCTGTTACAAGTTCTGTGTCTGGAACGACAGCATAATCTTGCTCCAGAGTCTCAGTCACTAGTTCCTTTTCAGACACTGGTTCTGGTTGGGGTACAGATTCTGGTAAAGATGCAGATTCTGTAGCCTTTGTTGTTTTGGATTTTGCAAGGGTTATAGGTAATTCTCCTTTTAGGTGTTTCTCAAGAGAATCTAGGGTATCAGGAGAGCCTATATTTGATGTTTCTGGTTGGAATGAGCGTTGTTGAGATTGGATGGGTTCTTCAGGTTCTTCATTAAGCTGAATTACCTGAAGTGGTTTAAGAAATGAAGGTTGAGATGGATGGTCAGATGGAAGGAGTTGAGATATAATGATAGCCTCTTAAACAGTTCGTTCCATTGTGGTATCAACATACTCCATAATTTTTGGGTCAAGTGGCTCATATGATGAGGTTGGTTTGATTGGTGAGGGGGTCTTTTTGCGTAGAGATGGAATGGCTTTACTGAGGGGGGTATTATCTGATTATGTTTCTGATGATGAGGGTGACTCTTGATTCGTTAAAGAAAAAGGTGAGTCATTAGAAATGTTACCTGAGATGACAACTTCTGGAGAAGCTGGTTGTTCAGGAGCAGCTATCAATACAGATCCTGGTTGATCAGCTTCTGCAGACTTAACTGGTCCTTTCTGCTTCAGAGCTGCTGCAAGCAGTTTAGTTGCGTCCTTCACAGTATCATTTCTCAGTTCCTCAATTACTACTTCTACTGCCATAGCCTTGCCAGCAGCATGTTCATCCACCACCATAGATACTGACGTACCTATCTTCTGTGCCAAATCCTCAGCCACTGGAACAACTTCTTTCTTCTTTTTCTTGATCTAACTTTCTTCTTCTGCTATCTCAGCCTTAAGATAATGCTTGAATTCTTCTTCAAGCTTCTTCATATTTCTATCACCCTTGCCTCTCTTAATCTTGGCTTTCTTCTCATCCTTGGTTTTCTTCTCATCCTATCCTTGATTTCCTCGAATGGAGGGGAAGCAGCAGTTTGAGGCACAAGAGCTATGGCCTCAGGAGCACCAATAGTCACTCCTGGTAGAGCTGCTGACTTAGACTTCTTCTTCTTCTTAGGAGGTTCTTGCTTCTTTTCCTCCTCCTCTTGGACAATATCATTCGTCCTTTTGCCTTTGACCTTTAAAGGACCTCCTCATAAAGACTCAGGAATAGCAGAATAATTGATTATTCTGCCAGTTTCATTGTAATGATCCAGCACGATTCTAGCAAGGACCTCAGGATTGTATTCTTTTGAAATAGGAGGGAAGTATATCATTAGGTCAGATTGAACAGAAGATTCCTGCATATCCTCATCAGAAGGTACATACTTCTTAACAATCTTCATGTATTGAAGAGTCTTGCCATTTATAATCCTCCCTGTTACAGTTCCAAGTTGAGCATCAAACACTACTCCAGATTCTGTTAGGACCTTCAAGAGTCCTCCCTGATACAGAATCTCAAAAAGCAACCTCCCATAAGGAACTTGTCTTCTGGATTTGTTTTGGCCTTCCTTGATAGCCCAGCACATATGGCGCATCACATATGTTGGAAAGTTGATCTTCTCCATGTTGATCAGGAAGTACAGAACCACCTTGTTGTCCACTGAGAGAGTATCAGATCCTTCACCTTTCTGAAGAAGGCAGTCAGTTATTATCTTCAGAAGCACCCTATGATCCTGGTGCATATCCACCAACTTGTTTGAAGGTCTTCCTCCAAACAGAAACTTATTGCAGATATCAGCCCAGTCACTTTTCTTGCCGATGTTCCACTGAAATTTTCCTGTATTGGACACCCTACATGCCCTAGAAACAATTTATTTAGTGATGACGATTGGAATCCCCATCACAGCTGATCTAACCTTTAAACTGTTGTACGGTTTCAAACCCATTTGTTTCCTCGTCTTTCCAACAAATGAAGGCTTATTCATGATAGCAGCAACTTCTTCAAGTGAAGCTACATCTTTGTCGTAGACCTCTGCTCTAACATAGAGATCTCTTATCAGTTCCTGATATGTTGGTCCACTCAACATACCAAAGTAACTCATCATTTCTTGTGCCAAAAATTTCGTAAAGACATCAATCCCATGCTTCAGGAGAGACCCAAAATCCACTGGAGATTCAACTTGAACTTCTAGGGTTTCCTTGATAATGTTCATCGTTCTGGGTTTGATGATGTATGACTGACCAGATTTAAGAATGACACCGGAAGGAGATGATGTACTTGCCATTTGAGGGTTTTTAGGTTTGATTTTATGAAAAAAGGTTTTACGGAGAGAAAGAAAGAAACGGTTACAGAAAAACTGTAAAGTGTGGAAAGTGTAAGTGAGTTGTGTGTGTTTGCTATTTATGTGATTTTGAGAAAGCGTTTGAAATGCAAAAGAGGGGACAAACAAACACAAGCATTTAAGACAAATAAGCATGCAGCCGTAAAAGTATTGGGAAGACGCAATGTTTACTTGTTGAAAGGAATAAAATCATTGCCGTTTGAGTTTCTTCCCAATACAAACAGACCACGTCCGAGAACCTCAAAAGTAACTGACAACGTAGTGGGACAGGTGTAATTGAACTCAACAGTCACCTTACCAATAATACGAGCTTCTTTAGAGTCTAAGATTCCTTAACAGAGTCTGAGTGTCTTCAGAAGCTTATATTTCTCAGAGTCTCCAAAAGAGAGTTTGATACTCAAGTAGTTTATGAGTAACTTTCAGAGTATGAATTCTGTCTTCAGGAGCACACATTACACAGAGACATAACACTTGTTCAAATTTTTCTTTATAAAATCAAATCTCTCAATAGTTAAAGGTTTAGTAAATATATTAGCCCATTGATGATCAGTATCAATGAATTGAATATCTAAAATTCCTTTTTGAACATAGTCTCTAATAAAATGATGTTTGATTTCAATGTGCTTTGCTCTTGAATGCATAATTGGATTCTTAGATAAACATATAGCAGTTGTATTATCACAATAATTTGGGATACAGTTTTCAGTTATTTGATAATCCTCAAGCTGATGTTTCATCCAGAGTAGTTGTGTAATACAACTAGCAGCTGAGATGTATTCTGCCACTTCTGTTGACAAAGCAATAGTTGCTTGCCTCTTGCTTGCCCAGGATATCAGATTCTCTCCCAAAAATTGACAATTGCCACTTGTTGATTTTCTTTCAATCCTGTCTCCAGCATAGTCAGCATCACAGAATCCAACTACCTTATAATCTGAAGATTTCTTACATAGAAGTCCAAGATTAGTAGTTCCTTTCAAATATCTAAAGATTCTCTTAACATCAGTTAAGTGAGAGTCTCTAGGATCTGATTAAAACCTTGCACACAGACATACCTTTATATAGCTTCTGGTCAACTTTGGTTCCTTGATCTTCTTTGCTCACAGTGCAGGTTGGATGCATTGGAGTGTTCATTTCCTTGCAGTCCTCAAGATTGAACTTCTTCAGGAGCTCTTTAGAGTATTTGGACTGATGAACATAGACTCCATCTTTGCATTGGTTGATTTGAATTCCCAGAAAGAATTTCAACTCTCCCATCATGCTCATTTCAAACTCATCCTGCATTGAGTTAGAAAACTCCTTGCAAAGTGAATCATTAGTTGAACCAAAAATAATATCATCAACATAAATTTGAACAATAAGAATGTCTTTCTTCAGAGTTTTCCTGAATAGTGTAGTGTCAACTTGTCCTCTTTCAAAATCATTTTGAATTAAGAAATTACTTAGTCTTTCATACCAAGCTCAGGGAGCCTGTTTCAAGCCATATAGTGATTTCTTCAATTTATAAACATGTTCAGGATGTTTTAGATCCTCAAAACCAGGAGGTTGTTTGACATACACTTCTTCAGTAATGACACCATTATGTTGTGATTTACTGCGTAGGAAAGAAGTCACCTGATTGCTTCCAATCTTGCAACTGGAGCAAATGTTTCAGTGTAATCAATGCCTTCTTGCTGACTATAGCCTTGAGCAACAAGTATGGCCTTGTTTCTGATTACTTCTCCTTGTACACTAAGCTTGTTTCTAAACACCCATTTAGTTACAATAATGTTCTTGTGCTCAGGCTTAGCCACTAGATCCCATATATCATTCCCTTTGAATTGATTAAGTTCAATTTACACATCCAGAAATCATCCTTCATCTCCAAGTGCTTATTCAATAGAGGTAGGTTCAACAACAGATAATAATCCCAAAGCAGACTCTTCTTGTCTGAAATGTGATCTTGTTCTTCTAGGACTTTCTTTGTTGCCAATGATTTGATCCTTATGATATGAAGACTTGTATTTGAATGCATGTTTGGATTGGTTGGCTTCCTGAGAACCATCTTGAGCTTCTTTAGAAGATTCTTCATCAGGAACTTCAGGGGATGCTACAGCTTCTGAAGTATCTTCAGATTCTAGGATCTGATCAGGTTCTGAGTTATAATCAGAATCTTGAGAACCTGCAATACTTTCATCCTGCTCTCGAGTTTCACTTCTAGGCACTTTGTCATCAAATCTGACATGCATAGATTCTTCAACACATTGTGTTTCTAAATTATACAGTCTGTATGCATTAGATCTTTCAGAGTAACCTAAAAAGATTCCCTTCTGAGCTTTGGCATCAAATTTCTTTAGATAGACTTTATTGTTTAGAATATAACATGTACATCCAAACTGATGAAAGTAAGAAATGTTAGGTTTCCTACCTTTAAAGAGTTCATATGTTGTTTTGTTCAACAAGGGTCAGATGTAGATCCTGTTCTTAACATAACATGATGTGTTTACTGCTTCTGCCCAAAAATGTTTAGCCAGATTGTTCTCATGAATCATGGTTCTTGCCATTTCTTGTAAGGTTCTGTTCTTTCTCTCTACAACCCCATTTTGTTGTGAGTTTTAGGAGCAGAGAATTCATGGATAATTCCATGTTTCTCACAAAAAAGTTCAAATGGCTCATTTTCGAACTCTCCTCCATGATCACTTCTGACTTTCAAAATTTTCAATTCTTTTTCAGATTGTATTTGGATGCAAAATTTACTAAACACATAATATGAATCATCTTTAGATTTCAAAAACTTAACCCAACTCCATCTACTGTAATCATCAACAATGACTAATCCATATTTACCATATAAGGATGCGGTACTGACTGGTCCAAATAAGTCAATGTGAAGTAGTTCCAAGGGTCTGGAGGTAGAAACAATTTCTTTTGGTTTAAAAGAGATTTTAACAATTTTCCCTTTCTTGCATGCTCCACAGAGAGCATCTGAATGATAGTCAATGTCTGGTAAGCCTTTGACTAGTTGCAACTTGTTGAGCATAGAGATTAACCTCCACTTTGCATGTCCCAACCGTCTGTGCCACAACCATTTCTTATCACCCATTGATAATAGACAAACTATCTTCTGCTCAACCAACTCAGAGAATTTAATTTTGTAGACATTGTTTCTTCTCTTTTCCTTGAAAACTATGGATTGATCATCCTTGTTGACTACTGTGCAGTTGTTCTTATTAAATAAAACATCATAACCACTGTCACACAATTGACTTATGCTCTGTAGGTAATATCTAAGTCCATCTACAAACCACACATTATTAATTGAGATTAGAGAATAACCAATGGTTCCAGTACCAATGATTTTGCCAGTCTGGTTTCCTCCAAATCCCACAGTTCCTCCCTCTTTCATGGTCAGGGTTAGGAACATAGACTTTTCTCCCGTCATGTGTCGCGAGCAGCCACTGTCCAGGTACCAGGCCATCTGTCTTTCTTGTCCTTTTAAACATACCTGCAACATCAACAATTTCAGACTTAGGTACCCATATCTTTATGGGTCCTCTGAGGTTAGTCCTTGAATCATTGAATCCCCTTTGTGTTGTGTGTCTTGAGGTCCTTGGTACTGTTTTCTTCCAAACTTTAGGTTCAGAACCTCTTAGTTTAGGATCCAACTTACCCTTCACAGTTTCTCTTCTTCAAAGTTTAGGCTTTTGTTTTTAAGACTCTGATTTCTTCAGAGTCTGTTTACTAGAATCTGATTTCTTCAGAATCTGAATATTTGAAGCCTTAGGTTCAAAGTTATTCAGTACCTTTG
Source organism: Medicago arabica (assembly GCA_946800305.1). Taxonomy (NCBI): domain Eukaryota; kingdom Viridiplantae; phylum Streptophyta; class Magnoliopsida; order Fabales; family Fabaceae; genus Medicago; species Medicago arabica. The sequence continues at coordinate 21,125,952 of OX326967.1, forward strand.
GCTTTAGGTTCTGTGGTTTTGAGTTCGTCATTACTTTAGAACTTGAAGCTTTAGGTCCTGAATGAGTCACTGTGTTGATTTCTTCAGACTCACTCACAAAGTGACTTTTCAATGCTTCTCTGGCGCCATCAGGACCAGGTTTCAGGATCACTTCATTTGAGTTGCCTCCTATGAATCCAAGACCATGTCCTCTGTTCTGATATATGCTATAGATCATAGATGCTACCCTGGTTCTATCAATTCCAGTAGCAATAAATTCTTGTAGAGCAGCATCCTGCTCACTCAAGTATTTACAACTACACTTCTTGATTAGTAAGGAATCATTTTCTTTCTTTGAACTGTCCATTTCCAACATAGTTGAGTCATGTTTTTTCAACAACTTATTATGCTATTGTTTGACTTTCCTCAATTCAGTGGATTTGGTCTCATAGTGACCAAGAAGTTCTTTGATAGAATCAACTAAGTCAGATCTTGTGAGTTTAGAAAATACCTCAGTCTCACTCTCACAGTCTGTGTCTGATTCTGCTTTAGGTACTCTTTCAACTGGTTCAGTTGTAGCCATTAAACCAACAACTACATTAGCTTCACCATCAGCATCATCTTCATCAGACCCTGACTCATTATCAAGATCGTCCCAGGTAGCCATCAAACTTTTCTTGAGTTGCTTCTTGAACTTGCTTGACTTGAAGGTTGGCTTCTTAGATTTGGATTTTTCTTTCTGCAACTCTGGACAATCAGCAATAAAGTGTCCAGGCTTCTTGCAATTGAAGCAACCTTTTTGTTCTTCCTTCTTGAAACCCTTACCTCTGCTCTTACTCAGAAACTTCTTGTTCTTCTTGGCCAGGTAATGCATTCTGCTTGAAAGCATAGCCATTTCTTTAGCAACATCAAGATCTTCTTCAGAGCTTTCAGAAGAAGAAGATTCATTTTCAGACTCTTCAACTTTGAGAGCCTTTGATGATCTTCCCTTTGACTTTAACGCCATGGTTTTTGACTTTCTTGCATAGTCATGATCATTGAGACTTACCTCTTGAACTTTGAGAGAACTGACAAGATCTTCAACACTCAAGGTGTTTAAATCTTTAGCTTCCTCAATTGCAGTAACCTTTGGTCTCCATCTAGAGGATAGGCTCCTCAGTATCTTGCTAACATGGTCAGAAGCTATATAACTCTTTTTCAGTATCTGAAGTCCAGATACTAGAGTTTGAAACCTTGAGTACATCTACTCAATGCTTTCATCCTCCTTCATCTTGAATAACTTATACTGATGAACCAATAAAAGAGCTTTAGTTTCCCTGACCTTCTTGCTGCCTTCATAGTTTGCACAAAGAGAGGCAAACATGGCTTTAGCAGTGGATTTGTCATTCATCTTCATGTATTCAGACTTTGGAATAGCTGTGACAAGAGCTCCTATAATGATATGATGTTTCTTGTAGCTCTTATTTTGAGTGGCAGTGTGTTTCTTACGGTCGATAGCGGCACCTTCTTCGTCAAGTTCTAAGTCGCAAACACCATCTTCTAAAATATCTCATAGCTCTTCATCTAAGCCCATGACATAGCTATAGAAGTTGGTTTTCCACCAAGAAAATTATTCACGATCACCATTAAACTTTGGAATCTTCCCATAATCAGCTTTCTTATTGCTATTATTGGATCCATAGTCAAATGGTATAACAACACCAGTACTAGCACCAGAAGTTGTAGGTTCACTGGAAGACATGTTTTTCTCTGGATCTTTTCTGTTACACGGTTAAGTGTTCTGACAACAGAGCCGGAGCTCTGATACCAACTGAAGGTGAGAAAAACACAAGAAGGGGGGGTTGAATTGTGTTAACTTTTTCGCAACTCTTAAAGAGTAAGAATATGTTTTTCCAGGATCAGAGTCTGAATGAGTTCAGGACCTGATGGAAGACCAGAGTCTGTAGCAGCGGAAATGATAAAGAGATAAAGGAAAGACAGAACACAAGCAATTATACAGGTTCCTTCCACAAACAGGAAGTAGTCCTGTACCCCTTGCACTTCGAAGGAGAGTTCCACTAAAATGTAATTAACAATTACAAGTTGCTCAAACACACAGTAAGAAACTTCCAATGCTCAAGCACGCAGGCAAGAGACTTCAAATGCTCAAAAACACAACTAAAAGACTTATTTTCTCAAGGACAAAACCAAGAGATTTCTGACACAATTTACAGAAAATTGAATAGAGATTGAACTCTTGATAAACAATCAAACTTGTTCCAATTACAAAACAAAGAGACTCTGTTTTCTGATAAACTTAGAAATTCTATGATATAAAGTTTGTAAGAATTTACTAAGTTGTTGATGTGTTTTGGCTTGACTCAGAGAGAATATAATAGCTTGATAGCGTAGTTTTTCAGTTGTAGAGTCCAACATATTCTTCAAGTCTTCTATCCTTTATATAGGCGATGGAAAGAGATGTAGAGACAATCCAGCACATCACAGAGTCTTCTGGAAGCTTGATCAATTGTTGTTGATCTGTTGCTTGATATGGTAATCGTCCTTCAATACAGATTTTGAATTTCATTCCTTTTGAGGCGAATTACCGGTAGACACAGCTGCCAATAGTACAAGGTAGTGGAGTAGTGGAAACAGAGTTCGTACAAAGTACTATGTCCTATTCCTGCATTCTTTGTCGTTAAGAATCCCATGCTCAAGTTGACTTTGAAGCTAGCCGTTACTCGAAACGAACGTTTCTTCTGCATCGAAACGCCTTCAAAAAACTTTCTAAGTAAATCTTCAATTTGCAGTCTATAGGTTCTCTGTAGCACTTCAGACTCTGATGAGCTTCAGACTCTCTTCAGAACTTCAGACTCTGATGGGCTTCAGACTCTCTTTAGAACTTCAGACGCTCTTTTGTTCTTTAGATTCTCCGAGTCTTCAGAACCTCTCGAAACAGCTTTTGATGATTCTTCAGACTCTCTAGGACTTCAAAATCACAAGCAACAAGCTTCTTAGGGAATTTCGCTCTTCATTTGTTCTTACAGAATGCTTTCTAAGATTAAAATCTTGACTAAGATCCTGCACACTTAAACAAATATGAGCATATCCAATTGACAATTTTTAATACCTTGTTATCATCAAAACTAAAAGTGGTATTGCTGGACACCCTTGTTCCAACACTCTTCAGCTCCTTCAGACTCTCTTCGTTCTTCAGATCCTGTTGATATGCACTTCTCGAGACAGCTTCTTCAGACTCTCTAAGTCTTTAGAACCTCTTGACTTGTACTTCTTCGAAACAGGTTCTTCAGACTCTCTAGGTCTTTAGAACCTCTCGAAACAGCTTCAGATGATTCTTCAGGCTCACTAAGTCTTCAGAATCACTATCAACAAGCTTCTTATAGAAATTTCTCTTCATTTGTTCTTTCAGGATGCCTTCTAAGATTAAAATCTTTGACTAAGATCCTACATACTTGAACAAATATTAGCATATCCAATTGACAATTTTTAATACCTTGTTATCAACAAAACTAAAAGTGGTATTGTAAAACACCATATGTTCCAACAGAACTTAAGTTGGCTATAAAAGTTTGGTGCTAGATATGATAGTAAACGATCAATGTGATGAGGTATGAAAGGTTCAGTAGATTTTTTCCCATGTAACTCAAAATCTAAAATGCTTTTTACCAAATCTCATAGTTGTTGTTGTTCAAGACGATGATGAATATTTGAGTATGAATACAAATTTGAGGCAAAGAAATTGTAGTGGTACTGAAGATTCAAAATACATCTTGCGTTGAACCTACATGTACATGTATATAATTACATCGTAAACTACGACATTTAATTTTATCTATTTCCGATACTTATAATATAAATTATATATTTTTTTATCAAATAGCAAATAGTATAAATGCAGGAAATGGCCTGGTCCAAGTAGTACAAATTAAGCCATAAGGCTCAAACAGCAGGACCTAATCAATCTCTATACAAAAGAGGTAACAAGAAAGAAGGGGGAGAATTCCACCATTGGTAAGAATTAAAAGTTAGACGTTTCCTATTCTTAGCAAGAGCGTTAGTCACTAGGTTTGCACCTCTAAGCACATGAGTGCACTTACAATTGATAAGCCTGCAGAATCTCATGCAGTTCTTCCATCAAGATTGCAGCCTCCAAGGAATTCCTGCTGAAGTGTTGAAAGCCTTAACCACAGTGAGGGAATCAGTTTCAATCCATACATTATTGAGTTGAATATCCATAGCCTTTTCTAACGCAATCATGCAAGTACAAAACTCAGCATCAAGAGACGAAACAAAACCAATGTTCTAAGCCAAATTTACTTCCAACTCAAATTCTTCCCAAAGAAGGTTCTGAAAAGTTGAAAGATCAAGTTGCGAGTTAGATCCCTGAATAAGTCAACCCCAAATCTGAGCCGTGACAAGACAATGAAGAAACATGGAGACAATAACACAACCTCTTTTGCGCAGGTAATCATTAGAAGTCAATTTATTGTGCATAAAATGCTAGAATATGAAAGCCTAGTGAGAGGTACATAAGTATTCCAAACAAAAGAATGCCAAGGAACCTTCATATTAGATTCTGCAAGAAAACTGTAAGCAAGTTTATTGGTTTGAATTCCATCTGTGGACGAGGTCCAGTTGAGCTGATCAGGAGCAGGCTCCATAGGTAGAGTATTTTGCAGGATTTTAGAGGAGAGATCACTATCCTTGGTGCTGAAGTACGCAGGTAAACTTCATTCCCCATCCACTATATAGTCAGAGACTGTCATGTTCAATATACTGTGTAAATTGGCTGGAAGTTTCCAGATGTTCACAATTGGGCTATCCTGCCATTTGTCCTTCCAGAAAGATACCTTTTTTCCATCACCTATAATCTGTTGGAACAAAGGTGTTCAGCAATACCACGTTTTGAGTTTTGATGATAACAAGGTATTAAAAACTGTCAATTCGATATGCTAATATTTGTTTAAGTATGCAGGATATTAATCAAGATTTATATCTTAGAAAATATTCTGTTTAAACTTGTTGAGAGCAACGATCTAGAGAAGCTTGTTGCTTGTGATTCTGACTATCGAAGAAGAGTCTGAAGACTGTATCGAAGAGAGTCTGAAGACTGTATCGAAGAGAGTCTGAAGACTATCAGAACCTGAAGACCAAGAGAGTCTGAAGATCATTAGAAGTTGAAATGCTACAGTGAGTCTAAAGCCTGCAATCTGAAGATCTGCTTAGAAGGATTTCTAAAGGCATTGCAATGCATAAGAAACACTCTATTAGAGTAACGACTAGCTTCAAAGTCAACTTGAGTGTGGGATGCTCAACGAAAAAGAATGCAGAATAGTACAGAGTACGTGTGTACGAACTCTGTTTCCACTACTCCACTACCTCGTACAGGTTTGGCAACTGTGTCTACCGGTATTAAGATTCAAAAGGAATGGAATTCAAAATATGCATTTGAAGGACTATTACCATATCAAGCAACAGATCAACAACTATTGATCAAGCTTCCAAAATCATCTTGATGTGCTGGATGACTCAACGTCTCTTTCCAACGCCTATATAAAGGATAAAAGACTTAAAGAATTGTGGGACTCTACAACTGAAAAACTATGCTGCTAAGCTATCGTATTCAAACTGAGTCTTAACAAAAACACATCAACAACTAAGATTATTCTTACAAACTGAGTATTCTAGAATTTCTAAGTTAAGTATAAAAGTAGAGTCTGTCTTTGTTTAAAACAGAGTCTGTCTTTGTTTTGTAATTGGAACGCGTTTGGTTGTTTATCAAGTGTTTCAACTCTATTCAGTTTTCTGTAAATTGTGTCAGAAGTCTCTTGGCTGCGTCCTTGAGCAAAGAAGTCTCTTAGTTGTGTCTTTGAGCATTGGAAGTCTCTTGGCTGCGTCCTTGAGCAAAGAAGTCTCTTAGTTGTGTCTTTGAGCATTAGAAGTCTCTTGCCTGCGTGCTTGAGCATTGGAAGTCTCTTGCCTACGTGCTTGAGCATTGGAAGTCTCTTACTGAGTGTTTGAGCAACTTGTAATAGATATTACATTTTAGTGGAACTCTCCTTGGATGTGCAAGGGGGACAGGACTACTTCCGGTTTGTGGAAGGAACCTGTATAATTTATTGTGTCCTCTCTTCTCTCTATCTCTTGTTTATATTCGCTGCAACAGAATCTGATCTCCCATCAGACTCTGAACTCATTGAGATTCTGATCCTACGGAATGAGATTCTCACTCTTCAAGAGTTGAGAAAAGCTAACACAATTCAACCCCCCCTTCTTGTGTTTTTCTCACCTTCAGTTGGTATTAGAGCTCCGACTTTGTTGTCATAGCACTTAACCGTGTGACAGTAAAGATCCAGAGAAAAACATGTCTTCCAGTGAACCTTCTTCTTCTGGTGCTGCTTCTAGTGCTGCTATACCATATGACTATGGATCCAATAACAGCAGTAAGAAAGCTGATTATGGAAAAATTCCAAAGTTCAATGGTGATCCTGAAGAATTTTCTTGGTGGAAAACCAACTTCTACAGCTATGTCATGGGTCTTGATGAAGAACTCTGGAACATACTTGAAGATGGTGTTGGTGACTTACAACTTGATGACGAAGGTGCTGCCATTGACCGTAAACTTCACACTGCTGCTCAAAAGAAGATCTACAAGAAACATCATATCATTAGAGGAGCTCTTTTCACTACTATTCCTAAATCGGAATACATGAAGATGAGTGACAAATCTACTGCTAGAGCCATGTTTGCTTCTCTTTGTGCAAACTATGAAGGAAGCAAAAAGGTCAGGGAAGCCAAAGCTCTTCTATTAGTTCATCAGTATGAATTATTCAAGATGAAAGAGGATGAAAGTATTGAGTAGATGTACTCAAGATTTCAAACTCTAGTATCTAGACTTCAGATACTAAAGAAGAGTTACATAGCTTCTGACCATGTTAGCAAGATCCTAAGGAGCTTACCCTATATATGAGACCAAAGGTTACTGCAGTTGAGGAAGTTAAAGATCATGTAAGCTCTCTCAAATTTCATGAGTTAAGTCTCAATGAGCATGAATCTGCAGGAAAGTCTAAAACCATTGCTTTAAAATCAAAGGGAAGATCCTCAAAAGCTCTCAAGGTTGAAAAGTCTGAAAATGAATCTTCAGCTTTTGAAAGCTCTGAGGAAGATCCTGATGTTGCTAAAGAAATGGCTATGCTTTCAAGCAGAATGCAATACCTTGCTAAAAAGAACAAGAGGTTTCTGAGCAAGAGCAGTGGGAAGGGTTTCAAAAAGGAGGAACAGAAAGGTTGCTTCAACTGCAAGAAGCCTGGGCACTTTATTGCTGATTGTCCAGAATTGCAGAAAGAGAAATCCAAGTCAAAAAGGCCAACCTTCAAGTCAGCAAGTTTAAGAAGCAAATAAAGAAAAGTCTGATGGCTACCTGGGAAGATCTTGATAATGAGTCAAAGTCTGAAGATGATGATGTTGATGGTGAAGCTAATGTAGCTGTTGGAGTAATGGCTACAACTGAATCTGTAAAGGAGACACCTGAGGCAGAATCAGATGCAGACTCTGAAAGTGAAACAGAGGTATTTTCTGAACTCACAAGATCTGAATTAGTAGATTCTGTCAAAGAACTTCTTGGTCATTTTAAAGCTAAAACCACTGAGTTGAAGAAAGTCAAACAACAGCTTGATAAGCTGTCAAAAAGGCATAATTCAACTCTGTTGGAGTTAGAAAGTTTAAAAGAAGAAAATGATACTTTATTGATCAAGAAGTGTAGTTGTAAATACTTGAGTGAGCAAGATATTGCTTTACAAGAATTTATTGCTACTGGAATTGACAGATCTAGGGTTGCATCCATGATCTATAGCACATATCAGAACAGAGGACAGGGTCTTGGATTCATTAGAGGTAGCTCAAATGAAGTGATTCTGAAACCTGGTCCTGAAGGCGCCAGGGAAGCATTGAAAAATCACTTTGTAAGTGAATCTGATGAAGTCAACACAGTGACTCATTCAGAACCTATAACTTCAAGTTCTAAAGTTTTGACCAAGTCAAAATCTCAGAATGCAAAGTCGAAAGTTCTGAAAAACTTTGAACCTAAGGCTTCAATGATTCAGACTCTAAAACATTCCGAGTCTGATAAACGAACTCTGAAAGGCAAGTTGAATCCTAACTTGAACGGTTCCAAACCCAAGGTGTGGAGGAAAACAATGCCAATGACTTCAAGACACACCTTACTAAAGGAATTCAATGGTTCAAGGACTAACCCAAGAGGACCCATGAGAATATGGGTACCTAAGTCTGAAATTGTTGATGTTGCAGGTATGTCTGAAAGGACTAGAAAAGCAGAAGGCTTGGTACCTGGACAGTGGTTGCTCGCAACACATGACGGGAGAAAAGTCTATGTTCCTAACCCTAACCAGGAAAGAGGGAGGAACTGTGGGATTTGGAGGAAACCAAACTGGCAAAATCATTGGTATTGGAACCATTGGTAACTCTCTTATCTCTGTTAGTAATGTGTGGTTTGTTGATGGGCTTAGACATAACCTACTGAGCATAAGTCAATTATGCGACCGTGGTTATTATGTTTTGTTTAATAAGAACAACTGCATTGTAGTTAACAAGGATGATCAATCCATAGTCTTCAAGGGAAAGAGAAGAAACAATGTCTACAAGATAAAGTTCTCTGAACTGACTGATCAGAAGGTAGTTTGCCTTTTGTTAATGGGTGATAAGAAATGGCTGTGGCATAGACGGTTGGGACATGCAAACTGGAGGTTAATCTCCTAAGCTTAGCAAGTTGCAACTAGTCAAAGGCTTATCAGACATTGACTATCATTCAGATGCTTTTTGCGGAGCATGTCAGAAAGGGAAAATTGTTAAGAGTTCCTTTAAACCGAAGGAATTTGTTTCTACATCCAGACCCTTGGAGTTACTTCACATTGATTTATTTGGACCAATTAGCACTGCATCCTTATATGGAAATAAGTATGGACTAGTCACTGTGGATGATTACAACAGATGAAGTTGGGTTAAGTTTCTCAAAAAATAAAGATGACTCATATTTTGTGGTTAGTAAATTCTGCATCCAAATTCAATCTGAAAAAGAATTGAAAATTTTGAAAGTCAGAAGTGATCATGGAGGAGAATTTGAAAATGAGCCTTTTGAGGTTTTCTGTGAAAAACATGGAATTATTCATGAATTCTCTGCACCTAGAACTCCACAACAAAATGGAGTTGTAGAGAGAAAGAACAGAACCTTACAAGAAATGGCTAGAACCATGATCCATGAGAACTGTCTGGCTAAACATTTTTGGGCAGAAGCAGTAAATACAGCATGTTACGTTAATAACAAAATCTATATCAGACCTCTGTTGAACAAAACAGCATATGAACTCTTTAAAGGAAGGAAACCTAACATATCTTATTTTCATCAGTTCGGATGTACATGTTATATCCTGAACAATAAAGTCTATCTAAAGAAATTTGATGCCAAAGCTCAGAAGGGAATCTTCTTAGGTTACTTTGAACGATCTAAGGCATACAGACTGTATAATTCAGAAACAGAATGTGTTGAAGAATCTATGCATGTCAGATTTGATGACAAAGTGCCTGGAAGTAAAACTCCAGAGCAAGATGAAAGTTGTGCAGGATCTCAAGATTCTGATATCAACTCAGAATCTGAAGATACTTCAGAAGCTGGAGCATCCCCTGAAGTTCCTAATGAAGAAGCTTCTGAACAAGCTCAAGATGGTTCTCATCAAGATAGTCAATCCAAACATTCATTCATATACAAGTCTTCACATCCTTAGGATCAAATTATTGGCAATAAAGATAGTCCTAGAAGAACTAGATCGTATTTCAGACAGGAAGAGTCTGCCTTGGGATTATTATCTGTTATTCAACCAACCACTATTGAAGAAGCACTTGGAGATGAAGGATGGATTCTGGCAATGCAAGATGAACTTAATCAATTCAAAAGGAATGAAGTGTGGGATCTAGTAGCTAAGCTTGAACACAAAAACATTATTGGAACTAAATGGGTGTTTAGAAATAAGATTAGTGAACAAGGAGAAGTAATCAGAAACAAGGCTAGACTTGTTGCGTAGGGCTACAGTCAACAAGAAGGCATTGATTACACAGAAACATTTGCTCCAGTTGCAAGATTGGAAGCAATTAGGATACTTCTTTCCTATGCAGTGAATCAGAACATAATCTTGTATCAAATGGACGTTAAGAGTGTGTTTCTTAATGGTGTCATTTCTGAAGAAGTTTATGTCAAACAACCTCCTGGCTTTGAAGATTTAAAACATCCAGAGCATGTTTATAAATTGAAGAAATCACTATATGGCTTGAAACAGGCTCCCAGAGCTTGATATGAAAGATTGAGTAATTTCTTAATTCAAAATGACTTTGAACGAGGGCAAGTTGACACTACACTATTCAGAAAGACATTCTTATTGTTCAGATTTATGTTTATGATATCTGAAGGTGAGAAAAACACAAGAAGGGGGGGATGAATTGTGTTAGCTTTTAGCAACTCTTGAAGAGTGAGAATCTAATTCCGTAGGATCAGAGTCTAAATGAGATCATAGTCTGATGGGAGATCAGATTCTGTTGCAGCGGAAATAATCAAGAGATAGTGAGAAGAGAGAACACAAGCAATTATACAGGTTACTTCCAAGGAGAGTTCAACTAAAATGTAATATCTATTACAAGTTACTCAAACACACAGTAAGAGACTTCCAATGCTCAAGCACGCAGGCAAGAGACTTTCAATGCTCAAAGACACAACTAAGAGACTTCTTTGCTCAAGGACGCAGCCAAGAGACTTCTTTGCTCAAGCACACAAGCAAGAGAATTCTGACACAATTTATAGAAAATTGAATAGAGTTGAAACACTGATAAACAATCAATCGTGTTCCAATTACAAAACAAAGACAGACTCTGTTTTAAATAAAGACAGACTTTGTTTTTCTGCTTAACTTAGAAATTCTAGAGTCCAAGAGAGTCTGAAGATCATCAGAAGCTGAAATGCTACAGTGAGTCTGAAGCTTGCAATCTGAAGATCTACTTAGAAGGATTTCTCAAGGCATTGCGATGCATAAGAAACACTCTATTAGAGTAACGGCTAGTTTCAAAGTCAACTTGAGCGTGGGATGCTCAACGACAAAGAATGCAGAATAGTACAGAGTACGTGTGTACGAACTCTGTTTCCACTACACCACTACCTCGTACAGTTTGGCAACTGTATCTACCGGTATTAAGCTTCAAAAGGAATGGAATTCAAAATATGCATTTGAAGGACTATTACCATATCAAGCATCAGATCAACAGCTATTGATCAAGCTTCCAAAATTTACTTGATGTGCTGGATTGTCTCAACGTCTCTTTCCGACGCCTATATAAAGGATAGAAGACTTGAAGAATTGTGGGACTCTACAACTGAAAAACTATGCTGCTAAGCTATCGTATTCAAACTGAGTCTTAAAAAAAACACATCAACAACTTAGATTATTCTTACAAATTGTGTCAGAAGTCTCTTGGCTGCGTCCTTGAGCAAAGAAGTCTCTTAGTTGTGTCTTTGAGCATTGGAAGTCTCTTGCCTGTGTGCTTGAGCATTGGAAGTCTCTTGCCTGCGTGCTTGAGCATTGGAAGTCTCTTACTGAGTGTTTGAGCAACTTGTAATAGATATTACATTTAAGTGGAACTCTCATTGGAAGTGCAAGGGGGACAGGACTACTTCCGGTTTGTGGAAGGAACCTGTATAATTGCTTGTGTTCTCTCTTCTCTCTATCTCTTGTTTATATCCGCTGCAATAGAATCTGATCTCCCATCAGACTCTGAACTCATTGAGACTCTGATCCTACGGAATTAGATTCTCACTCTTCAAGAGTTGAGAAAAGCTAACACAATTCAACCCCCCCTTCGTGTGTTTTTCTCACCTTCATAATCCATGTAGATTGCTAGTACACAATATCAACCAAGTTTTTTAAGCCAATCCAGATAGAGTAGTTTATATGATTGCCTTTGGGCTTACCACCAGTTAAGAACCTGGTTTTACAAAGTTGTGCCCACTTATCTTTGGAAGAGAGCAACTTCTAGGTAAGATGAAGCAGAGATGCATTATTGATAGTGCAAGGATCTCTTATAGACAATCCTCATTATGATTTGGGTTTGCAGATGGAAGGCTAAGAAACAATGCAAATATTACTTTGATTCCAATCTCCACTCCACACAGTTTTATATATGTTTTGACAATTAAAATAAAAGACTCTTAGGCCATCTATAGATATGGAATGTGTAGACAAGCATACTGGTAATAACATAACTTACTAGTTGACCTCTTCCCATGATTGATAATAACAAGCCATTCCAAGTGCTTAATTTAGATTTAATCCTATCATAGATAGGTCTCAAATCAGTAAATTTCGGTTTTTCTTTGAAAAGACGGATTCCCCCGTTGAAGCCAGTCAAAGTGACAATAGAAACAATTATGGGAAAAGGGATAGAACTGTATAAAACTTGCTGAGTTTCTCGACCTTTTGACTTAGGATTATTCAGTTTTTTTTTTCTCGATAGGGACAAGGGACGGGGTATAACTCAGTGGTAGAGTGTCAGCTTGACGTGGTGAAAGTCATCAGTTCGAATCTGATT